>CM076584.1:982478957-983169203 GCA_034641835.2 Pinus albicaulis | reverse complement strand
TCACCCATTCAGGTTTGCTTGAATTTCTGTTGGAGCTACAAGGGGATTTGCTGTGTTTTTTGGAATGTGTGAGCAGTCAACATAAAGAGAATATTATGGGTGAATAGAGATGAATTTTGCAATAATGAGAGAGGTTATTTTCAATCACAATACAAGGAAAAATAACCACTTTCACTTTTCTCACAGGTGCTACCAATTTGGAAATTCGAAGATGTCTTTGGGACCTATTTTTAGAATTCAGAATTTTCTTGTTTTATACATGTTTTTCTATTGCATATTATGAACAGCGAGAGATGGTTTTCAAAAAAACAAGAGAGGTTTTTCTTCATAGAATTATTATTTACAAAAACCTCCTCCCATTTTTCAACATCTATCAGGTATTGAGAGATAGGAACCCATCTCTCAGCCCTAGTTGTTCAGAAAAATAGAGTCATTTTCATTGGTAGATGAACTTGCTGAAGGTGAAAAGCTATTTCTTGAGGAGGGTAAGAGGTATTTTGAACCAAGTTTGCCTTATCATGCTTCATAATATCACTTGCAGACCTACATGCAAATTTTTTAAGAAAAAAGAAGAGTTTTTAATTTTTTTCATTTTAGGTGTTTTCATAGCAACTCCCAAGCTTGAAGCCCAAAATTTGCTAGGAAATTGCTGTAGGTGATTATATGGAAAAAAGCATGGATAAAATCAATGTCAAGGCTTGGATTTTTTTTTTATAGCTATTTTAACCCAACAAACATGTCTACATCAGCAAAGAGAGCTAACAGGTTGCAGAGGTTGGTGAACTAAATTCGCTACAAAATGTTGCTATGAAATTGCTTTGAATACCCTGTTTCTGTAGCGAGTAAATTTTTGAAGAAATTTTGGGTTTTAATGATTCATTGGAGGTCATATAGCCATGCGTAAAGGTCAAATATAGTCATAGGAATGATTTTTCATGCAGAATTGGTCTTCAACAAGGCTGTCCAGCTCACCAGCTCATCATGAGGGCATTCATCATTTATGATGACACTACTTCCTTAAAAATAGGAAAACCAGTTTTTGAATCTAGTGGAGGTATTTATAGTTTGATCATGGTCAGTGCCACCTAAGCACATGATAATTTCCGTTGTAAAGATGCAATCCTTTCAGTTGGAAAGTGTAATAAATAGGTAGTTGAGTCCTATTAGGTCTCTAACTCCTAAAGTTAGCAGTAATGTGTTTCATTTTCAAGTATCTAGGTTATAGTTATATGAGGTGTCAAAGTAAAAAGTTCGATGGTCTTTCCATGTACACAGATCCTGTGTAATGGAATAAATCCTATTAATAGGTAGAACTACGAAGTAAAGAGGGGTTGGGAGATGATTAGTTGACACTACCACTGTTGTAATTTTTTAATATCAATAATATACAGTTGCAACAGCTTATTTCAGACATGAGATTCTTCTCTGAATTCTTATGTATGTTTTTTTCTATCATTATTTTACTTTGTCTCTAGTATTCTAGTTGTATAATCACTTGGAATTCATTATTACATGCTCCAACTTCCTGTATACACCTAGTCTGCTATAAATCTCATGTTTTATTAGTTTGCTTATGTATAATTAGTTGGAATTCATGGTGACATGCTCCAACTTCCTGCATACATATAGCTTGTTGTTTTGTCCTTCATGTGTGGATTGATAAGAATACAATTGCCTCAGATTCCATGAGATAAGTAGACTTGTGACTGAGTTTTCATATTGACTCCATAAGCCCAATGGTAGTTATTTGTTTACATCTTTCACCTACACAAAAACACATTCAATCCAATTCAGAGTTAGGCATCTGCTTTCAATTTATTCACTGAATATCCTTTATCCTTTTGAGAGAGCCTTCTCAGACTAGAAAGGCTAATTTCCAGTTGCAATTTGTTTGAAATAATTACTCCAAGTTGAACATTGAAGCAACCCATCAAGACTCAATTTAGTGATAACAGTAGGGATCCATGGGAGGCTAGAGTTTTGATTTGAAATAGGAGCCATTTCTCCTTGAGGTACACAACATATGTGTCAGCAGGGAATCTATGCTGAAGAGCTTCTATGCAGAAGTTTTCCATGGTGGCTATTTTTTTTCCCTTTTTGCTGCAATTTCTCCTTTAGTGCTATATTCTCTGCCTGTGCCATCTGCTACTGCTCCTTCAAAACAGTCTCTCTAATTATTTCCTCCTCCCTTGGTGATTCTTCAATGATGATGGGGCTCTTGGGAGGAGTTTCTGGCTCTATATGACTTACCCTTTGACTCTTTTTAGTTCTGAAATACATAAAGGTCTGCCTTTTTCTCTTTATGCTTAGAGAAGATAAGGTGGAAACTTCCTCTTGGTTTTGAGGGGATGTTGGGTGGTGTTGTGAGTCTTCTTCTTGCTCACTTTTTGCTATCTTTATGACTTCTGTCTCCATTTCCATTTCTTCTGTTTCTCCTTGGCCCTCTGTCTCTTCCTATTTTTCTTCTTGTTCCTCTTCTGGTTCTTCTTCTATCTCTTATTCTCCTTCTTCTCTAAGGTTAGGATTAGAATTCTACCTTGTTTGGGTTGCTATAAAAGTTTCCCTTGGTCCCTTGCTACTGTGTTTGATATGTGGTATACTTCGGAAGATATCTCGACCGCTGGTGATGTTGTTCTTTTGCTGTTACTGCATGCTATTCAAATACGCATCCCAACCTCGATATTGCAGTGTTGCAGGCTTTCTTTGGTCTCTTTTCCTAAAAAATTCTCAATTTACTGGTTTGGATGAGACAAGATCTCTTTTTATTAGATTGCACAACTAATTTTGGAGTGCTTATGTAACTCGGGCTCAGCTCCAGTTTCTGTCAGAGACCGTTGTTTCCTTCTCTCTGTTAATTCATGATGGACTGCGTGTTTCCTCCCCTCATTCTCCTCTACTCCACTTGATTTAAATTTTTTCTTTTGCATGACTAGGTGGCATGACTTTGCAGTTCTCCCTAGTCATACTTCACAATGGTGGCCAAGCTAACTGGCCACCTTTCTGTCCCTTAAACTCTAAGTATGTAAATTTAATTATTTATGGCTATTATGGATGCATAGCGAGGGGTGAGAAGCTATACCTGAGTTTACTTGTTTTTGTCAAGGTGTTTTCAGGAGCTGTATTGAGGAGACATTCCTTTTGGATGTTGCGTTCTTCACTATTTTTCTATTCTCTGAGTGAGCAACTTTCTGAATGAGCAACTCTCTAAGTGAGTTGCTGATATTTTCTTGCTATTTCTTCCTGCTGTAGATGCTGCGTGGGATGCTTGAGATGCCATGGGTGGCATTCTCGTTCTCCTGGAGTCTGTTATACATCTTTCCTTTTTGTTTCTCTTTGTAGTCCATGAAGGAACTTCCTGATGTTTGTAGTAGTTTGTGGCTTGCTTTATTTTGCTACATTCTACTCATGAATGGAGGAATATGGTGTATGGAGGTGATGGAAGGAGTTATGGAAATTAATGAAGTGAATGATGGGATGGATGGTAAAATATAAAGAGAGAGAAGAAGATGATTGCTTCCCTGTGTTTCCAGAAACCATTAATAACCTGAAAAACATCAAACACAAAAAACACAAAGATGCAGATGTATTTCTCTTTTTTTTTTGAAAGAAATTGGGCTTCCTCCATCGAGGTTTTCATCCCACGAGCTTGTCTTGAGCACCTCAGATAGGTTTTCACCCATGGATCTTTATTCTTTTTTCTCCTTTTTTTTTAAGGAGGTGCAGGAAACTATGGAGTTTCCCATTACATACACTTCTCTGATTATTGAATTTATGAACTCTTCCCTGGATAAGGGCTTCTTGTAAATTTTAATTCTGTGACCATTAACAAGCAAGGGGATTCCTTCCTCATCTATGGTCCTGATTTGCACTGTGCCATTGTCAAAAAAAATTTCCACTGTGTATAGTCCCAACCGTCCTGTCATCAATTTTCCCTTAAAGTCATTAAACCTAGAATCATACAACAATGCCCAATCTCCTTCTTGGAAGGCCTTCTCCTTAATTTTATTGTCATGCCAGACCTTCCTTTGCAGCTAAAATACCTCTGTGAAGAAGTGCTTGCATTCTGAACTCATCCAATCCATTTAGTTGCAGCAACCTCTCTTTTTGGGTATTTGATAGATCTAGATTTAATTTAGCTTCCATTCTTAAAGTATTGAATTCAAACTCAACTGAAAGTATAATTTTCTTACCATAGACTAGTTCATAAGGAGTGAATCCTGTTGCTGTCTTCCAGGTAGTGTTGTAGGCCCAAGTAGCTTCTACCAATCCATCTGCCCAATATTTTCTGCTGCTGCTCATAACCTTGGTGAGGATGCTCTCTAAAGCTCTGTTATTTACTTCTACTTGGCCATTCACCTGAGGGTGATAGGCAATATAATTTCTATGTTTAATCTTGTGCTTCCTCAAAATATTTTCAATGAGGTGAGAAGTGAATTGTGCTCCCTGATCAACAACTATTTCTCTGGGGTATCCAAACTTATAAAACACATTCTCCTTTAGAAATTATACTACTTTCTCCTCGGTTGCTACCTTCACTGATTTTGTTTCAGCCCACTTTGTCAGGTAATCAGTGCATACTATGATATACTTCTTTTTTCTGGATGGTGGATTGATAGGTCCAACAAAGTCCATGCCCCACTTGTCAAATGGTTCAAAATCCACTTGATGGTGCAAATGCATCTCATCCCTTTGTGTAGGTTTCCCCATCCTTTAGCATTGGTCACACCTGTTGGTGTATCTTCTGGAATCTTGGTGAAGGTTAGGCGAATAGTATCCTTCCTGCAAAAATTTGTAAACAATTCTCTTTGCAGCAAAGTGGCCTCCACATGTGCTGTCATGAAATGTAGAGAGGATATCAAAAACTTCTCTCTCCCACACACATCTCCTGAGGATTTGATCAGGGCCTAGCTTGAAAAGGTTCCCCCTAATCGATGTGAAAGGGGTGTTTTTTCTAATGATTCTACTCCTCTCCCCGAATGAAAGATGAGGAGGGAGTCTCCCAAGAACCAAGTAGTTGGCCATATCAACAAACCATGGTGAGAGTGATGATATAGCAAAGAGATGCTCATCTGGCAATTGGTAATCCACCATTCCTTCTTCACCTGTAGGGAGAGCTAACCTAGACAAAAAATCTGCAACAATATTCTCCTTTCCAGTTTTATCAACAATACTAAAAAAAAATTGCTCCAAAAGTAACAACCATCTAATTATCCTAGAATTAACATCCAGTTTGTTCATTAAGTACTTGATGGCTGCATGGTCAGTTTGAACAAAGGTTTGATATCCAGATACATAATTCCTGAATTTTTTCAAAGCATGGAAAATGGCTAACATCTTGTTCTCTGTAACCGTATAATTCAACTCGTCATTGGAAAAGTTCTTGCTGATGAAATAAATGACATACATGATTTTTTCCTCTAATTGTCCTAATGTTTCCCCTATAACTTTGTCGGATGCATCAGTGTGGATGTGGAAATGCATAGTCCAATTTGGACATCGGAGGATGGGGGCAGTAGTCAACTTTTCCTTAATGAGCTTGACAGCGTCTTGACAAGGACTAGACCAAATAAACTCAAAAGTTTTGGCCAACAACCCAAATAATGGCAAAGCTATCTTGCTAAAATATTTGATGAACCTTCTATAGTAACCAGCTAAGCCTAAGAAAATCCTGACATCTTTCTACTTTTGAGGAGCAGGTACCCTTTTGATGATAGTAATTTTGTTCGGGTCTACTTATATTCCTATTTGGGATATGGAGTGTCCTAATACAACCCCTACTTTCTCCAGGAATTCACACTTTTCTGGGCTCAAAGAGAGATGCATCTGAATGCATGTTCTTAGTAATTTACCCAAATTAGAGAGAGCTTCTTGGAAGTCATCCCCATATGGTGTGAAATCATCCATGTATATTTCGACAGAGTCATGGACTAACTAAGAAAATATGCTCAGGACAGCTCTTTGGAAGGTAGCTGGGGCATTGCACAACCCAAAGGGTAGGAATCTATAAGCGAAGGTACCCCAAGGGCAGGTGAAAGTAGTCTTATCCTGGTCTTGAGGGCTGATTTGAATATGATTTCACCCACTGAACTCATCTAAGAAGGAAAATAACTTCTTCCCTGCAAGGCCATCTAGGGCTTGGTCTATAAAGGGCAAAGGGAAATGGTCTTTCTTGGCGGCTTTATTAAGTTCTCGATAATCAACACAAATTTTCCACTTCCCAGTCTTCTTTGGGACTAGGACAAGAGCAGATACCCACTCACTGTGAGATATAGGATATATGAACCCTACATCCAATAGTTTTTGCAGCTCTTCTTTGACTATGTCCTTCAGAGTTGAGTTCATCCTTCTTTGGGGTTGTCTCACAGGCTTTCATCCTTATTTGATGTAAATATGATGTTTGCATACTGAAGGATGCACCCCTTTCATGTCATTGTAATCCCAAGCAAATGCATCTAGATTCTCTTTTAAAAGCTGGCATAACTGCTTCTCTTCTTCATTCGAGAGGTCTGGGTTGATTTTCAGAGATTTGGATGGGCCAAACTCAATAGCCTTGGTGGTTTCAAAGGTTGAATCAACTGAGTGAACTTCCATCCAAGGTTTTCTTTCAAACTCTTTGACTAAGGTTTCGAGAGGAATGTTAGTAGAGGACTAGTTTTGAATGGCATGGTCGATGAGTCATCTTCATCAAGCTGCCCCCCTTTAAGAATAACATCTATGGTACACATAGGGGCAGTGTTATATAACTCATCTTCTTCATCCTCCAACCATATAGGTAGAACATGATCAATGGAAGGCTGGGCTGGAGGATATAACACTAGCTGTTTAGACAAAGGTCCATTGTTGATAGTCATGTTTTCGGCTCGACAGCTAATATAAGCATATGCAGTGGCTAACCAAGGTCTCCCTAAGATGAGAGGGTAACCATTTAAACTTGGTTTTTGGTTGTAAGACCAAGAAATCTATAGGATACTATTGGAAATATCTTCATTGATGGCAAAGGAGCAACACTAGAATTATCATTAAGGACAAAGGAGCAGATCAAGATCAGCTGGAGTATAAAGTATCTATAAGGAAAAGAAGGAAAAAGTACAGTGAAGGATAAGAAAAGAGGAAGAGGAGCAGCAAAGTGCCAAATGAGAAACATTAAAGGGAAAGGAGCAAAAAAGAGGCATGGATCAACACCAAAATTATAATTAAGGCAAAGGAGTAGAGAGGAGCAGTAAAAAGGAAAGGAGCAACATTAGAAGCTTTATCAAGGAGAAAAGGCAACAAGTTTGGGTCGAGTCATGCACGAGTGGGAAGAGTTGCGAACATGCTAAGACAAGTAATGAATGCGTTCAAGTAGAGGAGAAAGTCGTGAACGCACGGGCAGAGTCAGGCTAGTTTTTGTTTAGAACAGTGCATGAAGGCTCGTGCAACATGTGCAGTTATGTGGGCAGAGTCGGGTAAATTTCCAGAAAAAGCATGTTTAGAACAATGTTCGGAGGAGATATCGCAAATCACAATCGAAACAGAAGGCCTGATTGCATATCACAAATCGCAGCGGAAGGAGTATCACAAAACAATTGAGACACATGAATTGAAAAATGCGAAGTGTAGGAGATGACGTGGCAGTGATGTGGCGATGACTCGACATTGATGTGGTGATGAAGTGGCAGTGACGTGGTGATGACGTGGTAGTGACGGGGCATGGTGATGTGGCACAATGATGTGAAGATGACATGGACCTAGCCCGCATATCGCACATCACATGCTCAGGAGGATAAGCACTCAAGAATCATGTTAAAATGTCGAAGTGAGAAATGCGATAAGAGTATCAGATGCGATAAGATTCAAAGCTAAAATCTAAACGATTTAAAGTCTGGTTGTGGGACCCAATCGCATATCGCACATCGCAAGCTCAGAAGGGATAACACTTATGAATCACATTGAAACGCCAAAATGTGAAATGCGATAAGAGCTCGAACGTGATACCTCTCAGAGTTTAAATACTAAATATTTTAAAGTCAGGCATGGGACCCATTCGCACATCACAAATTGCAAGATCATAAGGGTGAATATCATAAGAACAAGGTTTAATCGCCGAAATGCAAAATGTGATATGTGAAAGGATGCAATGAATTTTCAAAGGTAAATTCTAATATATTTCAGGTCCGGGGTTAGGTGTATTTCCTTAAGAAATCACATCGGGAGAACGAAAGGCGTTTATAACATATAATACATAGGATCGCCAAAATGTGATAAGAGTACCAGATGCAATGTAGTTTCGAAGAAAAAGTCTAAAGGATTTCAAATTCAGAGGTATAAGGTTTCCCTTTGAGAAATCGCACCGGGGTTTGGAAGAGCTATGCATAACAAGAAACACATGAGAACGCCGAAGTGCGAAGTGTGATAATGAAGCGGACGCAATGCAGGTCAACGCTGAAGCCTAAAGGATTTCCAGTCCGGGAGTATGGGTTTTCCCTTTGTTAAATCGCATCAGAGAGAAAAGGAGGATTGTAACGTAAAATAAAGGAAACAACGAAATGCGATAAGTGACCGGATGTGATATCGTAAAGAGGTAAATATTAATATATTTTAGGTCTAGGTTTAATGTGGTTACACTTGTTTATAAAGAAGTAAAGCTAAATGGAGAGTTGACTTGGGTGTACAAAAAGGAAAACCTGAACGAAATAAAAGACTCAGGTAAGTAAAAATACCCGACCCCGTGCATAATAATGTTGTATGCAGTTGTGGGAGTGAATTAAAAGGAAAGGTTAAACGCAAGAGGAAAGACTTGGGCAAATGACCCTATACTCGTGTGAGGTTAGTGTGAACGTTTAAGAACAAAGTTTGAATGTAGCAGAAGGAGACTTAGGTAAGTGACCCAACATAGAGCAAAGGAGTAGGTGAAGGCTGAACGCTACGGGCACAAGTAGAAGAGGAAGAGTCGGGAAAAAGGAGCATATCATTGCACTGTTGGAAAGACAACAGCTGGGTCGAGTCGGGCCATAAAGACAGTTATGCAGAACTGTGTTGAATGTAACAACATAAATAGAAAAGACTCTGATAGCAGTAGAAAAGAAAAATGCACAACAAGAGTTGAGAGGTCTGAGTGAATATTATTTTAAATGTAAATGTATCAATTATTATTTTTATTGTTTGTGATGCAAAGGCAAGTCTCCATAGGCATAGGCAAAACTCCATGAGTGCTGTAATGATTATTTCTATTGTAATAACCTGAAATGAGGAATGAGGAATAGAATGGGTGGAAGGCATAGGGTCAGGCCTATTCACTTCGTATTCCCTGTGGAATTCAAATAGTCAGGGAGTTATCTGTATAAGAGATATAATATCCATGTGGATAAAAAGGTTAGAAAGCTGCAGAACGTTGAAGAGCGGAAGAATGTAAGAGAGCTACAAAAGGTTAGAGAGCAGAAGAATTAGAGAAATATGATAGAGAGGCTGCACACATCTGGAGCTGATATGAAGTAGAAATGAAGGCATAAAAGGCAACAGTGAAGGAGGAGGATAACAGAGCTGATATACGGGTAAATCAACATATGATTTTTATTGTAGTGTGAGGGAGTTGGAGCTTCCATATCAAGTTGTAGCTTGATAGATGTCTAGTTTGAGCTGGTTGAGGTAGGAGCCTCCTGTAGGTTGTAGCCTGCAGAAAATACATGGGAGTTGGTGCTTCCATTTCAAGTTGCAGCTTGATAAAATTCCAGTTGGAGCTGGGTGAGGTAGGAGCCTCCTGTAGGTTGTAGCTTGCATAAAATTTATGGGAGTTGGAGCTTCCTTCCAAGTTGTAGCTTGCAGAAACCGAGGTAGTAGCCTCATGTAGGTAGGTGCCTGTAGAAAATTATTTGTGAGAGGGTGTAGGAGCTTGCCTTTGCATCAAAGCAATAATAATATGTGGTTTTCTCCCTTATGGGTTTCTACTTATATCTCGTGTCTATGTGCTTGATGATTATGTGTTGATGTGATGTTTTAATCTGCTTAATTACTTGCTTTCCACACATTCAGTTTGTTGTTATATCAACCCTCATCACTCAAATGGGATTAAAGACTATTATCTTAATAAGGAATGGTAAGAAAGACTTAAAGGAGTAAGTGGGTTGGCATGTGTGAAAATGCATATTAAAAAGGGGACATGACACAGAGTTTTAACTTTGCAGTAAAACCTTACTCAACACAAAGGAGCATATATGTGCAAGACATCTGGACAGAGCGGGACCCACCCAAGTGTCGAGCAGTCAAAAGAGGAGAACAACGCTAAGCATTTCCGGGGGTATCAAAGAAGGCTGGGGAGAGCGGAAGCTCAACCCCCTGGAAGCATGAGGTGACGTGACAGTGGTGGGGCCCCAAGAGACACATTCCGTGGGGTGATGGCCACAGGCTTAGAGCCGCTCCAAGACCCCGCCGGACTACTTAGTGGGCCCATTCAGGTAACAGCTGGCGCAAGTAACACAAGGGTAAGGTAAGTCCTAGGACACCCAGTACATGACCAGTATTGGTATTTAACCCGACGCGTGGCATACACCTAACCAAAATTTGATAACTAATAGCCAAATGACACACGTCCCAATGTCGACGTCCTTATGACGTCAACCCTACAAGTGTCATCCTAGCCTCGTTTTTCGGGTAATCTAAAGCCATTTAACCTTGTTCTATGTTCACGGTGGTAAAATAATTTCTTTTACAAGATATCGTATAGCTAAAGTGTGAGCTCCCAGTACCAGGTCTACCAATTCGCTTTCAACTTCCATGCGTCGTTTTCTCCTGAGAATTTTCCTTACTGCGCAGGTATTATGTCCCTATTTCATTGTCTAGTTTCCTTCTGCTTTTCATTTTTCATAATGGTCATGGGTAGAATCAAGATTAAGAAGTCGGAGCCCGAAACCCCCAAAGTTCGCAAGTCCAGGGCTACCCTTAGGCCTGAGCCATTCACCAACATGCAAGCCCACATTCAAGACCCACAATACCCTTTCCTCATCAGTAGTGTCAAACCTGACATATTTAGGAAACATTTGGAAAATAGGGATAGGTTTAGAGTTGTTTTGTCGGGACTATACCACCAAATTGCTCCACCCGTCTACCCAGTTGTGGAATTAATATGTTGGCTCAGAGAAGCTTATGATGAGCACCGAGATATGTTCCTATCAACTCAAGGGAGAAAGATATTTAGTATATCTCTTGAGATCATCAGGAAAGCCCTCTGCTATCTCCCTAGTTCAAATTATGTCAGTTTCACTGAAATGTCTTTATCCCGTCAGTTTTCCAAGTTACCCTGGAGGCAGTAGAGCGATTTCATCGCTGCTATTTCCGACTCCCGCCTTATAGCTTTCCCGTCTTCGGACTCGGTGCCTCTGAATACATTCAAGGAAAACCTTCAGCCAACACTTGCTCTCATTGTGGGGTTACTAGGTATAGAGGGGGTCGAACAAGTCTCGAAGGAATGTGTAGCCCTTTTATGGTTGATGTCACAACCAGGTGTTATATTGGATATCCCTAGTTTCTTGGCCTTCGCCATCCAAATCCAGTTTCAAGACCTCCCGACCATAGGCCATTTTCGTTTTTGTTGCATGGTGTTCTACCTCTTCCTCTTCCAACAAGCTGATAAGTTCGAGGGTTTAGGTCTGGAAAAGGTTTCTAGGATAAATTCTCAACCACGAACTGTCTTTGAGTGGAACCCTATAGTGCATCAGTTGGCTAATGGGGTGGGTTATTCAAACTTCTTGAACGAATTCATGAAAATAGCCTATACTATTATTCATGACAACCCTCTGCCCAGGATTTTTCCTGAGCAGAGGAACTGGCTACAGTTCAATGAGGAAGAAAGCACAGGAGATTGGTACCTATTTGATGACTACACTAAGATCAGGGTCTACGGTGCATAGGTTCCCCCTTACAGACTGCCAGTTTTTCCCGCCATGCGGATTTTCTCCTTGGAGTACCTCCGGTAAACCTTGAAGGCTGAATAGCTCCACTTCGTCCCTGCGAAAAATGGGTTCATTCTTAAAATTCCTACCACCATCGGCCCCTTTATTGTTAACTCAAGGAATGTCCTCCCCATAGTGGAAACCCTCTCAAGGGTATGGATTTAAGGCAAGGGAAAGCTTGGCCTTATGACCCAAAAGGCACCATATCTAACAAGAGGAGGAAGATTAATTCAACTGCATATGCTCACGAATCTAGGCCCTTCATCGAGTGGAGAGCTAATCTTAATACCTGGCCTTTGCTTTCACAGATGGATACTGAGTCATTAGTGATGGGGGAAAAAGGGGACACTGCTTCAACACGAGAAGCAAGAAAGAAATAGGTTGAATAAGCCGGGGTCACAGGAGAACAGGTAGAGGTGGACACAGGAGAAGGTTCTCGGCCCCCTAAAAGGCAGAAAACAAATGATGAGGAAGATGTCGAGGAAGAGACACCGCTCGAAAAAGTGGCACTGCATGGAGATTCAGACAAAGGAAAAGCAAATTTTACGGTGAGATATGAGTCCATCTTCATCTGATTTCTCAGAGGTGTCACAAGCCATCTCCATTAACAGGGCCGAGGTGGGAGACGGAATAAAGGGAAAAAATAGATCTATCAGAGAGAAGCTTTGGTATGAATTATCTAGATATGTAGACAAATATCATACTCGACTTACTGTAGAGCTTGATATGGATAAGGAGCAGCTGCTGATGGCCATGACAGAAGCAGTTCTAGATCCAGAGGCCTGGACACTAGTAAATTTGGCCCAATTTTCGACGGCCACTTCGTCGCTATTCCGACACATAGTCGTCACAAGAGCGACAGTTTGAGGCCGGACAAAACGTGGTTAGCCATGACGTCGCAATTTCGACACTTCAATAAAGTGTCGGAAGAGCGACACTTTTTTCTACGTTTTGCAAAGTGTCACAATACCGATGCTTTTAAAGTGTCGCAATATTGACACTTTGCAAAAGTGTCGCAATACCGACGCTTTGCAGAAGTGTCGCAATACCGACGCTTGTGAAGTATCGCAATACCGACGCAAGTGAAGTGTCGTGATACCGACACTTTCAATGTGTCACAATACCGACTCTAAAAGTGTCGCAATACCAACGTCTAAGGCGTCGGTCTTCCGATGCTGTGGTGAACATTTAAAAAAAATTCTGCCATAATGTGTTGCAATATCGATGCTAAAAACTATCGCAATACCGATGTAGAAAGCGTCAGTCTTCCGATGCTTGGATAAACATTTAAAAAAAAAATCCACCATAAAGTGTCGCAATACCGATGGTTCAAGGCGTCGGTATTCCGACGATAGATTACAAATGTTTAAAAAAAAATGAAATGTCAGTAAAATAAATATCTCCCATCTACTACATACATCTGTAGATTACAAATTCATACATCTGTTACCAATCTATGTGACTGTGTAGGAGAAGAGAGCAGAATTAAGATTCGAAAGAGAGAGAGAATTTCAGCAGAGTAAACACCTGGATGTGTTGAAGAGATGGACAAAGGAGACAAGCACATAAACCGAGAGAGCGACCCTGTAAGGTGAAAAATAGTCCGTATAACTCAAAGAACCTGAACATAGAGAATGTCAATTTGCTATATCTTCATCATCTGTACTTATCAGACTGCCAGAAGCATTTTTTAAGAGGGTTTCCCGGCTTTGTATGAAGTCCAGGTGGGTTTCTGTTATTAATGCGGAGGCGAGAGCAAGAAAGGTGGATAGGCTCACAAAAGCTGAGAGATAGACATGCAGAGGAACCTAGGAGATGTCGTTTCCACAACTCTTGTGGTCAGAGGGAGAGTCAGAATAAGTTTTCAACAGAGACCCCAACACTACAAGTTGGAATACAACATAAACACCATACAACACAGAAGTTTCAGTCGTGTTATTCAATTGCAACCACATGTTTTGATTTACTGATGGGGCATAGATTGACATCTTCATTTTTTCCATAATCAAATACACAAATTCAATGCTCCTCAAACTTATAATGAATTCATGTGGTTGCGAGGGTTATTTTAAGGGAAGGAAGATGGGAAAGTGGTCGGTTATTTCTATGCGGAGGGTTGCAGCAGTTGCCTAGAAAAGGCTCTGAACTTTCCCTCCACTGGTGTTTGGTACTGTTTTAGAGTCTCTATAATGTTTCTCTGGAAACTCCACGCAAATATGTATGTGAAAATGAGTTGCTACACCCAAGCCTTATGTCTACACCCAAGCCTTAGCTCTTTTTTCAGAACTCATGCCCCACCATGTGCGCAAGGGCTAATCCCAAATTTGGTTCACCAATGACTTCGAGGTTAGCCTCTCTGTAAAGAACTACTATGGTTATGATATAATTAATACCTCCTGACCATAAACTAGTTGACTCACATCTCGGCCTTGACAACCTGACTGGAAATTAGGAAACAACTAGTAGTCAGGCCACGGAGTACTTGGGCTGAAAATAATTTGCAAAAAACATTTCATGATTTCTCTCAGCTTTCGCCTAGTCCTAAAATTTCAGATACTCGACCAATAGCTAGTCTAGTTATGGGATATAAATGAAACAGGTATATTTATTTTATTTTGAAACTACTTATAGTACAATATTAGTTATGGGATCCATCAACGAAACACTCACAACGATTAATATCATTCTCCAAAAACTGTTGAGTGAGGCTAACGATAACAATGATGTGGTTGAGAATTCAATTCAAGTTAGATTGGTTCTTCTTGTGCTTGTACTCTGCAAAAGTAAGGGCCAAATGAATGAAGATTTCAATAGATATAATATGAGCACTAAGAAGAATGGAGATAAGAAAATGATGGCTCTTAAACTCTTAACATACCTAAGATATCAATATAAATTGTGTTGTATCATAGTGCTAGGCATAAAATTGTGTCATGGCATGGAAATTCCCAGTGCAACACCGATGGCTAGTTCAAAAACTGAATCTATTGGAATTGTCCATCAGAATGATTGTCTTCTTTTTTAGATCTTTTACCAAGCTTGATGTTACTCCTGCAAGCCATAAGAATCCTCATACACAACTTTCGATCGGGAGTGGATATATCACTTCAACAATGTTTTCAAGTAGGGCTTGCAGGACCTATTTTGAGCTCAGAAATATGTATTGAAGTCTTTCAATTTGAGGCATCACCAAACTCTCCCTCAACAACCACAAATTCCAAGCTTGTGAAAAGTGTTGATTCAAGGATTGCAGTGGAAAATATAGTAATAAATATTCAAGCATCATACTTCTTGATAAATTATCTGTTTGAAAGCCATACACAACATGTTGGAGCTTTGTATTCTTGATTACAAATGTTTAAAAAAAAATGAAACGTCAGCTACAAGTATATTTATTTCCACACCCAATTAGACATAAAATGCACCCCTGTTATAGCTTTCAAATTAAGTACATTCAGTGGGAATTGGGAAACACCAGCACCGTCCCCTTTAAATATAGCATCTATTAAGGAGCTAATGACCCTGTTTGCTAGCCTTTGGACTAAAACAATAAACCTTTATAGTATTCTTACAATTGCATAATGGACAGAGCAAAGAGAAGCACCATTGCAATAAACAAACAACAATAGCATCAAAAACATACAAACAACACTGACATAGAATATTAAGACAATCCATTGTGGCAAAATGAAAGATGGCCATCATAGTAATCAATAAGTAAACAACATAGATGATGAACTGTTGCAGCTTCCAACTGTTTTTCAATTGAAGTGCCAATGGATCCAATTGATGGTTAGAACTTCTTCACCTATAAATATTGTATGTGTTTATTGTATTGGAATTATTGCATCTTCATTTGAATCCCTTATGCCCAGGCTCTCTCTCTTGCATTCTCAAGCATTGAACACCAGCAAGACTAAACTTACAGCAACTTGACATCGACTATCAAGCATCTCCACTCTCACAGTCTCACAAGTTCATACTAAATTTTCCAGAACACCCTTCATATGCCTTTCTGCATAAGGTATCTATAGTCTTATAAGTCATAGAGTTATGATCGTAGTTTGTGGCCCAATATTCTCTAAATTCAGTATAACACTCTGAAACTACATTGTATTGTAAATTTGTAATTTATATTGCAATATCAATTGAGCACTATTTGAGATATCTATCGATATTGTTTATTTAATATTGTCAGTTTCTTGTCCATTGGGATGTACTAGTTTGCTAACTACATTTGACATTTTGAGTACGACTTTCATAGTAATTCATATATACCATCTTGAATCCTCAGTTGTCTAATAAGCTTACATATGGGTGCTTAGATCACATGCATAGTGATGTGGATAGGAATGTGCCATCTTGTCCAACTTGCCAGTTTACCAAAGGAAGTTTGAAGAATATAAGAGTATATAGCTTTTGTTAGTACCAAATGGACCTTGGGTTGACATCACTATGGAATTGGACCTTGTGCTGGGATTGCTTGGGATATAGAAAGATAATGGTTTTATTTTTGACATTCTAGAATCTAGAGTGCTTCATCCTTTGTACAGAATCATCATCAGATGGTTCTGCAATTCCTGTAAGTGTCTCGAGTGAGACCTTCTCCAGCCTCTGGAGATTGAAAGTGTCAATGCTTATGGGGTTTTTTTGGCTAGGGAGCTTGAACCCTGGGTTTGATCCCCATGCCAACAACCTAGATCTGCAGAAACACAGATCCTGAATCTTCAATAGGTGGAACCAGTAGTGAATATTTTCTTCTCTTTAAGACAAGAAACACATAGAAATATTTCTTAACGTATCTCTCGGTACCTTAGAGTTGTTAACCAGGTGAGAATCCTCAGATTTTCAATCGTTTATTAACGTCCTATTTTGGTGACTTTGTTGTTTGAAAGCCATTTAAAGCCAATGCTTGAGTCAGTATAGTTGTTGCTGGATCCACGGTCTATACTGATAAAAACTCATTATTATGAGTGGAAATTAATGGCCAGCATAAAAATGAAGATTGGCCTTACAAAAACATTTCTAATCAATTTTTTCAGCATCCTTTTAATGCAGAAATCATAAGAAAAAAGTTGTTTTACACCTTCCACTATATCAATTTAAATAATTTGACATATTTCTTATGTATATATTACTCTTGTTTGGATCATTTTTCTTCACAATCCTTCCTTTGTAAGGAGCAGTGTTCCTCAGAGAAGTTCCCCAACCTCATCAAGGCCCCCGAAGGTCAACCACCAAGTCTTGATGATTAAAATCGCTCAAGTGCCTCCATTGCAGCCATGAAGGAGTATCCATAGGGGCGCAATAATGAAACCAAGGACAAGACTTGGAAAACAAAGTGGAGTTTCATCGACCTATTTACCGCCTTTTGACCACTTATGCATGTGTATCACATGCTCACCAACAACCCATCTGTTTATTACTCTCATTTTTTCCTATTTAATACATTGTTTTTTATCTTATTCTTCGAACTAACTAGTCTCATATGTGCATCGAAAATGTGCATAGCATATAGGTCTTCAAAGAAGAAAGAAAACCATCTCCAACAACCCATTTTGTTTCATGTAAAAAGACTAGTGTTGAAACAAAATAGGTGTGCTATTTTTGAAAGAAAATGTTGCATGGTCTGCGAAATTATTACTAATGACAGGGATACTAATTTCCTTAATAATTTTTGGAGAAATTTATGCCAAACTAGAAAAAAAAATTCAGTATAGCTCTGCTTATCATCGACAAAGTGAAATACAAGAGGAGGAAAACAACACTCTCAAGATTTTGTCATGGATTATAACTCAAAAGTAATCGAAACAGTGAAATCTAGCTTTGCCACAAGCCAAGTTTGTTCCAATGTAAATCCATGGATCGGTAAAATGCTTACAGAAGAAACCTGACACAGTTTCTAGATTTAATGCTGAGTTGCATCATGCATGGTAAAGCTTACAAATTTGTGGAATTTTAAAATGTCAGAACCCAGATACAGGGAAATAATCTATAAAAAACATGAACCAAAAACATAGAAAATTCAGATTTTTGAATGTATATTTCTCCAAATCGTGCTTATAAATTCTGAAATGCAAACCCCTATGAGAAAGTTAAATTCTTATTTTTTAGGATGGGGGAAGGGATATTTTATAGGCAAAAGTTAGGGATTTAGGGACTTGCAATTTTCCATTTTTCATTTATTGTTATGATTTTTAATATGATTTTAAATAAAATGGCTTTTCTTCGAAGATCTGCTATCTCGATATTTCCAGCTACCAAAAACAGATTTAAAGTAGATCCTTTGGTGCTTATTAGGGTTGAACCACATTGTCCTGCTACTGCACTGGCCATTGAAGTGCCACAATAATTTAAAACCCTTTTTTTGTGTTATGTTCCTCGCTATATTATACAATTCGCCCTCAATTCACCTACAACCTCAGAGTTTATTGGGTTAGTTCAAGGGAGAAGAATCCATATCCCTATAATTTGAACAGACCCACAAAAGATAGAGTGTAGAAATTCAGACCTACAACCATCTATATCTCATAACCAAGATAGCGTAGAAGAAAATAACGAATTTGAATGGGGTAAAACAAGGGAAATACCAATCTGATTCTTCCAGAAGAAGAGAGCGTTCTTCCATGATCGATTTCTCTTAAAATCTCCCACATATTTCTGAACATCGACAAAACTTGAAATATCTCCACCAGCTACTATGGATTTCGAGCTGTTAATGGACTGTGGCTGCTTTAGGGTTTCAGAGTGTCCATGCTTCTACAAGAATCTGGAAAAAAGAAAGCATCATAGGGAAGAATGGAATCATGGGAAAGAAGGCATAAAGGTCGAACAAGCGCACAACGGGAAAAATAAATTGAATAGGTCGATTAAGAAAATTTGAATAGGTGGAACAAGTGGAGCGGGAAAAAAAAATTGAATGGGTATAAAATATAATAATAATAATAATATATGAATGATAATAATATACATAATGATATAATAATATACACAATGATATAATGAGTGGGAGGGTTGTATTGTATGAATGATAATAATAATATACACAATGATATGTCACACAAAATTTTTAGTGCATATTCTAATCCTTATATGCAAACCTTTGAAAATACAAATATTTGTATTTAAAATTCTAATGTTCCATATATTGAACCATTAAATGTTATTCCTAATGAATAAGTAAATAAATTATGTCAACATACCTAGACATATGCCCAGGAAATAAATAAGTTGTGCATTAATCCATTACTTTTATTTTGTTAGGTAATGTGAGTTTTGAGATGAGTTTCATGCCTAACATGTGATTTGAGTAGCCATGAACCAAGGGCTTTTAAGTCGTCAAAATCACCTAGGGATCGCATCCAACCTAGGCCACACCATCCCTTAGCTTGACTGAAATTTTTCCCACATAGTTTCGAACCAATGATTTTCTCACCAGTGATTGTATCTTACCCGTTATTTCACATTCCCCAAGGCACAAATCAAATATTTGGATGTATCTTGGATGACTTGTCACATTCCATGACTAGCTTCACACACATTGAATAGGAATTCCCATCATTTAAGAATTTTTTGGAGGGTTTTCATGGCATATTTTTTAGGGGCTTAGGGGTTCGATGAATAGGAGATTAGGAGTTAGAGGTTTAGGGTTTAGTGGTTAGGGGTCAGGACTACAATAATGAGTTAGTGCAGGTTAAGGGGTTAGGGATTGGGGTCTTAGGGGTTAGGGGATATAGGTACATTTAGGGGTTAGGGGAGTAATGATTTAGTAGTGGTTAAGGGATTAGGGATTGGGGTTAGGGAGATCATAATGATTTAGTGGTTAAGGGTTTAGGGATTGGGGGTTAGGAGTTAGGGGATTTAGGTGCCAGGTCACAAGTATTTTCTGTTAGGAAGGATTTTGTTGGAGACGTAAATCCCCTCTATGGATAGAGGTGATCCCTACTAGCCCAGATCGGGTCTAGCAACAATCAAGTCACGCAGTGACGTAGGTTCCTAGTTACAAAAAGAAAAAAATCATAACGAATTGCCTACCTCAAATCCCACGTGGTGGTCGTTGAAGAAAGGATGATGCTTCCCATCCCTCGCTTGGAAGATCACGATCCTTCCGCTTGACGCATCCGAACACCTGCACACATGCAAAGGATACAATGACATGCAACGTAAAATCTAAAACATGTAACCATACATCAGTCAGAGAGGATGTAATTCATTGCATAAAGAAATATACACATGAATGGAACCATAATCAAAGTTTCTTATCATTTAAAAAACAAAGGAAAGATATAACCCAAAGCTCTAACACTTGATCTTCCTTCGACGGGGCTGACAGCGGAGCACGTCTCAACGAAGCCTGTCGAAAATGGGACAAAGCTCTCTCTCTTCAGCTTGGCTCTCAAAAGTTGTCTGGCTATAGTCTCCTTGCTACAAGTTTAGCTAGCTTTCTAAGGGAGAAGGAAAGCTTTTATAGATGGAGGAAGGGGAGTTGGGATCCCTATAATCATGGGATTGGCCCTATCTCTAAGGAAGCTTCCATGATAGGTGGAAAACTACTTCCCATACATGGAGATCCGGGGCCAAACCACCCAAATCCTTTTAGTGACTCGTTCAGGAGTTTATTGGAATCAAAATTCCACGATTTATTTTTAAAAAACATCCCTTATTAAACTTGGCGTGAGTGAGACACAGGGACAGAGTGCCAGTTAGCGCGTCCTCTATGGTGGATTTCTCCCATTGGCGCGAGGGCTAAACTGGCTAGTCGCGCCAAGGCTAAAAGATCTATTTTAAGGGTTTTTAAAAGGAAAATTTCTTCAAGGGAATGATGGTCCTTGTCAAAGGGGATTCCATGAAAGTGGTTTCAGGTCATGTCACGGCTCACAAGTCACGGGAAAATCCCTCCAATGTGCGGGACAGGGGATTGTAGAGATGGTGACAAAATGCTGTGTAACAACTTTCCAAAGAAGTTGGCTGGCATCACTATGCACTATTAGGGAATTAGAAGGGAAGAGAAAGGCAAAGGCTCAGGTATCATATGAGAGAAGGAAGTAATTGAAAAAACTGAGACCAAAAGCAGTGGAGTTAGCCGAAAATCAGCTTGCCCCAGAGATGGATAAGATAAAACTTGACAACATATTGGTCAATTTCCTTGACCCTTTATTGGTTATTCAGAAGGAGTATGAATACACCACCGTTAATATCAAGGTAACTGGCCCCTAGCAGATCAAGGGCTAAGAGGAAAATTAATCATCAATGAAAATTAAAAATTTTCAAGTTGAGCAAGATCAACCAAATTGGGGGCAGAGTTTAGGGAACCTTCGTAAATGAATGGGGCCTATGTGATATGGATACAAGTTATTTGAGTATATAGTGAATTAGATAGAAGTAAGAAAACAATTACTTCTTCAAAGCTAATTCGAATTTGGAGGGCTTAGGGGATTGGGGGTTAGGGGTTAGGGGATTTAGGTGCATTTAGGGGTTAGGGGTCGAATAATGAGTTAGTAGTTAAGGGATTAGGGATTGGGGGCTTAGGGGGCTCGACCTGAACGCGTTTGGGCGGGCGCACTAAACCGAAATGACCTGACCCGAACGTGTTAAGGGTTTATATGTTTATGGTTTAGGGGGTTAAATGGGTTAGGGGTTGGGAATTAGGGTTTAATGGGTTAGGGGTTAAGCGGTTATAGGTTTAGGGTTTAGGGGGTTAAATGGGTTAGGGGTTTAGGGATTAGGGATTAAATGGGTTAAGGGATTAGGGATTGGGGGTTTAGGGGTTAGGGGATTTAGGCGCAATTAGTGGTTAGGTGAATAGTGATTTAGTGGTTAAGGGATTAGGGATTAGGGGCTTAGGGGTTAGGGGAAGAGAATGGTCATTCCAGATGCTCTGTCTTCAGCCAGGTCATAAGTATTGTCTTCTAGGAAGGCTTTCCAAAGAAGTTGGCTGGCATCACTATGACACTATTACGGAATTAGAAGGGAAGAGAAAGGCAAAGGCACATGTATCATATGAGAGAAGGAAGCAATTGGAAAAATTGAGATCAAAAGCAGTGGAGTTAGCCGAAAAGCAGCTTACCCCAGAGATGGATAAGATAAAACTTGACAACATATTGGTCAATTTCCTTGACCCTTATTGGTTATTTAGAAGGAGTATGAATACACCACCATTAATATCAAGGTAACCGACCCTTAGCAGATTAAGGGGTTAAGGGGTTTAGGGGTTAGATGTTTGGGGTTTAGGGGGTTAAATGGGTTAGCATTTTAGATCAAGTTTAGGGGGTTAGTTGATTTAGCAGTTAAGGATTTTAAGGGTTAGGGGTCGTTATGGGTTAATGGGGCTAGGGTTTAGGGGGTTAAATGGGTTAGGGTTTTAGGGGTTTAAGGGATTAAATGGGTTGGGGGTTGGGAATTAGTGTTTAAGGGGTTAGGGGTTAAGGGTTAGAGGTTTAGGGTTTAGGGGGTTAAATGGGTTAGGCACACATTTAGAGGTTTAGGGGATTTAGAAGTTAAGGATTTTAGCTAGGGGTTAGGGGTTAAGGGGTTAGAGGTTTAGGGTTTAGGGGTTTAAATGGGTTATAGGGGTTTAGAGGTTTAGGGGGTTAGGGGATTTATTAGTTAAGGATTTTTGGGGTTAAGGGTTAGGGTAGGGGGTTAAATGGGTTAGAGTTTTAGGGGTTTAAATGGGTTAGGCCAGTTGGGAAATAGGGTTTAAGGGGTTAGGGGTTAAGGGTTTAGAGGTTTAGGGTTTAAGGGGTTAAATGGGTTAGAGGTTTAGGGGGTTAAATGGGTTAGGGGTTAAGGGTTTAAGGGTTGGTGGTTAAGGGTTTATAGGTTTAGGGTTTAGGGGTTAAATGGCCAGTTAGGGGTTTAGAGGTTTATGGTTTAGGGGGTTAAATGGGTTAGGGGTTTAGGGATTAGGGATTAAATGGGTTAGGGGTTATAGTTTTAGGGTTTAGGGGTTAAATGGGTTAGGGGATTTAGCAGTTAAGGATTTTAGGGGTTAGAAGTTAGGGGCTAATGGGGTTAGGTTTTAGATGTTTAGAGGTTTATGGTTTAGGGGTTAAATTAGTTGCTTATTCTTTGCATCTCAATGTAACAATTTTGTAAGTATTGTTGCTTGTTGCCATGTCTTCTTTATTTATTAATTTATAGTATTTGTTTTCCATTGCTTTACATTTATTGATGAAAATGTCTATTGCAATCAAACCAAATGTATGTTCAATCTCCAGTTTCAAACTCAGCCACAGTGTTATCACACAATTTAAGTCCAGAGAATGGTCATCTGAGGAAGTCTTAATAAATAGACTGCACCTCATGACTAGTCCAGAAACCATACCCGTGTACTGATGGCACTCAAGGAAATGCGTTCGAACAAAACTGCCCGACCCAACCCCTACCCTGACCAGAAAGGGATAGCTGAATCACTGAACGATGCCACAAGGGAGAAAACAACAAACGGGCCGCCTGAACGTGCACAAGGCACCCGGGCAGTCACAACTTAGAAAAACTGATACGGGTGCCCTCGAACGAAACGACGTGACCCGAACGTGCCCAGTCGGGCACCCTCACACGGCGCGACATGGCGCACCCGAACGAACGATGCCACAACAGAGAAAATGGAAAATGAGCCGTTCGAACATGGAAAAGGCACCCGGGTGGTCACAACTTAGCAAAACTGATACAGGCACCCTCGAACGAAACGACCCGAACCGAACGCGCCCGGTCAGGCGACCTCGCACGACGCAACACGATGCACCCGACAGAACGATTCCATAAGGGAGTAAACGGAAAATGGGCTGCCTGAACGTGCACATGGCACTTGGGCGGTCACAACTTAGAAAAATTGATATGAGCACCCTCGAATGAAACGATGCGAACCGAACACGCCCGGTCGGGCGACCTCACATGGCGCGACACGACGCTCCCGACCGAACGATGCCACAAGGGAGAAAACGGAAAACCGCGGGCCACCCGAATGTGCATAAGGCACCCGTGCGATCACAACTTAATTATAAAAACTAATATGGGCGCCCTCGAACGAAACGGCCTGAACCGAACATGCCTGGTTGAGTGACCTCACATGGCGTGACACGACGCGCTCGACCGAATGACGCCACAAGGGGGAAAATGAAAAATGGGCCGCCTGAACATGCACAAGGGACTCGGGTGGTCACAACTTAGCAAAACTGATACGGGCACCCTTGAATGAAACGACCCTACCCGAACGCACTTGGTAGGGTGACCTCACACGGCGCGACACCGCGCGCCCGACCGAACGATGCCATAAGGGAGAAAATGGAAAATGGGCCGCCTGAATGTGCACAAGGCACCCGGGAGGTCACAACTTAGCAAAACTAATACGGGCGCCCTCGAACGAAACGACTCGACCCAAACGCGCCCGGTCGGGTGACCTCACACGGCGCGACACGACGCGCCCGACCGAACGAATATGCCACAAGGGAGAAAATGGAAAACGGGCCACCAGAACATGCACAAGGCACTCGGGCAGTCAAAAATTAGCAAAACTAATACGGACGCCCTCGAACAAAACGGCTTGAATCGAACGCGCCTGGTTGGGTGACCTCGCACGGTGCGATACGGCGCGCTCGACCGAACGATGCCATAAGGGAGAAAATGACAAACGGGTTGCCCGAACGTGAAAAAGGCACCCGGGTGGTCACAACTTAGTAAAAATGATACGGGCGCCCTCAAACGAAACAACTTGACTTGAACGCACTCGATCGGGTGACCTCAAATGGCGCGACACCGTGCGCTCGACCGAACGATTCCACAAGGGAGCAAACAGAAAACGGGCCACCCGAACGTGCACACAGCACCCCGGCGGTCACAACTTAGAAAAACTGATATGGGCCCCTCGAATGAAATGGCCCAACCCGAATGCACCTGGTTGGGCGACCTCACACGGCGTGACATGACGCGCCCGATCGAACAATGCCACAAGGGAGAAAATAGCAAACGGGCCACCCAAACGTGCACAAGGCACCCCAGTGGTCACAACCTTGAAAAACTCATACGGGCGCCCTCGAACGAAACGGCCCGAACCAAACGCGCCCGGTCAAGCAATCTCACACGACGCGACACCGCGCGCCTGATCGAACGATGCCACAAGGGAGCTAATGGAAAACGGGCTGCCCGAACATGCACAAGGCACCTGAGCAGTCATAACTTAGCAAAACTGATACGGGCGCCCTCGAACGAAACGGCCCGAACCGAACGCCCCCGGTCGGGCGACTTCGCATGGCGTGACACGACGCTCCCGACCGAACGATGCCACAAGGGAGAAAACGGAAAATGGGCTGCCCGAACTTGCACAAGGCACCGGGCAGTCACAACTTATCAAAACTGATACAAACGCCCTCGAATGAAACGACCCGACTCGAACGCGTCCGGTCGGGCGACCTCAGAGGGCGCGACACGGCGCGCCTGACCGAACAATGCCACAAGGTAGAAAATGGAATACGGGCCACCTAAACATTCACACAACATCGCGGCAGTCAAAACTTAGCAAAACTGATACGGGCGCCCTCGAACGAAACAGCCCGACCCGAACGCCCGGTTGAGCGACCTTGCACGGCGTGACACGACGCGCCTGAACGAACGATGCCACAAGGGCTAAAAGAGAAAACGAGCCACCCGAAAGTGCACAAGGCACCGTGGTGGTCACAACCTAGCAAAACTGATACAAGCACCCTTGAACAAAACGGCCCCAACCGAACGCGCCCAGTCGGGCGACCTCACACGACGCGACATCCCGCGCCCGACCGAACGATGCCACAATGGAGAAAATGGAAAAAAGTCCACCCAAACGTGCACAAGGCACCCGGGTGGTCATAACTTAGAAAAACTGATACGGGCGCCGTCGAACGAAACCGCCGGACTCGAATGCGCCTGGTCGGGCGACCTCACACGGTGTGACATGACGCACCCGATCGAACGAATATGCCACAAGGGAGAAAATAGAAAACGGACCACTCGAACGTCCATAAGGCACCCGGGCAGTCACAACTTAGCAAAACTGATATGGGCACCCTCGAACGAAACGGCCAGAACCGAACGCGCCCGGTCGAGCCACCTCGCACGGCGCGACACGAGGTGCCTGATCGAACGATGCCACAAGGGAGAAAACAGAAAAAGGGCTGCCCGAACATGCACAAGGCACCCGAGCTATCACAACTTAGCAAAACTGATACTGGCACCCTCGAACGAAACGACCCGACCCGAATGCGCTTGGTTGGTCGACCTCACATGGCACGACATGACGTGCCCAACCGAATGATGCCACAAGGGAGAAAATGGAAAATGGGTTGCCCAAACGTGTACACGGCACTCGGGCGGTCACAACTTAGCAAAACTGATACTGGTGCCCTAGAAAGAAACGGCCCGAACCGAAAGCGCTTGGTCAGGCGACCTCGCACGACGCGACATGGCGTGCCTGACCGAATGATGCCACAAGGGAGAAAACGACAAACAGGCCGCCCGAATGTGCACAAGGCACCTGGGCAGTCACAACTTAGAAAAACTGATACGGGCGTCCTCAAACGAAATGGTCCGACCCGAATGTGCCCAGTCGGGCGACCTCATAGGGCGCGACACGACGCGCCCGATCGAACGATGCCACAAGGGAGAAAATGGCAAACAGGCCGCCTGAACGTGCACACGGCACTCGGGTGGTCACAACTTAGCAAAACTGATATGGGCATCCTCGAACAAAATGATCCGACCCGAACGCGCCTGGTCGAGATACCTCACACGACGCAACATGACGCGCCCGACCGAATGATGCCACAAGTGAGAAAACAACAAACGGGCCACTCGAATGTGCAAAAGGCACCCTGGTGGTCACAACCCAGCAAAACTGATACGAGCACCCTTAAACAAAACGATTCGACCTGAAAGCGCCCGATCGGGCTACCTCACACAACGCGACATGACGCGTCCGACCGAACGAATATGACACAAGGGAGCAAATAGAAAATGGACTGCCTGAACATGCACAAGGCATCCGAGCGGTCACAACTTAGCAAAAATAATACTGGTGCCCTCGAATGAAACGACCTGACCCAAACGCGCTCGGTCGGGCGACCTCACAGGGCGCGACACGGCGCGCCCGACCGAACGATGCCACAAGGGAGCAAACAGAAAACGGGCCGCCTGAACATGCACACGGCACTCAGGTGGTCACAACTTAGCAAAATTGATACGGGCGCCCTCGAACAAAACGACCCGAACCGAATGCACTCGGTCGAGCGACCTCGCACGGCGCGACATGGCGCGCCCGACTGAATGATGCCACAAGGGAGAAAACGACAAACGATCCGGCCGAATGTGCATAAGGCACCCGGATGGCCACAACTTAGCAAAACTGATACGGGCACCCTCGAACGAAACGGCCCGACCCGAACGCGCCTGGTCGGGGACCTCACATGGCGCGACATGGTGCGCCTGATCGAATGATGCCACAAGGGAGAAAATGGCAAACGTTATGCTCAAATGTGCACAAGGCACCCTGGCGGTCACAACCTAGAAAAAATGATACAGGCGCCCTTGAACGAAACAGCTTGAACCGAACGTGCTCGGTAGGGCGACCTCACACGGCGCGCCTGACTGAACGACACCACAAGGGAGCAAACAGAAAACGGGCCGCCCGAACGTGCATAAGGCACTCGAGCAGTAAAAAATTAGAAAAATTGATATATGTGTCGTCGAAGGAAACGACCCGACTCGAACGTGCCCGGTCGGGCGACCTCACACGGCGCGACATGACGCGCCTGACCGAACGAATATGCCACAAGGGAGAAAATAGAAAACGGGCTACTCGAATGTGCACAAGGCACCCGGGTGGTCACAACTTAGCAAAACTAATACGGGCGCCCTCGAACGAAACAGCCAGAACCGAATGTGCCCGGTCGGGCGACCTCACACGGCGTGACATGGCGCGCCCGACCGAACAATGCCACAAGGGAGAAAACAGCAAATAGGCCGCCTGAACGTGCACAAGGCACCCAAGCGGTTACAACTTAGCAAAATTGATACGGGTGCCCTCGAACGAAACGACCTGACCTGAATTCACCCAGTCGAACGACCTCACATGGCGCAACACGGCACGCCCGACCGAATGATGCCACAAGGGAGAAAATGGCAAACGGGCCACCCGAATGTGTACACGGCACCCTGGCGGTCATAACTTAGCAAAACTGATATGGGTGACCTCGAACGAAATGGCCCAACCCAAACGCGCCCGGTCGGGCGACCTCACACGGCGCGACATGATGCGCCCAACCGAACGATGCCACAAGGGAGAAAATAGAAAACGGGCCACCCGAACATGCACAAGGCACCCTAGCTATCATAACCTAGAAAAACTGATACGGGTGCCCTCGAATGAAACGAATCAAACAGAATGCGCCCGGTCGGGCGACCTGACATGGCGCGACACCGCGCGCTCGACTGAATGATTCCACAAGGGAAAAAAATAGAAAACGGGTTGCCTGAATGTGCACAAGGCACCCGAGCGGTCACAACTAATCAAAACTGATACGGGCGCCCTCGAATGAAACGACCTGACTCAAACGCGCCCGGTCGGGCGACCTCACACGGCGCAACACGACGCGCCCGATCGAACAAATATGCCACAAAAAAGCAAACAGAAAATGGGCCGCCCGAACGTGCACAAGGCACCCAGGTGGTCACAACTTAGCAAAACTGATACGGGCACCCTTGAATGAAACGGCCTGAACTGAACACGCCCGGTCGGGTGACCTCGCACGACGCGACACGGTGCGCCGGACCAAACGATGCCACAAGGGAGAAAATGACAAACGGGCCACTCGAACGTGCATAAGGCACCTGGGTGGTCACAACTTAGCAAAACTGATACAGGCGCCCTCGAACGAAACGACCCGACCCGAACGCACCCGGTTGGGTGACCTCACATGGTGCGACACGGCGCGCCCGACCGAATGATGCCACAAGGGAGAAAACGAAAAATGGGCCACCTAAATGTGCACACGACACTCGGGTGGTCACAACTTAGCAAAACTGATACGGGCACCCTCAAATGGAATGGCCTGAACTGAACGCGCTCGGTTGGGAAACCTCACACGGTGCGACACGGTGCGCCCGACCGAACGATGCCACAAGGGAGAAAACAACAAACGGGCCGCCCGAACATGCCAACACATTGTTCCTAAACATTGTTCACACGAATCGAAACATTGTTCCTAAACCATAAAACTGAAAACATGACCCGTCACATTGTTCCTAAATCCTAAAATATAACTCCCAAACCCTAAAACCTAAGATTGTTTCTAAACACTAACAACACTTGCCTCCTAAACATCGCAATTGCGACAATTTTCCCCAACTGTCGCAATAGCGATGCTTTCCTACAAACATCACAATAGCGACACTTTTTCTTTGTAACGTCGCAAGAGCAACACTTTGCCCCGAACCGTCGCAATAGCGATGCTTTCCTCCAAACGTCGCAATAGCGACACTTTGCTCAAGCGTCTCAATACCAACATATTTCTGCAATCCATCGCAATTACGACGCTTTTACACAAACTTCGGAAGATCGACACTTACCTATAAGTGTCGTAATACCGACACTTGTCTCCAAACGTCGGTATAGCGACAGTTTTGGGCGGGATTTGAAAAATTGATAAAATTTGGGGAAATTTCCGACATTTGGTCAAAGGTGTCGGAACTAAAGTGTCAGAATTTCTGCCAAATGTACTAGTGGGACCACCAGCTACAGAGCTTTGGAGGTTGCAGTGAACATGTCACAAGTCCCCCCAATCAACAAATGCAATTTGTTTCAGTGTTTCGACGACATGTTGAAAGACGAGGTCGTGAAGCTCTCCCTCACCCTAAGGAAGCTGCAAACTAAGTATAACCAAGTGGTTGAGAACCTCAGGAGAGAGAAGACTAATGCCTGGGCACTTTCAAACGATTTGCGTAGTCTACAAGCAGCTGTGAAGGGCAAAGGGAACGATAAAGTTGATCCTCAGGGTCATGTTATTTCAGAGTTACAAAAACAGGTCATAGCTTTGAAACATAAATTGAATATGCCCGATTTTCAGCATGTGCAAACTGCTGAATTAGCTCAAATAGAGAAAGATAAATCTGACCTCACTGATTCCCTGGCTAAATAAAAAGAGGAGAGATCTAAGATTGAGAATGAGATGGTTGCCCTCAAGCAAGAGAGAGATGAATTGAAAACAAGATGGGATACGCATGTATGCGCTGCTCCCGCTCCGAAGGTTTCTGATACCACCCTTGCGCAGTTAACCAAAACGCAGGCCGACCTTCAAGTGGCAGAGAGATAGGTTCATACTTCCCAACAAAAGATTCAGAAGCTTGAGGCTCGACTTAAGGAGAATGGAAAATGGTAGCAGCCTTACAAAAAGAAGTGGAAGAGGCGAAACAAGAGAAGCTTCAACAAGAAAAGAGTATCAAGGACCTGAGGAACCGAATGGAGGGAAATTTCACCCTCTTAGAAGCCAGACGCTTGATCTAGATAGACATTATCGTAGAGGTAAGAAAGCGTTGGGCCTTTCTTAATTTAATTGAAGAAAAGAGGGCAGCAGTTCGTCGGTTCAAAAGAATGCTACACAAAGGACACACAGAGGCTGTAACTAAGGTTGAAAGGGCCAAGAGGTATATTGATGCAGGGGAATTAGGCACTAGCCAATAATGTAGGAAGTTTTTTCCACATGTTGTGGCTAGGAGGGTTCAAAAATCACTGAAATTGTAACAACGAGGTGCCAATACCTTAGCTACCAGTTGCATTAGGTCAGTTAGAGTCAGTAGAAGTCGAATAGCTTGCAGTTCAGTCCATCTGTCATGTTTAAGTTAATTGAATAAATAGTAGCTAGGCTTTTGAATTACAAAAAACGGTCCTCACAAAGGAATCGAAGAGACAAATATTGATGTATAAATGTAAACCCCGGATGCATTGAAGGGGAGGAGATTTTCACAGTAAAGATTGTGTGTGTTAAGCAATTGTTCTCTGTTGAAAATATTTCAATGTTTATTGATTATCAGTGTCGAGTAGTGGACATACTGTTTTTGTGTATACAATTGCTTAGTTCTGAAGTGTTCAAAACTCTAGCGTTGTGTTAATTCGATGAAGAATCTGCTGTGTTGAACCTCCATTATGTGTCCGTAGTCATGTGTATAATCCCCCTCTGAATTTCCGAAGTAGGCCACAAAGACATAGGAACCCAAGAAATGGATGCGTTGTGCCCTTAACTAATGTGTCGAGCCATATGTGTGCACTCTGTAGCATCGTTGCGAGCTTTTCCTGAAAGCGGAATCCGCTCATAAGTAAAGTCGTTTTGGTTTGATGTTAATTGAAAATCCTGTCCCGAGGTTAAACCCTGAGTTATGAACTAGAGTGTATAGAAAGGATAGCGTAACCCCGATTTAACCTTGGTCAATCACTGTTCCAAAACTGAGAGTGGGTTTGCGAAACCAAACCACCCATATCGCACCGCCTTTGTGGGGTAAGCGGTATTTCTAATTTGGACGCGATTCCATTAGCTTCTTGACACGTCGACGGAGGAAAACCGCCTTTTCGCGTGCCATCGCATGTTAAAGTTTGACTGTGGGACTAGAGCGATATTGACGTACGCCGTTGGTCTAGAGGAAGGCTCATTGCATGGTGATCGCACTCTGAAGTAACATGGGGGTTAACCAAAGGTATGAGCGTTTAAAAGTGTTGAACCGTCGATTGTATGTGTGGGCCCAGAATATATTAAAGTGTTCTTTGCAAATACTATCGGGTTATTAATATAAGTCGGAGGGATTAAGGTTGCAAGGTATAAGGTGGAGGACATATGACTATTGCAGAGTTATAGTGTGGGGAATTAAAGTCCATAAATATATTTAAATTGTTGAAGTTTAACCATGGGAAAGGAGATTATGGACAAGAGTTAGAAACAAGCTCTCCTTGGGGCCTGATTCGATTTTGTTGCTGTCAATTGTGGTATCAGAGCTGTTTTTGAGTTTTTTTTGCAGAGAATTAACATGGCAATCCGAATTGGTAGAGGTGCTGGCAGAAGGAGACCCGTTGCCAATGCAGAAGTGTTGGAGACCTTGCATAGGTTCGAAGCCAGAATGGATGCCATGGAGCGAAGACAGCCCAGAGATCCTGAAGACATCACTGAACCTGATATAGAAGAAGCTGAAGAAAACCCTGAGATTCCTCTTGACATGAGACTCCTCAGAACTGTTCTGGGGTCTACAATTAAGCCCAAGAATGAAGTATCAAGTTTTGCAAGAGGACTGAATCTAGAGGAGCTGGGGGACTGGATTAATGAAATGAATAAGTGCTTTGACTATGAAGAAGTGAGTGAAGATAAGAAGGTCAAGTTCACAGTAACGAAGCTAAAGGGACATGCTGCACTTTGGTGGGATGGAGTGCAAGCAGAAAGAAGGAGAGTTGGCAAGCAACCTATCAAGAGCTAGACCAGAATGATGGCTAAGTTAAAAGGTAAATTCTTTCCTAGTGATTATCAGCTAACATTGTTTAGGCAAATGCAGAACCTGAGACAGAGGTTGCTAACAGTAAAATAATATACAAAAGAATTCTATAGAGTAAGCATAAGAGCTGGGCAATTCCAAGACACACCAGAGAAGACTGCCAGATATGTGAATGGTCTCAAGCTGGAGATCCAAGACGAAATTGGTCTTCTGTCTCCTAAGATAGTTGAAGAGGCCTATCCGATGGCCTTGAAAGTAGAGGAGAAACTCCTGAGGAAGCAGTCTGCCAAAGGGAGAGGTACTTTCCGTGGAAAAGGAATTCAGGGTGGTAGAGGAAAGCCTACTACACCCAGAGATGGAGCTAAGAGTAGCTCACCTCAGAATGCATCCACAGAGGGTGATGCAAGAGGCAGAAGGGGTTCTTACAGAGGAAGAGGAGGCAGAGGCAGAGGTAGAGAATTGAGGTGCTATAGATGTCAGCAAGTGGGACACAAGCACTATGAGTGCCCAGAGAATGTGGGTGCTGGTCCAAGAAATACTGTTGTTGCCCAGGCTGGAGAGGAGGCAAAAATTGAAGAATAAATTCTACCAGAGAGGGGAGAGTCCTTGGTGGTTAATAAGGTCTTGTTGAAACAAGCCAAAGAGGTCACTGAGCCTGCACAAAGGAATAATTTTTTTAGGAGCATATGCAAGGTCCAAGGGAAATGCTGCCAGTTAGTCATTGATAGTGGCAACACAGACAATCTGGTTTCCACTGAGGTGATAGAGAAGTTGAAGCTGAAGACAAGGGAGCATCCAACTCCCTATAGGGTGTCCTGGCTGCATAAAGGGCACCAGCTGATTGTAAAAGAACAGTGTGAGATAGAGCTCCAAATGGGCAATTACAAAGACAAAGTTCTGTGTGATGTGATGCCCATGGATGTGTGTCACATACTGTTGGGTAGACCTTGGCAGTTTGACAGAGCAACAGTGCATGATGGCAAAAAGAACACTTAAAAGTTCTTCAAGAATGGGGTACATCATACATTGATACCCATGGAAGAAGGAGAGCCATCAAGTAGAGTGGTTGATCCAAAGAACTTGTTGCTGAGCGGGAAGGAATATCTGTAGCAGATAGAAGAAGAAGAGGTAAGTTTTGCTTTAGTTTGCAAACCTAAGGTAGTTCTTACTTCTACAAAGATTTATGATTTGCCAATAGAAATTCAAGAGATGTTAGACATTTATTGTGACATTGTTGTGGATGATTTACCTAATGAGCTACCACTTGTGAGGAAGATCAGCCATCAGATAGATTTTATCCCTGGTTCAAATCTACCAAAGAAGGCAGCCTATAGAATGACTCCCACAGAAAATGAGGAAATCAGGAGACAAGTACAGGAATTGGTGGACAAGGGACTGATTAGAGAAAGTTTGAGTCCATGTACGGTACCAGCAGTATTGAGCCCGAAGAAAGATGGAGGCTAGAGGATGTGTACTGATTCCAGAGCAATCAATAAGATAACAATCAGGTACAGATTCCCTTTGCCCATAGTTGAGGATTTAATGGATTGTTTGAGTGGTGCTAAATATTTTTCAAAAATAGATTTAAAAAGTGGATATCATCAAATTAGAATAAGAGAGGGTGATGAGTGGAAAACTGCCTTTAAAACGAATGAAGGACTGTATGAATGGATGGTAATGCCTTTTGGGTTGTCAAATGCACCTAGCACTTTCATGAGACTTATGAATGAAGTATTGAAAGAATTCATTGGTAAATTTGTGATAGTGTATCTGGATGATATACTAGTTTTCAGCCAAACTAAAGAAGAACATCTAAGGCATCTTAATTATGTCTTGAAGAAGCTGCAACAAGAGAAACTACTGATAAACTTAAATAAATTCTCATTCATGAATGAAGAGTTGGTGTATTTGGGCTTTGTTGTCTCTGTAGAAGGTTTGAAGATGGACCCAGAAAAGGTTAAGGTAATCGTGGAATGGCCTTCACCCAGAAATGTTTTTGAGGTAAGAAGTTTCCATGGACTTGCCAGTTTTGACAGGAAATTTATAAGAAACTTCAGTAAGATTAATGCACCCATTATTGAGACAATAAAAAAGAGCAAACATCCATTTAAATGGACTACTGAAGCAGAAAGAAGCTTCAAACTTTTGAAGCAAAAGATAACTGAAAAGCCTGTGTTGATTCTGCCTGATTTTACTAAACCATTTCAAGTGAAGTGTGATGCCAGTGGAGAAGCCATTGGAGCTGTGCTGAGTTAGAATGATAGGCCTATAGCCTATTTCAGTGAAAAGATGAATGACACTAGAAGAAAGTATTCCTCTTATGGGAAAGAATTCTATGCAGTTGTTCAGGCACTGAAAAAGTGGAGGCATTATTTGATGTCCAAAGAATTTGTATTATACTTTGACAATCATGATTTGTAGTACATTGTACAGTAGCCCAATTTGAATCATAAGAATGCCAAATGGGTTGAGTATCTCCAAGGTTTTAACTTTTTTTTCAAACATATAAGTGGCCAAGCAAATAAAGTAGCTGATGCTTTGAGTAGGAGGCACATGCTTGTTTAAGAAACCAATTTTGAAGTTGTAGGATTTGATTTTCTCAAAGAATTGTATAAAACAGATTCAGATTTTAAGGAAGCATTTGAGGCATGTTGTAATCCTGTTCTAATAGATAGAAGCCAGTGGCTGGATTATTTCTTGCAGGAGGACTTACTATTCAGAAGAAACCAACTGTGTGTACCAAAATGTTCCATGAGAGAAAATTTGATCAAGGAGAAGCATAGTGGTGGACTTGTTGGACACTTTGGTACTGAAAAAACTTATGAGCAGCTGAGTCACTTCTATTATTGGCCCAAGATGAGAGCAGAAGTGGACAAGTTTGTAAAAAATTGCAAAATCTGTCAATATGCCAAAGGAAGGAGCCAGAATGCAGGATTGTACACTCCCTTGCCTATTCCAGACAGGCCTTGGGACATGGTGAGTATGGATTTTGTTCTAGGATTGCCCAAGAATCAGAGAGGGAATGATGCAGTCTTTGTTTTAGTGGACAGATTATCCAAAATGGCACATTTTATTCCATGCTATAAAACTAGTGATGCCACCCATGTTGCTAACTTGTTTTTCAAAGAAGTTGTTAGGTTGCATGGGTTGCCCAAGAGTATTGTTTCAGACAAAGACACCAGATTTGTGGGCCATTTTTGGAGGACATTGTGGAAGAAACTTGGTACCAAACTGAGTTTCAACTCAGCTTATCATCCTCAAACTGATGGACAAACTGAGTTAGTGAATAGGAGTCTGGGAAATTTGTTGAGAAGTCTTGCAGGAGAGCATCCCAAGCAGTGGGATCATATTTTGCCTCAGGCAGAATATGCATATAATGACTCACTAAACAGAAGCAAAGGGCAGAGTCCATTCCATATTGTTTATGGAATGCACCCCAGAGGAATATCAGAGTTAAGAAATCTGGGAAAGGCAGAGTTGAGGAGCGCTGATGGTGAAGAATTTGCTTCAAAGATCCAAGCCATACATGAACAAGTGAAACAACAACTACAAGGCAGCAACATCAAGTACAAAGTCATAGCAAACTTGAGCAGAAAATAAGTCCATTTTGAAGTAGGAGATCTGGTTTTGGCACACTTGAGAAAGGAAATATTCCCAAAGAAGCAGTATAACAAACTGAAGTTCAAAACGATTGGGCCATGCAAGATACTTAGAAAGTTTTCTGCTAATGCTTATGAGATTGAATTGCCTCCTGATGTTGGAATATCTCCCATTTTTAATGTTGCATATTTGTACAAGTATGAAGATGATGGTGCAGAAGAAGAGCTAGCATTCATAGAGAAGATTGAATGGGTAAAGCAGCTACCTCCATCACTACCATTACATCCAGAGAAGATATTGAGAAAAAAGAGTGTTAAGGAAGACCAGAGGACAAGAGTACTTTCAGTACTTAATGAAATGGAAGGACCAGCTAGAGGAAGACACCACTTGGGTGACTGAAGGAATGTTGCGGAAGATGGGCAGATCAGCGGAGGAGCTCATGGGCAGGAGCCCATGAAGAAAATTTCCCTCGGGAGTCTGATGCAGGGGCATTAGGCACTAGCCAGCAATGTAGGAAGTTTTGTCCACATGTTGTGGCTAGGAGGGTTCAAAAATCACTGAAATTTTAACAACGAGGTGTCAATACCTTAGTTGCCAGTTGCATTAGGTCAGTTAGAGTTAGTAGAAGTCGAATAGCTTTCAGTTTAGTCCATCTGTCATGTTTCAGTTAATTGAATAAAAGTAGCCAGGATTTTGAATTACAAAAAAAGGTCCTCACAGAGGAACCAAAGAGACAAATATTGATGTATAAATGTAAACCTTGGATGCATTGAAGGGGAGCATATTTTCACAGTAAAGATTGTGTGTGTTAAGCAATTGTTCTCTGCTGAAAATATTTCGATGTTTGTTGATTATTAGTGTCGAGTAGTGGACATACTATTTTTGTGTATACAATTGCTTAATTCTGAAGTGTTCGAACCTCCAACATTGTGTTAATTTGATGAAGAATCTACTGTGTTTAACCTCTGTTCTGTGTCCGTAGTTGTGTGTATAATCCCCCTCTGAATTTTCGAAGTAGGCCATAACGACATAGTAACCCAAGAAATGGATGCGTTTTGCCCTTAACTAATGTGTCGAGCCATATGTGTGCACTCTGTAGCATCGTTGCGAGCTTTTCTTGAAAGCGAAATCTGCTCACAAGTAAAGTCGTTTTGGTTTGCTGTTAAATGAAAATCCTGTCCCAAGGTTAAACCCCAAGTTGTGAACTAGAGTGTATAGAAAGGATAGCGTAACCTCGACTTAACCTTGGTCAATCACTATTCCAAAAACGAGAGTGGGTTTGCGAAACCAAACCACCCATATCACACCACCTTTGTGGGGTAAGTGGTATTTATAATTCGGATGCGATTCCATTAGCTGCCTGACACGTCGACGGAGGAAAACCACCTTTTCGCGTGCCATCACGCGTTAAAGTTCGACTGTGGGACCAGAGCGATATCGACGTACACCGTTGATCTGGAGGAAGGCTCATCGCATGGTGATCGCACTCCGAAGTAACACGGGGGTTAACCAAAGGTATGAGCGTTTAAAAGTGTTGAACCGTTGATTGTATATGTGGGCTCGAAATATATTAAAGTGTTCTTTGCAAATACTGTCGGGTGATTAATATAAGTCGGAGGGATTAAGGTTGCAAGGTATAAGGTGGCGGACATAGGATTGTCGCAGAGTTATAGTGTGGGGAATTAAAGTCCAGAAATATATTTAAATTGTTGAAGTTTAACCATTAGAAAGGAGATTATGGATAGGAGTTAGAAACCAGCTCTCCTTGGGGCCTGATTCGATTTTGTGGTTGTCATATATTACCTTCCTGAATAATTTGAGCTCAGAAGAATTGGCCAACTGGGGAATTAAAGACAGGTTCAAGGAGGTAGCAGAATGCAGAAGGGTAATGGAAAATGAAGACATGCGCAATCATGCACTGGGCAGTTTGGAACATATGGTGATGAGTTTGGGACAATTTGAAAAGGAGTGGATCGAATTGACTAAGGTAGGCCTCCCATCATGTTGGGAGCCCATAACGACTGTGTTTCAGTCGTTACAAGTATATGAGCTCAAGATGACAGAAGTGATGAATCAGACAGATGTCCCGTTTGAAAAGACCACTTGGCTTAAGGTCGAAACAATAATTGCCTCAATCAGTAAGGAGATCTCTCTTCTCTATCAAGTTAAGCAGCGGTTGCCTACTTAAATGAACTATACTGAATTGACATAAGTACATTCCCTAGTCGATGCTTTCGTTGCAATACTTGGTCTTGAAGCTGACATCTGGCAGAGGTGTAGGATCATACGAGCACTCTAGTTACCGCATCTTCACCTCTGCCAACACCGCTTATGAAGCAGAAAGACAGCTCTTCCACGACTACAATATCGCCTTCTCCAGCAGCAGCCGCGAATCTGTCTCACCGAAAGTAATGATAACTCATGACTGGGCCTATGTGGCCTCTTACCTTATTCTTCTTTTCACTTTTTAATTTCGAGTGAAATTCATATTTCACTCCTGCATTTTACTTTCAGTTAGTAAGTTGTTTGTATTTCTGTTAGAAATGGCTTCAAGCCCACTTTGTAAGATGATGGGAGGCATTCTACCCCATCATCAATTTTGATTTTTGATTAAGACTTGGAACAACATACAGGCATGCAAGAAAGATATTTTCCCAAAATATCTTTCCACTCATAGAAATCAGAAGTTATAAAAGCAAAGAGAAAAGACTTATACAGGGTTCCAGATTTTTGGAGAGACTATCAACTAAAAGCACTTTGTGTATGTATTTTTGTATGTTCTGGATAGTTGATGTTAAATAACCCATTGGGACTTGGTGTAAAGAGTTTTTTTGTTGAAAAGGATTCCACATGAAATGCTATACAGTTTGTATTCCTTCATGTTTTATTATATATAAATGTTCACTTCGTCTCCATCCATTTTCTTGTATCTAAATGTTCTAGAATGCGAGTGCTTTGTATTGGATGTGAATTTATCATAGTTGGTACTCATATCTTTACATTTATCGCACTTTAAATATGGCTTAGGCATGATACTCTATTCACTTTCTATCTCATTCCCATAATTCTTCTGATAAGCACTTTATGGATTCTTATCTTAATATAAGCCCATTTACAGTGTATATCCCACTTCATATTCCTTCATAGTTTCCGCTTACGCATACCTTGATAATTGTTGATCATTTTAATAGTCGACCCTCTTTACGACAAGATGATTTGTAGCTGTTTGATGCATCTACTTAGTTAGTCTCGTACAGAATCCTCAGAAGTATTCTTAGTTGTTACGTTTACCTCTGAAGGCTTGGTCCCACTATCACCAAATTTCCACCATTTGTTAGTAGCAAGGAATCCATATTGTCAACTGATATTAGTTATATCAGAAACTCCTTGCATTTAAGATGTCTTAGGCACTGGTCCTTTTACAACTCAGGGTTGTCTCTAGGAGTTACAACATCTTTTTTGCGACGTTTCCAGGGAAACGAAGTTAAAGATTTAAATCCATGGGATACGAAAAAAAAATATTCACCCTTCAAAATAGGTGAGTAGGAAGGGTTGAGAGTTGTAGATCCCTCACCTTGGCGACTCCACTATAATTCAAAGTTTAAATCCATTTTGCAGTCCTGGTTCAAAATAAGCCCCACCTGAGGTTGGATATGTCTCAACTGAGAACTCCTTCAGTATCTGACCCTGAGAAGATATTAAAAAAAAGAAATTGGAGAGAAAAGCAGACTGCTCATACTGATATACCAAGATTCTCCTTGGAAGACTCTCCATCTTCCTCACAGTTGGCTCAAGTTCAAGGCCCTGAGACCACTTCCAGAATCCTTGAATACTCTCCACGCCATTCCTCCATTGAAAATATTGAAGTCAAAGATGAGGATGAGTCTGTAGACACTTCAAGCTTCTTTATGCATCCCACTCCTGAAGCTGAAGAAGTGAAAGAAGTCACAGAGCTTACCACTTCACAAATTCCATCTGTCCAAGCAACCCCACAAGCCGTCGTTCAGTACATCCCTATTTTTATACACACTACCCTTCCACCACCTCCTGTTATTCATCAGAATCCTCCTCCACCTCCACCACCTATCATGGCTGTTCCTGGTTTCTTGTTGAAAAAATATGCCCCCCTAGCATTACCACAGATCTTGAATTCCATGCCTCAAGATTACTTGAAGGTCCTACCTCGCTTCAACGAGGAGGATACCACTGCCGCCCAAAAACACTTGGAAGTTTTTTGTGCTTTTGCAGAGAACTTCAATGTTGAGCATCTAGATGTTGTGTTGAGGCTTTTTTCTTAGTATTTAGATGGCGAGGCTCGTAAATGGTTCAAGACCCTGGGAGACTGCTCTATTAATACCTGGGAGGAAATGGAAAATTCCTTCACCAGGAAATGGGGAGAGAAAAAGGATCATGGATATTGTATTACTGAATTCAACGCCCTGAGGAAAAGACATAATGAAGATGTGTCTGAATTCATTAAGAGATTTAATAAACTGTATACAAGTCTACCAGAAGAAATGAAGCCTCACCAAATCGCTGCTAAGGTGGTGTTTGTAGCAGCGTTCGAATCAGATCTCGGTTTCTCCTTAAGGGAAAGAAAGTCTGCCACCCTAGACGAAGCTCAGACTGATGCTTTAGAAGTGGAAGCCAAATTTTCTTCTACGGGAAAATCTAAAGGGAGGATGGACCACGATTCTAGACGAAGAGGTAAAGAATAAATCTCTACCTCAAATCAAGAAAGGGAGGCAGCGGATTATAAGATTGAGGAAATGAACAAGATGATCAAGAACCTCTCAAGCAAGCTGGTGAAGCTTGAGCTGGAAGCAAATAACTCATCATCGAGACCACCCCAAGATGCCCCAAACTGGGGTTATAACCCTCAGTACATAAAACATCCTCTGCAAATATTGCAGAGAGACCGAAAGGAACAACAAGATCACATACAGCCCCCACTGTATCTTGAAGGGAAAATGGATGGCTCTGTTGAAGAGGTTCCTGATGGGCAGGATGACCAATATCTCTCTTACTCATAAGGTGAGGAAGTGGGACTCTCTTTGCAGGAGGGTGAGGAGGTAGAGCTTTATTTCCAAGAAGAAGATGAGAAAACAGGTGTTGCTGAAGATCCTAATATCGATGATTATTGCAAACAATTCGTTGACTTCATGCAAGCACAGTTTCACGAAAAGTAAAATCTTCGGTCCTCCAGGAAAAGGACCCGTACACAGGAGCTAGAAGAAGAGTTGCCTCAAAAGGAGCCAGTCGTTCAGAAGGTTGAAGGTAAAGGTAAGAAGCCTATCAATGAACCTGCAAACCCTAATGTTTCTATCCCCTCTTCTTCTAAGTCTATAGCTAATCCTCATGAAAATGTCAAACATATTCCAACGGAGGAGAATCCTCCAGGAATGCCAAAAGAGCCCAAGGAAAACCCTATAGAGAAGTCTCCCACTGTGTTTAGTCTTCAAAAAGAGTTGGAAAAGGTCAAGATCCCAGTCCCCCTAGTCGAGATTTTGAAACAACCTGCCTACCAAGCTCAAGTGTCTTAGTTCATACTTCCTCAAGAAATAACCCTAATCCCAGATAGTCTTAACCTCCAAGTGGAAAGGCCCATGGTAGTGTTTGGTTCCCATGTTGAAGAACTAAGTTTTTCAACCCCTCCTTTCTATGTCTCCCTGGTGATTCATGACTTGTTGTTGCATAACTGCATGCTAGATTCTGGGGCATCCCATAACCTGTTACCTCTGTCAGTAATGGAACAATTGGGACTGCAGATTACTCGTCCATACAAATACCTATACTCTTTTGATTCTAAGAGAGTCAAATTTTTGGGGATGATCAAAGATCTGGTTATAAATCTGGCTCAAATCCCATCCAAGAGTGTGGTAATGGATATAGTGGTTGCTGATATCCCGACCCGTTTTGGGATGCAATTATCCAGATCATGGGGAACAAATATCGGGGGATCCATCAAGATGGATCTGACATATGCAACCATCCTTGTATTTGGAGGCCAAGAGAGAAGGTTATACAGGGAGACAATATTTGTAAAGATGGTGACCAGGGCTGATAACTAAGTCAATTCACCCGTATATAGCAAATATGGGGAGTTTTCTTGTTTGATGCTCAAAGAAGACGAAGATTTCTTGCAGAAGCCGACATTCTGCCAATTGAAGGCTGAACAACCGACAAGTGGGGAAGAAAGGCGTATCTGGACCCTACATTTCGATGGAGTGAATTCCAGAGAAGGGAATGGAGCTAGTGTCTTTTTGATTTCTCCTAATGGGCAGTTAGTCCCTTTTTCCTTCAAGTTGGAGTATGAAGCCACGAATAATGTGGCTGAATACAAAGTGCTACTGCTGGGATTACAGAAAGCCAAAAACATGAACATCCAAAGTCTGAAAGTCTTTGGGGATTCGGAGCTAGTAGTAAGGCAGATCAAGAATCAGTGTCAGGAAAAGCACCCTCGACTAAGGGCCTACAAGAATGAAGTGTGGGATCTCATGGAAACTTTCTTCCTGGCATTCAACATTCAATTCATGCCAAGGGACCAAAATAGAATGGCCGATTCTCTTGTTGTTGCAGCTAGTAATTTCAGACCCCCTCAGAACCCCCCGTTGAGGTATGAAATAGAGGTTCATTATCAGCCCTCTATCCCAGATAATATTAAACACTGGCAGGTGTTTGAAGATGAAGAACAACTGAAAATATTCATGGAGACTATTGGAGAGTTCTCCAATTTGACCATAGATGTAGAAGAAGAAGAGACTGAAGATTCACCCAAGAATAAGTGGAAGGATACTGTGGCTGGCCATAAGGTACTCTAGCTCAAAGGGAATGTGATCCCCAGAGGATTGGTGCCTTTGGAAAGGCTGTTTGACAAAAATGATGTCCCAGCCAGTGATAATAAGGTGGTCGAAGAGGAGAAGGTAGAGGAGTTAAACCTTGGGACAGAGGTAGACCCCAAAATTGTGAAGCTGTCAAAGAAGGTCCCCGAAGAGTACAAAGAGAAATATCTAAAATTATTCCAGTCCTACAAGGATGTTTTCGCCTGGTCTTATCAAGACTTGAAAAATTTTGACATTAGAATCATACAACACAAGATCCCATTAAGAGGAGATGCTAAGCCGCACAAACAAAAGTTGAGACAAATTAATCCTTTATTGCTCCCATACATAGAAAATGAGATCAAGAAAATGTTGAAGGCCAAAATCAATGTACCATTGAGGTATTCTGAATGGGTGGCCAACTTGGTCCCAGTTCGAAAGAAGAACAGAGAGATAAGACTGTGTGTTGATTTTTGGAACTTAAATAGAGCATCCCTTAAAGACAATTAAGCCCCTCATGATTTTCTCGTTTGCATCTCCTCACACTGTAGCAGTGGTACTATTAAAAAAGAATGCGGAAGGGTACGAGCAACCCATTGCCTTCTTTAGTCAGGTGCTTCGAGACGCTGAGTTGAAATATAATATTTTGGAGAAATAGGCTTATGCCCTGGTCAAGTCCCTAAAGTCTTTTCGAATGTACGTATTGTAGTAAGCTATAATTTCTTTCGTACCCACTGCTGCAGTAAAAGATATTTTGATCCAAGGTGATAGCGAGGGTAAGAGGGGAAAGTGGATGGCAAAGATCCAAGAATATGAGTTGGATATTCTCCCCACCAAGCTTATAAAGGGACAAGGACTAACAAAGATCCTGTTCGAATCTAACTATCAAGCATTGGGAATAAACTTAACTATGGGATTTGAAGAGGTACTTGAAGGTACAGGCAAGCAGCCCAGCGTAGAAACTGCCATTAAGAAGACTCACATGAAATACCTACTCAGTGCATGGTACAAGGAGATTGTAGAGTATCTTCTAACTCTCAGGTGTCCCCCAAGTTGTGATAAGACAAAATACCAAACTTTGAGATTAAAATCCAAAAAGTTTATTATAGAAAATGGCTGGTTGTACTAGAGAGACTCCTTAGGAATCTTGCTCTTATGTCTCACAGAGCCCGAGGTGGAGGAAGTTATGGTTGAATTCCACGAAGGCATTTGTGGAGGACAATATAGTTGGAGGGCCACAGTCCACAAAATTTTGAAGGCAGGTTTCTTCTGGCCTAAAATTTTTGGAGACGTTCATGCTCTGGTCAGGGCTTGTGAAAAATTTCAAATATTCGCTGAGAAGCAAAATTTTTCACACTTACCCAGGATGCCAGTACATATAGAAGATCCTTTTCAACAGTGGGGAATTGATTTCATAGGAGGGATTCATCCTGCATCCACTGGGTAGCACAAGTGGATCCTGACAGCCACAGATTACTTTACTAAATGGGTAGAAGCGGTGCCAGCGAGGAATGCCACAGATGCAGTAGTGATCAAGTTCATAGAGGATAACATCATATCCAGGTTTGGCTGCCCTACTAAGATCATAATTGACAATGCACAGACTTTTAAGTCTACCAAGTTCATTAACTTCTGCCAGCAATAAAATATTGTGTTGGGACACTCCACTACATACTATCCACAGGGAAATAGGCTGGCGGAATCCTCTAACAAGACATTGGTAAGAGCATTGAAAAAAGCCATAAATGAAAACCAGAAAAACTAGGATTCTCAGCTCAAGTTTGCACTATGGGCAAACATAATTACCAGCAAGCGATCAACTGACAATTCTCCATATGAATTGGTCTATGGACGAGCAACGGTGTTTCCAATATAGCTAGCTCTACTTGTAGCTCATTTCCCGCAAGAAATTTAGGAGGAGCCAAAAGATCTTATCAGAAGAATGAATCAGTTGGTTGAGTTGGAAGAAACCCGAAGTTAGGTAAACCAAAGGTTGACAAAGTATCAAGAAAAAATGAAAGACTTATTCGACCAACATACTAAAGATAAAGAAATGCAGGTTGGAGATCTGGTACTAAGGTGGGATGTCAGGAGAGCCGAGAAAGGAAATCATGGGAAGTTTGATCCATTGTGGTTTGGACCATTCAAAATTGTAGAAGCTGGAGGAAATAATACTTTTAGGCTGGAAAATTTGGAACACGATCTGCTTGAAGCCCCTGTAAATGGGAAATTTCTAAAACCTTATTTCCAGTACTGATTCAGGTTGTGAGGCCTGCTGTATATATATATATATATATAGTACAATATCTGTTTTCTTTTACTCTTATGTTTGCTGTTTTTGATTAAGACCTAAGGAAGGTAGAGGTGTCACGAAGGTTGTGCTTACAGAAAGAAGTTAACAGCTGGTTTGTGGAGTTCTCGAGATGTTTGAGGACAAACGTGTCATCCCCAAATGGAGACAATGTTTTTATATCAACCCTCATCACTCAAATGGGATTAAAGACTATTATCTTAATAAGGAATGGCAAGAAAGACTTAAAGGAGTAAGCAGATTGGCATGCGTGAAAATGCATATTAAAAAGGGGACAGGACATAGAGTTTTAACTTTGCGGTAAAACCTTACTCAACACAAAGGAGCATATATGCAAGACATCTAGACAGAGAGGGACCCGCCCAAGTGCCGAACAGTCAAAAGAGGAAAACAACACTAAGCATTTCCAGGGGTATCAAAGAAGGCTGGAGAAAGTGGAAGCTCAACCCCTCGGAAGCATGAGGTGATGTGACAGCGGTGGGGCCCCAAGAGACACATTCCGTGGTGTGATGGCCGCAGGCTTAGAGCCACTCCAAGACCCCGCCGGACTACTTAGTGGGCCCATTTAGGTAACAACTCGTGCAAGTAACACAAGGGTAAGGTAAGTCCTAGGACACCCGGTACACGACCAGTACCGGTATTTAACCTGGCGCATGTTATACACCTAACCAAAATTTGATAACCAATAGCCAAATGCCACGCGTCCCAATGTCAACGTAAGCCCTACACGTGTCGTCCTAGCCTCTTTTTTCGGGTAATCTAAAGCCGTTTAACCATTTTCTATTTTCACAGTGGTAAAATACTTTCTTTTACAATATATCATATAGCCAAAGCGTGAGCTCCTAGTACCAGGTCTACCAAGTTTCTTTCAACCTCCCTACGTCGTTTTCTCTCGAGCCCTTACTGCGCAGGTATTCTGTCCCTCTTTCACTGTCTAGTTTCCTTCCGCTTTTCATTTTTCACAATGGTCATGGGTAGAATCAATACTAAGAAGTCGGAGCCCGAAACCCCCCAAGTTCGCGAGTCTAGGGCTGCCCTTGGGCCTGAGCCATTCATTGACATGCAAGCCCACATTCGAGACCCACAATAACCTTTCCTCATCAGTAGCGTCAAACCTGACATATTTAGGAAACATTTGGAAAATAGGGATAGGTTTAGAGTTGTTTTATCGGGACTATACCACCAAATTGCTCTGCCCGTCTACCCAGTTGTGGAATTAATATTTTGGCGTAGAGAAGCTTATGATGAGCGTCGAGATATGTTCCTATCAACTCAAGGGAGCAAGATATTTAGTATATCTCTTGAGATCATCAAGAAAGCCCTCTGTTATCCCCCCAGTTCAAATTATGTCAGTTTCACTGAAATGTCTTTATCCCGTCAGTTTTACAAGTCACCCTAGAGGCAGTAGAGTGATTTCATCGCTGTTATTTCCGACTCCCACCTTACATCTTTCTCGTCTTCGGACTCGGTGCCTCTGAATACATTCAAGGAAAAACTTCAGCCAACACTTGCTCTCATTGCGGGGTTACTAGGTATAGAGGGGGTCGAGCGAGTCTCGAAGGAATGTGTAGCCCTTTTATGGTTGTTGTCACAACCAGGTGTTATATTGGATATCCCTGGTTTCTTGGCCTCCTCCATCCAAATCCAATTTCAAGACCTCCCGGCCACATGCCATTTTTTTTTCTGCTCCATGGTGTTCTACCTCTTCCTCTTCCAACAAGCTGATAAGTTTGAGGGTTTAGGTCTGGAAAAGGTTTCTAGGATAAATTCTCAACCAAGAACTGTCTTTGAGTGGAACCCCGCAGTGCATCAGTTGGCTAATGGGGTGGGTTATTCAAACTTGAACGAATTCATGACAATAGCCTATACTATTATTCATGACAAACCTCCGCCCAGGATTTTTTCCTGAGCAGAGGAACTGGCTACAGTTCAGTGAGGAAGAAAGCACAGGAGATTGGTACCTATTTGACGACTGCACTGAGATCAAGGTCTACGGTGTAGAGGTTCCCCCTTACAGTCTGCCAGTTTTTCCTGCCATGTGGATTTTTGCCTTGGAGTATCTCTAACAAACCTTGAAGGCTGACCAGCTCCACTTCGTCCATGCGAAAAAGGGGTTCATTCTTAAACTTCCTACAACCATTGGCCCATTTATTGTTAACTCAAGGCATGCCCTCCCTATAGTGGAAACCATGCTCAAGGGTATGGATTTAAGGCAAGGGAAAGCTTGGCCTTGTGACCCAAAAGGCACCATCTCTAACAAGAGGAGGAAGATTAAGTCAACTGCATATGCTCACGAATCTAGGACCTTCATCGAGTGGAAAGCTAATATTGATACCTGGCCTTTGCTTTCACAGATGGAGAATGAGTCATCAGCGACGGGGGAAAAAGGGGACACTGCTTCAACAAGAGAAGCAATAAAGAAACAGGTCGAAGAAGCCGGGGTCGCAGGAGAATAGGTAGAGGTGGACATAGGAGAAGGTTCTCGACCCCCTAAAAGGTAGAAAAAAAATGATGAGGAAGATGTCGAGGAAGAGCCGCCGCTCAAAAAAGTGGCACTGCATGGAGAGTCAGACAAAGGAAAAGCAGGTTTTAAGGTGAGATATGATGGTCCATCTTCATCTGATTTCTCAGAGGTGTCACAAGCCGTCTCCATTAACATGACCGAGGTGGGAGACGAAATAAAGGGCAAAAAAAAATCTATCATAGAGAAGCTTTGGTCTGAATTATCTGGATATGGAGCAGCTGCTGATGGCCATGACAGAAGCAGTTCTAGATCCAGAGGCCTGGACCACTAGCTACAGAGCTCTGGAGGTTGGAGTGAACATGTCACAAGTCCTCCCAATCGACAAATGCAATTTGTTTCAGTGTTTCAGGGACATGCTGAAAGATGAGGTCGTGAAGCTCTCCCTCACCCTAAGGAAGCTGCAAACTAAGTATAACCAAGTGGTTGAGAACCTCAGGATAGAGAAGACTAATGCCTGGGCACTTTCAAACGATTTGCGGAGTCTCCAAGTAGCTGTGAAGGGAAAAGGGAACGGTAAAGTTGATCCTTAAGGTCATGTTATTTCGGAGTTACAAAAACAGGTCACAGATTTGAAACATAAATTGAATATGCCCGGTTTTCAGCATGTGAAAACTGCTGAATTAGCTCAAATAGAGAAAGATAAATCCGACCTTGCTGACTCCCTGGCTAAAGAAAAAGAGGAGAGAGCTAAGATCGAGAATGATATGGCTACCGTCAAGCAAGAGAGAGATGAATTGCACACAAGATGGGATACGCATGTATGCGCTGCTCCCGCTCTGGAGGTTTCTGATACCACCCTTGCGTAGTTAACCAAAACGCGGGCTGACCTTCAAGTGGTAGAGAGACATGTTCATACTTCCCAATAGAAGATTTAGGAGCTCGAGGCTCGACTTAAGGAGAACGGAAAAATAGTAGCAGCCTTACAGAAAGAAGTGGAAGAGGTGAAACAAGAGAAGCTTTAACAAGAAAATAGTATCAAGGACCTGACGAAATGAATGAAGGGAAATTTCACCCTCTTAAAAGCCAGATGCTTTATCTGGACGGACATTATTGCAGAGGTAAGAAAGTGTTGGGCCTTTCTTACTTTAATTGAAGAAAAGAGGGCAGCAGTTCGTCGGTTCAGAAGAATGCTACACGAAGGACACACAGAGGCTGCAAATAAGGTTGAAAGGGAAAAAAAGTATATTACCTTCCTGAATAATTTGAGCTCAGAAGAATTGGCCAACTGGGGAATTAAAGACAGGTTCAAGGAGGTAGAAAAATGCAGAAGGGTAATGGAAAATGAAGACATGCGCAATCATGCACTGGGCAGTTTGGAACAGATGGTGATGAGTTTGGGACAGTTTGAAAAGGAGTGGATCAAATTGACTAAGGTAGGCCTCCCATAATGTTGGGAGCCCATAACGACTGTGTTTCAGTTGTTAAAAGTATATGAGCTCAAGATGACATAAGTGATGAATCAGATAGACGTCCCGTTTGAAAAGACCACTCGGCTTAAGGCCGAAACAATAATTGCCTCACTCGGTAAGGAGTTCTCCCTTCTCTATCAAGTTAAGCAATGGTTTCCTACTCAAACGAACTATGCTGAATTGACAGAAGTACATGCCCTGGTCGATGCTTTCATTGCAATACCTGGTCCGACAGCTGACATCTAACAGAGGTGTAGTGATCATACGAGCGCTCCAGTTACTGCATCTTCACCTCTGCTAACACCACCTCTGAAGCAGAAAGACAACTCTTCCATGACTACAGTGCCGCCTTCTCCAGCAGCAGCCGCGACTCCATCTCACCGGAATTAATGATAACTCATGAATGGGCCTACATGGCCTCTTACCTTATTCTTCTTTTCACTTTTTAATTTCGAGTGAAATTAATATTTCACTCCTGCATTTTACTTTCAGTTAGTAAGTTGTTTGTATTTCTGTTAGAAATGGCTTCAAGCCCACTTTGTAAGATGATGGGAGGAGTTCTACCCCATCATAAATTTTGATTTTTGATTAAGAATTGGAACAACATACAGGCATGCGGGAAAGATATTTTCCCAAAATATCTTTCCGCGCATAGAAATCAGAAGTTATAAAAGCAGAGAGAAAAGACTTATATAGGGTTCCAAATTTTTGGAGAGACTATCAACTAAAAGCGCTCTGTGTATGTATTCTTGTATGGTCTGGATAGTTGATGTTAAAGAACCCATTGGGACTTGGTATAAAGAGTTTTTCTGTTGAAAATGATTCCACATGAAATGCTATACAATTTGTATTTCTTCCTGTTTGATTATATATAAATGTTCACTACATCTCCATCCATTTTCTTATATCTAAATGTTCTAGAATGCGAGTGCTTTGTATTGGATGTGAATATATCATAGTTGGTACCCATATCTTTACATTTATAGCACTTTAAATATGGCTCAGGCATGATACTCTATTCACTTTCTATCTCATTTCCATAATTCTTCTGATAAGCACTTTATGGATTCTTATCTTAATATGAGCCCATTTACAGTGTATATCGCACTTCATATTCCTTCATAGTTTCCACTTACGCATACCTTGATAATTGTTTATCATTTTAATAGTCGGCCCTATTTACGGCAAGATGATTTGTAGCTGTCTGATGCATCTACTTATTTAGTCTCGTACAGAATCCTTAGAAGTATTCTTAGTTGTTACGTTTACCTCTGAAGGCTTGGTCCCACTATCACCAAATTTCCACCATTTGTTAGTAGCAAGGAAGCCATATTATTGTCAACTGCTATTAGTTATATCAGAAAATCCTTGCATTTAAGATTTCCTAGGCAATGGTCCTTTTACAACTTAGGGCTATCTCTAGGAGTTACAACACAGTTTGTTGATTCATTATGTATTAAGCTTCTTATAAAATGAAGTAGTTAATGGGTGTAAAGAAAAGAGTTTTAAATGTCCATGAATTTACTAAACTGATTCACCCCCCCTCTCAGTTTAGATAAGGGTTCATCAATTGGTATCAGAGCCAGTTCCTTCAGTATCAGTAAAAAAACTGGAAGGAGGTCCTAAGTCTCCAATATGGCTAGTTTAGAAGGAAGCTTTGAAAATAAATCCCCTCTATTTACTGACACAAATTATGCTTTCTTGAAAGTAAGAATGATGACATGCTTAATGTCTCTAGGAATAGAATTATGGGTTGCTATGGAAGAAAAATATGCACCAAAGGATACAAAAATTGAGAAAGAAGCCAAACAAAATTTCATAGATAATGAAAAATCAATGAATGCACTTTTGAGTGGTCTTAGTGAGTCAAAATTTATCAAAGTAATGCATTGTAAGACTGCCAAAGAAATATGGGATACATTAGAAAATATTCATGAGGGAGATACAAAGGTGAAGATGGCGAAACTGCAAGCACATAGAACTCAGTTTGAAAACTTAAAAATGAATGAAGATGAAGATATAACTGCATTCTTCTTAAGAGTTGCAGAAGTTGTGAATATCACGATCGGCCTAGGAGAATAAATTAAAGAAAGTGATGTAGTCTAGAAAATATTGAGATCTCTACTATCCAGGTTTAATCCTAAGGTTTTTGCCATAGAAGAAACAAAAGACTCGAAAACTTTAACCAGAAACCAATTACTTGGGAACCTAACAACATATGAGATGAGACTTCCTAAAGGGAAGTCAAACATGAGGGAGGCTACCTTTAAGGCAGACAAATGCATAGAAGAGAAGGAATGCACATGCTCATGCTTTGATGAAGAAGAAGACAAATTTTCCATAATATTGGATAGAGGCACAAGAAAGTACAAAGGTAAAATTCCATTCAAGTTCTTTAATTGTGGAAGAGTGGGGCACTATGCCTCAAAATGTCCCAATAAGTTAATAGAGAATCAGTTCAGACATAAAGAGAGAAGAAGCTCCTATAATATGCAGAAAGGGAAGAAATTTAAGAGAAAAACCTTTTCTGCCCAACAAGATAGTAGTGCATCTGAAAACTCAGATGAATCCCCATATGAAGATGGAATCTCAGAATTCACACTAATGGGTATGGATGATCTCCTGGAATACAAAGAAGAAGGTGAGGTAGACCTTGAGGGGGAGTTGGTGAGTGCCCTAAAGGAAATAAATAGACTCAATCTCAATACTAGAAAATATAAGGGAATCCTTCTGAAATATGTTAAGGAAGAACCAAAATTTAAAGATTTTATTAAGTTGAAGATTGATCTAGAAGAAGCAAGGAAAGTAGAAGACATTCTTCTACATCAAATAAGAGAGAAAAGTCAGGAATGTGGAATAATGGAAGAAGAGATGCTAAGTCTGAGGAATAAATTAGAAAAGTCTCAAACTAATGTAACAATGAACATTCAACAATTAAAAGGTGCTAAACAATTGGACATGATATTTAATGCACAAATATGTCCTCTTGTAAAGACTGGGATAGGATATGAAGGAGAATCCAAAAATTCGAAGGTAGAGGATAAGAAAGCTGTTACTTTTGTGAAATTTGTAATAAAGGAAAATGATAACTCTCATCAATCTAAGATTATTTCAACTATAAGATTGATAGAATAAATGAGCAGGTTGTGTAAGCAGCTCGGAGATGAAATTTCCTCCATGGAGAACTCAAAGAAGGCAAACATTGAAAGGGATGATGAAGCAGCTTAAAAATGATCCACAGAAGCAGAAGCCAACAATAACTTGATGTGTAAGAAACAAACAGTAACAAGCAGCGACATCAAGAGACAAAGAATGAGAGGAAGAAGCAAGCAATTACAAAAAGCTCAATTGTTCCTGAAGATCAATTGAACAAGTTCAGAAGATCTCAATGGAGGTTCTTTCGTCCTATGAAAAATATCACATGTTTATCTTGTCATAAACTAGGAGATATTGCAGCACATTGTAAGACAAGGCATATGAAATTTAACCAGCAAAGGATGCAGCAAATGAGAAGACTCCCTCAAGCAAGCAAATGGAAAAGACAATCTTTCACCAGGTACAAAAATCATTTCCATGGCTACTATTATTCATGCAATGAATTTAGACATAAATATGTTGAATGTAAAATATGTTAAAAAAGGAGCACAAAATGCTATACATAAGCTCAAATGTACCTAGGTAAAATAAGGTGTTATGTATGCCACAAGCTTGGACACAAAGGAAATGACTGTAGGTTTCCATATACATTAAAGGAATCTAGACAGATGATGGAACCAAAACAAATCAGACCAAATTGTGAATCCAAAAAGGGTGCAGACATTATGAAGAACCCCAATAAAGTATGGAAGGAAAAGAGAAAGGGGGAACCTATTACTTCAATAACATAACGAATCCACCATAGTCTCAAGGGGAGCTTCCCTAGGAAGCAATGCAGATATCCAACTAGTAATAGATAGGAAGAAACATCCCAGGGAGAGAGAAGTTCATAAAAATTCCCCATAAAAGTAGTCTAAGAAGAGCTAATTGGAATAAGAACAACTAAAATTTCAGGAAATGAAAGGAAAATTCCTCTGGCAGAGAACTATAGAGGAATAAGGACACCTGAAGTATTCAATAGCCAACAGGTTGATGGAAGAAGAGAAAGCAGCAAGCAACCATCACGGTAAAGGGAACATCAGTCATGAACTTGGAAACTAAGAGGATGATTACACGATGTGTCTCATTACATGTGTTGATAATGAAACAAAATTATTTTAAGAAGGATGAATAAGAAAAATGTTATTATCATTATATCATTACAAATATCCATCCCAAGTGTTATTATTGGAGCAGTGGTATGATACAGGGCCTCAGGATCAGAATATTATGGTATGCATCACGGTGGTGGTATGGTAGAAATACATCAAGGAAGTAGTCCCAACGTTATCAATATTATAATATGTGTGGATTAAGTTCTGGTTGCTCTAATTAGTGCAAAGTATCTTCTAGTTGAAAATGATGGAGAATGTTGAGCTGCGTTATCAAAGCATGGAAAGTTCAGTAAAATGTTAAAGCATCATTATCTTGTTGATATTGCAACAAGTGGGCCTGCAGGATATTTTTGGCGCAAGTCTATTTTTAGACATGTTAATCATATTCTATGAGTTATAGGATGCTATTTGTGGATGGTTGGTCAAGTTGGAAAAATAGATGGACTTCTATTTTTAGACATATTGGGCAGAATTTATTTTTAGATTTCCAATCTAAAAATAGATATGTCGAATATTATTAGCTCTTAATAATATTTGGACTATAAACAATATCTTATTCTCGTGGAGCACTTCAGTTAAGTGCACAGATGTGGCATAGGAGCTGACAGAAGGAATTACCCTATTCTTGAGGGTTAAGTGGAGCTATTGCATGGAGACTTCAGTTATAACTCATGTGACAGAGTTTGGTGGAGTTATTGAGGTAGTTGGTGGAGTTGTGTTCAGTTTAACTCAGTTAGACACAGTTGAGCTAGTTGTATCTAGTCTAAATGATTGATACACTAGCGAGATTTGTGTGAGTTAATTATTAATTATTTCACTAATTATTAACTCATTAATCAACTAAAGAATACATCAGTTAACTACAGTGCATTGACAGTTTCACTGGAGACCAGTGAAGAGGTAGGAGAAAGAGTAGGTTGAATATCAGTTGTGACTATAGTGTTGCATGATTTGCAACACCCAGTGATTGGAGATGCCAATGAGGATTGCGTGAGAAAGGCTGGACCAATTCGAGTTCATTTAGAGCCATTCTTCAGCAGTGATTGCGCAGTAGAGGCAGGCTAGCAGGTGGCAGAGATTGGAGCATGTGTTTTGCTAGATCGGACCTGATTAGTGTGTAGCAATTGGAGATTGTACTGAGAGCTTGTGAGGAGCTTTGTATGATGATTTTTACATGATATATATAACATATAATATATATATAGTTGGGGGTTTTCAGCTTTAAGCTTTCCCATAAATACTGTGTTCATATGTGTGAATGTTTATGGTTTTAATGTGCGCATGCGATTGTTTTTTATTTCCGCAATTAATGAGAAATGGTAGAAGAGATTCTGTATTGTGCATGAAGTCAAATAGTGTGTGATCAAGAGACTCTCAGATTTATAACATATCAATTATATAAATTTATACATGGTATCAGAGCGATATTGATCATTGGAGCAATTGCAAAACATTGAAGTGGTTGAGTTTTTGTGCTGGTGGAATTTGAATTTGCAACAGTGTTTTCTTGGTGTTGAAGTTGAGATGTATTTCAACGGATTGCGATTGGAGTATGCCCTTGAGGGAAACTTGAATTATATTGCATGGAAGGACAGGATGGAGGCGGTGCTGGATGACAATGGGTTGAAGGAGTTCATAGATGCAGAAATTCCAAAACCTGCTTCTAGCAATGCTGCCGCACTTGACGCATGGAAAAAGAAGACAGCAAAATGTCGAAGGATTCTGTTGGAAGGTGTGAAGGATCACATTGTGTCCAAACTTCATGGTAAAGCTTCTCCATTCTTGATTTGGAAAGCTTGGACATATTTATTTCAAAGCAAGAGCGACCAAAGGAAGTTGGCGCTCAAGGATAAAATCAAGAACATAAAAATGGAGAAAGGCGACAATATACCCAAGTACCTCACGAAGTTTGTCTAGTGCAGGGATGATATGGGAAGTGTGGGGGTTATTGTAGATGAAGAGGACTTGGTGAGCTTGGCTCTCCTTGGGCTTCTGAAGAGTTGGCATTCCTATCAGGACTCTGTCAATGGTCGGGAGAAATTGCCAGGGTGGGAGCAACTTTGATTGGATCTTGTGCAATAGGAGATAAGGTGGAATACCAGGGACGGATCCTGATCGAAGAGTGCAGATGAAGAAAATTGCGCTTTGGTTGCCAAAGCAAGGAAGGGGAAGAGCAAGAAGAATGCTTCTCAATCCGCTGCGAAAGGAAAGAAGCAGGACATGTCCAAGGTGAAGTGCTTTCACTGTCACCGACACGTACATTACGCCACTAATTGTCCACAGAAGAAGAAAAATAAGCAGGCTGCTGGATCTGCAGCTGGAGAGGCCTTAGCCTCGTAGTTTGAGCCGGATTTTTTGCTGATCGTATGCTTGGTCTCAAGTATGATGGGTTCAGTGTGGTTTCTTGACAGTGGTGCGTCTTTTCATATGACCGGAGACAAAGATTTGTTTACTGATCTGGATGAGAAAGATCTTGGAGTGCACATCGAGATGGGCGGTGATGCTAGATACAGTGTGACTGGTTTCGGTACCATTTCCTTTGAGAGGGAGTCTGGTAAACCTTTCATATTCAAGGAAGTGATGCATGTTCCAGTATTGAATAAGAATCTGATCTTGGTGGCCATGTTAGAAGACAAGGGATATGATGTTGTCTTTAGCGAGGGAAAGGCTTTCCTGTGCAGTAAGGCAACTGGTGAAACTCGAAGGATAGGGGTTCAAGTTAAGAACCTTTATCAATGTAGGTAGATGGCTGCATAGCAATGGTAGGCAAGGAAGAAGGAGTGGTGAGCCGGGATGAGGGCAAGCTATGGCACAGGAGATTGGGCCATCTTCACCATGGTGCTTTGAAAATTTTGCAGCAGATTTCTACCGGGCTTCCCAAAGGTACACTTGCACAGTCAGCTCAGTGCAAGGGTTGTACTTTGGGAAAATTTGTGAAAGCCACCGTTCACGAGAAGGATAGTTGTGCCACGATGATCCTTGAGAGAATTCACACAGATGTGTGTGGACCTTTCTCAGTAGCTTCGACAGCAAAGCACAGGTACTATGTGATATTTGTTGATGATTTTTCTTAGAAGTGCCGGATCTTCTTCATGCAGAAGAAGAGTGAGACATACTCAAAGTTCTGTGAGTTCAAGGCACTGGTTGAGAAAGAATCGGGGAAGCAGGTGAAGGCTCTCAGAAGCGACAATGGTGGTGAATTCATCTCTGGCAAATTCAAGGAATTTTGCGGTGCAGAAGAAATTCGAAGAGAGCTCATAGCACCTCATAACCCACAACAGAATGGGGTTGCTGAGCAGAAGAACAGAATGATCGTGGGTGCTGCATGAGTGATGTTGCATGATTAGGGCCTTCCCACACACTTGTGGGCTGAGGCATGCAATACTACGATTTATGTGCAAAACTGTTGTCCTCATAGGATACTTGGCATGAGTACACCTGAGGAGGCATTTTATGGTAAGAGGCTTGATATTTCTCATTTGAGGATTTTTGGTTCACCTGTTTACATTCATGTGAAAAAGGATGCTAGGAAGAAGCTGGAGTCGACCGCAGAGGTTGGGATATTTGTGGGGTACACTGATACACCCCACAACTATCGTGTGTATTTTCCAGACAGTCGCAAGACTGTTGTGCGACGGGATATCAAATTTCTTGAGGAGAAAGCCATGAAGTGTTCGCTTGAGAGGGAGCCACACTTGCATGCAGATGAGGAGCTATTAGTTCCTAAGGATGAGCCTCAGGATGTGGATCAACCACAAGAGGAGGTTCATGGAGTGGAAGAGACCACTCATGCAACGCCAACCATCAAAGGGCGGAAGCGCACTATAGAAGCTGAGCGACTGATTCAGGATGCAGAGAAGATTGTAGGAGCACCTACATCACAACGCAGACAGAGACAATCACCTGACTGGTATATTGGATACATGGCTCTTATGAGCACGTGTATCATGACAGAGCCATCCTCTTTCGAGGAAGCTGTGGAGGACCCTGCATGGGTAGATGCCATGGTGGAAGAGTATGATTCGATTGTCAGAAATAGTGCATGGGAGATTTTTCCAAAGCCGGAAGGGAAATCAGTGGTACGTTCGAGATGGATCTACAAAGTGAAGCAAGAAGCTGACATGAATGTGGAGAAGTACAAGACAAGATTGTTGCCCAATGCTTCTCACAGATTGAGGGGATCGATTATGAGGAAACCTTTGCACCTGTCGCAAGGTATTCTTCCATACGAATGATTCTTGCTCTCTCAGTGCAGATGGGGTGGCACATTCATCAGATGGATGTGAATCCTGCGTTCCTCAACGAGGTGATTGAGGAGGAGGTGTACATAGAGCAGCCCAAAGGTTTCGAGATCTTCAGTAGCAAGTCGCATGTGTGCAGGCTCAAAAGAGCGCTGTATGGGTTGAAACAAACACCTCGTGCTTGGTACACACAGATAGATAGTTATTTCACCGGACTTGGATTCTCCAAGAGTGAGGCGGATTCGAACCTATACCAGATTGTGGTGGAGGGTAAGTTGCTAATCATTGTACTTTATGTAGATGATTTGATTCTGACAGGTGATGAACTGTTGATACACTCATGCAAGGATGATCTTGCAAAGGAGTTTGAGATGAAGGACTTGGGCCTCCTTCATTATTTCCTGGGATTGGAAATTTGGCAACGCAGTGATGGATTGTTTGTCTCAAGGCAAGTATGCCCGAGAGATACTGGAGAAGTTCAGCATGCATGGTTGCAAGCCTATCGACACTCCTCTTCCTGGTGGATGGAGGAAAGAGGATGCTACATCGGTAGAGGTAGTGGATGCCACTATTTACCGAAAGTTGGTGGGGTCACTTATGTATCTAGTCAATACACGACCTGACATATGCTACGCTGTTAACCAGGTTTCACAAGCTATGGTTAAGCCTACCAAGCTCTTTTGGAAGGCAGGAAAGCATATATTGAGATACCTCAGAGGAACATCGGGATATGGATTATGGTACAGACAGTCGGATGAGGTGAAGCTGTGTGGCTTAACGGATGCAGATTGGGCAGGGAGCCCAACGGACAGAAAGAGCACATCTGGAGGGATTTTTAGTATCGGGTTGACAACAGTTTATTGGTACAGTAGGAGGCAGAGATCCATGGCACTTAGTTCAGCAGAGGCCGAGTATATGGCAGCGATTTTGGCTGCATGCGAGGCTATATGGATGAGGAAGATCCTAGTCGGGTTGTTCGGTTCAGGCTTAGATCCTACTGTGATATATTGTGATAATCAGAGTTGCATCAAAATCTCAGTTAATCCAGTATTTCATGATAGATCTAAACACATTGACATCCGGTATCATCATATCAGAGATTGTGTGCAGCGGAAGATCATGTTACTTTCTTACATTCCTATAGAGGATCAAGATGCTAATATCTTGACGAAGCTGCTCACCAGGAGAAAATTTGAATATCACAGGGGCAGGATCGGGGTGGCAGATAATCCCTATCTTGTTGAGAGGGAGTGTTGATATTGCAACAAGATGATGAGCTTAGTGGAAAGAATTCACCTTCACTAAGTGGGCCCACAGGCTATTTTTGGCGCAAGTCTATTTTTAGACTATGTCTATTTTTAGACATGTCGATCATATTCTATGAGTTGCAGGATGATATTTGTGGATGGTTGGTCAAGTTGGAAAAATAGATGGACTTCTATTTTTAGACATATTGGGAGGAATCTATTTTTAGATTGCCAGTCTAAAAATAGATATGTCGAATATTATTAGCTCTTAATAATATTTGGACTCTAAACATTATCTTATTCTCTTGGAGCACTTCAGTTAAGTGCACAGATGTGGCACAGGAGCTGACAGAAGGAATTACGCTATTCCCGAGGGTTAAGTGGAGCTATTGCATGGAGAATTCAGTTAGAACTCAAGTGACAAAGTTTGGTGGAGTTATTAAAGTAGTTGGTGGAGTTGTGTTCAGTTTAACTCAGTTAGACACAGTTGAGCTAGTTGTATCTAGTCTAACTGATTGATACACTAGTGAGAGTGGTGTGAATTAATTATTAATTAATTCACTAATTATTAACTCACTAATCAACTGAAGAATACATCATTTAACTACAGTGCATGGACAGTTTCAGTGGAGACCAGTGAAGAAGTAGGTGAAAGAGCAGGTTGACTATCAGTTGTGATTATAGTGTTGCATGATTTGCAACACCCAGTGATTGGAGATGCCAATGAGGATTTCGTGAGCAAGGCTGTACCAATTCGAGTTCATTCAGAGCCATTCTTCAGCAGTGATTACGTAGTAGAGGCAGGCTAGCAGGTGGCAGAGATTGGAGCATGTGTTTTGCTAGATCGGACTTGATTAGTGTGTAGCAATTGGAGATTGTACTAAGAGCTTGTGAGGAGCTTTGTATGATGATTGTTACATGATCTCTATGACATATAATATACATATAATTGGGGGTTTTCAGATTTAAGCTTTCCAATAAATAATGTGTTCATATGTGTGAATGTTTATGGTTTTAATGTGTGCATGCGATTGTTTTTTTATTTATGCAATTAATGATCAATGGTAGAAGAGATTCTGTATTGTGCATGAAGTCAAATAGTGTGTGATCAGGAGAATATCGGATGTATAAAATATTAGTTATATAAATTTCTACATATCTTATGTCCGTTGATGTATTATATTGAGTGTTGAAGAATCACGTAGTCTTGGATATGAATGTACTCCTTTTCAAGTCAGTATTGATATAATTTCAATGCCTCTTTCTTAAGTCACCCATAAACTTGTTGAAGTTTGTCTGATGAAACTTCAAGTAGCCAAATTGAAGATGTTTCCCGAAGAACATGGTGATAGAACAGTTGAAGTGTCTGAATTATGATGGATTAGCTGTGTTAATATTACTATTGAAGGTCAAGAGTCTATTATTGATTCATCTGAAACTTACTTCAGCAGAAAGGAATAATTTATATTTCACTATTGCAGAGAGTTGATCATTGAACTACATACCCCCTTGTGTCATAAATAAAAGTGTATAGTTGATGGGAATATTGTCCAATGCATGTAATGTATCAAGCCTATAGGGTTTTGTGTTCAAATATGTAACTATTCAATATTAAAGTCATTGGGACTTTTAGATTGAAATATATTGTCTAATCTTACAATAAAGTGTAAGCTCTGTTTGAACTCATTGTTCACATCAACATCAAGGGCTTTTGACTTGTATTGATTACATCTTCATCAGAAGTCTAGCACATATCACTATCATCAAGAAGCAAGGGACAAAATAAAAGGACATTCTATGGTGACATGCCTTCCAACATTCTCATGAGCTATGATATCATCAGTTTGTTGTGTATATTCATTTAATAAAAAAAGAACCGAATGAAGGATGCTTATAATGAAATAAAAGAGGAGTTGCTCTAGGAAGCACCCAAGCATTATTATTGAAGCAACATTGGTATTGGAGCAAGCATTATTGATGTGCTGAGCTTGCATTGAAGTTGGGCATGTTTTTGTTTTGGAGGTAAGCAGATAAATGAATGATAAAACTGTGAACAATCTGTCTTAGAGACTCCGATTAAATAAATTGAAAAGGTCTTCCTGAAACACATTTTGATAAAAAAATTGATTTATCTCGCATCTCCACCAGTACAAAAGGTTAATGATGCTAGAATCATATTATGTATATTTTTTTATTGTTGTTGAGAACAGTGGAGAGCATAATGAAAATAACTGAGAATATGAAGGGTATTGTAACTATGGCTGTCTGTGCGAGCCGAAGTGAAATTACCGCATGGATTATCAATGGGTATCATATTATCTTGTGGCCTTGGATGCATAAACACTTTTGGCATAAGTGTATACCACAGAGATTAGATATATCAAGCTCTAACCATTAGTCTTCCTTAAGCATGTGTTACACCTAAAATTTATGTAACAGTGGTATGTGGGTGAATTTGAGAATCCCTTATAAGAAAGTATGAGCGGTTGGCCTATGAACCAAGTTCTGTGCAGCGACATCCTTGAATCTGCAACAAAATCACTGCGTAATCTGGTAGTAAAGGTGAATCGTGCCTGCAAAAGATATATTGGAATCATCATATTTGAAAAAATGTGTAATGCAGATGTGTATTGCAGAAGAAGACATATTCCATCTACAATATTCCTCAACAAATATGTATCTCAGATGAAGATCATAATATAGAATGAAGTATATTTGGAGCAGAATTTATATATCGTATGGATAATTCTTAGTATTTTAGTATTATTCCAATGATGCATTTATGATTATATAAGTCTGGTACAGTTTGTTCTACAAAGTGTCCTTATCATCACTTTCAACATTATAAAAGTGCAAGGAGTCTATGCTTTGGGATGGTATCAGCTTACTGTGTATATACATACAAGTTTAATGATTCCCAAAGTGTTCTCCCAACAATGCTTATACACCAAATGGAGCAAGAGTCCCAACCGGGAGCCTGCTGTGCCTGTCTGTTGTTTGGGTTCGGATTGGGCTGTGTAGGTATTTGAGGTAGCCTAGGCAGAGCAACATGAGTAAGCTGAGGTTGAGGTTGGGGTGTAGGCATTAGAGTAGGTGGTTGATTGTGTTGAGGCCTCCACCCTTGGGATGGATTGTTCCACTGAGGTTGTTATGGGACATACTTCTTAAAAGTTTGATTCCTTGGTTGAGGATGATATGGAGGGTTATAAGGCCAAGTAGGAGGTGTAGACCAGGATGGAGGAGTGGGGGTGTACCAAGGTTGCATGGGTACACTTTGATTGTTGTGATAGTAAGAGTAAGGCGCACCTTGCATACCTTGATGATATGGCTGAGGGCCTTGAGGCCTCCTCTGGTTGATGAAACAGAGTTGCTCTGGCATTGCTTCCCCACCTTGATATACAACCTTAGGTCCAAGTACGGAGGGGCACTTTTTTGTGGCATGATTCTCATCATAGACTAAGCAACCCTCTATGACATTCAATGGTCATTCATTTCTTGGGTGCCTCCAGGTACATATAGGACAAAATATGGCCAGGGCTCTCGCTGCTTCCTCTTGATTCCTTTTGACCTGCATTATGTCCATTTGAAAAGAAAGGGTGTGCAACATGTCACTATTGAATTCATCTAGCATGTTTCCAATCTCATTTTTTGTGGAGGTGGAAGAGGAAGGGGCATTGGATGTGTTTTTTCCAACTCTTCCCATCTTCCAGCATGCCCTAGAATGGTTCTGAAAGACAATTTTGATTGTTTCATAAGGTAGTTGGTAGATATCTCCTCCTGATAGCATATTCAAGGTTTCTATCATCTCTTCTCTAATCCCTCAGAGAATTAAAAGTTTAAGTGATGCAAGATCAAGAGTACAATTGGCTTTCTTATAGTTTAATTTAAACCTCTCTTGATATTCCTATAGGGATTCATCAGGCCCTAGAGTCATCCTAAATATCTCATCCTTAGTTTCCTTGGACCTATAGTAGTCTCTGTACTTTTTGTTGAATGTATCTTCCATATGTGCCCAGATAGTGATGCTGTCCCTAGGCAGACCCATGAGCCAACGAAAGGTTGCATCCTTAGGATACTTGCAAGAGTCAATGGTAACCATAAAATCCTAAAAAATTCCTTTCGGATTTACTATGGATCGATCTGCAAGTTGCAGAACGGTTGTGGTTTTCCTCAAAGTCCCTTGGAGATTAAGTTTCAACATAGTTTCCTTGGTCATGACATTGATGGCAGCCCCTAGATCAATCAGAGTGTTGGGGACTATGACACCATTGATGTGCACATCAAAAAATGGACTACCAGGGTCTAGGTACTTTGGAAAGATCACCCTTCCTAACATTAGGTCGGAAAACTGTCCTACCACATTGATGGTAGGGGTATCTCTCTTCTTTCTCCCAGGTATCTTGAAGAACTTTTATTTAATGAGCTTATTGTAGATAGGGACATCCTTAATGGCCTAGAGAAGTGGTATCTTTACACAAAAATTTTTCAATTCTCCCAAAAGTTCAGTCTCCTCTAGGGTGTGCTGACTAGGGTGTATCAAGCGCTCAGGAAAAGGAGGATGTTGGATTTGAGTGTTACCTTCTTCCTTTTTCTCCTCAACCTCTACAACTGGAGATGGAGGATGGTTTTTTGGGACTACTCTTCCCAACCTGAGATTAACCTCTTGTATCTCCACAACATAAGCGGGATAAGATGTTTCTCCACTGGGAGCCTGCTGTGCCTGTCTATTGTTCGGGTTCAGATTGAGTTGTGCAGGTATTTGAGGTATCCTAAGTGGAGCAACATGAGTAAGATGAGTTTGAGGTTGGGGTGGAGGCATTAGAGCAAGTGGTTTATTGTGTTGAGGCCTCCACCCTTGGTATGGATTGTTCCACTGAGGTTGTCGTGGGACATACTGCTAAAATGGTTGATTCCTTGGCTGAGGATGATATGGAGGGTTGTAAGGCCAAGTATGAGGTGTAGAACAGGATGGAGGAGTGGGGGTGTACCAAGGTTTCATGGGTGCACTCTGATTGTTATGATAGTAAGAGTAAGGTGCACCTTGCATACCTTGTTGATATGGTCGAGGGCCTTGAGGCCTCCTCTAGTTGATGAAATAGAGTTGCTCTGGAATTGCTTCCCCACCTTGATATACAGTCTTAGGTCCAGGTAAGGAGGGAAAATTTTCTGTGGCATGATTCTTCTGACAAACTAAGCAAACCTCTATGACATTCAATGGACATTCATTTCTTGGGTGCTTCCAGGTACATCTAGGACAAAATATGGCCATGGATCTCTCTGCTCCCTCTTGCTTCATTTTGACCTGCATTGTGTCCATTTTCAAAGAAAGGGTGTGCATCATGTCACTCTTAAAGTCCTCTAGCATGTTTCCAATCTCATGTTTTATGGAGGTGGAAGAGGAAGGGGTGTTGGATGTGTTTTTCCCAACTCTGCTCGTCTTCCTACATGCCCTAGAATGGTTCTGGAAGACATTTTTGATAGTTTCATAAGGTATTTGGTAGATATCTCCTCCTAATAGCATATTCAAGGTTTCTATCATCTCTTCTCTGATCCCTCGAAGAAGTACAAGTTTAAGTGATGCAGTATCAAGAGTACAGTTGAATCTCTTATAGTTTAATTAAAACCTCTCTTCATAGTCCTCCAGGGATTCATCAGGCCCTAGAGTCATCCCAAATATCTCACCCTTAGTTTCCTCTGACCTACAATAGTCTTTGTACTTGTTTTTGAAGGTCTCTTCCATATGTGCCTAGGTAATGATGTTGTCCCTAGGCAGACCCATGAACCAGCGCAAGGCTGCATCCTTAAGGGTGGATGGGAACAGATTCAAATTATGATCATTAGAGGTGTAGTCATAAGTCCTACAGACAACAAAAAATTCAAACATGAATGTGTCAGGATCCTCAGAGGGAAGTCCATGGAAGTGTGGAAAAGATGAGGGGCTAATGTTTTTCATCTTAGTTTCCCCATTTGCCTATCTTATGGTAAAGGCTCTCTGGATCCCAGCCATGGTTAAGCTAGGTGAAGCAAGTCCCTTAGTTCGAGCAAGGTATTATTCTTCTTCCCCAATAGGTTCCTCAGAGTATTCAAAAGGATCTCCTATAGGAAGTTCAATATCACTGCCACTAAATAAGAGTGAAGGGTGGCTAGGAGGGGATGTGGGGGTCTTATGCAAGATTTTTCTTTGAGCATTCCTACTCATACGAGGCATGAAAATTAAATATTTTTTTTATTTTTTCAATATTTTTGAAATAAAATGAAATGAAAGGAAGGAAGAAAAGAATGCTAAAACAAAATCAAAGCATATACTAGACACCTCCCTAGCAACGGTGCCAAAAGGTGGTGAGCCTTGGTATTGCACCAAGAGTGCTGCAACTCCTAGGGGCTTCCCTACTTTACTTTGTCAACCTGGGGTTCATACAAACTTGGAGGTGATAGTCCTATATACACAAAAAATGCATTTTTATCATGTCATCCTCTTCTGCTTTACGAAAGGGTGCTATTTCTTAAACTATGATAAGAACTAGAAAGTAATTTGCTGGAAGGAAATGATAGAAAGGAAACTAACTTAAATTGCAGAGAGGAAATGACATAAATGAAACTAATTTAATTTGTAGAAAGGAAATGGAAGAAATGAAACTAATTTAATTTTCATAAAGGAAATGGCAGAAATGAAACTAATTTAATTTTCACTTAACTTGGCCAATCGGCTAAACACACCCTGCTCTATCTATCATGCTCCTATCTATGTAGCTATTCATGACCTAATTAAACATGAAAAAGTGTTGTTTTTAGTTTGGAGGAAAAAGGGCTAAGGGTGCTAATGGAGGGCTTAAACACACGGGGCAAGGCTTAGAGGTGTGAAAAAGGGGCTATGCTTTATTAACACCTTATTATATCAAAAAATACCTTTGGAGTGGGAGGCTTTCAAATATGTGATGGCGGAAGTGCGATTGGAGTACCGCGATGTGATATGCGATATGAGATATTAAAATTCACAATATTGAAAGGTTAGCAGAGTCGTGAATGTGTTGTTGGGTGGATAATGCAGAAGTGCGAATGAGCGATAATGTGATGACTGCGAAATGTGGAAATGCGATGATTGAAAAATGCGAAAAGGCGAAAATGCGGTAATGTGATAATGCAAGAAGGTGATAATGCAATAGCGTGACGTGGCGACAAGGAAGGTGGAAAAGTTGCGATAATGATATATTAATCACGGTTTCACAACGACACTTGGGCAATGACGAAAGAATGTGCGGTTTGCGCAATTGCGATCATTGCGATAAGTGAGAAGAACAAAGAAGGGTTAGAATTTAACATTTTTGGATATTTTTCGATGATAAATGGTAAAGGTAAGGTGGAAAGGTTATCTGGTGGTGGAATATATCATTACAATCAGATTTTCGGGAGTGGAGTATTAATGGGGGATCAATGGAAAAATTGATTTGCGATAGAGTGAAAAGTGAATTTGTATTAAGTATAAAGGAAAAAGGTCGTATTTCAATGTTTATGGACTTTTTATTTTATAACAAATGGTAGCGGTAAGGTGGAAGGGTTATCACAATCGCAATCACGAGCAGGAAAATGGGAGGGAGAGTAGGGAGGATCTGCGGGATGCAAAATGCGATAAGCGTGAAGTTCGAGAAGAAAAGGGCAGAGGTAAACCTATAAGATTTTGAAGTGTTTTTTTTCATTAAAATGGTTGTGATATCCGTGAAATGTGAAAATTAAGGAATAGAAGGCGGACTTAGTCATTTTGAAGTGTTTTTGGGAATAAAAGGGTGTGACAGCTACAATAAGTGAAATAGAAAGGAATAGAAGTGTAACAGCAGAGATGGAAGGGAGATGGAAAATGAAGCGTGGATGTGTCAATGAAATTATTATGGGCAAAGATTCTTGTACCTACAATAAACCTACCTATTTATGCGAGAAATACCGACAATATATTCATGAAAATACATGCACTGATCTAATCTATTTCCAATAAATCATAAGTGAGAAAGCATTTTTGGTCTGTGGGGAAAGGTCTACCCTCCTCGAGCTCTATTGAAATAGATGAGAGGGGAAGGCTCGATCCACAAATTTTGGAGTTTTCCTCTATTCTATTACTCTCATAAGAAAATAAAAAAACTACAACAACAAACTGAAATCAAAACTAAACAACAATGAAACTATGAGAAGGAGATCTACTGATAGTAAGCAAAGAACAAGTACAACAGAGAGGTTGAGGCACATGGATTGGGCCCTAACCCACAGCCTAGCTATCTGGAACCTAAATCAGTGAAATGAAATCAATTTTCTCATTTCATGAAATAATAGTCTCATACATTTCTGAAAGTTTGAATCACTGCGTACAATAATAAAAAAGCTCAATAGCTTGCAGAAATTTTCCCCAATAGAATCAAATCCTTCCTATCTCTAGCTCTTCTCTATTTATTCTACAGGGAAACTACCAAAAACTCCCTTGAAAATAGTGATTGAGTCCACTTGACTCCAAGTAAACATATATTAGGTGCACTTTGGTCTTTGAATTTCTTGGCTACCTCTGGAATTCGAATTGTTGGAGAGAATCCTTGGCGATCCTTTGGCTGCCTTTGAGAGTTAAGGAGGGTGGAAAATCCTCCTATAATTTCTCCTTGCTGTCTCCTTCCATTATTTATGATAAAATATTCAAAAATAATGCTAATTACTCATTATTTTATGCACTCAACCTCATATTAGGCACTCATAATATGTCATCCTTAATCATCACCTATACTAGCATCATAAAACCAAATAACAATAAAAATGCAAGAAAAAGATATTTAAGAAGGAAAAAAGGTGACCATTAACCCCTCCAAATATGTCTAATGATGGAGCTCATCAGTGCCCATGCTCGTGACAGTGAAAACATCTGATCTTGGACAAGTCTTTCTTGCCCGCTTCGCCTTGGGATTTATTTCCCTTGGCCTTCTTTGCCTTACCGGCCATGGCACAATCTTCCTCGTCATTAGTCTTGGATGAGGATCCATCCCTGGTATTCCACTTGAATTCTTCTTGTACCAAATCCGATGAAAGTCGCTCCCAATCTGGTAAATTATCCCTCCCATTCACCAAGTCTGGGTAATTATGCCAGCTCTTGGGAAGGTCTAAAAGTCCTAGGCTCACCAAGTCATCATCTGTTACAATCACACCAACAATTCCAAGCTCATCTCGGCATTGAGTGAACTTCACCAAGTATGTTGGTACTGTCTCACCCTCCTCCTTCTCGATTTTCCTGAGCTTTTCCTTTAGCACCAACTTCCTTTGGTCGTTGTTGTTCTGAAATAGATATGTCAAGGCCTTCCACATAGCATATGGAGTCACCTTGCCATGGAGACTCGAGACAATGTGATCTCGAACTCCCTCTAATAAGATCATCCTCGCCCTTACTACCTTCTTTTTCAAGCATCAAGAAGAGCGAGGTTTGCTGATGCGGGCTTGGGAATATCATTATCAATGAATTTTTCAACCCGTTGTCCTCCAAAACTGCCTCCATTCTATCTTTCAATGCGATATAATTAGAACTGCCCTCAAGTGCATATTCCAATCTTGATCCATTGAAAGCCATCTTGATCTGCTTTTCGCACTAACAAAAGTATCTGGAAGTTTGAATATTGTTCAAGACAAAATCAATTTATTCTCCACTATTGTGATTCCTAGCACTTTGATACCATGTAGAAATTATACAAACAATATGTATACCAATGGATTCAATCTGATCATGCAATATACTAGAGCAAGATACTGAATCCTTATACAATTATTTTTGCGGAAATTAAACACAAACGCACAATCACACCAAGTAAGAGAAAGAAAATCAATCCAAAACACAAGATATTTTTCTGGGGAAAGAAACTGCTCAAAACTCCTCTATCTCTATTGGATAATGAACCAAGGAATCATGAAACAATACAATGCACTCTTCTCGCAAGAGTCTATTGCACTATCCCAACTGTCTCACACTGATCTGGATAGAATTGGGTTATTACTTAGCCAATTCTCAACCTCTGCTCAACTTGCCTTGCTTACACAATCCCTAGGAAATTAATCCTTATTAGGATAATTATCCTTCCTTGACTACACAATACATCATGGGCATCCTATGGTGTATATAATTGCACCCGGGAAATTTGCTATAAATACAATTGATAGATAAATTCCCTTTAACCTATGTCTCAACTGGGTCTTCATCAGAACTGACATGCATGCAACTATTAATAGTAAATCATCAGTCACTTGAAAAATCACTGGATGTGAATTAAATCTTATTTAATTCACTTGACCTCTCACTAGTGCAAAAATCGGTCTCAACTAGTTAAACTGATTTTAACTCACTTAATTGAGTTAACTCATTTCTCATGCATTAAACTAATATACTAACTGCAACTTGGACTCTAAAACAAATAGAATCACTCTACATGCCTCACCAACCACCCTCAACTTGAATTTCATGAGAAAATTGAGTCTATCACACTCAATTAACTATTACAAGTGATTATGACATAAGATTACAATTTATTGTCTAATTTATTTAAGGAATAAATAAATTTGACACATATTTCTTCTAATTTAATTAAGAAATAATTAAATCAAGAGCCTCCATGGTAGTCATTTCTTGATACCAATTTCACTGTTTCTTGTTGCAAATTTCAACATTTTTAATCTTGTAAATCCATTTGGAAGTGACAACATATTTTTCACTAGGTCTATGAACAATTTCCCAAACCCCATTCTTCAAGATAGATTGATATTATCCTTGCATTGTTTTCTTCCATTCTTTTGATGAGAAACTTCTTCAAAAGTATTTGGTTTTGATTTAATTAAAATTTTCATGTATGCTGCATATCCTGAGTATGTTTTGAACTTCTTTCTTTCATTGAATGTGTCCTTTGCTGCTTTGTGTCCTTCTACTTCTAAGTGTACCTCTCAACTAGCCTGATCTCTTCTTTGCTTCGAGAATGATAATAGGTTGAATTGGTTGACTTGTCATTTATTCTTCTTGATTTGTAGGTGAATTGTCATGATGCTCTTCTTCTTCAAATAATGGTGCATATTCTTCATCATATTCAATAGGGATATCTTTATACCTTTTGTAGGTATAATTTTCGTCAAATATTGCATCCATTCTAACTTCAATTCACCTTTCTTCTTTGATGTAGATTCTATAAGCATTTGATGAAAGGATATAACCAAATAAGATACCTGTTATACTTGTAGAGTCTAACTTCTTTCACGTGTCTTTAGGAACATGAATATATATTGCACATTCGAAGATTCAAAGATGGTCTACACATGGCTTCTTCCCCAAAAAATCTTCTTTCGGTGTCATATTATCAAGAATTCTACGAGGAATTCTATTTTTTAATTATAATACTGATATGGTTACTTCTCCCCATAGAAATTTTTGTAGAACTTGATCTAATGTCATAGTACTTATGCATTCCTCATTGGTTATATTCTTTCTTTCTGCTACTCCATTTTGTTCGGGATTGTAGGGAACTATGAGCTCCCTTTTAATGCCTGCTTCTTTGCAATAAGCCATAATTTCCTTGGAAGTGTATTCACCGCAATTATTGGATATAAGAGTGTTTATCTTATTTTCAGTTGGGTTCTCCACTTCAGATCTAAATTCCTTGAACTTTTCAAATACTTCATCCTTTTTTTTGAGAAGTTAGAGCCATGTATTTTTAGAGTGATCATTCATGAAGGTCACATAGTATTAATTACCTCCAAGAGATTTATCAGACACGGGTCCACATACATCAGAATGAATGAGGTCTATAATTTCTTTAGACCTTGTAACACTACTTGTAAAAGGTTTCCTAGTATTCTTTCTCATGGCACAAACCTTTCATACTCCTTCATGATATCCTTTAATGTTTGGGATTCCATTCACCATTTTAATTAGAGGGAATTATATTATAGTGAATATGTTCATATATTCAATGCCAAAGTTCAATGGGACTAATTTATATGTGAACAAGGGCTTGAGGAGATGGAGTAATAAATCTATATAACCTTCCTTCACAAATCCAAATAAATCTTGCTTTTTGAAAACTTAAATCATTTTCCCAAACCAAAACTTTACCATCTACAAAAAAAATCCTATATCCTTTATCTTCTAAACAATAATTTGAAAGTAAATTCTTTTTCAAACCTGAGACATAGAGAATTGTTGAGATGTATCTTTCCTCCACTTTCAATTTCCAAATATGTAGATCCAAGTCCATTTACTTCATAGTTGTTGCTATCTCCAAGCTCCACTAAATGTGACAATGATCCCTTTGATAGAGTTTGAAGTTTTCCACCTTCCCTTGTCATGTGCCTTGAGGATCCACTATCAATAATCCATGCATTGTCGTCATTGAGTGTACCTATAAGTGCAACCAAGAATCCTTCATTATTGACTCTCATAGGCATATTGTAGATGATCCTTCCATCAAAGATTCCTGCAATTTTCATGAGATTGAGTCCAATATGCAAATAGCTTGCCATTCAAAGAGTGATATTTTATTCCAAGATTGATTTCCTTCCTTAAGTGATAGCGAACAAAGTGATCTTCAAATAGTCCTTCCTTCACCTTAGCTCTAATACCATGTTGAGAAATCAATGCATGCAGATATTAGGGTTTGATTCCTCTTTTCTTGATAATTACTTGTGATTTATGTTGGCCTCTTTTACTTCTTTATTATGTTATATTTCACCAAGAAATTATGAAATAAAATGTGTTAAGATCACACGAACAAGGATCACAAGATATAGGCACTCAACCACGGAAAAACCCCCATCCAGGGGACAACCCAGTCAAACTCTTCCAATAGTAGATTAAAATAAATATGAGAAAATACAAGACCCATTTTGACCTAAAAAAAGACCTTATCCAATCACCAAGTCAAACCTTCCTTCAATTTTATGTATTATGCCAAAGTCTCCAAGTATTAGCTTCCTAGATGTAGGTTCAACCCAAAATTTCGCCCTCCCCAACTATGAAATTTTGGACATGTAGTTACTTTAGAATTTTTTTCCCCCAGATACTAGTCTAGAAACCTTAAAATATTTTCATTTTTGAGAGAGATATGACTAGAAACTTCAATTTCCTTTCTTCCTTGAATTAGGTCTTATTCTCCTACACTTCGTTCAAATTTACGTCCTCTTTCTCTGGTAGATCGAACTTGTGTGAGTGTGCTTCCAAATGAGTCGATTTTTCTCTATTTATACTGCTTCCATAGGCTCAAATTGCCTCCAATAGGGTCCAATTCTCTAGGATAGGGTCGATTTGGTGAGAAGGGAAAAATGACTCTTTTGACTCCAAAATATATCTTTTTACATGATACGAAAGCCCAAGAAGGGTCTAATAAATATAACAATTACTCTCTTGACTCGTGATAAAAAATAGAAGCCTTCAATGGAGGCTATGACCTAGAAAATAAATTAAAGAGCATGAAACCCATGTATTGGGTAATTTAATTGACCTTAAATTACTTCATTAATTGTCAACCAAGGTTCGTGTACTTATGAAGTGTATGTGCACCATATATGATAGGAATTCTATCTATAGAAGAAATTATTATAAGTGTGGACAAATGCTAAATGAGATTAGAGAGTTTTTACACACAATTTATTTCTATTAAAGTTACATCAAAACCAAATTCCAACTGAATTTAAATCTATTGCTTTATTGTAATTTCAAAATTTAAAATCTATTTCTAATTGTAGAATTTAAATTCTATCACTAATTGCATAAAGGAAAGTGATGTAGGACAACCCTGCAAAACCCATAATCTCTCCAATACTATGCATATAAAAATGCATCTCAATAACTGCCCAAATAAAACTCCAAATTAGGGCGATTTCACACACTATAATTTGCGGAAGATTGTAACAGATGTTCACAACTTTTTATGGTTTATGAAAACCATACTTCAACACCACCCTAAAACTCAATTCCTTCATGCAAAAGCTTTAGAACTGAACTTCAATCAATGATATGAAACCATCAACAATCAATTTTTCATGTGATTAAACCCAAAACTTCAAATCACATTTGGAATCCAATTCAAAAGTTTTATACTCAAATGTCAATATTGAATAATTGACATTAAAAACACATCGCGCTTGACTTCTCTGACCATTCAAAGTTGTTCTTGGTCCATCACTCAAAAATTCGCATTATTTATACGACTCATTCAGTACTTTTCACCATATCATAAGACCAATGTTAACACAACATTAAACCTTAGACCAAAGCGTTTATACTCTTCAATCGAATTTATGACTTCTGACTTCAAAGTGACAGATATAAATTTTTGCCAAGTCATACTTACCTCCACACGCCTTCCTAAAAGCGATGAGACACATCATCCTTGCCCCAATGTCAATTGAAGACCTTTACGCTCTCATTTCCAGTAGTCACACTACTAAAATGTGAATTTTTAATCACAGATCCGTCTGGCTCTGCGTTAAGATTATTGTAACGCTGCATTCGAATACTGCTTCAATAAACACCTCTGATTTTGGTCCTACGCCTTGCATTCATAACCACGCCATTACTCATGGTTTTACCTTATCAATTCCATTCAATTTTAATTTAAGAATCAGACAGGCTTAAAACAAAAGTTCTGCACCGATTTTCAATGCCGCATTCTCCGACTTCCGGCTATAAACAATCATCACATCAAATACTTAATGATTCAAACCAGCATTCTTACCATTCAACGGATAATGCTCCTTCACATTTCAATCGACCACCAGCTGCCCACGTCTTCGTGGCTTTCCTTGGTAATTGCCCACAAGTCGAAGCTCCATTTATATATCTTTCTGCTCAACAACAGCGCATCTTATGCCATTGCTTCTGCCATCAGTCATTCGATCACCTGCAATGTGATTCGACCAGGCTATGGCTACACTACTGCGATTTCAATTATTTCCAACGCTTTTACATTTCCTCCATAGATCACACAGAGTTTAAACAAATTTATGCGTCCTTGTTCTTCAGAGTTCTTCACTGATTTTCAGACTCAAGACCTGCAACCTTCACATAGCGCTCACCTTTGACTTCCCATTTTACAACTGTGTTCTCCTTTGCTGTTGCACATTCAACAACCAGAGATCGATGAAAATACGTTCACATTGCTTATGTCTTTCATCAAAAGGCTGCACCTCATTGACTTCTTATACCGTGGCATAAACATAAGAATCAATATTGATTTATATAAATCAAATTCTTTCTTTTTCCAACTCAGATCCTCTTCAATCAGGAACTACGTCTTAATTTGAAGCTCCTGAACCCTGCAATTTTAATTCATGCCAAACACATCTACACTTGTGTTTAAATCCATAAATAAACCCAAACCACGATTTCAAACATTAATTCTGCACTCTTACACAACAGTTCATTTAGATTCTCATCCAAGCAATTGCGCCATCCATGAAATAGACTTTCCAAATCTGACATATCAAACCCAACTTGATTGATATTCGATCCAGTCCTCCGCCAGGATGATCGATCCCTTTTCCTGCGTCTTCTTCACAAATGCAGATTTAATTCAATTCAATGCATAAATCTATTTTAACTGAAATAGATTTTCTCCTCCTATGCTTATTTCACAGAAATCCAAGCATTCTTTAAACATAATTTAACCAAGAATATATTTATATAATTCACACAGAAATTCCAAAAAAAATCCCTTATAATCAAATGTAATTAATTGCAAAAATCCTCTTCGTCCATGGCCATATTTTCAAATCAATGGACCTTTTACAAAAGCATGTAGGCTTACAAAATTTGCTGTCCAAACCTCACCTCTAAACACTCTATCTTTCCTGCTCTATTTGGCCTTTGATGCTCATTAATTTATACAAATTGAATTGAACCAATTTAGGTTCAAATCCCTTTAATCACTCAACAAAGTCCTCAAATATCTCAACACCCCTATAATCGAGATTTTTAAAATATTGAAACTAAATCTAACTTAGGCTCATAACTAATTCTCAGATATCTAAAATCTAATTCTCTCATGTTCTCCAAATTATTTTGGGAACATTAACAAATCCTCACAATAATTAATTGAAAATATAATTTAATCACTCAAAAATCTCATTAAGATTTACATAGAATTAATATTTTCTCAAAAACATGATACCCCTAGGTTTAATAAAATACAAAGTATTTTTCCGAGCTAATGCTCCTGCATCAGACTCCCAAGGTTGAAAATGATCATGATCTCCTGATCATGCGTTTTTAATCTTTGTCCGCCGGGATCCCACACCTTGTTCTGTAACTTATCATCTATATCTACTGTCTGCTGCTTTTCTCCAGGTTTCCATATCTTATGCTGTCTTGCTCCACTCGCTGCACTTTCAAAATCTATCTCTGTCTTCATCTTGTTGCTGCTGCTTCTCTTCCTTGTTGATGTCTTTCTATGAGACACCTTCAACATGATTCTTCTGATTAATTCAATTTCTCTGTCTAATAAATCTTTAGATTGCTGATTTCTTGCTTCCTGCTAAGCTCTTGCTTCTATGCTTACTTTTGTTCTCACTCGTTCAGTTCTTACTGCCACCCGATCATCCATGCCCTCTTGTTTTCTGTAATAGAAAACTTCTTCTCTGCCTTCTCCTATTAGCAAATTACTGGACTGGTACATTGTGTACTTCTTTTTTCTATCTTCATCTCTCTGCATCTGCAATTCCCAATTCTGAATTTGAGATTCCTCCTACACTGAATTTTGACTATTCAGCATCATTTCCAGCAACATAACGTCCCCATCCCATGGATTTGAAATTTCCACAGAATTTTCTTCTTCCTTCATTTTGTAGAAATTTGAATAATAGCTGAATTATTCACCGAGATTATCCTGATTACACACTATTTAAGCTTCATGCATAATACATAACCTCTTCTACAATTGATCATCAATATGCGGAAATAGAAAGAAGTCGCATGCGCTCATTAAAACATAATCAAGCACACATATCAACACAGGATGTAATGGGGAAAGAAATAGCTGAAAACCCCCAACTATATGTATATTATAATGATAGAGAACATGTAAAAATACATAGCACAATACTCCTCACAAGTACTCAGTACTATCTCCAAAATTTACACACAAACTATATGAGATTTGAACAAGTCACAGGTTCAAATCTCCTCCACAAGTCTGCCTGCCTCTACTGCGCAATCTAAGTTGATTAATGATGAGATCCAAGTTCGAATCCCACTAGCTCCAACTGCACAATCCTCATTGGCAATCTCCATCAATGTGTGTGAAAATCTCATGCACAATCATGGTCACAACTGATAGTCACACCCACCCTTTCACCCACCTCTAACACTGGTCTCCACTGAACTGTCCATGCATTGCAGTTAACTGATGTGTTATTTAGTTGATTTATAAGTTAATAATTAGTGAATTGATTAATAATTAATTCACACCACTCATCACTAGTGTATTTGTCAGTTAGACTAAATACAACTAGTTCAACTAAGTTAAACAGAACACAACTCCACCAACTGTCTCATCAACTCCACAAAACTCTGCCACATGAGTTCTAACTGAAGTCAACCATGCAATAGCTCAACTAACCCTTAGGAAAAGCTTATTTCCTTCTGTCAGCTGCATGTGCCACATCCAAGCATCAAACTGAAGTGCTTCAAGAGGATAAGATAATGTTTATAGTCTAAATATTATTAAGGGTTAATAATATTTGACTGTTCTATTTTTAGCCCGGCAGTCTAAAAATAGAAACCGCCCAATGTCTAAAAATAGAGGTCCATCTATTTTTACCAACTAGACCAATCATCCATAAATAGCATCCTGCAACTCATAGACCATGATCCATATGTCTAAAAATAGACATAGTCTAAAAATAGACTTTGCGCCAAAAATAGCCTGCGGGCCCACTTAGTGAAGGAGACTTCATTTCACTAAGCTCCATCATCTTGTTGCATTTTCAACACTCCCTCTCAACAAGATATGGATTATCTGCAACCCCTATCCTGCCTCTGTGGAATTCGAATTTTCTCCTAGTGAGCGCGTTCGTCAAGATGTCAGCATCCTGATCCTCCGTGGGAATATATGAAAGTAACATGATTCTCCGCTGCACACAATCTCTGATATGATGGTACCTGATGTCGATGTGTTTGGATCTATCATGAAATATTGGATTAGCCGAGAGTTTAATGCAACTATGGTTATCACAATAAATCACAGTAGGCTCCAAATGTGACCCGAACAACCCAACCAGGATCTTCCTCATCCATATGGCCTCGCATGTAGCCAAGCTTGCTCCCATATACTCAGCCTCTGCTGAACTGAGTGCCATGGATCTCTACTTCCTGCTGTACCAAGAAATTGCTGTCGACCCGATACTGAAGATCCCTCCAGATGTGCTCTTTTTGTCCGTTGGGCTCCCTGCCCAATCTACATTTGTGAAGCCACATAGCTTCACCTCATCCTCCTGTCTGTACCACAAGCCATATCCCGATATGCCTCTAAGATAACGCAATACATGATTGCCTTCCTTCCAGTAGAGCTTGGTAGGCTTAACCATAGCTTGCGAAAGATGGTTAACAACATAGCATATATCGGGTCGTGTATTGACCAGATACATAAGCGACCCCACCAACTGTCGATAAACAATGGCATCCACTACCTCCGCCGAAGTAGCATCCTCCTTCCTCCAACCTCTAGGAAGAGGAGTATCAACAGGCTTGCAGCCATGCATGTTGAACTTCTCCAGTATTTCCCGGGCATACTTACCCTGAGAAACAAATAGTCCATCACTGCGCTGCCAAATTTCCAATCCCAGGAAATAATGAAGGAGGCCCAAGTCCTTCATCTCAAACTCTCTAGCAAGATCCTCCTTGCATGAAAGTATCAACAGCTTATCACCCGTCAAAATCAGATCATCTACATACAATACAATGATCAGCAACTTCCCCTCCACCACAATCTGGTACAGGTTAGGATCCGCCTCATTCTTGGAGAATCCAAGTCTGGTGAAATAACTGTCTATCCATGTGTACCAAGCACAAGGTGCTTGTTTCAACCCATACATTGCTCTCTTGAGTCTGCACACATGCGACTCACTGCTGAAGATCTCGAAACCTTCGGGCTTCTCTATGTACACCTCCTCCTCAATGACTCCGTTGAGGAACGCAGTCTTCACATCCATCTTATGGATGTGCCACCCCATCTGCGCTGAGAGAGCTAGGATCGTCTCTATGGAAGAGTACCTTGCGACAGGTGCAAATGTCTCCTCATAATCGATCCCCTCTATCTGTGAGAAGCCTCGAGCAAAAAATCTTGCCTTGTACTTCTCCACACTCCCGTCAGCCGCCTGCTTCACTTTGTAGATCCATCGCGAACCCACCACTGATTTCCCTTCCGGTCTTGGGACAATCTCCCATGCATTGTTTCTGACAATCGAATCATACTCTTCCACCATGGCATCTACCCATGCAGGGTCCTCCACAGCTTCCTCGAAAGAGGATGGCTCTGTCATGACACATTTTCTCACAAGAGCAATGTATCCAGTGTACCGATCCAGTGACTGTCTCTGTCTGCGCTGTGCTATAGGTGGTCCTACAACCTTCTCTACATCTTGAGCCAGTCGCTCAGCTTCTGTAGTGCGCTTTTGCCCTCTGATGGTTGGCGCTGCATGAGTGGTTTCTTCCACTCCATGAACTTCCTCTTGTGGCTGATCCACATCCTGAAGCTCATCCTTAGGAACTATTAGCTCCTCATCTCCATGCAAGTGTGGTTCCCTCTCAAGTGAACACTGCATGGCTTTCTCCTCCTGAAATTTGATATCCTGTTGCACAACAGTCTTGCGACTGTCTGGAAAATACACCCGATAGTTGTGAGGTGTATCAGTGTACGCCACAAATATTCCAACCTCTGCGGTCGGATCCAACTTCTTCCTGGCATCCTTTGTCACATGCATGTAGACAGGTGAACCAAAAATCCTCAAATGGGAAATGTCAGGTCTCTTACCAGAAAACGCCTCCTCCGGTGTACTCATGCCAAGTATCTTGTGAGGACAACGGTTCTACACATATAATGCAGTATTGCATGCCTCCGCCCACAAGTGAAGGGGTAGGCCTTGATCATGCAACATCGCCCGTGCAGCACCCACGATCGTTCTGTTCTTCCGCTCAGCAACCCCATTCTGTTGTGGGTTATGAGGTGCTATGAGCTCTCTCCGAATTCCTTCTGCGCTGCAAAAGTCGAATTTAGCAGAGATGAATTCACCACCATTGTCGCTCCTAAGAGCCTTCACATGCTTCCCTGATTCCTTCTCAACCAGCGCCTTGAACTCACAGAACTTTTTGTATGTCTCGCTCTTCTTCTGCATGAAGAAGATCCAACACTTCCGAGAAAAATAATCAACAAAGATCACATATTACTTGTGCTTTGCTGTCGAAGCTACTGAGAAGGGTCCACACACTTCTGTGTGAATTCTCTCAAGGATCGTTCTGGCGTGACTATCCTTCTCGTGAAAGGTGGCTTTCACAAATTTTCCCAAGGTACACCCCCAATCGATCCGATCGCTAGAGTGCCCTTAGGGAGCCAAGTAGAAATATGTCGGCGTATCTTCAAATTTCCATGGTGAAGGTGGCCCAATCTCTCGGTACACAGCTCGCCATCATCCCGCTCACCACTCCTCCCGCCTTTGCATGCCATTGTCAAGACAAATCTATTTACTTGTAACCGATAAAGGTTCTTAACTCGAACCCCTATCCTCCGAGTCTCACCAGTTGCCTTACTGCGCAGGAAAGCCTTTCCCTCGCTAAAGACAACATCATATCCCTTGTCTTCTAACATCGCCACAGAGATAAGATTCTTCTTCAATCCCGGAACATGCATCACTTCCTTCAATACGAAGGGTTTACCAGACTCCCTCTCAAAGGAAATGGTACCGATACCGGTCGCACTGTATCTACCATCATCGCCCATCTCGATGTGCACTCCAAGATCTTTCTCATCCAGATTTGAAAACAGATCTCGATCTCCAGTCATGTGAAAAGACGCACCACTATCCAAGAACCATACTGATCCCATCACACTTGAGACCAAGCATGCGATCAGCGAAAATACAGCTCAAACTGCGAAGCTAAGACCTCTCCCACTGTAGATCTAGCAGCTTGCTTATTTTCCTTCTTCTACGGACAATTTGTGGCATAATGTTCGTGCTGGTGACAGTGAAAACACTTCACCTTAGACATGTCCTGCTTCTTTCCTTTCGCACCGGAATGAGAAGCTTTCTTGCTCTTCACCTTCTTTGCTTTGGCAACCAAAGCACAATTTTCTTCATCAGATGCCTTTGATGAAGATCCGTCCCTAGTATTCCGCCTTATCTCCTCTTGCACAAGATCCAACCAAAGTCGCTCCCATCCTGGCAATTTCTCCCGACCATTGACAGAATCCTGATAGGCATGCCAACTCTTCTAAGACCAAGGAGAGCCAAGCTCACCACTCCCTATCATCGACAATACCCCACACTTCCAAATATCGCTCATCCTCGCATTGGATGAACTTCGTGAAGTACTTCGCACATCACACACATCTTAATATGTCTCTGAAGTTTATCCTTGAGGCGCCAACTTCCTCTGGTCGCTCTTGCTTTGGAATAAATCTGTCAACGCTTTCCACATCAAGTATGGAGAAGCTTTTCCATGCATGCTGGATACAATGTGATCCTTCACGCCCTCCAACAGAATTCTTCAACATTTCACCATCTTCTTTTGCCAAGCATCAACTTGAGCAGCATCAGTAGGCTTTGGGATCTCAGCTTCTATGAACTCCTTCAGCCCGTTATCATCTAATACCGCCTCCATCTGGTCCTTCCATGCAACATAATTTGAACTTCCCTCAAGGGCATATTCCAGTCGCAATCCGTTGAAAGACATTTTGACTTCGACACCAAGAAAACTTCTCCAAATTCGAATTTCAAATTCTGCTACCAATTCGAATTCCACCAGCTCAAAACTCAACCGCTTCCGATCTAATGTGAGAAAAAATTACTTCTAGCACAGAGATCGACTGTAGCGGAATTTACTGGATATATCACCTTTCAAAGAAAGGATGGATCTAGAGGCTACCTGGCCCGTTACAGACTCTGTCTACCGAAATAATTGTAATCACTGTAATAGATCCGATGATCAATTCAGCTCTGATACCATGTAGAAATTTGAATAATAGCTGAATTATTCACTGAGATTATCCTTATTACACACTATTTAAGCTTCATGCATAATACATAACCTCTTCTACAATTGATCATCAATATGCGGAAATAGAAAGCAGTTGCATGCGCTCATTAAAACATAATCAAGCACACATATCAACACATGATGTAATGGGGAAAGAAATAATTGAAAACCCCCAACTATCTGTATGTTATAATGATAGAGAACATGTAACAATACATAGCACAATACTCCTCACAAGTACTCAGTACTATCTCCAAAAGCTACACACAAACTATATGAGATTTGAACAAGTCACAGGTTCAAATCTCCTCCACAAGTCTGCCTGCCTCTACTGCGCAATCCAAGTTGATTAATGATGAGATCCAAGTTTGAATCCCACTAGCTCCAACTGCGCAATCCTCATTGGCGATCTCCATCAATGTGTGTGCAAATCTCATGCACAATCATGGTCACAACTGATAGTCACACCCACCCTTTCACCCACCTCTAACACTGGTCTCCACTGAACTGTCCATGCATTGCATTTAACTGATGTGTTCTTTAGTTGATTTATGAGTTAATAATTAGTGAATTAATTAATAATTAATTCACACCACTCATCACTAGTGTATTTGTCAGTTAGACTAAATACAACTAGTTCAACTAAGTTAAAACGAACACAACTCCACCAACTGTCTCATCAACTCCACCAAACTCTGCCACATGAGTTCTAATTGAAGTCAACCATGCAATAGCTCAACTAACCCTTAGGAAAAGCGTATTTCCTTCTGTCAGCTGCATGTGCCACATCCAAGAATCAAACTGAAGTGCTCCAAGAGGATAAGATAATGTTTATAGTCTAAATATTATTAAGGGTTAATAATATTTGACTGTTCTATTTTTAGCCCGGCAGTCTAAAAATAGAAACCGCCTAATGTCTAAAAATAGAGGTCCATCTATTTTTACCAACTCGACCAATCATCCATAAATAGCATCCTGCAACTCATAGACCATGATCCATATGTCTAAAAATAGACATAGTCTAAAAATAGACTTTGCGCCAAAAGTAGCCTGTGGGCCCACTTAGTGAAGGAGACTTCATTTCACTAAGCTCCATCATCTTGTTGCATTTTCAACACATTTGACTGCTCAACTGAGTCAAATGTTCTTCAGCACCTGCAAAAATACCCGCATTCACAAAACACTTGTTAAAACAAAAATCATAAGGCATCAGTGCCTTACTTCCCTCCACCAGCACCTTAGTATGTTGTCCTGAATTTTCTTCCTCCTCTATCAGCACATCATTATATTGATCCAAAATTTTCAAATAATTCTCAAGACTATCAACTAGTCTTCCTTTCACATCGTCTTCTTCCATGATATCTTTCTCCTTTTGTTCACGGTATTGAACTCTGCTTTCTGCTGCAATCTCCCTGTCATACTCCGAATTATCCAAAAAATATTCCAACAATGCAATTTCTTTGTGGCATTGTTGAAGTATATCATCATCATGTATCATCCCTGCATTCACACACAAGCTTTCAGTTTGAAAATCACAAATTTCAACAGTCTCAACTGTTGGTTCATATACCAGCTCTTCAAGCTGATCCTCTTCTTCATTCACAAGAACTTCCTCTTGTACTGTAACAGCTTCAAGTACAAAAGCATCACTGCTTTCTTCTTCAGAGTATTTATCTCCTGTAAGATTCTTTTCCATACTTGTGACATCTTCACAAGATTGCGCATCCTCCTCAGTAAAACCTGTAATTACATCACAATTTTCAGCTACAAAAATACATGGTTTTACATTATCCATCTGATCTAGATTTACCCAATAGTTCAAGAAATCATCAATGATATCCTCTTCTGTTTCACCAATGGAAACCTCCACTTTCAACTCAGTTGCTCTGAGTTGTGTACACCCCAACTGTACATCCATCATCTGCTCGAGCTCCCTCATCTCTTCTATTAACTGCATGTTTATCTGTTGATCTCTTTTCTGTTATAGCCTCTGCCACTTCACTCTCTTCCTCATAAGCCAACCAACTCCCTGGCTTTCCTCTATCCTCATCTTCAGTTTGTAAAACTGTTCCCTGATCTTAGCTAACTCTTTGTAATACTCTGCATCAGCTAACTGTTGCCTTATGCCATTTGTCTTGGCATCTGCTTTCTCCTTCTTTCTACTATGGCCTCTCTCTGAACCTCTTCTCTCTCCTTTATGACTTTCAGTAGTCATCTTCTTCGCCATGAGTTTCTCACCCATGAGTTGAACCAAGCCTCTACAACAACAAACTCTCCTGCTGCCACTTACCTCACCAATCATTTCCTCCGGATCTGGTCTTTTGGTAATCACCGGTCCTCTGCTGGAACCTTACTGCTCCTTCAGGCTTCACTCATCTGCAAATTTATTCAACCTCTATTGAATCTTCAGGTTCTGCCACTCTCTCTTAGAATCCTTGTCGGACTCCTTTATCACTGCTCTCCAGCTGTGATCTGCTTCTTCCCACTGAGACTTTCTTCAACTTGCTTACAATCTGAATTCTGCAAACAATCTTCAAACCAGAGTTAAATAATACTTTGTCAGCTCACCTTCAATATCTTGTTGATCTCGCTTCACTTCTTCAACTGCACTGCATCCCTGTGTTGCAATATTCATTAGTTTCAAAATTTGATCTTAACACATGAAATTAATTAACAAAACTTGAATCTTCACACAGAGCGATTCCAGCTCTGATACCACTTGATGCAAGAAAACCCTGCAAAACCCAGAATCTCTCCAATACTATGCATATAAAAATGCATCTCAATAACTGTCCAAATAAAACTCCAAATTATGGCGATTTCACACACTATCATTTGCGGAAGCTTGTAACATATGTTCACAACTTTTTATGGTTTATGAAAACCATACTTCAACACCACCCTAAAAATAAATTCCTTCATGCAGAAGCTTTAGAACTGAACTTCAATCAATGATATGAAACCATCAACAATCAATTTTTCATGTGATTAAACCCAAAACTACAAATCACATTTGGAATCCAATTCACAAGTTTTATACTCAAATGTCAATATTGAATAAATGACATTAAAAACACATCGCCCTTGAATTCTATGACCATTCAAAGTTGTTCTTGGTCCATCACTCAAAAATTCGCATTATTTATACGACTCATTCAGTACTTTTCACCATATCATAAGACTAATGTTAACACAACATTAAACCTTAGACCAAAGCGTTTATACTCTTCAATCGAATTTATGACTTCTGACTTCAAAGTGATAGATATAAATGTTTGCCAAGTCATACTTACCTCCACATGCCTTCCTAAAAGTGATGAGACACATCATCCTTGCCCCAATGTCAATTGAAGACCTTTATGCTCTCATTTCCAGTAGTCACACTACTAAAATGTGAATTTTTAATCACAGATCCGTCTGGCTCTGCGTTAAGATTATTGTAACGCTGCATTCGAATACTGCTTTAATAAACACCTCCGCTATTGGTACTATGCCTTGCATTCATAACCACACCATTACTCGTGGTTTTAACTTATCAATTCCATTCAATTTTAATTTAAGAATCGGATAGGCTTAAAACAAAATTTATGCACCGATTTTCAATGCCGCATTCTCCGACTTCCGGCTATAAACAATCATCACATCAAATACTTAATGATTCAAACCAGCATTCTTACCATTCAACGGATGATGCTCCTTCACATTTCAATCGACCACCATCTGCCCACGTCTTCGTGGCTTTCCTTGGTAACTGCCCACAATTCGAAGCTCCATTTATATATCTTTCTGCTCAACAACAACACATATTATGCCATTGCTTCTGCCATCATTCATTTGATCACCTGCAATGTGATTCGACCAGGCTATGGCTACACTACTGCGATTTAAATTGTTTCCAACGCTTTTACATTTCCTCCATAGATCACACAGAGTTTAAACAAATTTCTGCGTCCTTGTTCTTCAGAGTTCTTCACTGATTTTTAGACTTAAGACTTGCAACCTTCACACAACGCTCACCTTTGACTTCCCATTTTACAATTGTGTTCTCCTTTGCTGTTGCACATTCAACAACCAAAGATCGATGAAAATACGTTCACATTTCTTATGTATTTCATCAAAAGGCCACACCTCATCGACTTCTTATACCGTGACATAAACATAAGAATCAATATCGATTTATATAAATCGAATTCTTTCTTTTTCCAACTCATATCCTCTTCAATCAGGAACTTCGTCTTAATTTGAAGCTCCTAAACCCTGCAATTTTAATTCATACCAAACACATATACACCTGTGTTTAAATCCACAAATAAACCCAAACCACGATTTCAAACATTAATTCTGTGCTCTTACACAACAGTTCATTTAGATTCTCATCCAAGCAATTGCGCCATCCATGAAATCGACTTTCCAAAGTCGACATATCAAACCCAACTTGATTGATATTCGATCCAGTCCTCTGCCAGGATGATCGATCCCTTTTTCTGCATCTTCTTCACAAATGCAGATTTAATTCAATTCAATGCATAAATCGATTTTAACTGAAATCGATTTTCTCCTCCTATGCTTATTTCACAAAAATCCAAGCATTCCTTAAATTTTTTTTAACCAAGAATATATATATAATTCACACAGAAATTCCAAAAAAAATCCCTTATAATCAAATGTAATTAATTACAGAAATCCTCTTTGTCCATGGCCAGATTTTCAAATCAATGGCCCTTTTACGAAAGCCCATAGGCTTACAAACTTTGCTGTCCAAACCTCACCTCTAAACACTCTATCTTTCTTGCTCTATTTGGCCTTTGAGGCTCATTAATTTATACAAATTGAATTGAACCAATTTAGGTTCAAATCCCTTTAATCACTCAACAAAGTCCTCAAATATCTCAACACCCCTATAATCTAGATTTTTAAAATCTTGAAACTAAATCTAACTTAGGCTCATAATTAATTCTCAAATATCTAAAATCTAATTCTCTCATGTTCTCTAAATTATTTTGGGAACATTAAAAAATCCTCACAATAATTAATTGAAAATATAATTTAATCACTCAAAAATCTCATTAATGTTTACATAGAATTAATATTTTCTCAAAAACATGAGACCCCTAGGTTTAATAAAATACAAAGTATTTTTCCGAGCTAATGCTCCTGCATCAGAAAGGCTAATGCTATATTGTATGTTAGTGTCCCGTGATTTGGCAGATTGGTAAACCAAATGACAAGGTAACATCAGACCAGTCTTTGGGGTCCTAGGACCTAGTCTTCTTGGACTCAGAGAGGGCTCTCTCTATTATGCGCGAAGGATGTGAACTTGTTCGTTTTGGATGGTTGATTTTAGGCTAGTTGTTAAGTGTAGGTTTGTTGTTTGTTTTGGTTGGGGTAAGATGATAAAGTAGGATAGGTGGAGTGAGAGTTTATCAAATCAATGGGGCAATGGAGTCTATGAATTCATTGATATCTCAATAGTGAATCGGGGTACATCACATGTGTTATTGCCCAAATCCACCTTAGGATGAAAGAAGGCGGGATTCAGGGTAACACCAAACCACGCTCAGTATGGTAGCTAGCCCTACCAGAACAGGAGAGGGCTCTCTCCGGGTCAATCTCAGCGAAAAGTATTCAATGGGGCTTGAGATGACTGAAGCAACAACTAATATTAGGCTAGATATACAAATATGAGGATTTGTTTTGATTTTTAGGGTTTTTGCTGGAAAAAGGGAAAGGCAATTTTTGGGCTTGGGGATGAGGCCAAATTCTTGCAGAGTTCAAGTTGGGGCAGGGAAGGAAATGACTTTGATGTCTTAGATTCAATGAATGGATGGAAAATACTGCTGAGGAGCTGAAGAGGGAAAGAGGGTGCAAGGATCCTCTTCAAACTGACGAAAACATATAAAACTAAACAAAAGTTTAAGGCAGAGCACCAACAAACTAAAGAATTCTACCTTAGTTACTCATTTGTTTAATTTTGGAAGCAAAGAGAAGGGAAATGGCATGCATAAAAATTAATGAAACTTACAGATACATGGAGAAAAAAATCATCAGAACTCAGAGCCACAAGGATCCCAAAAAGTGTTGCAAAACCCTGGTCTTTCCTTTGCCAAAAATGCTAAAATGAATATACAATGAGGTGCCAAACTATTCCCAAGAGTCCAACCATGAATATGTCTTAGAAAATAAAATATATAGACAAGTCTAACCCCTTCCCATGCCTCTAGGGGTCGAGCTCATCCTTCTAGGAGCTGTTTCAACCAATTCTAAACAAGGAATTAAAATCTAGGAAATCAAACAACTTGCCTCTATATGGAAGGAAACTGATTCATTCATTTAATTTTCACTTTTTAGTGAATGAATCCTCTAGAACAAGTAAATATGAGCCAAAATTACATCATATTCATCAAATTACATCAATATAGATCAATAATTACATCAAAAAGTAAAACTAGTCAAAACTGGGCGAATTTCTGAGCTGAAGAGTCAAAATGAGGCCAAATTTCTCTATGCGCCGCGCCCAAAAACTCAATGCATCGCGCCACTTTGGAGGTGATTTTGAGGCACTTCCTAAAGTCCAAATTGAGCTCATGATAGCTCGTTGGAAAGCCCTATCTGTCTGATATCCAACCCAAGTGGAATTTTTGGATTTGGATTTCATTTTCCCCTCCAAAACTGCAATCTCCCAAGGCTGGTTCCTGCTGGTGCAAAAAGTGGCAGAAAGGCCATTTTTGGAGTGTTTTTGACCCTTAAGACCACCCAGAAATTGATGAAATATCTCATCCATTCCTGAGCATGCATAATTTACCATAAAAAATCAAAAAATGTAAAGTTTTCCTCCAGAAGATCTCTCAAACGTAAGCGCGCGTCGAGTGGCGCGACGCGTTGGGCAGAAAAACCTGTTTTGCGACCAAAATTTCAAAAATGACAAAATTTACTCCAAATTTGCTAAAACTTGGAGTGAAGGTCCCCCATCATGTTTCATGCTCAGCCAAAGAAGCTTCGACCAAGATTCAGAGTGGATTCGACCTTTTCCGACGTTTCAGTGCTCTCCTCAACCTCGCCTTCAGGATCTTCATCCTAGCTCTGCAAACGTGTGTGCAGGCCCAATAGTGATTCTTCATGTGTCTGAGCATGTATTTGTCCCTATTGGCCTTCGCCAACAGCTTCTCCAGATGAATTTTGACTCTCGTAAGGCAAGTCTCTCGCTCAAATGGTGTCATGTCACCTGGTCTCTTCCGGGCTAATTCCCGATCTTCGCGGATTCTTTGTAGCTCCATGAGTGTGTGCTTATCCTCCAGTTGTTTATTCCGCTGCTCCAAGTAATTTATAACCCACTTAGCTCTCTACAATTTCTCGGTCAGCGTGTCAATATCAGCCTTCTACTCCTGGATGATCTCTTTCAGCTTTGAGCTGGGAGAGCTCGAATCAACATCGATGAGTATAAAATCAGTGTCTTGGCCTCTTGAAGGGCCCTCATCGCGCATAGGCCTCCTTCAGAAAATGGAACAGGGATAACCTGCTGAGCTAACTCAAATATCTAGGCCTGAAGTAAGGTTCATAATATGGTCTATCCAACTGCTGTCTCTTATTCCACTCCTCACCTATGTTTGGTATCCCGGTTGCCTCAGAAATGGTCTCTGGTGTCAAAGTGAAATTCACTCCAGCAAGGTTTACATGACCATCACACAAATGTAGAAAAAAAAAGCGAACAAACTCCGGATGGTGCTGAATCTGAGATATCATCTCACAATACCGAAAACATGAATGTTGCTAAAAGCATGTTATCGCAAGCGGGCAGGCCTGCAATTGAGCCAAAGAAGTGGGCTCCTCTCTGACATGCCTGCCACTTTTATGAGACCTCCTCGGTACATTTAGCTCGGTGGTTGAGTCACTGTCTTTCTCATATCCCATATGATGAATTTGTCTCTGACATGGTGCTAAAAACAAGGTGTTTATGCTGATATGTATGTGGTGAAAACATGAGTTTATCTTTCAATACCAAGCGTGCCACATATGAAATGAGAGGATGTGAGGAAATGTCACAATGAATACAATAGACTGACAAGTGAATTTGGAGTGAAAGGACAGTCACTTACTGCTTGGGGAACTTCGGGATTTGGAGACTTTATAAGTGATATAGGAATGGGTGATAGTGATGGGGGTAGTTTTTAGGAATAAGAGTAAATGAAATGGCAAAATACACCTGGGTTAAGTGAAATCAAGGATATAGAGATAGTCCTTGAATGTTTTGGAAATGAGGATTTTATCAATGATATGAAGGGAGGGAAGTGATGGCAAGTGATAGGGTTTGAGGATTAAAACATGGGAACAAAGGGTATAAGGGATATGGGATAGCTAGAATAGGAGAAGGGATTATGATAACAATATAATAACAGTATGATAACAGTGATGAGAGCACAAATGAAAATGGGGTGGGAGTTTTAAGCACCAATAATCAAATTTCAACACCTCTTTTCAAACCCTAGAGAGCAGATTTTAATATGGGTATAGGGTTTATTATTTCACCAACCAAACTCTAATGTATTCACCTCTAAACCACACCACACATGAATAAAATCACTGAACAGGCTTTTTCAACTTACTTGGAGAAAAATGAGCTGAACCGAATTGAGTTTTTATGGAGCGGAAATGAATTTGGCCTTGGAGGCTCTGTGCGCCGCGCACAAGCCCAGTGCGATGCGTCGTGTGGGTGCGCCGCGCCAGAGGAAAATTTCACTGTGGCAAACCGCCCAATGCGTCACGCAGCCTGGGTGTGCCGCGCTCCTACCCAATGCGCCGCGCAGCCTTGCAAACACAGTCTTGGTTTTCGAAATGACAATTCGCCATCTCACCACTCAAATCAACTTCAATCGATCTTCTTGGATGCAAATGAATGTTTCAAAACAAATGAAAATGTCTTATAGTGGTGGATTCAATTTTTGTTTCTCACAAAACCCATTTTGTAATGTTTGGCATCGGCACTTTTTCACATTTTAATACAACTTTGTTTTTTTTTTTTTCCTCACTGATTTTCTGGCTTGAAATGATGTTTTCTTGGTTTATTTTTGCAGGGATGGTGGCATTGAACTTCGGCAAAGGAAGACCAGAGTCTACTTTTGAAGTACTTCATGGCGGAAAAACTTTAAAATACATATTTATTACAAAAACAAATTTTACGATTTCTTCTTCAAAACAGAGTTTTGAAGAAGAAACATCCTTAAACATTATTGACGATGAAGATATTGAAATGAAAACTTATTGAAGACATCCTCATGGCCTGCGGGCATTATTTAACATTTCTGAAAACCAAACCCTAGACCTAGAAAGTGAAATGACTCTTTTTGACCAAAATACCATCTATGACTGTAAATGACATGAACTCAACTTTGATGAATTTTGATAAATTTTGACCAACCTAGCAAGTACAAACATGAGGGAAAATGAGAGAACAAAGTCCTTCCGTCAGATAATGGCATGCCCCTAACAGAATGTGGATTAATGAGCTGAATGAGACACCTAAAAATGAAATGCAATAAGAGAAATGATCTCTGACGGAGGGATGTAAAGACCGACTCTAACAACAGGGAAAATCTAGTGTAGTTAATGGATCTTTAAGTTTATTTATGAGGTGAAATGGACAATAAGGTTGGGAACCAAGGTAGGGAAAAGGGCAGTAAAGTGTCCTTTGTCAAATACCTATGAACAGGGAGGTCTTTAATATTGATAATCAAAAGATACTAATCATGAGATAGGGTGCACCATTTACTCAATGACAATACTTTTAAACAAATAAACATTCAAGATAAACAATCCAGTGGAACAAGGAAGCAAGAGAACTTATCTAACTTCAATGATTCTACTTTCATGTTTTGAAAAAATATAAGAGACAAATAGAATCAATAAATGAAGAGGGAATGCCTAAACATCATTCATTAAACTATAAATAACTTCGAGGCAAACTGATAAGCATATTCAAAGGGCAAGATCGAAACAAGACCTCTTTAACATAACCTATCAATCAATACATCAAAGAGAGATTTCAAGACAGAGTTTAGATAGTATTAAACAAGCAGGGATTACCATGAATCATGTTTATGAACTAGCATATTAATCCAACAATGAAATCGACAAGCTTAGATGGGCCTAAGGAGCAATGAATAATTATTTAAGCTAACCCAACAGAAGAAAACATGAAAACAATAGCTAACAGGAGGACTGAGGTGCCTCAAACAACATTTCTCGTCCTATACTCTTCTGAGCTATTGCAATAAAGAAATATGGACATTTGGAAAACAAGAAAAACATGAAAATATGAGAGATACATCACCATTAACTAAACTCAGGGATCTCGCAAGCAAGCCTTCATCACCATCAATCAAGGCAAATCATCCACAAGCTCCACAACACTAAATTGTTCTTCAACTTCCAAAAACCATGTATTGCTATTAAACACATCAAGTCCCCATGTTTACAATGAATCCTCATGCTATATATAACAAGCAAGGAGGAGGAAAGCCTAAGAGAGCATCTAGAATTATATTGGCTAATCAGAAGTATCTATATTGTCCTTGAGGCCTTGCAAGGCCCAAGGCACAAAAATATCTATGAAAATATATTTTTCAGCCATATATAGTAATTAAATTGAATTTTAGGCCCTGAAAAGCATATGAAAACTTGATAAATGCACATTTTTCCTTGTCAACCACAGGAGCGTAGCACACTATGTCAAAATTTGAATTTATGCCAGGAGCGCAACACAGAGATAGGAAAAATAGGAGTTCTTGCAGTAATGTTTTGAAGGCCTTTCCGATGTTAGAAAAGGCTCCGTGATGATTCATTAGAAATCCCTTGAAGTCTAATTTCCATATATACCTTCGGTTCTTCAATCTGACCTCTGAAACCTATCCAAAAAGTGAAAATTCGAAGATTTCCAAGAGCGAGGCACATGCTCTGAAAAGTGGGCAGAATGGTGAAAAAATGAGTGTTTTTGACCCTTTGGGGGACCAAAAAAACTCCAATTGAGCTGAAAGTTGGTGAGCATACTCCTCTAATGATGAGGAATCCAAAATTGTAAGCCTCTCCTCCTGAAGATTCCCTAGGAAAAAGCGCAGAACAGGGTGTGTTGTGCTCCTAGCCTCAAAATTTGCAAAAAACAAAAAAGTTGTTCAATTCTTCCCAAAATTGGTGGATGAGTGCCTCATGAGTCCTGGGAGACCTGTAGAGAAGTTTGGGCCAAAATACCAAGGCTAGATTGGTAATTTTCCTCTTTTAGCGCCTGGACCTCATTTTGGGCAATTTTGAGTTTTTTCCTTGCAAAGTGGTTTCTTTGTGCATAGTGCTTAATCATTCTCCTTTACAAGTCCAAGTCTTTGTTGGCCTTCTCTAGCTTGGCCTCAACATGTATGTTGGCCCTTTCAAGCCATGATTCCCTATTATTCTCAATTTCCATGGAAAGGAGTTTAGTGAGGGGAAATTGTTGTGCTTGGGCTGATTCTTCTTCTCTGTGCTTTGCCAATGCTTTCCTAAGACCAATAGTTCTAGGTCTCCTTCTAGTTTGACCCTCTTCATCACTACTCTCCTCATAAGTGCCCATGTACTCCTCCAACTATACCTGTGACCTTTAAGCCTCTTTCCAGTATTTGAGCACCCTTGCTTCATAGATGGCCTGCTGGCGACTCATTTGTTTGTTCTGTATCTGCAAGAAGTGAATGACTTCCTTTAACCTTTCTAATTCAACTTCCAAGTCCTTGATCTGTGCATTCCTGTTTTGTATAAGGGAGTTTTCAATTCTTGTTTCATTTTCCTCATCATTGTCTATGTGAATGAGTTCAAACTCCCTTTCCTCCTCATGATTTTCCTCTTCCTCTTTCACTTGTTGTTTACCTTTGTCAATCATTTGAGTTGAGGAGGATGGCATGGCCCCTTGCCCTTTGGAGGAAGCAAACACATGCCTCTCTCCTCTTTGATAGGTAAGGGGGAAAGGTGCAACAAATTTCACTTGAAAACTTTGATCAATAGTGACCTTAGGACTACTTTTCTCTTCATGGATGATCTCTGTGTGTGCATCTTTTACACCTTGCTCTTGACTGCCTTCTTGAGAGGCATTTTCACTTTCTCTCATGCTAGCATCACTGCCAAGATCTTCATGACTGTCATACTTTGTATTTGAAATGATAGAGGTGCCTTGATCATTGCTTGGTACATCTTCATCTCCATGACTGTTCTCTTCTTCATCATTTGACTTACTGTGTTCATTGTCAAACTCAGCCTTTATATCACTGTTTGCACTCTTGGTGGGGTCACTGTCCTGGGCACTGTCATTAGTCTTTCCCTTACTGTGATGGTCATTTTCTTCTTCATTAGGTGAGTTCTCTTGTCTGATTTCTTTTTCGCCGTCCTGTTAATTATCTTCATTATTTGGCCCATTGTTCTCATTGTTTTGCCCACCGAAATCACTTTCAAACTCTGTTTCTTGGCTGCTTTTGCCATCTTTGTCACTGTCTTATTTTTCCTCTTCACTGCTTTCATATGCCTCCTCTCCATTGTCCTTTGTATTTTTAGTGTCATCTTCTTCATTTTTTACTTCTCCTTGACTGTCATTTGTTTTTTGACTGTCATTAGGCTCACTATTTTGGTCTTTATCTAGCTCACTGTTTTCAAAATTATAAGTTGCCTCTGTCCTTGTATCTTCAGAGTCATCTTCTTCATCATGTGGCCCACTGTTTTGGTCTTTTTTCTCATCATTGGGCTCACTGCTTTCATCTCTTCTTTCTTCACTTTCATCTCTGCTTTCTTCTTTGTCATTGCCTTTATTACTTTCTCCACTTTCATCTTACTTTCCTTCACTGCTTTCTTCACTTTCATATTCCTCTCCTTCACTGATATCTTCATGTTCTAATTTATTAGGAGAAGGTGAAAGAGGGTGGTTTTTTTGAGGAGATGATTCATGTGAAGAGGATGAACCAAGGTCAGTGGAGGGTGATGGAGGTATGTGAGGGGGAAGTTGAGATGATGATGACAGACTTTATAGAGGGAGAGGATGTGGAGTTTTGAAATAATAATGGGCGATGAAAACCTCCCATGGGATGCCTTGTTGTTCTAGTTGGTGTGAGACAATCACTTTGATGAGGGAATGATGAAAAAGGCTTGACATTTTCTGGGATGGAGGCCTCTTTTGCATAATGGAAGACATTTTCTCAATACTTTTACAAAGGTAGTAGGGAAAATGTAGTAGCTTGGTTTTGGTAAAATGCATGAGCAATATTATGTGGTAGGAATAGACTTTGGAGAACCTACCCTCACAGGTGAAGTATTTCATAATGATCTTCATTAGGGGAGCATATCTGTCCAACAAATGAGAAAAGGGGAACATGGTTTTGCAGTCAGCTTGACAACTTGGTTTCAAGAATGGGTGATAATGGCTTAGGTCTAGATACACGTATTTGAACCACCTTTCTCCCATGCAAGGTATTCCAGTGGCCATAGAGATGGAATTGGTGGTCAGTTCAAACTTCACCCCAGCTAGGTGTACTTGGTGGTTATTAAGGTTTAGGGAAAAAAGCTTGGTCAATTGAGGATGGCTCTAGATCCTCTGTACTTTCTCACAGAACTCATAGCATCCTACTTCTTGAAAATAGGAAAATATAGTAGGAGAGGCTACCAGTTCTTCAGTGCTTATAGGCTCCAACCTATTTGGCTTCCCACCCTTCCTCTATTTCTCTTTAGGCCTTTGGTTTGTCTCACCACTGTCAACATTTTCTTTTCCAGACATTTTTTCCTCAACGTGCTTGCAGTGTGTGGATGGATAGGTGTTTTTTAATTGTATATGTCTGCAAACAAGGGGACTTTGCTTTCTTTCTTGGGTTTTGTCAAATTCCCTTTAAGCTATACCTCCACACTTCCCTACATTTTACCTTTAAACAATATTTAAAGGGTGGGTAAAAACTTCTAAATACCTCTCAATTCTTCTTAGCTAGTGAAAAGGGCTAAAAAATGCATTGTGGGTGAGTCGGACGCCTTTTGCACGAGTGGTCGGGTAGCTCCTGAACGTGTAGGAGCGCAGCAGGTCACCTCCTGCATGCAGGGTCGGGCACCTCCTGAATGCGCAGGAGCACAACAGGTCACCTCCTGCACGTATTCGGGTAGCTCCTAAATGGATAGTCGTGTGTGTGCCCGGGCGGTCCTGAATGTGCAGGAGCGTAGCGCGGGTCACCTCCTGCATGCTGCCGTGTGCCTCCTGCACATAGTAGGGCAGAGTTTGCATGTTGAGAGGTTGGGCGGAGTCTGCATGTTGATATTTCGGGCGGATTTTGCACGTTGAGAAGTCGGGCGGAGTTTGCAGGTTGAGAGGTAGGGCAGAGTCTGTACATTGATATGTCGGACATAGTCTACATGTTGAGATGTCAGGCGGAGTTCGCGTGAATATTTTTGTATAGGTGCGCAGTGCCTCTACACAAGAACACAGCACCCTTCGGGGAAGTGTATGGGTAGTCTTGCACAGGAGTGCAACACAATTTCTCAGGAGCGCAGCGCCCGGAAACTCTGTCAGGAATTTTGAAAACCTATTAACCCTCAATTCCTTTGCAAATAACCAAATGGTGCTGGGAGATGTTGCTTGGGTTGTTTTTATACCCCTTTTTGAAAAAATTGAAGATAAAAACCCACTTTACTAAGGTTATTTTTGGTTCTCCCTTTTGCTAATATGCCCTTTTTTCTTTTGCAGGTAGTGTCACAAAAAGCAGTGTTTTTTGGTCCTCTCATTTCTTTTGGAGTTTGGCACTTTTTTCAAACCCTTGGAAAATTGGTGATTTTTCTTGGTTTCTCCACTTTTACATACTGAACCTATGAATCTCTATCCTTTTTACCTTTTGCATGGATAATTGAATGTAAATGAGAGTTTGGCCTCCTTTACAATAATACCTTTTCAATCTTTCCCTTTGGTGTAGTGAAATGATGTTGTCTTAACAAACCCTAGAAATTATTCCCTGAAATCATCTTCTAATCTCTGCCTGTAGTCACCAAGGAGGCTTTTCACTCTGGCTTCTTGCTTATTGAATCTATTATTTGTGCACAGTTGTGCTCATGTGCCACTATCTTCAGGATCTTATGCATGGGCTCTTTGATGGGCAACGCTTTACAAACAATTTGTCATGAAACCATGATCCTCTTTGTGAAATTAGGCCTGTTGTATCTCTTCAACTGGGTAATGTTAATTATGAGTTTAGGCCTCTTACTTTGCATCTGTTCTATTGTTAACCATCATAAAGCATTCTTGCAGAAATGCTTTAACATGGGCAAACTGTCTTTATGCAGACTTAGTGTTTGATCAAGGAGATAGCTTTGGAGGCCTTTGATGTCTTTGGACAATGATAAGTTCACCTTTGTTTTCATTTGACTTCACCTTTAAATATCTATATAAATAGTAAATTTAGAACTATGACAATGCATAACCTAGGAGACCCTATATGACTTATTGGGATGTCCTCTGGAAAAGGTATTTGACTCAAAAGCTTGAATCAGGGTTTGGAGGTGAAGACAGGGTTTTGACACACTTTTATGCATTGCCATCCTAGATGACTGAACAAATTTGTTTTATCTAAAGAGCTTAGAAAAGGAGTTTAAAATCACCACTTCTTGAAGCAGTTGGTGAGTAGGGGAAAAAGTCTGGGTTACTTGGAAAACCAAGGTGTGAAAATAGAGTGCTTAGGCAAACAGAAACAGAGTGTTAAAGGCAGAGGTGGAAAACATAGTGAGAATGAGGGACATCAGTCCATGATTTGGTCTTCTCTAGGTGATATATTTGGCCATGCCTTGATAGAGTAGTAGGATAGTGAAAAATTGATCTTAAGGATAATGAAGGCAACAAGATTTCTAGAACTAACAAGATTCTTGAATTTTGTTTCTAGAAATCCAGGACAAAGCATTTAGTCATCTAAACAGGTAAAAATTACTGATGAATAATAGTGGCTCAACTTGGGGAGGGCAGCTCCTTTTCAGGAGGTGTCCAAAATTTTAGATCTCTTGGTTTATGAAGACCAATGCCTCATCCATTGGGTGGATTTTCTTCTTTTCTTTTGCTGCTGCTTTCTCTGAAGTAGTGATTTTGATAATCTGAAAGCATGATTAGCTCAACTTCACCTATAACTACCCAACCTAATTTCCTAACATTTTCTCTTCCTTGGGTGCACTTGAACTGGCAAACCCATTGACATCTTTTCTTTTGAAAGCAAAGAAAATAAACTATCTACTTCTACACTTATTTATTTTAAGAGTTCAGATTATGCTAGTGAACTCTTCTTATTCTCTACCTAGTCTATTTGACTGTTAAGATTAAGTAGTATGACAGACTTCATTCTCTAAGTTATTTGACAAGAAATTTAAAGCATGAATTGAACCAGGATTAGACAATTTGATTCATCATGAGTCGTGGCATCAAGACTAACTGGACAAAAAATTTATTTTCATAAGAAAAAAAAACTAGAAGGTGTGAGGGCTATGTTTCATCATTTTCTAAGCATCCCTATCCTTCTCTTTGGTTCAGATTTAAGCATGTGGAACTAGTATCTTTCATTCCTAATCTATTTTCTTTGACAAGTCAAGCTCCAATATTTTGACCAGCATTATTTTACTAACTTATCAAAAATAAATTTAAAACATTTTCAACCATGATTAGGCTAGATGACTGAGCAAGACATTATTTTTGCACCAGTAGTGGCATTTAGGCTTGCACACTTTCAGTACTACTATTTTTTGGGTATTGTGATGTACCTTATTTTTGAATCTGCCCTCTTTTCTATTCTTTTCTATGCTTTTGTGTTTTTCTCTTTATGGCTCTTTCTTCACAATGGTATGTCCAATGAATGAAGAATTAAAGCTAAGGGTCTTGAAAAAAGTAGTGTTTTAGTGTCCTGCCATTTATAGGACCTCCAAATGCTTCAGTTCCATTCGGCTCTTGTAAAAAGAAGGCATTGTTTCCTCTAGCTGAACTAATAATGAATGGCCCTTTCCACAAGTTTTCAAACTTACCATGTTTACCTTTGTCTTCTCTCCTTGAGTCCCATTTCAGAACTTTATCTCCAATCTGGAATCATTGTCCTTGGTCCTTCTGTCAAATATTTTCTTCATATTTTCTTGTACTAACTGTGTCCTCTTGTACACCTCCTCTCTTGTCTGTTGTAAATGGATAGTTTGGTTCAACCTCCTTTGCATGTCATTTTCTTCTGTTTGTACTTCTTGTAGTAGTTTCATCACTGGGACTCCCAAAGATGTCGGGAAAATGGCATCCATGCCATACACTAGTTGATAGGGAGACATACCGATTGATTTCTTGGTGGTTAGTCTATCAACCCATAGTGCATGTACTAGTTTTCCATGCCATGCTTTTTGATTCTGTTCCAGAAGCTTCTTAATGATATTGACCAGGATTTTATTAGAGGACTCGGCTAACCCATTACCTTGAGGGTAATAAGCTGTGGAATGTCCTAATGTGATGTGATATTTATAATAGAAGTCAACCATTATTTTTGATGTAAAGGTAGCATCATTGTCTGTGATGATCTTTCTGGGGCAACCGAATCTAGACAGGATATTGGTCTTAAGAAATTTGATAATGACTTAGTCAGTGGCATTCCTAGAGGGAATGGCTTCTATCCATTTGGTGAAGTAATCAGTGGCAGTGAGGATCCATTTGTGTTGGGCAGATGAAGTAGGGTGGATCTCTCCAATGAAGTCTAAACCCCATTATTGAAAAGGAGCTTCAATAATGATAGGATGCAAAGGTAAAGGTAAGAGTTTTCTCTTGCCATAAAAAAATTGGCACTTATGGCAAGTCATGACCAGTTTGTGGGCGTTAGGGAAAAGGGTGGGCCAATAGTAGCCAACTCTAAGAATTTTATTAGTTATGGTTTTCCAGTAAAGATGGCCCCCACATTCTCCTTCGTGCAGTTCATGCATAATCTTTCTTGCATCATCCTCAAGCAAACACTTAAGCAGTATACCAATAGGATTTTTCCAATATAAAACTCCATCTAAAATGCATAAATTCAGAGCTTTTTGTTTTAGAAATCTTGCTTTTGTCTTTGATAAGGTAGGAGGAGCATTAAGATAAAATAGTACATAAAGGATATCAGCATACTAAGATGAATTTAAAAATGTTTCTTCAATGTGAGGAGCTGTGCACTCCTCTTGTTCTTCTAAGGTATCAACGAAATTCATATCTAATGCTTGGAGATTTGTTTCAGCCATGAGTTTTGTGAGCCCTTGTCCTTTAGCTAGCTTGGTGGGTCTGATTTCTAAGTCATATTCTAAAATGATAGCAATCCATTTTCCTCTTTTACCATCTGGATCCTGATTTAAAATGTCTTTGACAACTCTGTGAGGAACAAAAGCTATGACATTAGAATGTAAGATATAAACTCTAAAATCTTTCAATACTTTAATCAATGCAAAGGCCTGTTTTTCCATGATGTTATAATTTAAGGGAGAATCCCTAAGGGCTTTGCTAAAGAAGGCTATGGGTTGTTCTTGTCCCATCACGTTCTTTTGTAACAACACTACAGCCATAGTATTTCCAGATGCAAATGAGAAAATATAGAAGTCTTTGGCGAAATCAGGACTTATTAGAACTGGTGTTTGGGTGAGTGCTTGCTTAACCAGTTCAAAAGATTGTTTGGCCTCCAAAGTCCACTTAAATCCTACCTCCTTTTTGAGCATGTTTGTAATATTTCTCAAGAGTTCAACAAGGTTGGAGATGAATCTTCTTAAGAAGTTGATTTTCCCAATAAAGGATTACAATTCCTTAATGTTTCTGGGATGGTTGATTTTAAATATGCCTTCAATCCTTTTGGGGTCTATTTTGATTCCTTCTTCAGAGATGATGTGGCCTAGGAATTTTCATTTTTCGAGACCAAACAATGTTTTCTTGGGATTCAAAGACAAGTCATATTTCCTACATTTTTCAAAAACTTTTCTTAAGTGGACTAGGTGCTCTTCAATGGTCTTAGAGTAAACAATGATGTCATCGAGGTAAATGAATATGAAGTAGACTATGTCTTCTGAAAAGGCTATGTCCATGGCCCTTTGGGAAGTGGCCCCCACATTCATCAACCCAAACGACATTTTAACATACATGAATGTACCCCAAGGTGTGGTGAAGGCAGTTTTGTGTTGATCACTTGGGAATACTAGCACTTGGTTGTAACTGGAAAAGCCATCAAGCAGTGAGATTCTCTTAGAGCCAACTAACTTTTGAAGTATGTGGTCCATTTTAGGCAAGGGATAGTTATCTTTCAAGGAGGACCTGTTCAGATTTCTAAAGTCAATACAAAGTCTGATCTCTCCAGTTTTCTTCCTAACTGACACAAGGTTGGAAACCCACTCGGAGTATCTAAGGGGAACTATTATCTCGGCATCATACATCTTTTTAATATCTTGTTCAACTAGAGGTAGTAAGACAAGGTTTATTCTCCTTAAATTTTTCTTGAAAGGTTTCTGGTTTTCTTTGAGAGGGATTTTGTGTTGAGTAATTCTTGTGTCATATGATTTTACATCTTGATACCCCCAAGCAAACACATCTTTGAACTCCTTAAAAATCTCAATATACTTTTGTTTTATGTGAGGAGGAAGGGTCTTGGAAAGTTTGATCATTTTGGGTTCTTTTATGCTTCCTATGTGGTACTCCTTTACATCAGCCTTAGTAGATTCTATCTTTGGTTTTTTAGCTACATCATTAAAGTCGAACAACTCTTCTAAAGGTGTAAGGCCTCTTGGTAATGTTTCAATCTTACAGTGTAAGACTTCAAGGTCTCTTTGTTCTAGGTCCTCAAACATTTAAGCTTCATAAGGATGTGTGATCAGATTTATATCAACAAAAGAGGGCAACTCTGATTCATGATCTTTATCTTCAGCAGGACCATCTTCCTAATGTTCTAAGCTAGGTTTAATCAATGTAAATCCATTCCTAGATTGCAGGAAATCATCAATTTGTTCATCATCCTCAAACACATGCCAATGGTTAATGTTGTCAGGTACTGTAGGACAATGCTTGACTTTGATAGGGTATTGTTTGTTTGCAAGTGGTATTTGGAAATTGCTGGCAGCAAAGGCGAGCTCATTGGCGAGGCTATTTTTGGCTCTAGGAATGTAAGTGAGCTCATATTTCTCGAAAATTTTGAGGAGGTCTAGGGCTGAATTTCTATGCTCTCTTAATCTTGGGTTCTTGGCTGAGTATTCACCTTTGATTTGTTTAATGACAAGTTCTGAATCTCCTTGGATTGATATTTTCTTAGCTCCTAAGTCTTCAAGCAAGTGTAAACCAAGGAGGAGAGCCTCATATTCGGCAATGTTATTAGTACATTAAAATTCGAATCTATAAGAATGACCCTCATTTGTGTTTTGTATCCAGACACCAGTTCCTGAATGAGTTCAAACTCTCTTTCCTCCTCATGATTGTCCTCTTCCTCTTTCAGTTGTTGTTTACCTTTGTCAATCATTTGAGTTGAGGAGGATGGCATGGCCCCTTGCCCTTTGGAGGCAGCAAACACATGCCTCTCTCCTATTTGATAGGTAAGGGGGAAAGGTGCAAAAAATTTCACTTGAAAACTTTGATCATTAGTGACCTTAGGACTGCTTTTCTCTTCATGGATGATCTCTGTGTGTGCATCTTTTTCACCTTGCTCTTGACTGCCTTCTTGAGAGGCATTTTCACTTTCTCTCATGCTAGCATCACTACCAAGATCTTCATGACTGTCATCCTCTGTATTTTCAATGTTAGAGGTGCCTTGATCATTTCTTGGTACATCTTCATCTCCATGACTTTTCTCTTCTTCATCATTTGACCTACTATGTTCATTGTCAAACTCAGCCTTTGTATCACTGTTCGCACTCTTTTTGGGGTCACTATCCTGGGCACTCTCATTAGTATTTCCCTTACTGTGATGGTCATTTTCTTCTTCATTAGGTGAGTTCTCTTGGCTGATTTCTTCTTCACTGTCTTGTTCATTATCTTCATTATTTGGGCCATTGTTCTCATTGTTTTGCCCACCGAAATCACTTTCAAACTCTGTTTCTTGGCTGCTTTTCCCATCTTTTTCACTGTCTTCTTTGTCCTCTCCATTGTCCTTTGTATTTTTAGTGTCATCTTCTTCATTGTTTACTTCTTCTCCTTGACTGTCATTTGTTTTTTGACTATCATTAGGCTCACTGTTTTGGTCTTTTTCTAGCTCACTGTTTTCAAAATTATAAGCTGCCTCTGTCCTTGTATCCTCACAGTCATATTCTTCATCATGTGGCCCACTGTTTTGGTATTTTTTCTCATCATTGAGCTCACTACTTTCATCTCTGCTTTCTTCTTTGTCATTGCCTTTATTACTTTCTCCACTTTCATCTTCCTTTCCTTCACTGCTTTCTTCACTTTCATCACATCTTTCTTCACTTTCATCTTCCTCTCCTTCACTGCTATCTTCATGTTTTGATTTCTTAGGAGAAGGTGAAAGAGGGAGGTTTGTTTTAGGAGATGATACACGTGAAGAGGATGAACCAATGTCAGTGGAGGGTGATGGAGGTGTGTGAGGGGGAAGTTGAAATGATGATGGCAGAATTTGTAGAGGGAGAGGTTGTAGAGTTTTGAAATCATCATGGGTGATGAAAACCTCCCATGGGATGCCTTGTTGTTCTAGTTGGTGTGAGACAATCACTTTGATGAGAGAATGATGAAAAAGGCTTGACATTTGCTGGGATGGAGGCCTCTTTTGCATAATGGAAGACATTTTCTCAATAATTTTACAAAGGTAGTAGGGAAAATGTAGCAGCTTGGTTTTGGTAAAATGAATGAGAAGTCTTATGTGGTAGGAATAGACTCTGGAGAACCTACCCTCACAGGTGAAGTATTTCATAATGATCTTCATTAGGAAAGCATATCTGTCCAACAAATGAGAAAAGGGGAATAATATGGTTTTGCAGTCAGCTTGACAACTTGGTTTCAAGAATGGGTGATAATGGCTTAGGTCCAGATCACTTGTTTGAACCACGTTTCTCCCATGAAAGGTATTCCAGTGGCCATGGAGATGACATTGGTGGTAAGCTCAAACTTCACCCCAGCTAGGTGTACTTGGTGGTTATGAAGGTTTAGGGAAAAAATCTTGGTCAATTGAGGATGGCTCTAGATCCTCTGTACTTTCTCACAGAACTCATAGCATCCTACTTCTTGAAAATAGGAAAATATAGTAGGAGAGGCTATCAGTTCTTCAGTGCTTATAGGCTCCAACCTATTTGGCTTCCCACCCTTCCTCTATTTCTCTTTAGGCCTTTGGTTTGTCTCACCACTGTCAACATTTTCTTCTCCAGACATTTTGTCCTCAACGTGCTTGCAGTGTGTGGATGGATAGGTGTTTTTTAATTGTATATGTCTGCAAACAAGGGGAATTTGCTTTCTTTCTTGGGTTTTGTCAAATTCCCTTTAAGCTATACCTCCACACTTCCCTACATTTTACCTTTAAACAATATTTAAAGGGTGGGTAAAAACTTCTAAATACATCTCAATTCTTCTTAGCTAGTGAAAAGGGCTAAAAAATGCATTGTGGGCAAGTCGAGCGCCTTCTGCACGAGTGGTCAGGTAGCTCCTGAACGTGCAGGAGCGCAGCAGGTCACCTCCTGCAAGTGGGGTCGGGCACCTCCTGAACGCGCAGGAGCGTAATAGTTCACCTCCTACACGCTGCCGTGTGCCTCCTGCACGTAGTCAGGCAGCTCCTGAATGGATAGTCGTGTGTGGGCCCGGGTGGTCCTGAATGTGCAGGAGCGCAATGCGGGTCACCTCCTACATGCTGTTGTGTGCCTCTTGCACGTAGTCGGGCAGAGTCTGCATGTTGAGAGGTCGGGCAGAGTCTACACGTTGATATGTTGGGTGGATTCTGCACATTGAGAGGTTGGGCGGAGTCTACACGTTGAGAGGTCGGGCAGAGTCTGCACGTTGATATGTCGGGTGGAGTCTGCACGTTGAGATGTCGGGAAGAGTCTGCATGACTGTTTTTCTATAGGTGCGTAGCGCCTCTGCACAAGAACGCAGTGCCCTTCGGGGAAGTGTATGGGCAGTCCTGCACAGGAGCGCAACGCCCAAAAATCCTGCCCGAAAAATCTGTTAGGAATTTTGAAAACCTGTTAACCCTCAATTCCTTTGCAAATAACCAAATGGTGTTGGGAGATGTTGCTTGTTGTTTTTATACCCCTTTTTGAAAAAATTAAAGATAAAAACCCACTTTACTAAGGTTATTTTTGGTTCTCCCTTTTAGTAATATGCCCTTTTTTCTTTTGCAGGTAGTGTCACAAAAAGCAGTGTTTTTTGGTCCTCTCATTTCTTTTGGAGTTTGGCACTTTTTTCAAACCCTTGGAAAACTGGTAATTTTTCTTGGTTTCTCCACTTTTACATTTTGAACCTATGCATCTCTGTCCTTTTCGCCTTCTGCATGGATAATTGACTGTAAATGAGAGTTTGGTCTCCTTTACACTAATACCTTTTCAATCTTTCCCTTTGGTGTAGTGAAATGATGCTGTCTCAACAAACCCTAGAAATTATTCCTTGACATCATCTTCTAATCTCTGCCTGTAGTCACCAAGGAGGCTTTTCACTTTGGCTTCTTGCTTATTGAATCTTTTATTTGTGCACAGTTGTCCTCATGTGCCACTGTCTTCAGGATCTTATGGATGGGCTCTTTGCTAGGTAGCACTTTACAAACAATTTCTCATGAAACCATGATCCTCTTTGTGAACTTATGAATATTGTATCTCTTCAGCTGGGTAACGATATTTATGAGTTTAAGCCTCTTACTTTGCATCTGTTCTGCTGTTAATCATCATAAAGCATTCCTACAGAAATGCTTTAACATGGGCAAATTGTCTTTATGCAGACTTAGTGTTTGATCAAGGAGATAGCTTTGGAGGCCTTTGATGTCTTTGGACAATGATAAGTTCACCTTTTTTTTCATTTGACTTCACCTTTGAATATCTGTAGAAATATTAAATTTAGAACTATGACAATGCATAACCTAGGAGACCCTATATGACTTGTTGGGATGTCCTCTGGAAAAGGTCTTTGACTCAAAATCTTGAATCAGGGTTTGGAGGTGAAGACAAGGTTTTGACACACTTTTATGCATTGCCATCCTAGATGACTGAACAACTTTGATTTATCTAAAGAGCTTAGAAAGGGAGTTTAAAATCACCACTACTTAAGGCACTTGGTGAGTAGGGGAAAAAGTTTGGGTTACTTGGCAAACCAAGGTGTGAAAATAGAGGGATTAGGCAAACAGAAACAGAGTGTTAAAGGCAGAGGTAGCAAACATAGTGAGAATGAGGGACATCAGTCCATGATTTGGTCTTCTCTGGGTGATAGATTTGGCCATGCCTTGACAGAGTAGTAGGATAGTGAAAAATTGATCTTAAGGATAATGAAGGCAGCGAGATTTCTAGAACTAAAAAGGTTCTTGAATTTTGATTCTAGAAATCCAGGACAAAGCATTTAGTCATCTAAACAGGTAAAAATTACTGATGACTAACATTGTAGAAAAGAGATTCTAATACTAATTGCAAAATTGAAAATCTGTGACACTATTTTGCAGGAAGGAATATTAACACTAGTTGCACAATGAAACTTAGCTTCTATTTGCAAAAGAGGAAATTAAACTATGCTTACAGAAATAAATTCTAATGTAAATACTTGCAAAGAGAAAATCAAATGATAACTTGTAACTTTAAATGATTAATGATGTGCAAAAATAACTCTAAAAAGACATTTCTTCTTCATCCATGAAATTAACTGAGTAATAAGATTAAATCACTAATTTAAAATGCATAAGCAAAATAAATCTTTTTGGTGTTTTTCTTTTATGAACCCTATTGAATCAAAACAACAAATGATCAAAACACAACTATAATGCAACTATTTGAAAGAAAACTTCATGTAACTTCTACGTTATGAATATATTGTAATGAAGACAAAACTAAATACCCTTACTACTTTCCTCGGGGGCCTCCCATGAGTGTAAGTATGTACCTGTTCAAACAATAACTCAACCACACATTGGAAAGAAACATAGTATTATATTAATTCAGAACAAAGTTTCAAAGTACAGGAAATAAAACCACAACTTCTTAACTTAACTGAAGATGTCTTTTTGGTTTCGCCTTATGGATTTTATACAATTCTTCATCAAATTAAATTAAGAGTCTTATGTTGATAGGTAATGAAACTGTTATGCCATCTAAGAATTTAATTTGAATTGAAACTTTATCTTCTCATGATTTGATACTAAGAGAGGATTCTTCTCAAGTCAAATTGTTATAGCATCATTTCTCACTTATATATACTTGATGCTCTATGTTATGGCCTTGGGCAACCCTTTCCCTTTAGACTTTTTCCTTTACCTAAAAAGCAATATTTTGAATTCCATACAAGACTTTTCCCTCTCAAAAGTGCGTGCAGACGCGGGTCTAGTTATACCCAACCCGCGTATATAATTTAAAATATGAAAAAAAATATAAAATTCCCTATTTTCTGGGCAGGGTTTACGGGTTACACCAGAAGCCTACCTATAGGAGCACGTGTCAAAATTGTTTCCTAATTGAAAAAAATTGTTTTGAGGAAATATAAATACACCTCATGGGAAGGCCTAAAGGGGAGAGAGAGATAGGTATTGATACTATAGCCTTTTAGTCCTCGATCAAGTCTGATTATCCTTGTGTCTCCTGCACTTCCTAGGTTGTGGAAACCCATGTTTCCCTCTTTGATATGTTAAACTCTCTTATGTGACATCCTTGTGTATCCTTATAGAAGAATATTGTTGAGGCTTGGGCTGGACATATCCGGAAGATGGTTTCTCTTGGAGCTGTGGTTGAATTAGGCGATATTCCTCCACATATTTTACATACATCAATAAATAAGATTTGTCCTGTTCCTAATGTCGCAATAATTAATGATTTTATACATTTTATGATCTTGTTATAGTTGATTTCTTGTTGTTTTATTTATAAGATTATGTGATCTAACCACTGACATCTAGAACATGCTTTATATTACTACTAGTCTATGTGATTTTGTTGAATGAGTTGCAGGTTTTGAAGCATGTGGAGATGTAGAGGGTTTGAACCCTGCCTCAAATGTAGGACCTAAAAGTAAGGTTACTTCTCCTAATTTTACTAGTTTAAGCATTATGACTGTTAGTTTGCCTGCTTCTTGTACTGTATCCCTCTTGCTCTGTTGGGGTTCTCAACCCAGACCCTAGGGTAATTCATCCCATAACAAAATTGGCGACTCCACTGGGGATTACATCCATGTAATTCCTAGTTTGGGTTGTCTCTCTCTGGATTTGGGTTCTTTGATTGGTCTGTAATTCCTAGTTTGGGTTTTTTCTCCCTGGATTTGGGTTCTTTGATTGGTTTGATCACTTTTCTAGTTTCTTTAGTTCATTTTCCATCAAGGAAAAAGTCTTGATCTTCTTGATTAGGCTTGGATTTTTATTTTTTTCTTTACTGCCCTTGTTATACATGTTTTTTAGTTTACACAGTGACATATATACGCGGTCCAAAGAAACACATGTATACGTGGGTTTCCTCGTACACAGTCGCGTATGCATGCTGGTTGTTCACTATACAGTCGCGTATGGCCAGTTTTAAATGAAATTTTGATCTTTTGAATCTGTTAAGGTATTTTTTCCTATTCTTGGCCACTGCTATTGAATCTTTGATCTATCTGGGAAGTGTTTCTTTATGTAGTTTATCAATTTCTCTCTTTCTTGATTGAAAACATAGTCAACCTAGGGTTTACCCTGCTTTGTGAAGTTTTAGTTTTGGGTTTGGCACTAGGGCTTCATCCTGATGTTCTTGGATGTTATGAAATTTCAAGACAGTGAGTTAGTTTCATTTTTCTCATGCTTAGTCTTGTTATTTATTTACTTTTTTCTTTTCGTTCGTTGGCTTTCTTGGTTTTCTTGCTTTCTTGAGAAGGGGCATTTATGAAATTCTTGAATAATCTTCTTGATTTTCTTGAAGTTTCTTTGTTTTCTGGAGTTTTTATACTGCTGATCAGTTCATTTGTTTGATTTGGTTACCTCTTTCCACTTGTTAAGTCTAATCATGAAAATGATTTTTTTGGCTTAAGGAATTTGTGGTCTCTTTTTTGCTCAACCTGGTGTTTTTGAGTTTTGGGTAGTTTTTGCTTTCTCAAAAGAGTTTTCTTATTTCCTTAAAAATAAAAATACTCAAAAAAATATATTTTTTTGCCTTTGATTTTTATTTTGGTTTTGTTTTAAGGCTTTTCATCGTTTTTGAGCAAGTGTGAAGTTTGTCATTTGGTCGAATTCGCTTGGTGTTGGGAGAAGTTCTTTGTTGAATCTGTATCTTCTTGTATCAAGTTGTTTTTTGGATTTTTTGTTGAGGGAAGTTCTTTTTTGAACTTGTCTTTTCTTCTGTGTCAAGTGTTCATACCTCTCTCTTGAGAAACTGATTTTCTTGTTCGATTATAGTTTTCCTAGAATCTTGCATTTGGCATTGGTAGTTTGAATTAGAGTAGTTGAACTATAATCATTATTAGCCTTTTGATAGATTTTGAGTATGTGAGCATGTATCTTGAAAAGAAAAAGAAATTTTTTTCTTTCATTAGTTGTTCATAAAACCTTTGTAGAAATCCCTTTTCATCGAATAAAAAAAGTTGCATTTGCATGTAACAGGTTTATATTGATTTCTCATTGCATACAAAACATCACAAGTTACACCTCCATTTTACCCCTGACTTACAAGAAAAACCCTTAAAATCAAGCGCATAATTTAAAATGAACTAGAATATTTTTGAATTGTCATTAATATACATCAAATAGTCTAGGTCATTAGGGCATTGGAATAGGTGCGTGGATAGTTAACTCTCCAAGGCCACTCTAATTTTTAAACTTAGAAGTTGATTAAAAGAGTGAAACCCGGTCTCGTTAAGCTGTCTGAGAAATCTCTCCTAAAAAGGGAGTCAAGCGCGAGTCGGATCCCAACCAAAGACTGTTCTGCACGGATTTCGATACAAACTGGTGACCTTAGTTTCCATTCCTAGGTATCACATAGGTGATTGTAGGGGGGGGGATACCCATGGTACCTGAGACAAATGTTGCATCACGTTAATTAGTACTTCTGGAGGGTGCCCTTGTGAAGCTTGGGTGCTTGCACCGGAAAATGATTTTTTCTAGAGGTCAACGTAACTGTTTATGTTATCTTTGCTAGTAGGCCTGGGCCGTAATTACCCCAGACTATTTTCGGAAGGTCCTTATTTTTTATTTCTTGTATTTTGGTGTCTAGCCCTAATCACCCAGAGCAAAAATACCTGAGAGATGCTTGATTCATGGATCTTTAGGGACATTTTTAGAGAGTGCTATTTTCTCCTAGAATGCTATAATTTGTAATTTTTTGAGTATGTATAAGTTCTCATAATAATTAAAAGTGGCTGATCGATCAGTTCGTCGATCTAGGAGGCTTCGTGGGATGTCTCCTGTGAGTGATGAGCCTTCTTCTAGAAGGCGTAGGAGCAATTCTACTGGTGATTTCTAATCAGTAGAAACAAACACATTGAAGAGTGATCCTCCATTTGGGGCTATAATTTCTGAAGGTGAACCTAGTGTTAGTCGTGATTTAGAGAGGAGTACTCCACTCCTTCCTAGGATCCTTTTTCCAGCAGAAGAAGTTGAGGTTGAAGAAATTCCTGAACCTCCAGATACTCCTTCCTCTCCTCTTCTTGCTAGTTTTCTGAACGTTTTATTATATGTTGGGCCCCTGATTCACAGGCCGATAAGCCCTAATATTTCTCCTCCTTTTATTTTGATGGCCACTGCTGGGAACACAACTTCGGCTATGAGTACTTCGAGTGTGCATACTCCTCTTTCGGCAGAAGGAGGAGGTACCATTGCTAGATTGACTGTCACTCCTAGTACTACAATTTTTGGCTCTACCTCCATTCCATCTACGAGTGGGGGCACCCAAGCTTTTTCTTCCCATACTGTTCCTTTTTCATTCGAGATTCCTTCTAGTGCAATTCCCTCAATTTCTTTCACTGTTGTGTCTAATTTATCCACACCCATGTAGTCTATGGCTAATGGATCAACCTCTTTTCAGGGTTCTCCCTTTGTAAGTGGTCATATTCCTCATTCTAACCCTTCCTTATGTTCTTTGTATTTCTCCACGCAAAGTCAAGGTTTCAATAATTTTCTAGGAGGTAAAAGTTATAATGATTTTCAAGGCATGAACCCTGCTTTCAGTGGTTTAGGAACTGGGAATCAGTTCATGTATGGTCAACAAGGGAACATGCCTTTGTCCTTCGTAGGTACCTCTCAGGGTTTTTCTCGTTTCGCTAATGCATGAAACCCTTACCAAGGGGTCTCATATTCTTTTAATGCTTTGGGGGGAACATTCCGATTTATGGTAACCCTTCGGCAGGAGGAGGTCCTACTCTGAATTTCTGTGGACCACAAGGTTTTCCTTATGGTTCATCTTCTTCTACGAACATTTCTTGGCAGCCAGGCGCCTCAGTAAATCCAGGATATTCTTTTCGGAATGTTGGGAATCCTTACCATGGAGGATGAAATTATCAGGGTCCTTCGCGCTTACCATTCCTGGCAAACCTAAATTTTCTAGATCTATCGAAGTTGACTAACGATCCTATCCAATATAGCCTGGCTTGGCCTCCGGTTCCTACCAAGCTTCCATCCAATATTCATAAGTTCGAAGGGAAGACTGGAGAGGATCCGACTGACCATGTCACCGCTTTCCATTTATGGTGCTCATCGAACTCCCTTATTGATGATTCAATTAGGTTGAGATTATTTCAGCGCACCTTGACTAGAAATGCTGCTAAATGGTACATTGAATTGACTAGGAACACCTTTGCTTCGTTTGGTGATTTGGATACCGTGTTTTTGAATCATTTTAAATTGCCCATTCTCTATGATGTTGAGACTGAGCTTTTGGCCAATTTCCAGCAAGATAAGGCAACTCACATTTCTGACCATATTCAAGAATGGAGGAGAAGGAAGAGGCTCATTAAAGTATATATTCCTAGTGAATTCCTTCTTGAATGGTTCCTCAAATATTTACAGCCATAAATCTCAAAGGGCGTATCTCTTTTTGGGGTATTCATTGAGGAGCAGGCTATCTTTCGAGCCAGAAATTAGAACTTATCTATTCTCAGTATGGGATTCTTAATAAGATATTTCCCGATGCTCCTCATTCCAAGATAGATTTAGCCAAGTTGAAGCCAGGTCCCCATGCTGACGGGCTTATTGGTTCGATCGATAGTAATACGGCTAACCTTTTGAATCAATTGCAGCAGTTGTCTTTACAATCTGATCCTTTTATTCAGGCTACGCCGTCAGTGTCTACACCTTCCGAGCCTTTAATGATTAATGTTGTCAATCCTCTAACCCTAAAGTAAATCAAAAATATGATGGGAAGAAGAAGGGACATAATAAGAAGAAGGATAAGGATGGGAATGGTAATGCGAATAAAACCAACGACAATGTTGGAGAGGGTAAGAGAGAGTCAAAAAATAAAGTCAAGTTTCCTTCCAAATTGTGCACTGGAGACCATCTCACTCATCTCTACCCTAAGATTCAGGATGCTCAACGATTTTTAGCTCAACAGGGTTCCTCTATTCCCAAGCTGTCCTGACAAACCATTTTTTCCAAGGGCATCAAATGTTTGTTGGTGCGAATGAAAATACTAGAGCTTGCATAGGGGGAAACCAGGAGGGGGAAAATTATTCAAATGTATACATGATGATTGCTCAAGTTGATGTCGCCAAGAGATCACGTGATTATGGTGAATCCAAATATTTTAAGGCTAAGGATGCTCCTGATACTTCTAAGACACTCCATATTAGGAGGCCCGCAGTTGAGCCTATACCTCGCATGCCGAAAGGTTATGCTAAATGTTAGAAAATCAACCCTAATGCCAAAGCAGCTAAAAAATACTCCATTGTAGAATATCTGGCTCAAAGTCCTTGTGTTATGTCTGTGTTAGAGGTACTCCAGTTGTGCCCAGAATAAAGGAGTGTGCTGCTCACTGCGATGGGGGCGATAGATCCAAATAACTCTCTTATGATCACATTTGATATGAAAATCCTTAATAAGAGGCTTCCTCATCATATGGCTTTTCAGATCAAATCTACCTATCAAAAGTTCAATATTTTTCGAACTGTAGTTGATGAAGGAGCTTCTACATGTGTCATGTCTATCTCATGTTTGAAAGCTATTGAATCTCCTCAAGCCCTTCCTTCACCTACTCTCTTCATTTCATTTGATGGTCATTATCACAGGCGACATGGAATTGTTGCTGCCTTTCCCATCTGTGTTGGGGGAAAAGTAGTTAATATCGAAGTAGAAATAGTTGATGCTAATTTGGACTATAACCTTCTATTGGGAAAAAATTGGATTTATGAGATGGATGCCATTGTATCATAATTATTTCACATCTTATGTTTTCCCCATGAAGGGAGAATTGTTACTGTTGATCAGATGGATTATTCTCTGATAGATTCAAATTCATCCTATGATTCTATTGTTCCCTTGGTGAAGAATGCCAAGAAACCTATGGAGAATCTAGGAGTTGGTATGTATGCCTTGTTGATGGGTACTTTTGATCTTTTGCCTCCTGCTGTTCATATCAATGCGATTTCGTCTTCCAAGGCTCCTACCTGAAGAGATTTATTCCGAACTCATTATTTTTCAGATCCTTGGACCTTACCCTCTTCTACGACCACATTAGAAGAAGAGAAAGTAGGAGGAATAGAATATCTTATATATGCAACATAAATTGCTTATCAATCTATTGTTAAATTTGTAGATTCTGATCCAGTTCCTCTTTCACCGAAGGATTTGGATGGAGATGTGGCTCTGGCATGGACCCTAAACTCATTTTCCTCTTTGGACTTCCTTGATACTATTTTAACATCTGAGGAAGCAATACTAGAAGAAATTACAGGTGTGGAAAGACCATGGGATGATTTGCATCATCGGTCATATTTTCTACCATATTTGCGTGAAGTTGAGTCAAGTTGTCTAGCCTTGTGTCAATTGGTCATGTTCACCCGATTCTAAACACTTTGGCTCCAACAAAATTTTTTGTCGAAGGTAATATGGCTATCATTTCGAAAACGATTCTGGTGAACATTTCCACGGATCCCAATGTCATAGAGAATGTTTTCATCAGAGTCAATTGTTCCCTTGAAGAGATTTAAATCTATACCGATCTTTTTAAAGAGTTTTGTGATGTGTTCACTTGGTATTATGAGGAAATTCTTGGAATTTATCCATCAGTTCTCTAGTATGAGATCAAGACTTATGAGAATGCTAAGCCTATACGGAAAAATCTTCGACTGATCAATCCTACAAAAGTTGTAGCTATCAATGTAGAGGTTGAGAAGTTTCTTAAGGCGGGTTTTATATACCCCATTCCTTTAATTGAATGGGTTTTGAATCCAGTCCCTATGGACAAGAAACAAGGAACAATATGTGTGTGCATATACTTAAGAGATTTGAAGAAGGCAGGTCCTAAAGATAATTACCCCACAACCTTTATTGATTAGATTATTGATGAATGTGTAGGGAATGATGTTTTCTCCTTCATGGATGGTTTCTCGGGATATAATCAAATCACTATCTATCCTGAATATCAACATAAGACTGCTTTTATTCGCCCCTGAGGTAATTTTGCATATAAGAAGATGCCTTTTGGTATTAAAAATGCTGGAGCCACTTTCCAATGAGCCATGCATTATGCTTTCCATGATATCAAGCATATCATCGAAGCTTATTTGGATGATTTACCAAATTTTTCTCAAAATAGAATTGATCATCCTCATCATCTTCGACAGATTTTCGAGATACGTCGTCATTATAAAATCTGGTTGAATACGAATAAGTGCGTTTTCACAGTCACATCTGGTCAGTTGTTGGGATTCATTATGTCTACTGAAGAGATTCATGTAGATCCTTTCAAGGTTGAGGCAATACTTCAGTTTCCTCCCCGGTCTACCATTCGTCAACTTCAGAGTCTTCAAGGAAAATCCAATTTCTTGAGGAGATTTATCATTAATTATGTTGATATTACGAAAGGATTTATGAGGTTGTTGAAAAAAGGAATTCCATTCCTGTGGGATGACTTCACTCAGTGCTCATTTGATGCTTTGAAAAAGGAATTAAACTCTACTCTTTTATTGAGTCCACCTGATTATAACAGAGATTTCCTTTTGTATCTCGTTGTGGTAGAATCAACCATAGGGATGGTTCTGGTTTAGGAAGATGATGCTCTTTGTGAGAATGTGATTTATTATATAAGATGAGGTTTGGTGGGTCCTGAATTATGATATTATCCTATCGAGAAATTAGCTTTGGAAGTAGTCCATGCTGTCCAACGACTTAGGCATTATATTCTGCTTCACAAAACTTATGTTTTGGAAGCTGTCAATCCATTTCAATTTGTTCTTAGTAGGTGAGTGATTGGGGGAAAATATAATAGATGGATTGTCATTTTACAAGAATTCAATCTTGAGTTCTTGTCTGCTAAATCCAATAAATCATTGATATATGCAAAATTAATCTTTGAGTTTCCTTGCGGAGAAGAAATATTTTACGAGGAATCATTCCCTGATGAACATATTTTCCTTATTGCTTCACAAGATCCTTGGTATGGAGTTATTATTGTATATCTTTAGACTTCGAAGTTTCCCCTCGCTTTTTCGAAGGATGAGCGTAGAAAATTGCGTCACTTGGCGAAAAGCTATCTTATCATTGGTGACACTTTATATTTTCGCGGGGTTGATTCAATCCTTAGACATTGATTAACCCTAGAAGAAGCTAAGATTGTGTTGAATGATTGTAACAATGGAGCTTGTGGTGGTGTTATGCGGATTAATCCATCTTGCTGACAAGAGAGATCTCCCTAGTATTCAACGAATAGCTAGAAACAAACATCCATTTGGAAACCTTTTTCTCTAGATTAATTTCATTTCAGAATTATTATAAGAAAGTAAAGAGGACATGTCCCTACCTTGAAATCCAACATTAGATGTAGTCTTTTATCCAGTTGCTCCAAAGAGGCTTCTCCAATAAGTAGAACCTACAATCAAAGACAAGACAAAAGAATCAAATCATCTACAACATATAATAATCAAGAAAAGATAACCCAACTTAGTGATCAAGGAGTCTAAGTATTGATGTTATTCAATAAGAATAAGAACAACTCAATGAGAAAAAGATATCCATATGTATTATCTTGTGTAAAAAGAGTAATCTTACAACCTGATGCCTTGATGTCCTACAGATTTCTCTTAGGGTCCTGAATAATCGTTCCTCTTTCAGTTTGACAAGCCTTCCTCTCTAAATACTAGCATAGAGTTATGGACACAAGATTGTGATTATTCTTATGCCAACAACAGTTTACTAGTGTAGTAAGTATGCACTCTTGGGAATTACTTCAGAAACTACCATGTATGTCTTAGCATCTACCCTTCAGCCTGAAACTTGAGCTCAATTTATAGGGAAATGGAGGTAGTTTCAATTCCATGAAGAGGGGGATGGATTCCTCTCATGAAAGTATTTGAGTTCCATGGACCAAGGGATATTCTCCATGAGTGGAGGGATAAATCTCGAACTGATCGTGCCTCTAGAAGCTTCAAGTTGGGAGAATATTTGACTAGCTAGGCTTCTAGAATTTATTTTTTCTTTTATTCAACTTTTTACGGGGGTCCACAGGTTTTAGTAGCAGAACGTGTGGGGGTTGCTGCGGTTTATAGACCAAGTATCTGCGAACTTGCAGGAAAAGACTAGAAAAAGTGCGGAGGTAGACTTTTAAGGGTTTTAAAGAGCTTTTCTCCAATTCCAAGACGTGATTTAGGAACATTAAGGTTTTTTACTTCTAAGGGAGCATGATATAGGTGGTGATAGACATATACAAACAATCAAATGTCATGGTGACAAATTAACATGTAACATATTTCCCCCTAAAGTGCGAAGTCTAAGGTTATTCTGAAGAGTGAAGTGCTTTATCATTCCAAGGATTGGATTGGAGACACCGGTCGAAAACCTATAAAAACATTCAATGCAAACATATATATATATATATATATATATATATATATATATATATATATATATATATATATATATATATATATCATCGCTAAGGTAGGCATTCCCATGCTCCAATCAAAACTAACTAAATGTTCTGGTACAAATATGGTTTCAATATTACATCAAAGTAGACACAGTATGGGCACAACCATCTGTCATGAGTAGTCTACTGTATCATAAATAATAAAACTCCTCGTAGCCTAGATGGTGGAAACTAGATCCAGGGTCTTGATTTCTACTTCCTGAACTAGTACGAATCTATCCATGCGATTGATTGTGTCGGAGTCAAACATGGTAGAAACCACTTGATTACCAGTCAGTGATGTGAATCGTTAACAAGTGTGAGAGAAACCACCAATAATGACAATGGCTCTCAAAGTACTCCAGTACAATCCATGAAGTGTGAATGAATAATTTTCAGTCAAACAATTCATATAATCATTCGATCGAAGGTCAATACTAAAAATAAAGAGCATAGCAGAAAGCTAAGGAAGTAGTAGTCGCCCTCATAGAGCAGATTCACTCCCAAAAGAATTTGTAACTCTGCAAGACATTGAGTTTGAATTACCCTTTGAACAAAGCCTATTTAGAACTAAATCAACTAATTGGGCAGAACAAATAGTAGTAGACCAAGCTACATTAAGAAGAAATTCATCTGAAGCCAAATATGCTCCTGCTGATATAGACCTTCAAGTCCTCCAAGAGTTTAACAAATTACAAGGTTTAGTCTCAGGTCTAGACCTTTATGTTCATGAAGCTTATGTACAAAAATCTATAGAACTTTCTGCTTTGACTTCTTATGCATAATCATCTACCTCATCACAATATGTGCATCTTAGATCAGCAAGTCTTACCCCTTCTGTAGTTTCTACAACTACTCCAGTACTTTCCCGTAAATCAATAAGCCCTACTCCTTTTGTAGTATCCACAACTACTCCGATACTTTCTCACCATGCAACTCAAACTCCTTCTTCTCCCCAATCCTCAACTACAATCCAACCTTCATCTCCACCAAAAACCCAAGTTTCAGCTTAGCCTTTACCTTCCATTCAACCTCCATCTTTCATCCATCAACCGCATTATATTGTTCATCCTCATATCCCTATAATGGCAGCTAGATATGCTCCTCTTGTCCTTTAAGATCCTTTAGAAAACATGCCACATGATTACCAAACAAGAATCCCTCAATTTGATGGAACTGGACCTATCACTGCCCAAGAGCATGTAGACATGATGAATGACAGTTTTTACCTTCAAGAGGTAGATGAGGAGAGTGTAAAACTTAGGTTATTTGCACAAAGTCTCACAGGAGAGTGTAAAAATTAGGTTGTTTGCACAAAGTCTCACAGGAGAGGTGAGAAAATGGTTTAAAGCATTACCTGCTGCTAGTATTAATGATTTTCCTGTATTCCATCAAACATTCCTGACTAGGTGGGAAATTAAGAAGAACCCTCTTTAGATTTTATCTGAATATGAAATCATTAGAAGGGACTAGGGGAAAGTGTTCAAGACTATTGCATTAGATTTAACAGTGTATACAACACAATTCCTGCTAACATCAAACCACTACAAGGCTTAGCCTTAATCAAATTCCCAAATGGTTTTGAGGCAGACATGGCTTACCATCTTAGAGAAAGGAATTAATCCACACTAGAAGAAATGCAAAGGGATGAAGTAAGTGTAGAAGAAAATATGTTAGATAGACTTATGAATGAAAGGAGAGTAACCATAAAAGAAGAACCATCTACTTCTTCTGTTGATGCTAAAATTGATTCCTTAGTTAGAACAGTAGAAAGAATGATGAAGAGGATTAATTTAAATGAGAGGGCTGCACCTAGGGAAAATAAACCTGTACCTCAAAATTGAAATCAAAATCCTAGGAGAAATCCTCCCCAAATCAAACAAAGAGAGCAGAGGGGTCTTGATCAACAAATTAGACCTCCTTTTAAGGATAATTATGCTGATGCTAATGGAGAGGTAGTGGAAGAAGTAGAAGACAATCAGATAAATCTAATGGGTATCAATGATGAAGAAGCTGTGTTTATTACTCAGGAAGAACAAGAGATGTTCCAGTTGTTCCAAACTGAACTTGTTTTTTTGGAATCAGATGACTATAATCAGGGATTTTAAAACACTATCATGGAAGTCCATAGACAATATAATCTTAGGAGTAAGAAACATTAGACACTCCAAGAAAAAAAACTAATGAAAACCCTGTCAAGAAAAATTCTGACACCACTCCAAAGAAAACTCCAGAAAATGTTGCTAAGAAAACTGCTGATAGTTCTAACAAAAAGACAGTTGACATTCCTGCCAAAAATATTGTTGAGAGTACCTCCAAAAATACTCAAATATACATTCCCACCACCAGTCACCAAAAGGAACATGTGTCAAAATAAATTGTTGATAAATCTGACTTTCTGAACTTAGATAAATTTCAAACATCATTCAATATTGAAAACGAATTAGCAAAGCTGAAAATTCCTATCCCTTTGACTGAGTTAATGAATAAAAAACTATACAGAACTCAAGTTATGAAGGCTCCGAACATAGGAGAAAACAATGATACTGTCAATTTGAATGATGATCAACCTGAATTATTATTTGGTCTAGAGGTAGATGGTAAACCAAGGAGGATTCCCTCCATTTTATGTCAGTCTTAATGTTCATGATAAGATTCTCCATAATTCTATGTTAGATTCAGGTGCCTCACACAATTTGATGCTAAAAGCTATTATGGAGAAACTTGGTCTTGACATTACTAGGCCTTAAAAATATTTGTATTCATTTGATTCAAGCAAAGTAAGATGTTTAGGTCTCATTAAGGATCTATGTGTCAATTTAGCCCAAATCCTAGCTAAAAGTCTAGTTATGGACATAGTGGTGACTGATATCCCCCCAAAGTATGGCATGATGTTGTCACTCTCTTGGGGAGAAAAATTACAAGGTACCCTACAAATGGATATGACTTACACAACCATCCCAGTGTTTGGTCAACAAAGAAGATTGTATAGGGAAACCTTAATGAAATACATCGTGATTAGTCAGGAGAAGCCACATAACTACCCCCTTTACTCTATTCACTCTGATTTAGATTCCTTCATTATGTATAATGATGGAGATATTGATGCTCATGTTACCAGTGCTGGAAATGAAATTTGTGAAACACATGAAAGTCAAACACAAATTGTACAACAAAACACTGAAACTGAACCTTTTTGTAACATGATTTTTGATGGCTCTTGTAGCAGAGTAGGCTCAGGAGCAGGTGTGTGGGTCTCAAATTCAGGAAATAATCATGCAGAAGGCCATTCATATAAATTGAATTTTCAATTTACCAACAACATAGCAGAATATGAAGCACTTCTTTTAGGCTTGCAATTATTGAAGAAATTAGGTGCTAAAATAATTTATGTTCATGGGGATTTTGAATTGATTATAAAATAGATTAAAGGAGAGTATGATGCAAAACATCCTAGATTGAGAGAACACAGACATGATGTGCTTGATTTCTTACACACTTTTGTAGAATATGATCTTGTTGTTATACCTCGAAATCAGAATGTCCTTGCTAATGGTCTGGATTTTTCAGCCAACACATTCAAAACTCCTCATCCTAATAGACAATATACAGTGGAGGTTAAACAGTGTCCATTTGTACTAGACAACATGAGGTATTGGCAGGTATTTGGAAATGATAAATAGATAAAAAAAATTTGGCAGTCCAAAGATGAGTATGAGGAAAATAACATAGACTTATATTGTCAAGTAGAAAATCAGTTAGTTGTACATACTAATGTAGAACAACAGTTTGATGAATCAGATATAAATATCTTTGTAGATGAATTTGTACATAAATTTGAATTACATGAAATTGATCCAAAAAAAGAAGAATTTGAAGTACTTCAACTTAAAGATAATATTTTGCCTAGAGGTCTAGTTCCATTAGAAGAAATTTTTTATTTCAGTGATGTAGCAAAAAAGCCAAAAATAGAGCCCACAGGGGCAGATGTGGAAGAATGTAATATAGGTAGTGAAAAAAATACTAAAATGATAAAACTCTCAAAATCACTGCTACTGTCAAAAAACAGGAATACATAGCTTTATTCAAATAATTTGTGGATGTATTTGCTTGGAGCTATGAGGATCTCAAAGCATATGACACTAGTATCATGCAACACAAAATCCTAGTCAAGGAAGATCATAAACCATTCAAAAAAAAGCTTCATATAATAAATCTTACTCTGATGCCTTTGATTGAGAAAGAGGTCAAAAAGATGTACGATGATAAAATCGTTTTCCCTCTCAGATACTCTAAATGGGTGTCTAATATAGTGCCTACTAGGAAGAAAACTGGAGAAATATGATTATGTATTGATTTTAGAAATCTTAACAAGGACTCCCTAAAAGACAAACACCCTTTACCAGAAATGGACCATATATTACAAAAGGTAGTGGGGTCTAGTAGGATATCCTTGTTAGATGGCTTCTCAGGTTATAACCATGTCTTAGTACATCCTAATGATTAGGATAAAACAAATTTCACTACTCCATGGGGAACCTTCATGTATGTGAAGATGCCATTTGGGTTAATGAATGATGGGGCCTCATTTCAAAGAGCAATGGATATTGCCTTTGTTGATGAAATTGGCCATTTTATTTTGATTTATCTTGGTTAAATTATTGTCTATTCAAAGATTGATGAGGAACATTTGAGGCATCTAATAAGAGTGTTTGAAAAGTGTATAAGGTTTGGTATCTCATTAAATCCTAAGAAAACATTGTTTGGCCTTGAGGAAGGTAATATTCTTGGTCATATTATTTCAAACAATGGGATTATGATTAATCCCAGTAGAATTGAAGCTATATTAAAAATCAGTCACCCTAGAAACATTAAAGAGCTTCAGTCATTTATTGGCAAGATTAATTTCCTAAGGAGATTCATTCCTAATCTTGCAGAACTTCTTAGAAATATAACAAATATGCTTAAAAAGGATTCAAAAATTATATGGAGTATTGAAGCTAGAAAATCCTTTGATTTGGTTAAACAGGCATTAAAAAAATAACCAATGTTGATTAGTCCAGATTTTACTAAAGATTTTATTATCTTTTCTTTTTCTTCTGAACACACTATTGCAGTTGTTTTGTTGCAGAAAAATGATGAAGGATTTGAACAACCTATTGCATTTTTCAGCAAGGCTTTAAGAGATGCATATTTGAAACATAATATCATGGAAAAATAGGCCCTTTCATTGGTTAAAGCAATAAAATATTTTAGATTATATATTGTGCATTCCCATATTATTGCATATCTACCTAATTCAGTTGTCAAGGATATTTTGACATAGAATGGACCAGATGGAAAACGAGGAAAAATGATTGTTGTCATCCTTGAGTATGACTTAGAAATCAAACTTAACAAGTTGATCAAAGGACAAGGACTACCCAAACTAATGGTAGATTCTAATTTCCATGCATTAGACATCACATTTGTTGATGCACTGGATGATCAAAAGGAACAGTGATTAGGTGATCATGTCCAAGTTATGAAAATTGCTCAAAAATGAAAGTGCTCAGAAATGGTTGCATTCTAAATGACTGGAAAGGTCTCATCACTGCAATTCTGGCACCATGAACAGTTCTCAAAACCGATGTCGTATGTGAAAGTTATGAAGGTTTGAAGTCTCCAGTAAACTCCATTTTTCAGTTGACCAAAGTTGACTTTTCTGAATTTGAAAAATAAAAAAAAAGAATATTCCAAGAATATTCCCTAGAATATTCCACAGGGGTGAATTAGAATTCGACAAGTGGCATTTGTTAATGGGTCAATGATTTGGCTTTGTTTAATTGAACCAATTATGGGCTATCACGTGGCAGGCTCAGAGGCCGCCACGTGGCCCCCAGATCAACGATTAGCAGGTGTGATAAAATGTCATGTGGCCCAATGGATTTGAACGGGCGACCTCTTGCCTGCGACCCCAAAGGCCCAACCATCTACGTTGCGTGTGTTATTTAACAATAGTAGCAGTCGAAGTTTTATTTAAGGTTTAAATTCAGATCCGTCGGAGGGAAAAGGGGCTAGCCCAGAGCTCATATGACTAGCCTTTGGAAACCACGAGCCAACACCGGCGGGAAGTTGGTTAAGGTTGACAACACCTGTCCACGTGACTAGCGCCCAAAACCTGGGGCCGAAGTTTAACCGTCCGAGATCAAATTTTCCACGTTCATTATGGTCAATGTGACCATGTGACATTAAATGCAGAAATGGGAGGTTTAACAAACCACGGTTTTCCTGGCGGTTAGGGCGGCGGTTCATGTGACCCCACCCAACCTAGCATTAAACTTAACTACTAGTGGTTTCCGCCTTACTTGGCGCCAGTTCCAACATTTTTTGGATTTCCGCCTATTTTGGAGCTTTAACTAGAGTTCCTCCATTTTTGGAGGTTTTCTAGTGCCACTGGGAAAAAAATTGTTTTGGTCATAAATTTCTCAATTTTCGACCAAAAATGATGAAATTTTAGTCAATTTTGTGTCTCTTGAGTATTCTGGAGAGTTTAGAATAGGTTTCAGAGCAAACAGAGGTGTTTTACAGAAAATTTTACTTTAGGGAAGAGGACAGAGCCATTAGGGCCATCAGGGAGATGGAGCTGTATTGGGTTGTACTTCACTGTTTAAGGTGAAACAAAAGCCATTTTTAGCTTATTTTTGTCTTCTAAAGTCAAATTCACAGCTTTTTGTGTCTTTTTAGACATATTTTTCATTGTGTAATCATTTTGAGAAAATTAATAAAGCAAGGACATGCCATTGGGGAGCCTTGGACCGGCAGATGTAGCCCAGGAGGGGTGAAATGCCTCATCATTTTGCTGTGTTATGTTATGGTGAAGTTTACTTGCTGTGTGTTTCTGCTGTGATATATTAAAAAGTAAATTTAAATAACAAATCCTCACACGTAAAACTCAGAAACATTACCAAAACTACTTTGTTTAACCTGCAAGTCACGGAGAATAATTTACACACTAAATTAAATGGAAATGGATACTTTGCATAGCATTAAAAATAGCTCCATTTTCAGATCAGTTGGTATCAGAGCTAGAGTTTTACTCTGCATTTGTTATTGTGCAAAGATATAGTTGACTATTTGCAAGTTTTGATGCTTACTAGGCTTAAACTCAAGAGAGGGGAAGGACAATTGGTTAGAGCACAAGTTAGTCCTCAACCAAGGAGGGCCAAAGTGCCTTTAAATCCACCTTCTAATTCACCCTCAAGAGCCATATAATAAGCCTTAAGCATGTCTTCAAGAGAAGGAGAATCTCCTGAATACATTGATCCCAAAGAAGAAAAATGGGTATTTTGAAAGGATTTTTTGGACATGACTGAGATGGTGAGGATACTCTACCAAGAAAGGAATGATAGGCTTGTTGGAGAAGGGTCTAAAAATTTGAAAGAAGGAGAGGGTTATTCAGGAGGAAAGAAAAGTGATGACAAGTCAAAGAAAGGACATGGAGGAAATGGTGATCCACCATTCCCATCTTCATCCTCTTCCTCTACATCGTCATCCTCTACTTCGGTGAAACAATCTAAGAAGTATAAAACCACTGGTAAAAGTCCATTTTTAAAGCTTGATGTTAAATGTGAGTTGCTTATGTTTAATGGTGAAGTATATGCAAAGAAACTTGACAATTGGATAAGACAGTTGGAAGTTTATTTGAGGATACAAAACCTTCATGAAGACGACACCAAGATTCAGTTAGCCTCTTTGAGAATGGAAGGAGAAGCATTGGTATGGTAGGAAGCCAAGACCAAGGATGAAATTAAAAAACATGGTAAGATCACTTTATCATGGGCTGAATTTATTTCTGAAATTAAACAACAATTTTATCCATTAGCTCATTTACAAAAGGCTATCATGAATTGGCAAAGTTTTAGACAACTTAAGGGACAAAATGTTTAAGATTACACTCCAGAGTTTAGACGAAGGGCTTTATTACTTGGAATTGATTTGCATAGCCAAGAGACTTTGCTGAAATATATAGGTGGTTTACACAACTATCTTATACATACTATCCTTATGTTCAATCCTACTAGTCTAGATGAGGTTTGTGTCCAAGCCACACATTTAGAGGCTATAGGGAAACAATATTTTGATGGGAATGTGGATAGTGAATTTAAAGGAAAAGGGAGGAAAATAAATGCAAACTCTAGGAAAGAAAGGGGAAAATTATTTTGTCAAAATTTTTCCAAAGCAAACCACGATGAAGAACATTGCTGGAAACTTCATCCGGAGTTGAAGCTAGAAAAATTTAAAACCAAAGATAAGGCCAAAGAAAAGGGAAAAACAGTTGCAATAGCTGAACAAGACTTAGGGTGTGAATCAGGAGATGAAACTAAAAGCATAGCCATGGTACTAAAGAACATAAAGGGGAAAGAGATTTTAAATGAAACAAATCCCATTTCTAGCACTTTAAACTGTCACATAGAAGCTCAAAATGAAGAGAGGAGGATAGAGCCATTTCATGTGAGGATAATTTCAAAACACACAAAGATAGACACACTGTTTGATAGTGGGTCTCAAGAAAACCTCATCTTAGAAGACTTAGTCAAGAAGTTGAAACTTGAAACCTTTCCACATCCAAAGCCATATCCACTTGGATGGATTTGCAAGGATGCTAATTTACAAGTTTCAAGGAAGTGCATGTTGCGCTTCGCCATAACAACTCATTATGCTGACATGGTTGAATTAGATGTGGTTCCGCTTGACATTACAGGTGTGGTGTCGGGTAGTCCGTACTTATATGGCAGAAAATTGATCTTCCATCACCATGAGAACAAGTATCACCTATTCAAGGATGGCAAGGAGTTTATTGTGAGAGCACATCAGGAGAAGCTAGAATCTTCTTTAGTGAACGCAGGGCAATTGAAAAGGCTTGTCAATGCAAGTCAAAATTTAACTTTGTTGATGTTTAAGCAAAAATATTTTATACATAATCCTTTTCATGTTATTTTTGATATAAATGATGATATGTTTCAGTCTGAAAGCAGGTCGTCTTTGGAAGAAGATGACAAGATGTTGCAGAAAGTGTCTTTGGTGTCGACCAGTGCAGAGAAAAAAGTGTCGATGCAAAGTGGTGCAAGAATACAAGAAAAGGAAAAGCATGCAAGAAAAGAGGACACAAAGTTCAGCATGGATCAATGCTGGTTTCAAAATAGCAGATTGGTATGGTGAGAAAATTTTGTCGGGAATCGACACAAGTACATGGCTCATTCGGCAAAAATTTTCCATGAGGACAGTTGGCAAGGTGAATCTTATTTTCAGTTTCCTTTGAAGGTAGACCATTGTAGGAACAATATGATTTCTGAAAATTTCAGTTGCTATTCTGCAAGTTTCAAAAATTTGTAGCATGACCCAGTCAAGGTTAGCAACACTCGGTCAACAGATTCAAGGAAGAATTTGTCTTTTTATGAGAAGCTCAATTTGATGAAGTCAGGGAGATTTCAATGGTTCAAGGTTGGAAGAGTGGAGAATCCGTCTCCTCATCTTCAGTTTCTGTAATTCAAAGAGATTTTGGGGTCCAAAATCTTCCCAATGGGGAGGTCTGATCAGGTGATCATGTCCAAGTTATGAAAATTGCTCAAAAATGAAAGTGCTTAAAAATGGTTGCAATCTAAACAACCAGAAAGGTCTCGTCGCTACAATTCTAGCATCATGAACAATTCTCAAAACCGATGTCGTATGTGAAAGTTATGAAGGTTTGAAGTCTCCAGTAAACTCCATTTTTCAGTTGACCAAAGTTGACTTTTTTGACTTTGAAAAAAAAAAAAAAAATATTCCAAGGAATATTCCAAGAATATTCCTCCAAATATTCCCTGGAATATTCCACAAGGGCGATTTTGAATTCGACAAGTGGCATTTGTTAATTGGTCAATGGTTTGACTTTGTTTAATTGAACCAATTACGGGCTGCCACGTGGCAGGCCCGGAGGCCGCCACGTGGCCCCCAGATCAACGATTAGCAGGTGTGATTAAATTTTATGTGGCCCAATGTATTTGAACCGGTGACCTCCTGCCCGCAAGCCCAAAGGCCCAACCGTCTACGCTGCATGTGTTACTTAACAATAGTAGCAGTCAAAGTTTTATTTAAGGTTTAAATTCAGATCCGTTGGAGGGAAAAGGGGCTAGCCCAGAGCTCATATGACTAGCCGTTGGAAACCATGGTCCAACATTGGCCGGAAGTTGGTTAAGGCCGACAACACCCATCCACGTGACCAGCGCCCAAAACTTGGGGCCGAAGTTTAACCGCCCGAGATCAAACTGTCCGCGGTCATTACGGTCAATGTGATCACGTGACATTAAATGCAGAAATGGGCGGTTTAACAAACCGCAGTTTTCCCGGTGGTTAGGGCGGTGGTCCATGTGACCCCACCCAACCTAGCATTAAACTTAACTGATAGTGGTTTCCACCTAAATTGGCTCTAGTTCTGATATTTTTTTGATTTCTGCCTATTTTGGAGCTTTAACTGCAGTTCCTCCAATTTTGGAGGAGGTTTTCTAGTGCCACTAGGATAAAAATTTGTTTTGGTCATAACTTTCTCAATTTTCGACCAAACAAGATGAAATTTTAGTCAATTTTGGGTCTCTTGAGCATTCTGGAGAGTTTGAAACATATTTCAGAGCAAACAGAGGTATTTTACAGCAAATTTTGCTTCAGGGAAGAGGAAATAGCCATTAGGGCCATCAAGGAGATGGAGCTGTATTGGGTTGTACTTCACTGTTTAAGGTGAAACAAAAGCCATTTTTAGCTTATTTCTATCTTTTGAAGTCAAATTCATAGCTTTTTGTGCCTGTTTAGGCATATTTTTCACTGTGTAATCATTTTGAGAAAATTAATAGAGCAAGGACATGCCATTGGGGAGCCTTGGACCGACAGATGTAGCCCAGGAGGGGTTAAATACGTCATCATTTTGCTGTGTTATGTTATGGTGAAGTTTAATTGCTGTTTTTTTCTAATGTGATATATTAAATAGTAAATTTAAATAACAAATCCTCACACATAAAACTCAGAAACATTACCAAAACTACTTTTTTTAACATGCAAGTCATGGAGAATACTTTGCACACTAAATTAAATGGAAATGGATACTTTGCATAGCATTAAAAATATTTCCATTTTCAGATCAAAAAGGTGACTCCATAGATTGATGAATAATTTTTGAACTCGCCCTGTTATGTAAGAGCACCATCTTCACCCAAAATTCCACTCAGAGCTACACTTGAAGAAACTCAATTTTTGTCTCAAGAAGTTGATATTGAGGAGGTACAAATTGCACAAGTTGAGTTGCTTGAAGAGGTACAAGCATCAGAAGTTGAGCTTGAATCCATAACCATTATGTTAGGTGTTGGAGAGACTCAAGGACATTCATAAGAGGATGATGTGAAGAGAGACTTCAATGACATAAAGAGGGTGGTTAAAATTATGTTTTATGCATTTACTGTTGGGATGGCAGGAGAAGGTTCTAAGCCTCCACATGGAGAAGGAATTTTAGATGATAAGAAGGATGAAGAGAAGATTTAAAAGGGTAGTGGATGAAAGCCACTTCCATATCCACCATATTCACCATCCTCATCATATCCATCAACACCATCTTCCACTTCCACCACAAAAAACTACTCACACTCACTCAAACACCACAAAAGGAAAAACACCCTTACTGAAACTAGATGTCGAATTTGAGCTTCCAATGTATAATGGCGAGGTAAATGCAGAGAGGCTTGAAAATTGGATACATTAATTGGAGGTGTACTATAGGATTTAGAACCTTCACGAAGACGACATAAAGATTCAATTGGCTTGATTGAGGATGGAAGGATATGCACTTGTATGGTGGGAAGCAAGGACTCAAGAAGAGATTAAAAACTACGGTAAGATATCTATGCCTTGGTCAAGTTTTGATTGCTTCCATTAAAAGGAAATTATATCCGTTAGCTTGCATGCAAAAAAATATTATGGATTGGCAAAATTTTAGTTAGTTGAAAGGGAAAAGTGTGCAAGATTATACTCATGAGTTTAGGAGAAGAGCTCTTATTTTTGGTATTAATTTATATTCCCGAGAAAATTTGTTAAATTATGTTGGGGGTTTGCACAATTACCTTAGGCACAATATACTCATGTTTAATCCCACAAACATAGATGAAGTTTGTGTTCAAGCCACACACTTAGAGGCAAGAGGGAAACAAAACATAGATGAGAAAAGTGAAAGTGGGGGTAAATTAAAGGGAAAGTTTTATGGAAGAGGAAAAATAAATAATTCTGTAAAAGGAGAGAAGGAAAAAATCACATGAAAAAATTGTTCAAATACTGGCCATGATGAAGACCACTCTTGGCAACTTCATCCAGAGTTGAAGCCAAAAAAATTGAAAGCCAAAGAAAAGGGTAAAATTGTTGCTATAGTTGAACATGACTTAGGGTTAAAGTCAGGAGATGAGACAAAGATTACAACCATGGGTTTGAAAGTAAACATATTGAAAACACTATTTCTTCAAATTGTTCAAATGTTACTCATGATGAATATACAAGTATAGAACTTTTCCATATTAGAGTTGTCTCTAAACATACCAAGATTAATACACTTTTTGATAGTGGGTCACAAGCTAACTTGATTTCTGACGACTTGGTTAAGCAGCTAGACCTTGAAACTATTAGACATCCAAGACCATATCCTTTGGGTTGGATATGAAAGAATGCAAACTTGCACGTTACAAGGAAGTGCTTACTAATATTCACCATTAATTCAAACTTTATTGATGAATTTCAACTTGATGTGGTGCCATTTGAGATATCAGGTATTGTATTGGAAAGTCCTTATATGTATGATAGGAAAGCAGTATTTCATCGGCATGAGAATAAGTATCACTTGTTTAAATATGGTATTGAGTACGTAGCTAGAGCACATAAGAAGAATGCAAGTTTGTCTCTTATACATGCAAGAGAAATGAATAGGATAGTGAATGCAAGTCAGAATTGACATTGTTGATGATCAAACAAAGAGATGTTTTGAATCAAACTTTTAAAAAATATGCTTATGATTGTAATGATATGTGTTAGGATTCTAACAGGTTTCCTTTGGAAGGAGGTGAACAAGATGTAAAACATTTGCAACATTCAACATCAATGTTGAGCAGTGTTGGAAACAAGATGTTGGTGCAACAGAGTGCAATGGTCAAAGAGAAAGTGAAAAAGCAGCTTCACAAGGAAGGCATGGGTTCCAAAAATTCTTATTATTGGTTTCCAAAAGGTACATGGTAATGGCTAAGATACTTGGTCAAGAGTTGATGCAAGTACAAAGCAAAAGCAGCTAACAATTGCCACGGTGACAGTGTGCAAGGTGAGACAATTTTTAAGTTTCCTTTTATTAATGACCAAGGTAGGAACAAGATGGTTTATGCAAGAATAGCTTTCTGCTCTGCAAATTTAGAAAAAATGTAGCATGACGGTGTTAATCACAGTAAGAGAAGGTTGCAAGAACAAGGAAAAAGTTAACTTTTTTTGAAAAGCTCCAAGTGATGAAAATGGGAAAATTTCAATGGATAGAAACTCGAAGGGTGAGGGAACAGTACCCTAATCCACATGATCATTAATCCAAAAGATTTTGGGGTCCAAAAGGCTTTTAGTGGGGAGGAATGATCAGAGGCTCAATATTTTATCTCAAAAATGAAAGTGCTCAGAATTGATTGGAAACTGAACGAAAACGACTGACCCGTTGCCATGAATCCAACGCAACTCGTTTCATCGAAAACCAACTTCGAATGAAGAAGTTATAGCCTGATGATCGTCGTCCAGAACATGCAATTTTTTTTAAAAAAATTGCAGATTAGTGAAAGGTCGATGACTTGGAAACCTAGTTAGCACTCCAGGTATATTTAGGGAATATTCTTTAGTTTTTTCCCAGTGGCACCGTGACAAGTGTCACCACATGATTCGCCAGTTTGGTTTGAAGGTGATTTTTTTTTAGGATTTCTCTGCTAAGGTTGAATTCGATTTTTTTTTTTTTTTATGTGGTGGATGGACAACCCAAACAGAGGCTCACACGTGGTGCAGCCAGGGGCAACCACATGTCCCCTCTGGTGGACCCCCTCTCCAAGGTCTGGTTCGAATTTCATATTTATCCTATGGTTTAATTTAATGATATGGTGGTCAAAGTCTGCATTTGGTAGTATTCTAAGGTCTGAGGTTGGAATAATTTTATGGTGGCAAATTACAATTTAACCAAGGTCCAAGGTCCAAGTTTATTTGAGATGGTGGTGCATATTTTATATAGCCCACAATATATATATATATATATATATATATATATATATATATATATATATATATATATGCTAAATGTTTAATATATAATATGGAACATACAATAAAGACCAAAGGTTTAATATTATCAGATGCCAAAACATGTATAGAGGGGCGAGGTTAGGGCTCGACCCCATGACATCCCCCATACCACTCTTTGCCCTTACCAATGGGCTATCACTATGTTCCTTAATATCCTATGCACCCGACATATAGTTATTGTGATACGTGTTATCCAACGACGGAATGGAGGGAGCCAACCCCCTCCCATAAGACCAACCACCAAAACCAATGGGGGAGCAGAGCTTTTTTGCGTGGAGTTTAACTCATAATCACGCATTAACCCACTAAGTCGAGGATTAAGGCTAATTAAACATGGTTTATCAAAATGCGTTTGAAGCGTAGCTAATGCAAGCTTATCGATAATTAAGTGTGGTTTTATGCTAACTAATCTAGTTCCTAATTAGTGATGGATTTAGTGGGTGCCCCCAAATTTGGAGAGAATCACCAAATTGTCGGAGTTATCTGGAGACTTCTCCATAGTTGGAGGAGATATTGTAGGAAAATATTTTTTGACCATAACTAGAGCAATTTTCAACCAATTTTGGCTCATGAAGAGTCATCCCTAGCAGATTGACATACTCTGAACACATTGGAACAGGTTGCAGAGGCAAAGGAGCAATAATAAAGGTGTTTTTGTCACTTTGAAGAATTTTGAAGCCTAGGACCACCAGGAAGGAAGGTCATGCCTAGATCAGCTAAAGGCCAAATGGAGTGAATGAATAGTCATTTCTGATAGATTTCGACATCCTCAACTCATTGGATTATGTTTCAGGAGAATTTGATGCATGTAAACAACAATTTTTTTAGTATTGAGCTAATACAGAGGGCCAAGCCATGGAAACTGGACCAAGGAGATGTAGCCCAGGAGGGGTGAACTCGTTCATCAAAACTCTGTTTTAATGGATCAATTGTGATGGTTTGTTGTTCTTTATGTTGCTGGATGTTCAACATTTGAATTTCATACTTTATGCTCTTAAATTCACTCATAAAATCTCAGTTAAATTACTTGTTTGACACACATAAGCAACAAGGAAACATGTACATAAAGCATAAGATCAGTAAATAATTTTTAAAGCTGAAAATGAAATTAGCACAACGAAACTAACATTCATACTCAGATCAAATGAGAAGGACTCTTGTGGATATGAGACGTAAAGGTGCTATCATGTAGGAGTAAAGGAATCTTGGACCACTACGGAGAGATGGAAAATCATATTCACTTAGAAGATTCCAATACTTATTCAGACACTTTGTAGGGTGAAGATGAAGTACGAGAAAATATATATCATGAAGAAGTTGAAGTCATAGCAGCAAAGAGAATATATTGGCATTGATACAATGAATTCTTATGTCATTGTCGCCAAGCCATGGCTTCTCAAAGTGTCACCACAAGCGTCATATATTGTCAATATATTTTGCTGCAATTTTTGGAATGTAATATTGTATTTTTGAATAATAAGGAAATGTAAAACGTGTGGAAGCCCAAGGGTCACACATTGAATGTGAAAACTCACGATAAAGTCCTAGAGTGATGTAGAAGCTCAAAGGTCACATAGAAATTCGAAAATTCACATAGAAGCTCAAGAGTCATGAGGGAGGTCAAGGGTCACAAGGGAGGTGGAGAGTCACCTCATTTTATATATATACATCATCACATCTCAATAAAAAAAATATCACCTTGGCTTCTTTGGCTTGGCATAGGAGATAAGATCATTCTTTGGAGGAGCGAGTGGTAACTTAGTGTTTCACTATTGGAGCTAGTGTTGCATCGTTGTAATTGTGTATCTTGGAAATTTCACTTAATATATGAAGCTCTTAGAGCCAACGCACTTTCATGCATATGTCATGAATGATTGTAAGACTATTCTTTCATTATTTGTGGTGTATGTTTATGTTTTCACATACTAATGAAAATAAACTATTTCGTTGGCTTTAGTATGCATCTTGTTAAATGTGTGTTGTTACTTAGTTTTATGATCATTGTTGTATTATGAACTACTTTGCAGGTTAATCAATGATTATTTTGATGCTCTTGTGTGTCTTTTTTAGGATAGTACTATTACTTTTCTTCTAGAGGCTCACTCTATCTTCTCCCTTCTGTGAAAGTAACTTATATACATTGCAATTGTATGCCTCAAAGTGTCAATTTGCTTATTTCAAAGGTTTTTTGCATACTCTCTTATGTTGTTTATTACAGCCAAGGAAAATCATTAAGTTATGGAAGTCAGGCCTATTATTCGGATGGGGCTCCTACTCCAAACAGTGTGAGGTTTGATCGGGACTTCATACCAGGGATACCACCTATTTTTGGCGGCATCCAAAACCATCTATGAACCCATAAAATTATCTTCCAAGACAAATTAACAATGCTCGAGCGAATAATATTTGAAGCTCTAGCAGTTTTGGCCCATTTTCCCCAAGAAAAAGGCATTCCTCCTCCCATATTAATAGCGAATGAATCCCCAAAACCTTTGAAGGTGTGGGCTGATTTCAATGGCACTTATAATGACCTATCCAATAAGGTTGGTCGGTTTTACATCCTATATCTTTCACCTACCCATCCTTTCATTCCAAAATAGGTTTTGGTTTGGGAACCAATAATAAAGTAAAACAATTGGCGTGTAAAAATATTTTGGTATTTGCGAAGGAAAATGGTTGCACTAAGCTTCAAGGTTATGGTGACTCAATGTTAGTAGTTAACTAGTTAAACAAGGCACAAGTTTGCAGAAACCTCCATTTGAGTCCAATCTTAGAAGATTTATGGCAGCTCAAAGGCTTAATCACTTTCTTTGTATGCTCTCATATTTACGGGGAGCGGAATGGCAAGGTTGATCTACTTTCCAAATCAGGATTAAATATGGAACAAGACCTTTGGCATATCCGAAAGAAACATGAAGATTCTGCATATGAATTCTACCATCACTCTTTCATAGAACAGGCCAACCATCACTAAATAAATTATGTTTTTTTGGTACATCCAATAATTGTTGATGTATATACAGAGGTCATTGTTTTCTTTCAACACCTAGTTTTGTTGAACAATCACAATCCTTATGTCATCGTCGACTAGGAGTAGCACATGTACTTTTTTTGCTAATGCTTTTTGTTGATGATATTATATGATGGCTAAGATTGATAAACCAAAACAAGTGAGAACTAATTTTTTTCTTGGACAACACTTAGATTTTGTTAACTCGGGATATTGGGTTTTTGGATGAAGTCAAAGGAAATTATCAGTTTTGTCTCATTGTTTAAAACAAATCTGTTTTTTTATTTAATTATATCGCGACAATTATTAGTTACAGGTCTCAAATTTGGGTATAGGCAAGCAATGCACATATACCTATATATAATTATAATTATAATATTTTAATGTTAGTCATAAATAAATATTTTATTCTCCATATTAAATAACATAATTTTATATCACATTTTTATAGAGAAATATAAAGTAATTGAAATAATAAAAAGTTCTTATATATCATTTTCCATTATATTGAGAGAAAATTAATGTACAAGTTTTGAAAGATATTTCTAATTACTTAACATTGAGTTAACATGTAACATTTTAAAAAATATCAATAACAAATATATATATAAGATATTTAATATATATACTAATAACAAAACTATTATTATATATAAAGAGAGTGTTTCTATCCCATAGATATTTGCTTTGTATTTCTCAATATGATGGAATAGATATTTTAAAATATACTACTATAAAAAATCATTTTAATGTAGACAATATGGATTGTAAATAAATATTTTAGTACTCGTGTTGAGTAAAATATTTCAAAGTGTCCATGACATACTTGTACAAGAGTGTTGAGAAAATTAAACTTTTAACCTCTCAATAATAATGGTACTAACTCTCACAAGTATTTTTAAATATTTTATTATCTTTATCATTAAATATTTTAAATTTTGGAAATAATTTCTAAACTAATATTTCACCATATTTTATAATTTATTTTAATTTATAAAACCTACAAATAATTCAATTTGTCATTTTCAATGAAAAATACAAATAGTCTAAGTAATTCATTAACAACTTTGCATGGAGATATGAGTTTCGTGGACCTTTTAGATTAAACTTCAACTTCTAATGCTTTCATGGATGAATTAGCTATGATGTCTTTGTTATGTTATTAATAAATAGTTTTGTGATGTATTTATTACGTTATTATTTAATATTCAAGGTATAAGTTAAATTAGTTGGTTGTTTATGGTATATTTAATTATTAACTTGGTTCATCTTGGGTAGTTGGAATGAATAATAAGTATCATCTATGCTAAAATTTAGTTTTTATGAGTAATATGATAAGCTTTTCATGTGATTTGATTTGATTATTTATTTATTTTTTTAATCTAATTATAAAGTTGGCAAAAAAAACATTTTAAGTACTTCGCAAAAAAAATTAAATACTTTTTTTTTTTTTAATTTAAGGATGTTATTTAAGGTAAATCTTATAATTTTCAAGACACAAAAACAGGTTAACATCAATACGTCGAGAGATGGATAAGTTAACAATCATTCTTCTAACCACCAAAATAAACTCAATTGACAATTTAACTATTTAATCTATATAAAAATGAGAAACATTGATATCATTTATCATGTATGTTATAGATGTATTTTTATTTATTTTTATGTGTAAATGTGATTTTATTTAATATTGTTAATGTTTCCATCGAATGCACTATTATTGGAATGAAATTTGGTTTGACTTTGCAACCAGTGTTAATGGATTTATGTTATGTTTGTTTAAGTTCATAAAAATATATTTATTGTTATTATTATTTTTAAACATTGGATGCTTTGTAATTGTTGATGTAACTAGTGTCTCTCTTCATAACTGTAATTGAGTCATGATGTAAAAATAAATTTTAATGTAAAAGAAAAATTATTTTGAAGCATGGTGTTGAAGTATGGAGTTGTTTCCTTTTTTACTACCTTTTTCCCTCTCCTCTATCTTATTGTGATCATTTTGTAGCAGTCTTAGCCTAATCAAGGTCATCTCAGACTTACTCAGCTTATAAAAGGTATTAATCATCCATGTTTTAGAATTTATTGTTTCTTTGTGAATTATAATGAAAACATTTCTACAATTACAAAATCTTGATCATTCTGCAGCTAATATTGAATTATGCAACCATATCCATGATTAGACAGGTTACAATGCACCAATGAAGGTACCTGAAGATGACAAGTATTCACCACATGGATGTCCACCTATCGGCGTGATTTATCAGGTTACAGAGATCAAAATATCTAAGAGTCAAATCCAAAGTCAAACTTTGGTTATGATAGTGCAGCGATCAAGTGAAGTTCGGTAGGAGATCACGACGAGATCAGGAGAGCATGCAAGAGACTTGTTTGGTCATGGAGATTTGATTCGAGAAGAATCTATCATGATTTTCTCTCCTAGTAGCAAATCATGAGAAGATAAAGTTTCAATTCAAATTTAATTCTTAGATGGCAGAACAGTTTCATTACCTATCGGCATAAAACTCCTAATTTAGTTTGATGAAGAATTGTATAAAACCCATAAGGCGAAACCAAAAACACAGATCAATTGAGTTAAGAAGTTGTGGCTTTATTTCCACTACTTTGAAACTCTGTTCTAAATTAATATAATAATATGTTCCATTCCAATGCATGGTTGAGATATTGTTTGAATGGTGACAAACTTACAGTCACAAGAGGGCCCCCTCAAGAGTAGTAAGGATTTTTTGTTTTGTCTTAATTGCAATATTTTTATAACGTAGAAATTTCATGAAGTTTTCTTTCAAATAGTTGCATTAAAATTATGTTTTGATCATCTGTTGTTTTGATTCCAGAGCGCTCATAAAATAAAAACAAAAAAAATTATTTATTCAAATATGCATTTTCTTTCAGTAATTTATGTAGAAATTATACAATATGCATGTATATTACTGCATTCTCCTGATCTAACAAATTAATCATATGTTAAATATAAAATCCTTCCACTTAATTCTTTGCGGAAATTAAATCGCCAATTGCAAACACATGAAGAAAAAATCAATCACACTTAACAAGATGTTTTACCGGGAAAGCTTAAAGCTAAAAATCCCAACTATCATATATTATGTATATCAATGGATCATGAAACAATCTCATATATCTAATACAAACCTCAGCTCATAGAGCTCTCAGTGCAATATACAATCGTCACACACTGTCATGCAGAAATTTGCATATTTATGCACCAATTTCTTGCCTCCTGATAGCCTGCCTCCACTGTGCAATCCCTGCTGAAGAAGAACCTTGAATGAATTTGACCTTACCTTGCCTTGACTGCGCAATACTCATAGGCATCTCCAATGTGTGTGTGGATGCATTGAATGTTCCACTCTAGTCACAACTGATAGTCCATCACACCCTTTCACCTATCTCTCCACTGAGTCTCCACTGGATCTGTCATCCAAGTAGTTAACTGTTATATTTCTTTAGCTGCAAGTAAGACACTACTTGTGAATTAATTAAATAATTGATTCACTCATCTTTCACTAGTGTATGTTCAGTTACAACTAGCACAACTGAGTTTAGCTCACTGAACTGAGCTAAATTAAATAACAATTGCCATAACTACTCTTCCAACTCTGTTACAACTTGCCACTGTCAATTATAACGAAGTCCTCCATACATGAGTCACCAACCACCCTAGGAATTGTGTAATTCCTTTAGCCCACTGATGTGCCACATATGTTCACTGAAATAAAGTGCTCCAAGAGAATAAGTTACTATTTATTGTCTGATTATTATTAAGGGCTAATAATAATCGACATGCATTCTATTTTTAGATTAGCGATCTATAAATAAACTTCGCCCATCTTCTAAAAATATAAATTCATCCAAAGATAGAATTTTCTCAACCATCTAGAATTAACATCCAACTAATTTTAGAATATGCTCACCATTCTAAAAATAGGCATAAACCTAAAAATAGCATATGTGGGCCCCACCTAGTGAAGGTGCTTATTTTTCACTAGGATCAAGGATGATGTCTCCGGATGCCACTTTCAATGTTTCTTGTTGCAATATTCAACACTCCCTCTCAACAAGAAAGGTATGTATTTGCACGCGACATGCAACTCAATGCATTCACCCTGCAACTCTTGTATGCAACACTTCCGAAACTGAATAGCCTCCAAACAACTGAATCAATATAATGCATATGTCATCAAAGTCTTCTAACTTTTTCTTAGCTACTGCACATGTCTTCAGGAACCACTGCACTATTGAACTCTGCACCCATGCACTCTGCACTTGCTGCCAACTCTGATCCGCGCTCCAGTATCCAACACTGTCACTTTGATCTGACTGCATCAATCCAACTGATATTGCTATTGCTGTACTGTAGGCTCCTCGTAGCCAGGTTTGATTCATGAGATCCCTACCATCTCAATGAATCCTACCCAGAAATTCATTCTTAGGATTATTTATGCATGTCGCCCCACCTCTTACCTGGTGGTATAGCTGCATGCACTCCCTCTTCCCATCTGGCATGAAATTTCTCTGCATGAGTGGTTGCTCCCACTCCATGATCCTCATCTTGTGGCTGCTCCACATCCCAAGGTTCACTCTTACCTGCATGCAAATCCCGCTCCCTCTCAAGCGTCAATTGCATGGCTTTCTCACACTTCCCAACAGTAGGAAGTTCAGTACAAATCCCATCTACTTCAAGTATGTAGAGATTCTTAGCTCGAATCCCAACCTTCTTGGCTTTCCCTGTTGCTTTGTGTCACAGGAAAACTTTTCCTTCACTAAAGACAACATCATAGCCTCTATCCTCTAACATTGCAACTGAGATTAAATTCTTCTTTAAACCTGGAACATGCACAACATATTTTAGATGAAAGAGTTTACCTCACACCCTCTAAAAGGTAATGGTGCCAATGCCGATCGCACTGTATCGTCCATCATTTCCCAACTCAACATGCATCTGGAGATCTTTCTCCACCAAGTCACTGAACAATTTCTCATCTCCCGTCATGTGAAAGGAAGCACCACTATCAAAGAACCACCTCGATCCCAATGCACTAGACACCGTGCATGCGATTAATGAGAAGTCAAGCTCAAATTGTGAGGAAAGAGCCTCACCAGCCACAACTCCAACAACCATCTTGTTCTTCTTCTTATGTGGACAATTTATGGCAATATTTCCAAACTCGTGACAGTGAAAACACTTCATTTTGGACATGTTTTGCTCCTTGCCATCTTCTCCGGCCTCAGATCTAGAATGGAATTTCTTCCCCTTCTTATTATTTTCCTTGGCAGCCAAAGCACAATCCTCTTCATCATCATGCATTGATGAAGATCCATCCCCAGTGTTCCGCCTTATCTCCTCTTGCACTAGATCTGACCACAATCATTCCCAATCTGGCTGTTTTTCTCGTCCATTGACAGAGTCTTCATAATTGTGCCAACTCTTTGGAAGTACAAGGAGAGCCAAGCTCATCAAATCATCATCCAAAACACTGACTCCTACACTCCCAAGCTCATCCCTGCATTGGAAAAACTTTGTCAAGTATACCGAAATAGTGTCGTTCTTCTCCATCTTGACTTTTCTGAGTTTATCCTTCAACTCCAACTTCCTATGGTCACTTCTGCATTGGAAAAGATCTGTCAAAGCCTTCCACATAGCATATGGAGTGGCTTTCCCATGAAGGCTTGACACAATATGGTCTTTCACACCTTCCAAAAAAATCCTCCTCGCCCTTGCTACTTTCTTTTGCCATGCGTCAAGTACTGCAGCATCCACCGAAGTGGGCTTAGGAACATCTTTCTCGATGAATTCCTTCAAGCCATTATCTTCAAGCACCGCCTCCATCCTGTCCTTCAAGGCTATGTAGTTCTATCTTCCCTCGAGTGCATACTCCAACCGCAACCCATTGAAATCTATTTCAATGTTCACTCAATTGTCACACCAAAAAATTCTTGTAGCAAATTCGAATTGTTTCCACCAGCACAAAAACTAAACACCGCTTCAATATTGCAACCTTTTCTGCTCTGATACCATGTAGAAATTATACAATTTGCATGTATATTACTGGATTCTCTTGATCTAAAAAATTAATCTGACGTTAAATACATAATCCTTCCACTTAATTCTTTACGAAAATTAAATTTCCAATTGCAAACACATGAAGGAAAAATCAATCACACATAACAATATGTTTTATCGAGAAAGCTTAAAGCTAAAAAACCCAACTATCATATATTATGTATATCAATGGATCATGAAACAATCTCATATATCTCATACAAAGCTCAGCTCATAGAGCTCTCAGTACAATATACAATCGTCACACATTGTCATGCAGAAATTTGCATATCTATGCACCAATTTATTGCCTCCTGATGGACTGCCTCCACTGCGCAATCCCTGCTGAAGAAGAACCCTGAATGATTTCGACCTTACCTTGCCTTGACTGCACAATACTCATAGGAATCTCCAATGTGTGTGTGGATGCATTAAATGCTCCATTATAATCACAACTGATAGTCCATCAAACCCTTTCACCTATATCTCCACTGGGTCTCCACTGGATCTCTCATGCAAGTAGTTAACTGCTGTATTTATTCAGTTGCAAGTAAGACACTACTTGTGAATTAATTAACTAATTAATTCACTCATATTTCACTATTGTATTTTTAGTTACAACTAGCACAACCTAGTTTAAATCACTGAACTAAGTTAAACTAAATAACAACTCCCATAACTACTCTTCCAACTCTGTTACAACTTGCCACTGTCAGTTATAACGAAGTCCTCTATGCATGAGTCACCAACCACCTTAGGAATTGTGTAATTCCTTCAACACATTGATGTGACACATCTATTCACTAAAATAAAGTGCTCCAAGAGAATAAGTTATTATTTATTGTCTGATTATTATTAAGGGCTAATAATAATCGACATACATTCTATTTTTAGATTAACGATCTATAAATAGACTTCACCCATCTTCTAAAAATAGAAATTCATCCAAAGACAGAATTTTCTCAACCATCTAAAATCAACATCCTGCTAATTTTAGAATATGCTCACCATTCTAAAAATAGACATACACCTAAAAATAGCCTATGTGGGCCCCACCTAGTGAAGGTGCTTATTTTTCACTAGGATCAAGGATGATGTTCCCGGATGCCACTTTCACTGTCTCTTGTTGCAATCTTCAACACTCCCTCTCAACAAGAAAGGTATGTCTTTGCATGCAACATGCAACTCCATGCATTCGCCCTGCAACTCTTGTATGCAACACTTCCGAAACTGAATAACCTCCAAACAACTGAATCCGTATAATGCATCTATCATCAAAGTCTTCTAACTTCTGCTTAGCTACTGCACATGTCTTCAAGAACCACTGCGATATTGAACTCTACACCCATGCACTCTGCACTTGCTGTTAACTCTGATCCACGCTCCAGTATCCGACATTGTCACTTTGATATGACTGCATCAATCCAACTAATCCTGCTACTGCTATACTGTTGGCTCCTCATAGCTAGGTTTGATTCATGAGATTCACACCATCTCAATGAATCCCGCCAATAAATTACTTCTTAGGATTATTCATGCATGTCGCACCACCTCTTACCTGGTGGTATAGCTGCATGCACTCCCTCTGCCCATCTGTCACGAAATTTCTCTACATGAGTGGTTGCTCCCACTCCATGATCCTCATCTTGTGGCTGCTCCACATCCTGAGGTTCACTCTTACCTACATGCAAATCATGCTCCCTCTCAAGCGTCAATTGCATGGATTTCTCACACTTCCCAATAGTAGGAAGCTCAGTACAAATCCCATCTACTTCAAGTCTATAGAGATTCTTAGCTCGAATCCCAACCTTCTTGGCTTGTCCTGTTACTTTATGTCACAGGAAAACGTTTCCTTTACTAAAGACAACATCATAGCCTCTATCCTCTAACATTGCGACTAAGATTAAATTCTTCTTTAAACCTAGAACATGCACAACATCTTTTAGATGAAAGAGTTTCCCTGACGCCCTCTGAAAGTTAATGGTACCAATGCCGGTCGCACTATATCGTTCATCGTCGCCCAACTCAACATGCATGTGGAGATCTTTCTCCACCAAGTCATTGAACAATTCCTCATCTCCCGTCATGTGAAAGGAAGCACCACTATCAAAGTACCACCCCGATCCCAATGCACTAGATACCATGCATGAAATCAATGAGAAGTCAAGCTCAAATTGTGAGGTAAGAGCCTCACCAGCTTTAGCTCTAGCAGCCATCTTGTTCTTCTTCTTATGTGGACAATTTGTGGCAATATTTCCAAACTCGTGACAATGAAAACACTTCACTTTGGACATGTTGTGCTCCTTGCCATATTCTCTGGCCTCAAATTTACAATGGAATTTCTTCCCCTTCTTATTCTTCGCCTTGGAAGCCAAATCAAAATCCTCTTCATCATCATGCATTGATGAAGAGCCATCCCTGGTGTTCTGCCTTATCTCCTCCTACACTAGATCCAACCATAGTCGTTCCCAATTTGGCAGTTTTTCCCGTCCATTGACAGAGTCTTCATAACCGTGCCAACTCTTCGGAAGTCCAAGGAGAGCCAAGCTCACCAAATCATCATCCGCAACATTGACTCCTACACTCCCAAGCTTATCCCTGCATTAGAAAAAATTTGTCAAGTATACCAGAATAATGTCATTCTTATCCATCTTGATTTTTCTGAGTTTATCCTTCAGTGCCAACTTTCTATGGTCGCTTCTGCTTTGGAAAATATCCGTCAAAGCCTTCCACATAGTATATGAAGTGGATTTCCCATGAAGGCTTGACAAAATATGGTCTTTCACACCTTCCAACAGAATCCTCCTCACCCTTGCTACTTTCTTTTGCCATGCGTCAAGTACTGCAACATCCGCCAAAGTGGGCTTAGGAACATCTTTCTCGATGAATTCCTTCAAGCCATTATCTTCAAGAACCGCCTCCATCCTATCCTTTCAGGCTACGTAGTTCTAGCTTCCCTCGAGTGCATACTCTAACCGCAACCCATTGAAATCCATTTCAACATTTACTCAACTGTTGCACCAAGAAATTCTTGCAGCAAATTCGAATTGTTTCCACTAGCACAAAACTCAACACCACTTCAATATTGCAATATTTTCTACTCTGATACCATGTAGAAATTATATAATATGCATGTATATTATCAGATTCTCATGATCTAACAAATTAATATTATGCTAAATTCAAAACCCTTCCACTTAATTCTTTGCAGAAATTAAATCGCCAATTGCAAACGCATGAAGAAAAAATCAATCACACATAACAAGATGTTTTACTGGGAAAGCTTAAAGGTAAAAAACCCAACTATCATATATTATGTATATCAATGGATCATGAAAAAATCTCATATATCTCATACAAAGCTCAACTTATAGAGATCTCGGTACAATATACAATCATCACACATTGTCATGCAGAAATTTGCATATCTATGCACCAATTTCTTGCCTCCTAACAGCCTGCCTCTACTGCACAATCCTTGCTGAAGAAGAACCCTAAATTAATTCGACCTTACCTTGCCTTGAATGTGCAATACTCATAGGCATCTACAATGTGTGTGTGGATGCATTGAATGCTCCAATATAGTCACAACTGATAGTCCATCACACCCTTTCACCTATCTCTCCACTTGGTCTCCACTGGATCTCTCATGCAAGTATTTAACTGCTGTATTTATTCAGTTGCAAGTAAGACACTACTTGTGAATTAATTAACTAATTAATTCACTCATATTTCACTAGTGTATGTTCAATTACAACTAGCACAACTGAGTTTAACTCACTGAACTGAGTTAAACTAAATAACAACTCCCATAACTACTCTTCCGACTCTGTTACAACTTGCCACTGCTAGTTATAACGAAGTCCTCTATGCATGAGTCACCAACCACCTTAGGAATTGTGTAATTCCTTCAGCCCACTGATGTGCCACATCTGTTCACTGAAATAAAGTGCTCTAAGAGAATAAGTTACTATTTATTGTCTGATTATTATTAAGGGCTAATAATAACCGACATGCATTCTATTTTTATATTAGTGATCTATAAATAGACTTCGCCCATATTCTAAAAATAGAAATTCATCCAAAGATAGAATTTTCTCAACCATCTAGAATCAACATCCTGCTAATTTTAGAATATGCTCACCATTCTAAAAATAGACACACCTAAAAATAGCCTATGTGGGCCCCACTTAGTGAAGGTGCTTATTTTTCACTAGGATCAAGGATGATGTTTCCAGATGCCACTTTCACTGTTTCTTGTTGCAATCTTCAACAATTTAATATTATTACTCAGTTAATTTCATGGATGATGAAGAAATGTCTTTTTAGATTTATTTGTGCACATCAGTAATCATTTAAAGTTACAAGTTCTCATTTGATTTTCCCTTTGCAAGTATTTACAATAGAATTTATTTCTGCAATCATAGTTTAATTTCCTCTTTTGCAAATAAAAGTTAAGTTTCCTTTTGCAACTAGTGTTAAGATTCCTTTCTACAAAATATTTTTAAATTTTCAATTTTGCAATTAGTAGTAGAATCTATTTTCTCCAATCTAGCATTGGCCTTTCCTTTATGCAATTAGAGATAAACTTTAAATTCTGCAATTAGAAATAGATTTTAAACTATGCAATTAGAATAAAGTGATAGATTTAAATTCAGTTGGCATTTGGTTTTTGTGTAACTTTAATAGAAATAACTTGTGCGTAACAACTCTCTAATCTCATTTAACATTTGTCCATACTTTGAATAATTTATTCCAAAGATAGAATCCCTAGAATATATGGTGAACATACACTTCATAAGTAGACGAACCTTGGTTGACAATTAATGAAGTAATTTAAGGTCAATTAAATTACCCAGCATTTTGGCATCATTGCCGAGGAAGTGTCTATATGATTCCATTCTTGGTTTGCATATCATTCTAGGTGAATTCAATATTGATTTTATATATCCATAATTAAGGCATGATCAAAATCATTTATGCATAGAGAAAGAGACTCCAGGGGTAGATTTATTAGTAGAGGTGGAAGTTCAATTCTAGCATCACCACTCACTCCAACTAGACCTCGTAGTGCCACACCATCCACTGAAAGTCGCATCCCATCATTTGCAGGTAGAAATAGACTCCCTGAGGTGAATAGATCTTAAATCCAACCAAGAGATTCACCAACTTCTGCTACTGCAGTTGTAGTTGAAGAACCTATATCCCCAACAGAAGGAGTAATATTTCTTTCTTCTATAGGGGACCAACTTCTAGGACAAGAACTAGAGGTCCTTAGTGAAGAAGAAGAAGAAACTTATTTTAATATACCATTAGTAGAGGAACCAGAATAAGAGCTAGATAATCATATAATAAAACCTTATATTAGCTTTGAAGAATCTACAATGGCAGGGGAAGGGGAAGGAGAAGTACATAATATAAATGGTGAACTTAGGATTGGAGGTGGAAGATGCAGAGGATGAAATAGAGGACGAGGTGGAGGACAAGGTGGTAGAGGTGGTAGAGGAGAACCAGATCCTTATGGATTTCCAATCTTTGATGAAGACACCAAAACCATAATGAAAAAACATCTCACCCTCCATCCCCCCTAATTTCCATGGTTTAAGACATGAGGACCCTGAAACATTCATTTTTGAGTTTTAAGTTCTATGTAGATCATATGACTAATTACTTGATCATCAGAAATTGAAATTATTCCCTGCTACTCTTAAGGATGGAGCACTTAAATGGTTCATGGAATTAGGAAAAAATGCTATTAGGACATGGGAAAAAATGAAAAATGTGTTCTTACAAAAATATAAGGATTATTGCATGCCCCATAACCTTAAGGATGATGTCTTTAAGATGATGCAAAAAGAGGATGAAATCCTTGAAGACCTAGTTGAAAGATTTGCTTACAATATTAAAAGGGTTAGGATGCATAATTTATATGATGAAACATTAAAAGCTCTTTTTCTAAAATCCATCAGAGATGAATGGATTGACCTTCTCAATTTAATGGTCAAATGAGATATTTCTCAACTTTCATTTGGAGAAACCTGTTATTTATGTAAACATATTTCAAGGGGTAAGGCTAAGACTGCTAAAAATCTAAGAGATCATGTTTTGTCTAGAATTAGTAAATCTGCAACTGGAACGGTAAATAGAGTTGAAATATTATTTTTTCTTGATAAATTAAAAACAGATATCCATGGGAGTCTTAGTGAACAACTAGATACCATTAAGATACAAAACAAGCAAAAGACAAGAATGATGCATTATCTATTTTTTGTCCCAGATTTAGGAAGAAACATGCCTTAAAATAATGTCCCCTTGATAGTATTGAAATTTGTGTCATATGTGTTGAAAATAATAATACAAAGGAATTCCCCTCAATACCTAGTCTTAAAGTTGTTTTTCAAGATGAGTTTAGAACAAGCCAAGCCGAATCACTTTTTTTTATCACTAAAATACCATGGAAAAATCAACAGCCAAATATGACTCAAGGTTTCAATACTCAACCACAAAACAATTGGACTGCAGCCATGCCTAGGAAACCCTGGCCCCCACAATCTCAAAATCCATCTTGAGCACAAGGTTGGAAAAATAATTATGGAAAATATCATCAATATCCTCAATTCCAACAACCTTATCCCTATTTTCCACCACAATATTAGCTTCCTCAACCAAACCAACCCCCTCAAGTCCAAAATCCAAATCAACAACTTTCATTACCATTTCCTAAAAAATCCAATCAACTACCTGCTCAACCGCTCCTGAATAAAAATAATAAGAACAATTTTTTTTTTTTATAATTTTGAAGGATAAAATTTTCAAGCTTGTATAATAACCCCATTAGGTCTAAATGATGTTCAACTTAGATCTGGTAGGGTTTTGCAGAAGAAGTTACCAACAATTTCCATCCAAAAATCTAAATAGGATGAGGTTCATGAAAAGATGCAAATCTTGATCAAAAAATTACTCCTCTAAAGGAAGATGTCCCTGTACAATCAAAGGATGAGAAAATGAAGAAAGCTCCTACTGTTCCTCTAGTAGAACGACCATCTATTTCCTTGCAGGATCCACCTTTTTCTGAAAGGCTTAAAATTGATAAAGGAAGAGAATGACAAATTGTTTTACCAGACTATAATATGCTAGATGAAGTTAGGAATATTTGCATCAATATTACTTTACTCCAATCTATAAAGGATATACCAATATTTAAAAAACTATTAAGTAGCTAAGCATTAGAAAACTAGGAAGAGAAAGCAAAGATGCTAAAAAAATCCAATTGGTAAATTGTTGATATTATGATGGGAAAACCAATCGTTCAAAAATATATAGACCCAGGTAGTCCCATTGTAAAAATTCATATCAATCGTATTAAAATTCCAAACACTTTGATTGATCAAGGTGAAACCATTAACTATAGGTTTTAACCCTGTACAGAAATTACTTGCAAATGAATTCTTAAAACAAAAAATAAACAATGGCGAGAGCATAAAACATAAAACAAATGTACACAGATATTTTCCCCTAGATCCCAAAACCGGGACTACCATATTTATTTTTCATTATATTCCTTTCAATGTGACAATACATATATATACATGTCGAAGCATTCATAAACCCCAATCCATTAACCCTGGATTAGAACATAACTCTAGTTCCCTTGACCAGATCTAAAATTCCATGGGAAGAAAACCATCATGCCCAAAACCATGTGCAAAACCTATGCACAAAATGATAGTTAGGTCCGCCCACTTATTATAGGGTCCAAAAAAAAAAATTCCCAGGCCGCTACCCTGAACCCCGTGCAGGGGGGCTATTGCCCCCCCTATGGCCCCCTCATGCATGCAACTAGTCGTGGAAAGAATATAACACACACCCAAGATTAACATTATGATTAAATACACAATGGAGCAACTAAAGCTTCCTAATCTTCAATATACTACAACATTATTACAATTAGCAAATAAATTTGTTATCAAACGAGATGGTGTATTAGAAGATGTGTTTATTTCTCTATATTATTGGGAATATCAAGTAGATTTTATGATTTTAACTCCCAGGAATAATTTAGGAGGCCATCCATTGATCCTTGGTATACCTTTGTTAACTACAATTGATGCATCCATAAGTTGTAGATCTAGTGATATGTATATTTTTTATGGGAATTATACTAAGAAATTCACATTGTATCCACCTGCAAAAACAATAATTGAAGTAGAAAGTGAAATTTGGATAGATGATGATGATGAATACTTTGATAATATGCACTCAGTATTTACTCTTTCACAATTAGATGAAGACGATCAATTAATAAATTTAATGAAAATAATGATCCTTCTTCGTACTGTGAGCAAGATCAAAATTTTCAAGAACAATGCAATATTGAATATCTATCATCTCACCAAATGGCTTTACATTCTACGAAAAAATTTGGAAAATATCAAGTAAAAAAATTTACAAGCAAAACATTGAATATTAATAATAACTTGGAAGAGTTTCACAAAAAGAAATTGATAAAGCTACTACAAAAACATTCATTTTCTTATGGATGGGAATATATTGATATGAAAGGAATTGATCCTAAAACTTGTATTCATCGTATGCATATTCAGGAAAATGTCAAACCAATTAGACAACCACATAGAAGGATGAACCCTATTCTAAGTGAAATTTTTAAGGAGGAATTGAAAAACCTACTTAATGTCAATTTCATCTATCCGATATTAGATAGTCAATGGGTGTCACATTTAGTGATTGTTGCAAAGAAAAATGGAAAATGGAGAGTGGGCATTGACTACAGGGAATTAAACAAATCTACTTTGAAATATAATTTTCCACTACCTTTTATAGATCAAGTATTAGATACCTTGGTAGGGAAGAAGTATTTTTCAATTTTAGATGGTTTTAGTGGATATGGGTCAAATCCAACTAGCGCCAAAAGATCAATATAAAACTAATTTTACATGTCCATGTGGAACATATGCCTATAGGGTACTTCCATTTGGATTATGTAATGCACCTGCCACATTCCAAAAGTAAAAATATCACTTTGATACCATGTATAAATTTATAGAAATTCTATATCAATGGATTCAATCTGATCTTGTGATATACTAAAACAAGATACTGAATCCCTCTAAAATATTTGTGGAATAAAAAACATGATTGTTCAATCACATGGAAGTAAGAGAAAAAATTAAATCAATCACACAACACAGGATATTCTTGGGGAAATAAACTGCTCAAAACCCTTCTATCATATATTGTATAAAGTCAAGGAATAATGAAACAATACAATACTTAATCTCTCATGAGTTTCTCTAGCACTCTGCCAATTGTCTCCTGCTGATCTAAGAAAAATTGGACAAATACATAGCCAATTATCAGCCTTCCTTTCTCATGCAATTCCTAAAGAATTAGGGCCCTATTAAATAGGAAAATCAACCTTCCTTGATTGCGCAATCCATCATGGCTTCCTGACGGCTTCACAATTGCACTCGAGAAATTCTCTAAAAATACAACTGATAGTTATGTTCCCTTAAACCTATGTCTCAATTGGGTATTCCTCAGAGCTAACATGCATGTTGTTATTAATAACGAATCATCAATTATTTGATTGATCACTACTTATGAATTAAATAAAATTTAATTCATTGGACCTCTCACTAATTCGACCTCTCACTAATTCATCACTCAGTTAAAACTAGTTGAACTGATTTTAACTCAATTAATTGAGTTAATTTATTACACATACACCCCACTAGTGCATTAACTACAACTGGACCCCCAAAATATTAGGATCACTCTACATGCTTCATCTTAGACCCTCAACTCGAATTTCTTGAGCTACTCAGTCATCTTGACTTAGTTAACTGATACAAGTAGTTATGAGATGAAATTACAATTTATTGTCCAAATTATTTAAGGGAAAAATAATTTAGACACCCACATTCCTCACTAGTGTGTAACTGAAATTCCTCACCAATGTGTGTGTACTTTTTGTCCTTTCTGGTTGCCAATTTCAACACTCCCTCTCAACGTCGAGAAAGGAATTCAATCTATCCCAAATGGGTACTTTTGGAATGTTTTGCATGAAACACTTCTCTACTATTGTTTGCACTTGAAACTCATGAAACTGAATAGCCTCCGAACAACTGAATCAGTGTTATGCATCTTTTATCAGAGTCTTCTAATTGTTGCTAGCTATTGCAGCTGTCTATTGGACTCTCTGCGTTACTGTTGACATCTGCATCCATTCCCTCTGCACTGCTACCAACTCTAATTTGCGCTCCAGTATCTGACGTATGTCACTTTGATTTATGTCTTCTTGACATCCGACTACATCAATCCAACTGGTCCTTCCAGCTACTACTGTACTGTGGGCTCCTCGTAGCCAGGTTCGATCCATGAGACACACCATCTCAATGGACCCTGCCCAAATTTCTTCTTGGGATTATGTCTGCACATCGCCCCACCTCTCACCTGGAGGTATAGTTGCATGTACTCCCTCTGCCCATCTGGCTCGAAATTTCCCCTTCCTAGATGTCTCTGCTTGAGTGGACTCTTCCACTTGGTCTCCTCTCTGCTTCTCCAATTGTGGTTGCTCTGAAACCTTCTGAGACTGCTTGTATAAATTATACAAACAATATGTATATCATGAATTCAATCTTATCTAACAATGTACTAAAGCTAGATACTGAATCACTTCTACAAATCAATTGCGGAAATTAAAACACAATCTCCAATCACATGAAGCAAAGAAGAATCAATCAAACCACAACACATATAATTTCCCAGGGAAAGCTTGCTGCTCAAAACCCCACTATCTTCTATTATATATTCAGCATGGATACATGAAACAATTACATACAACTCTTCTCACAAGAAACTCCTGACTCAGCTAATTGTCTCACACTGTCCTAGACAAAACTGGCCAACACTTAGCCAATTCTCAGTCTCTAAACAATCGGCCTTGCTTGTGCAATCCATGATGAATGTAATCCCTATTATTTAGGAATTTTGGCCTTCCTTGACTGTGCAAGGATCATGGGCAATCCAATGGGTGTTTGGTTGCATGGGTGCAACCCAATAATCCTACAATTGATAGTCAACATCCCTTTCACCTAGATCTCAACTCGGTCTCCATTGGAGCTAACATGCATGAAGTTAATAATAGTAAATCATTAGTTTCATGTGAGATCACTGATTTTGAATTAAATAATATTTAATTCACTTGATCTCTCACTAGTGTATCAAACAATTACAACTAGCACAACTAACTTTAACTCACTTAACTGAGTTAAACTGATTACAACCTGCATTAACTAATGCACCACTGCACTTCGAACTCTGTTACAACTAGAATTACTCTACATGCCTCACCAACTACCCTCAACTCGATATTCATGAGTTAACTGTGTTTATCACACTTATTTAACTATTACAATTGATTTTGAGATTATATTACATTTTATTGTCCATCTTAATTAAGGGATAATTAAAATAGACATGCACTAAATTTATCCCACACCAGTGTAGGTGTTGCTAAGACCTGTGGTCCCACACTAGTGTAGGTGCTTCTTGGACCTCTTGGTCCCACACTAGTGTAGGTGCTAAAATTTCTTGTTGGACTTCAACACTCCCTCTCAACAAGAAAGGGATTATCCTTCACCCCGATCCTGCCTCTATGGTATTCGAATTTGCTCCTAGTGAGTGCCTTCGTCAGAATATCTGCATCTTGATCTTCCGTGGGAATGCACCTAAGTAACATTATGTGCCTTTGCACACATCTCTGAGATGGTGGTACCATATTTCTATGTTATTTGACCTATCATGAAACACATGATTAACCGAGAGTTTAATGCAACTCTGGTTATCACAATGTATCACTATCGGACCCATCTGAGAACCAAACTAACCAACCAGGATCTTTCTCATCCAGATGGCCTCACATGTAGCTTGAATTTATGCCATGTACTCTACCTCTGCTGAACTGAGTGCCACATATTGTTGCTTCTTGTTGTACCAAGAAATTGTTGTCGATCCTATGCTGAAGATCCCTCCTAATGTGCTCTTTATGTTTGATGGACTGCCTGCCCAATCTGCATTTGTGAAGCCTTGAAGCTTCACTCCCTTTGTCCGTCTGTACCATAATACATACTTTGTTGTGTCCCTCAGGTATCTCAAGACATGCTTCCCCACCTTCCAAAAGAGCTTGGTAGGCTTAACCATAGCTTGACTCAGCTAGTTAACTACGTAGCAAATTTTTGGTCTGGTGTTCACCAAGTACATCAGTGAACCAACTAACTGCATGTATACAGTAGCATCCACTACTTCTACATAAGTAGCATCCTATTTCCTCCAATTTACTGGAAGAGGAGTGCCCATGGGTTTACAGTTCTCCATGTGAAACTTACCCAATATCTCTTTGGCATACTTTACTTGAGAAACAAAAAGTTCACCATCCCGCTGCCATATTTCCAAACCAAGGAAATAATGAAGGAGTCTCGTGCCCTTCATTTCAAACTCCCTTGCAAGATCCTCCTTGCATGAGTGTATTAGCTGCTCATCACCAGTTAAAATTAGATCATCGACATAAAGTACAATAATTAATAGCTTACCCTCAACCACAATCTGGTATAGGTTCGCATCAGCTTCACTTTTGGTGAAGCTCAATATGATGAAATAGCTTTCAATTCGAGTGTACCAAGCACGAGGTGCTTGCTTTAGCCCATACAATGCTCTCTTGAGTCGACACACATGCGACTCAATGTCAAAGATCTTGATGTTAGGATATTTCGACACATAGGAAATAGTTAAGAATAACTTAGTCTAGTGTAGAGTTAGGTAAAGTGTGTTTCTTTACCATGTACATTTGTAACTTATAATCTGACGGTTATCTCTCACCTCGGTATTAATGGCACTTGATCCGTGGCTTAACACCCGATTGGTCCATGATCTCTATTTAAAGAGCATGGAGGGCCATTTGTCCGATAACCGTTTATGAGAGAAACATATGTAACTTTTCTTTTTATATTAATAAATTCCCTGAAGTGGCCACGTTGGCTCAGGGCATGGACTATTTCCCTCTTTGAGGGTTTTAACAACGTGATTATACTAGTGTACTGATTTGTGATCTATTTGTGAGCAGTGACCTTTGGTTCTTGATCTACGAAACTTACCCTGTAAATTCCTACATGGTATCAGAGCTATTTTGGGGGCCGCGTCCATTGTTGATAAAAATCCGACGTCGGTTTGACTGCATGCGAATGCCGTTTTGTAGATCTACTATTTTTGAACATTTTTGGGCTTGAAGAACTACTCGGTTGTGTCCAGAGCGTCTGTTACAGTGAGGAACGCCTTTCTTTTCATGCGAAAAGGTTTCCGGCTGCTCAAGTTATGTCAGTTTAGATCTGGAGGTATAAAGCATCTATTTTGCAGTTATATTTGTTAATATTTCTGCTTATTTTGGTTTATTTTTTCTGTTTTCGGTATTAAGGTTTTATTTATTTGCCAGATCTATACCCTCTTCTCTGTGTATGCTCTTTTTTGTGCGCACCGTGCGATCTCATCAAATCAGAAACAGGAAAAGGGATTTTTTTGCTACGTATGCTCTTTTCCCGCGTCTTTGTGCGATCTCGGGAAATCAGAAATAGTGAGAAAAGTGATAGTTGCCGGTAAGGCTAACTGAGAATCTAACATTTTGCCGTAAGGATTTACATTTCGCTTTTTTTTTTCTCATTTTTTGTGCAGGAAAAGACACGCACACCACCCCCAATAATAATAATAATAATAATAATAATAATAATAATAATAATAATAATAATAATAATAATAATAATAATAATAATAATAATAATAATAATAATAATAATAATAATAATAATAATAATAATAATAATAATAATAATAATAATAATCCCCCCTTCCTCCTTTCTAAAATAAAATAATCATTTTACTATCTCACTTGGTAAGGGGTTAGTTTATGAGAATAGAGGTCTTGGGTTCTAGTCTCCTTCTCAAGCTTCTTTTGTAAAAGGTTTTTGTTCAAAAGGGTGGAATTTTTTTTTTTTTAAATGCCGCACTTCATCCCGTTCCCGTAACTTTTTCGGCATCTACAACTCAATTTTTTCAAAAGGCATAACTTCTTCATCCAGAAGCCGTTTCTTGAGCTGTTTTTTTTTAAACGATCTAATTTTTCGATATCTTTCCATTGGAGAAGTTAGTTTTAGCTTTTCTTAGCTTCAGGTTTTTTTTTTAAAATGGAAAGTTCATGCCCGATTATTCTTAACATCACCAATTATTTCCAATGGCTACCTCACATGGTAGATATAATTAGAAGTACATGGCTTTATAGAATAGCCACAGGACAAGAAACTAAACCTTCTGATGATGATAAAGCTGCTAAATGGGAAAATAAAAAATATCAAGCACGAGGGTTGATAGGAATTTCCATTGCTCAAGATCTTCGATTTCATATCCTTGACATTGACACCCCTGATGAGGCCCTGGAAAAGCTAAAAACTGTTTTTGGCGTTCAAAATCAAATCCGGGCCCACCAGCTTGAAAATGAGTTGCTTACTTTGGACCCCAATAATTTCTCCTCCATTGAATATTTTTTGTCCAAATTTAAGACCCTCATAATTCTTTTAGAAGGTTGTAAGATCAAAAAGGACGATGGTAGCCTCGTATATTATTGCTAAGCTTGGTCCTGCATACTCTGTATTTGTTTCCGCCTTCCATTCCACCAAAGAAGCCATCATTTCTTCAGGAACCACCTACAAGAATCCCTCTTTTGATGCCTTTTGTGATTCTTTGATAAGAGAACAAGAAAAATTTTTACACCTTGGTCTTATCACTGTTGGAAACGCTTCTAAGAAAGCCTTAGCAACCCAACAACAACCATATCAAAAGAATCCCAAGAAGCAGTATCCTAAAAAATATGGTCCTAAACCAAACAAGGGCCCTAAGCAATTTCAGCCGCAAACTGAAAAATCAAATCACCAAAATAATAAGGTAAATCAAAATAAAGGGAACAAGATAGATAGACATTGCAACTTTTGCAGTCGGGATGGCCATATAGAGTCCAAATGTTTTAAGAAGATGGAAGCCTTAGAAGCAGCAATGAAGAAGCACAACATCAATTTGGAGCACTCTTCACCTTCATCTTTAGGCATGGCACTTTCTGCTTGTGGTTGTCAAGCATCAAGATTTGGTTATGCATTAAATGTATCTTCTTCTTCTCCTTCTCATGAGTGGCTCATTGATTCTGGAGCTTCTTACCACATGGCTAAAAATAAATCCATGTTTTCTTCTTTAAATGATTGTAACACCAAACATATTTATGTTGGTGATAATAGATCTCTTAGCGTTGTAGGATCTGGAACCATTCATCTAGATAATGGTCAGTTTAATGATGTACTATGTGTTCCTACCTTGTCATGCAACCTTCTATCTGTTTATCAGATAACTCATTCAGGTGAAGGGAAAATAGTAGAATTCTCACCTCATGATGTTGTAATCAAGGACCTAAAAGATCCTAAAAATATTTTAGCTACTGGCATTGCTGATGATTCCACAAGGTTGTATAAGTTTGAAAACTTTGGGTCATCATCTCTTCCCTCTGTTTTTGTTGCTCATAATGATGATGTGAGCAAAATTTGGCATGAGCAATTTGGTCACTTAAACTATCTCTCTCTTCAAACTCTATGTAAGGAAAATATGGTGATGGGCCTTCCTATGGTATCTTGCCGAGATGGTGTTTGCTCCGGATGTGTACTCGGAAAACATCATTGGGATAGTTTTGACAAACGTGCCTCTTGGCACGCTTCAGCGCCTTTGCAGCTTGTGCACAGTGATTTATGTGGTCCACTTCCTGTTGTTTCTTTCTCTAGTTGCAAGTACTTCTTAACTTTCATTGATGATTTTTCCAGACGCACTTGGGTATATTTCTTAAAACTCAAGAGTGAAGTTTTTAACATGTTCTTGTCCTTTAAGGCCTTTGTTGAGAAACAATCTGGACATCAAATTCTTAAGTTAAAATTAGACAATGGCGGAAAATATGTTAACAACAAATTTATCAACTTCTGCATTGAGCATGGCATTCAATTGCAACATACTGTTCCATATACTCCACAAAAAAATGGTGTAGCTGAAAGGAAGAATCGCACCTTAAAATAAATGGCTAATTATATGCTTCAATCTAAAGGACTTGGTCTCAATTTTTGGGCAGAAGCCATTAAATGTGCAAATTACATAGTAAATCGCACTCCTACTAAGGTTTTAAATAATATAACTCCAGAAGAAGCTTGGAGCTCAATCAAACCAGATGTAAGTCACTTTCGTGTTTTTGGAAGTGATGCTTGGGCCCATATTCTAGATACGAAACATAAAGCCTTAGAACCTAAGAGTGAAAAATGTATTTTTGTTGGATATTCTAAAGATGTCAAAGGATATAGACTTCTTCAACCAAAATCCAAAAATATAATCATTAGAAGAGATGTAAAGTTTGATGAAAATTTATCGGCCTGCGAGCCTGGTTCGGCGGGTGTGCCACCTTTGGCCTGCGAGCCTGATTTGGTATATGTGCCATCTCTCTCTCTCTCTTCTATTTTTAATAGCATTCCTTCTAGTTCAAATGATGACAACGAGGATGAAAATCATCCTCCAGCTCGTGAAATTGTTCCTCATACTCCACCGCTTCCAAGATGGGTCCACTCTACTCAGGATGCAGCAGGTTCTCTTGCAGGTGACCCTGTCGTTCGATGACGTACACGTTCTCAGTTCAAAAGAGCTTCTTCTTTATTGGCTCAAGTTCCAGAAAAAATTGATCCAGAAACCTTTGAAGAAGCCTCCAGTCATCCAGATTGGGATGAAGCTATGAATGAAGAGTATCGTTCCATATTGGCAAACAATACTTCTGATCTTGTTCCTCTTCCAAAAGGAAGAAAACTTGTCAGATGCAGATGGGTTTACAAAACAAAGTTTGGACCAGATGGAAAAGTGGATAGACATAAAGCTCGTCTTGTTGCTAAAGGTTTTTCACAAGTTGAAGGCATTGACTATATTGAAACCTTCTCCCCTGTTGCCAAAATGAATTCTATCCGCCTTGTTCTTTCCCTTGCTGCCTCCTTTAAATGGGAAGTCCATCAGATGGATGTTAAATCCGCCTTCTTACATGGAGATTTTCATGAAGAAATCTACATGGAACAACCCCCTGGCTTTATCCAAAAAGACTCTAGCCTTGTTTGTCGCCTTAGGAAGTCTCTCTATGGTCTCAAACAAGCTCCTCGAGCTTGGTATGCCAAAATGGATAGATTTCTATTAGATAATGGCTTTTCTAGGTGTCATTCTAACAACACTGTCTACACTAAGAAAGTGGGTAAGTCCTTCACCATCCTTGTTCTTTATGTTGATGATCTTATCCTTACTGGTAGTGATCCAAACCATATAAACCATGTGAAGTCTAGCCTCAAAAAGAAGTTTGAAATGACAGACTTAGGACACTTGCATTATTTCTTTGGTCTTCAAGTCTTGCAATCCAAGGAAGGCATTACCCTCTCTCAGTCCAAGTATGCCTGTGATCTTCTACACCACTTTCACATGGAAGACTGTAAGCCTGCCCCTTCTCCCTTTCAGTCTGGAGTCAAGCTTTCAGTCAACTGTACTACCCCTGAAGTTGATGCTACCTTATACCATCAACTTGTTGGTAAACTTTTATATCTAACCCATACCCATCCTAACCTTTCCTTTGCCGTTGATCTTATCACTCGGTTTATGCACCAACCTCATGAAAGTCACTGGAAAGCAGCTAAAAGAATACTTCGATATATTCGAGGTACAGTTTAGTTTAGGATTCATTCCAGTGCAGGAGCATCTCCCTTTTGATTGGTTTCACTGATTCTGATTGGGCTGGTGACCCTGATGATTAGAAGTCCACTGCAGGATATGTATTCACTCTTGGTTCAGGACCTATTACTTAGTCTTGTAAGAAACAAAGTGCCATTTCCCTTGCTTCAGCAGAAGCAGAGTATCGTGTTGCAGTTGAAGCCAGCAAGGAAGCCATGTGGCTTCGTCAGATCCTATCTGAATTTGGTCTTCATCAGCAACATCCAACTACACTTTGGTGTGATAATCAGAGTTCCATTCAGCTATGTAAAGATCCAGTTCAGAATCAGCATATGAAACACATTGAACTCCACATACACTTCATCAGAAAGCTCATTCATGATCGTGTTCTTGAAGTGCAGTATTGTCCGACCAATGATCAAGTAGCCGATATCTTTACGAAGGCTCTCACAGAAGTGAAGTTTACCAAACTTTGATCCATGCTTGGAGTTCAGGAAAGTTGTCATTAAGGGGGGATAGGCTCTAATGCCTCCTTCCTTCTCCTATTGTGTCATTTTTGTAAATCCTTCAATCCTATCCCAATTTTTTCTTAAGGGGGGATGTTAGGATATTTAAACACACGAGAAATAGGCTCCTTTTGTGTCACCTTTGTAAATCCTTCAATCCTATCCCAAGTTGTTCTTAAGGGGGGATGTTAAGATATTCCGACACATAGGAAATAGTTAAGAATAACTTAGTCTAGTGTTGAGTTAGGTAAAGTGTGTTTCTTTACCATGTACATTTGTAACTTATAATCCGACGGTCACGATTTGTAGTGATCCGACGGTTATCTCTCACCTCGGTATTAATGACACTTGATCCGTGGCTTAACACCCGGTTGGTCCATGATCTCTATTTAAAGAGCACGAAGGGTTATTTGTTCGGTAACCGTTTATGAGAGAAACATATGTAACTTTTATTTTTTATATTAATAAATTCCCTGAAGTGGCCGCGTTGGCTCAGGGCATGGACTGTTTCCCTCTTTGAGGGTTTTAACCATGTGATTATACTGGTGTACTGATTTGTGATCTGTTTGTGAGTGGTGACCTTTGGTTCTTGATCTACGGAACTTACCCTATAAATTCCTACACTTGAAACCTTCTGGTTGCTCTATGTACACTTCTTCCTCAATAACTCCATTGAGAAACATAGTTTTCACATCTATCTCATGAATGTGCCACCCCATCTGTGCTGAGAGTGCAAGGATAGATCTAATGGAAGAGTACCTTGCAATTGGGGCAAATGTATCATCATAGTCGATCCCCTCAATCTGTGAGAATCCTTGGGCCACAAATCTGGACTTGTACTTCTCCACAATCCCATCAACAGCTTGTTTTACCTTCTAGATCCAACCATTGATTTACCGTCCGATCTTGGGACAATCTCCCATGCATTGTTCTTGACAATGGAGTCATATTCCTCCACCATTGCATCAACCCAAATTGGTTGTTGTAATGCCTACTGAAAGGAAGATGGTTCTATCACAATACACTTGCTCATAAGAGCCATGTACCCAGTAAACATGTCTAGAGACTTTATCTTTCTGCGCAATGAAGTAGGGGCTCCTACATTCTCTGCAGCATCAAGTCTCAATATATCAGCTTCTGTGGTGTGCCTTCTACCATTTCTATTGGATGGATTTGCATGAGTGTTTTCTTCCACTCCATGATCCTCCACATGTGGCTACTTCACATCTTGAGGCTCATCCTTTGGAACCAAGATTTCCTCCTCTGCATGCAAATCCAGCTCCCTCTCAAGGGACAATCACATGGCTCTCTCCTCATCAAATTTTATATCTCGTCGCACAAAAATCATTCTGTTGTTTGGAAAATACACCCGATAGTCATTAGGGGAATTTTGAGGTCTAAAATGGGCCTCCTAAGAAAATAATAAAATAATAGCTAAACCATTAAAATAATATTTATGAATTTTCATTTTACTTTTTGCACCACAATCTATGTAACCATGGTTAAATTAAATTGAAAAGGTGCACCAAATTAAAATTAATAAAAAAATTGTATTGATGTAATTATAAATAAGAATTATATTTTCAAAAAAAATCATTATCATTGAACAATTAATTCATTTGTCCTTTGTACTTAAATAACTTAAAATAAATTATAAATATAAATTGATAAATTTTTAATTATATAGTACACTATTAATTAAAATTTATACAATAATAATATTTTATTCAAAAAGTGTGAAATGACATTTACTATTAGTATTTTACTTTATGACTTTAAAAGTACTTAGAGCACTACCATGGTTAACCATGATTTTTTATCCACCATTGAGAATGTGACAAGTAAGTACCTTTAACTCAAGAAATTCCACCTCAACCATTTGGAATGATGTCATCCCCTAAAATGTGATTGGTTCTCATAAAGTGAATTTTGATTATACATTTTCCTTAGGAGGCCCATTTTAGACCTCAAAATTCCCCTAATGTGTGGGGAGTTTCAGTGTACCCCACAAATATCCCAATCTCAATTGTTGGATCCATATTCTTCCTAATGTCTTTGGTCACATGCACATAAACATATGAGCCAAAAATCTTAAAATGTGAAACCTCAGGTTTCTTACCAGTGAAAGCCTCTTATGGTGTACTCATGCCAAGTATCCTATGAGGACAACGGTTCTGCACAAATACCGTTGCGTTTCATGCCTCTTCCCAGAGATGCGTCGGTAGGCCTTAATCATGGAACATCGCTCTTGCTGCACCCACAATTGTTATGTTCTTTCTTTTAGCAACCCCATTCTGTTGTGGGTTATGAGGCATTATCAGTTCTCTCTGAATTCCTTCTTTGCTACAGAAGTTCTTGAATTCATTGGAGATGTAATCACCACCATTGTCGCTCCTAAGAGCTTTCACATGCTTCCATGTGTTTTTCTCCACCAGTGATTTGAACTCAAGAAACTTTGAGAACGTCTGATCTTTCTTCTGCATGAAGTAGATCTAGCACTTCCGAGAAAAGTCATTAAAAAATATCACATAGTACTTATGCTTTGTTGTTGAAGCAACATATTATGGTCCACACACGTTTGAGTGAACTCTCTCAAGTATTTCCGAAGCTCGGTTCTCCTTCTCATGAAAGGTTGCATTTACATATTTTCCCATAATACATCCCTTGCATGTGTCTGACTATGCAACTGTACCCTTGGGAAGACCTGTATAAATCTGTTGCATGAGTTTTAATGCTCTATGGTGAAGATGGCCCAATATCCTATCCCATAACTCAGCCTCATCCCGACTCACCACTTTATCCGCCTTACCCATCAATGTTGCGTAGCCATCTACATCAAGTTTATAGATATTCTTAACTCGAATCCAAATCTTATTGGCTTGTCCTGTTGTTTTGTGTCGCAGGAAAGATTTTCCTTCACTAAAAACAACATCATAGCCTCTATCCTCCAACATTGCAACTGAGACTAAATTTTTCTTCAAGCCTGGTACATGCATTACATAATTTAATTGAAAGGGTTTACCTGACTATCTTTGGAATGTAATGTTACCAATCCTGGTAGCACTGTACCGCCCGTCATCACCCATTTCGATATGCATTTGGAGGTCCTTCTCCTCCAAGCTACTGAAAAGTTCTTTGTCTCCCGTCATGTGAAAGGATGCACAACTATCCAAATACCACACTGATCCCATTACATTTGACACCATGCATGCAATAAGCAAGAATTCAAGCTCAAATTATAAGGCCAAAGCCTCACCAGCTATAGATCCTGAAGCCTTCTTGTTCTTCTTCTTTTGTGGACAGTTAGTGGCATAATTCCCATGCTCGTGACAGTGAAAACACTTCACTCTGGACATGTTGTGCTTCTTGGCATCTTTGGACTCAAATTTGGAATGGAATTTAATTCCTTCCCCCTTCTTTGCCTTGGCAACCAAAGCACAATATTATTCATCTTTATTCTTAGATGAAGATCCATCTCTGGTATTCCGTCTGAACTCCTCTTGCACTAAATCCGACTAAAGTCATTCCCAATCTGCCAGCTTTTCCCTTCCATTGATAGAGTCCTGATGACTATGCCAACTCTTGGGAATTCCCAGAAGAGCTAAGCTCACTAAATTATCATCAGCGACAGTAATTTCAACGCTACCCAGCTCATCCCGACATTGGACAAACTTTGTTAAATATTTTGGCATGGAGTCACATTTCTCCATCTTCATATTCCCGAGTTTATCTTTCAGTGCCAATTTCCTATGGTCACTGTTTCTCTGAAATAGATCTGTCAAATCTTTCCACATAGCATATGGTGTCACTTTTCCATGGAGACTTGAGACAATGCGGTCTTTTACTCCCTCCAGTAATATCCTCCTTGCCTTTGCCACTTTCTTTTTCCATGCATCAGGATTTGCAGCATCTATCATAACGGGTTTAGGAACATCATTTTCAATGAATTCCTTCAAGCCATTGTCTTCGAGTAATTCCTCGATATTTTCTTTCCAAGCAATATATTTAGAGTTTCCCTTGAGTGAATACTCCAATCTCAAGCCATTGAAAGCCGTTTCGATCCTGAATCAGCTGTAGCACCAAGAAAGTCTTCTGCAAATTCAAATTCTATTAAGTCACAAACTCTCCTCCTTCACTATTGTGATTTCCTGTGCTATGATACCATGTAGAAATTATACAAATAATATGTATATCATGGATTCAATCCGATCTAACAATGTACTAAATCTAGATACTGATTTTCTTCTACAAATCAATTGCAGAATTTACAACACAATCACTAATCACATGAAGCAAAGAAGAATCAATCAAACCACAACACAGATAATTTCCTTAGGAAATATTGTTGCTCAAAACCCCACTATCTTCTATTTTATATTCAGCATGGATACATGAAGCAATTACATACAACTCTTCTCACAAGAGCCTCTTGTACTTAGCTAATTGTCTCACAATGTCCTGGACAAAACTGGCCAACACTTAGCCAATTCTCAGCCTCTAAACAACCAATCATGCTTGCACAATCCCCGATGAATGGAATCCATAGTATTTAGGAATTTTGGCCTTCCTTGACTACGCAAGGATCATGGGAAATCCAATGGGTATTTGGTTGCATGGGTGAAACCCAATAATCCTACAACTGATAGTCAACATCCCTTTCACCTAGATCTCAACTGGGTCTCCACTGGAACTGACATGCATGCAGCTAATAATAGTAAATCACTAGTTTCATGTAAGATCACTGATTGTGAATTAAATAATATTTAATTCACTTGATCTCTAACTAGTGTATCAAACAGTTACAACTATCACACTGACTTTAACTCACTTAACTGAGTTAAACCAATTACAACCTACATTAACTAATGCACCACTGCACTTCAAACTCTGTTATGACTATAATTACTCTGCATGCCTCACCAACTACCCTCAACTTGAAATTCATGAGTTAGCTGAGCTTATCACACTCAATTAACTATTACAAGTGATTTTGAGATTAGATTAGATTTTATTGTCCATCTTAATTAATGGATAATTAAAATAGACATGCACCAAATTTATCCCACACCAGTGTAGGTGCTAATAATACCTCTGGTCCCACACTAGTGTAGGTGCAGCTTGGATCTCCTGGTCCCACACTAGTGTAGGTGTTGCAATTTCTCGTTGGACTTCAACACTTCTAAGGCTACATGTTGAGAGATAATTTCTCCCTCTCCACCACCAAGTTATTAACCACTGATTTTCTCCTCAAATATTTGCATGCATCCTCGACCTTGAGAACATACAGGTTCTTGAATCTTACATCAATATATTTCACTTGTCCCGTGGCTATGTGTTTAAGGAAAACCTTTCATTTTATAAACATCACATCATAACCACGGTCTTCCAATACCGCTACGGAGACAATATTATTCCTTAGGCCTGGAACATACAAAACATCTCCCAATCTGAGAGGGGAGCCAGACTCCCTCTGAAAGGTAATTGTACCTATGTCGGTCGCGCTATACCTCTCGTCATCTCCAAACTCTATGTTTTGTTGGAGGTCCTTCTCCTCCAAGTCACTAAAGATATCTCTATTCCTTGTCATATGGAATGAGGCACTATTGTCTATATACCACATGCATCCCATTACAGTGTTGGCCATGAATGTAATGAGAGTAAAGTCAAGCTTGAACTGTGAAGCTAGCACTTCACCCGCTGCAACTGCAGGCTCCTTCTTGCTTGCCTTCTTTTGTGGACAATTCGAGACATATTTCCCATGCTCGTGACAGTGAAAACACTTGATCTTGGACAAGTCTCTTTTTCCCTCTTCACCTTGGGAATTCTTTCCCTTGGCTTTATTTCATTTTCCAACTAATGCACAATATTCTTCTTTGTTGGTGTTGGAGGTCCCGTCTTTGGTGCTCCACCTTATCTCTTCTATTACCAAGTCGAACCACAAATTCTCCCAGTCTGGTAACTTCTCCCTCCCGTTCACAGATTCCTAGTAACTATGCCAGATCTTGGGAAGGCCTAGAAGTGCTAGGCTCACCAAATAATCCTGGGATAATGTCACACCAACACTTCCAAGCTCATATTAACATTGACTGAGGTTCTCCAAGTATGTTGGTACCGTCTCTCCCTCCTCCATCTTGATCTTTCTGATCTTGTCTTGCAACACTAACTTCCTGTGGTCACTGATATTCTGAAACAGATTTTTTAAGGCCTTCCACATAGCATATGGAGTCGCCTTCCCATGGAGACTCTAAAAAATATGATCTCGAACTCCCTCTAAAAAGATCCTAATTCTCGCCTTTGCTACCTTCTTCTACCATGCATCAAGAAGTTGGGCATCTGCTGTTGCCGGCTTAGGAATATCGATATCTATGAATTCTTTCAACATGTTTTCCTCCAACACTTCCTCCATCCTTTCCTTCCATGCAATATAATTTGAATTTCCCTCGATTTAATATTCGAGTCTTAATCCATTGAAATACATCTTGATCTATTATTGAATCCTGAAGAATAAATCTGCAAATTTGAACTTGTTCAAGACAAACTCAATTTCTTCTCTTCTATTGTGATTCCTGACACTCTGATACCATGTAGAAATATCGCTCTACTACCATGTTTAAATTTATATAAATTCTATATCCATGCATTCAATACGATCTTGTGATGTATTAAAACAAGATATTGAATCCTTCTACAATATTTGTGGAATAAAAAACACGATCGCTCAATCACATGCAAGTAAGAGAAAGAATTAAATCAATCACACAACACAATATGTTCTTGGGGAAATCAACTAATCAAAACCCCGTTATCATATATTATATAAATTCAAGGAATCATGAAACAATACAATGCTTAATCTCTCATGAGATTCCCCAGCACTCTGCCAATTGTTTCCTGCTGATCTAGGAAAAATTGGACAAACACATAGCCAATTCTTAGCCTTCCTTCAGCCTTCCTTTATCACGCAATTCCTAAATAATTAGGCCCCTATTGAATATGAAAATTAGCCTTCCTTGATTGTACAATCCATCATGGCTTCCTCATGGCTTTATAATTTCACTTGGGTAATTCTTAAAAAAATACAACTGATAGTTATGTTCCCTTTAACTTCTATCTCAAATGGGTCTTCCTTAGAATTGACATGCATGCATCTATTAATAGTGAATCATCAGTTATTTGATTTATTACTACTTGTGAATTAAATTAAATCTATTTTAATTCACTGGACCTCTCACTAATTCATCACTCAATTAGAACTAGTTAAACTGGTTTTAACTCAATTAACTGATTTAACTGATTACACATGCACCCCACTAGTGCTTTAACTGCAACTCGACCCCCAAAATATTAGGATCTCTCTACATGCCTCATTTAAGACCCTCAACTTGAATTTATTCATATAACTCAGTCATCATGACTTAGTTAACTGATACAAGTAGTTATGAGATGAAATTACAATTTATTGTCCAAATTATTTAAGGGAAAAATAAACTAGACACCCACATTCCTCACTAGTGTGTAACTGAAATTCCTCACCAATGTGTGTGTACTTTTTGTCCTTTATGGTTGTCAATTTCACTATTTCTTGTCGCAAATTTCAACACCAAAGAGTAGTTTTAGGTATCTTTTCTGATCTAATTCATGACTGCGTGGAAGTTCACATGGATGAATTTACTGTATATGAAGATAATTTTGAGGAAGCTATTGAAAGTTTGGAAAAAAATATTATTAGATGTAAAGAAGCAAGCCTTTCATTAAGCCATGAGAAGTGTTTTATGATGTTCAATGAAGGGATTGTCTTAGGCCACCATATTTCAGAGGATGGAATTAAAGTGGATACATCTAAAGTAGAAGTAATTTCCAAAATTTCAATTCTTGTTTTTCAAAGAGAATTTAAAATTTTTCTCATATTTACTGGATATTATAGCATATTCATAGAAAATTTCACAAAAATAGTCTCTGCACTTTTCTAACTTCTTACAAAAGATTGTGAATTTGTATGGAGCTCTGACTGTCAAAAAGCATTTGAGACATTGAAACAAAATATTACTGGAGCACCAATTCTAATAGGACCTAATTGGTCTCTCCCTTTCCATATTTCTATTGATGCTTCAAATATAGTTTCAGGAGTAGTGTTGGGACCAAAATATTTAACTCCTTATGTTATTTATTATACAAGCAAAAAATTGACTCCAGTAGAGTTAAATTATACCTATAACAGAAAAGGAGTCTTTAGATGTTGTGCATGCCATTAATAAGTTTTGACATTACGTCATTAGTTATGAAACTTCCATTCATATAGATCATTCTGCTATTATATATCTAATGAAAAAACCAATTACTAATGGTAGGATTACAAGATGGTTGTTATTATTACAATGATTTAACATTACTATTCTCGATATACCAGGAAAAGAAAATATGGATGTTGATTTTCTTCCTAGAAAGTAGAATAATGATGATGATATTATTGTAAAAGATAATTTTCCATATGAGTATCTACTAAAACACCTTGGTTTGCAGATATTTCCAATTATTTAACTACAGAAAAATTACCACCTCAACTATTAGCTAGGGAAAATTAGGAGGTTATCAAAACCAATGCACATTATTCTTGGATAGATGGATAATTATACAAAATAGGACCTCATTTTATTATCTGAAGCTGTGTTCGAGAAGATGAAGTACCAGCAATTTTGAATCTTTTCAGGATGATCAATGTGGAGGACACTTTTCTCACAAAAGAACTACTTAAAAAATCCTTCTTTTGGGATATTATTGGCCATCTATTTTTAAATATGCCAAATAATATGACAATATATGTGATAGTTTCCAAAGAATGGGAAAGCTTATTCCAGTAGATGAAATGCCTCTACAACCATAGGTAGTTGTAGAGCCTTTTGAAAAAGGGGCTCTAGATTTTGTTAGACCAATAAATCCTCCATCCAAACAGAAAAGGTACATAATTGTTTGCACATATTATGTTACAAAATGGGTAGAAGCTAAACCTATTTTATTTGCAACTAAAAATTTTGTAGTTACATTTATGTTTGAGGATATATTTACTCGTTTTGGTGTTCCAAGAGAAATTGTAATAGATCAAGGTAGTCAATTCACATCGAAATTGGTGCAAAAGATCATGGAGAAATAAAATATCAAGCATTGAAATTCTACTCCATATAATCCACAAGCCAATGGACAAGTGGAATCCACCAACAAGGTACTTGAAGCAATTGTAACAAAGAATATGCATTTGGATAGGAAATATTGGGTAGAAAAGATTGCAGAAGCACAATGGGCATATTGAACCACATGGAGAAACACAACTAGACATACTACTTATGAGCTTGTATATGGAAAGCAAGTTTTGTTTCCAATTGAATTCCAAGTGGATACCTTCAGAACAACTGATATATTAGGCCTTGATATATCAGAAGCTAAAAAATAAAGACTAGCACAATTGAATGAGCTAGATGAAATTCGACAAGATGTATGAACAAGTTACCTTCCTTGTTAATGGTCATATATTATTATTTTATCATAAACCACTAACAAAGGAATATTTTGTCAATTATTTGTAAGAAAATTCATAAATTAAGCTGGTTAAGAAACAAGATTATTCTCCTCATTCTCCAACTCAATTATAATTATTTTTGTCATTTAATATATATATATATATATATAATAAAGTATAAGCAACAAAACCAACAACGTTGGCATGCTTATACATAAAATATTAACTAAAAACCAAGGGTTCTTGGCAGTTTAGATTTTCATAAATTCCCTTATCTTGTCCCTATTTCTTTTTATCGGTCTTATTATAGTAAAATTTAAGGTTAATAGATACTTATAAAGACCAACTTTCTTCACTGATCACCAAAGCCACAACAACAATAAAGAGTCTTTTCCCGATCGAACAACAAATTTCAAGAAATAAGCAACAACAAAATTAATGTCATTCTGCAGCTGATATTTATTTTTGCAGCTAGGTCCAAATTCTACAGTCAAATAACATCAACATCAATGTTCATAGAAACTACATCAAGGGTATCCACAACAAAGGTATGTAGGATGTTGAATTATTTTCATATCAGAACATTAGGTTTTAAATCATGAAATGATTTTATAAAAAAGGATTGAATTATTATAATACCTTATAAGACTGCCTAAAAATCATGTTCATTACCATAACCGTTAAACCCCATTCGATCATTATTACTCAATTAGTCACATCAAATCCGCTTGAAATCGTATACATCCCACCGATCTTGTGAAATCATATCTAAAATCATGGGTAATTATATGAAAAGGCTTAGTCCTATCACAAAACAAATACCCCGAGAGAACCTTACTCTGTTATCATTTCACTCCATCTCATTCCATTCTATAACCCTCGTCATTCAAATTTTTCTCACTCCATTCATCACCTTTTTCAAAAGGAAACAATTTAAGGTCGAAACTTATCTCCACCATGGGTATCATCGTCTGATTTGAACCAAATGTAATCAAGTTTCTTCAAGCATACCCAAGAGTTAAATAACAATTGCAACAAGTATGGGGGCTTAGGTTCTTTGAAAAATTCGACGGGCATGAGACAAAGGTTACTAAATATTTTTCTCAGGATTTTGATGGGATCGATGCAAAAATTAGTGACATCAAGCTTATCCTGACAGAGTTTATCATGGCAGAGCTATGAAATTACTCAGAAACGAATAAAGTTGGTTTAGGAATAGGAAAATCAAGGAGAATGATTGGGTAAACTTTCCTTCGGGAACCAGGTATGTATATATCCATCTTTAAAAAGAGAATTCCAGTTACAACATTAAAAGGAAAATAAAGAAATTAATTGTTGGTTATTCAGAAAATTTTAACTTATGGAGGATTCAAAACTATCTTTTTCTATCATGCTTGGCTCCTGATACATTTTATTGATGGAAATTAAATTGATTTTCCCTACTTCTTGCTATGTAGTCTGAGAAATATGGAATCTAGTATACAAAGAGAGTTTAAATAGATTGATAATTCCCTCTACCATCATGGACTTATCAAAATTATGAAAGTGACATATTTAGAAGCTAAGGGAGACAATTGGAAATATTTTCTAGTTCATAACCACTTTGTAGAACTCCAGGAAGAAGAAACAAGCCGGAGGGTTAAAAGAAGTCGACGAAGATCAGTATGAAATCCTAATCGTGAAGAGTAAATTGAAAAATAAAGTTCAGAACATAATGAAACAGAGGCACCAAAAGACCCGTTTGAAGATGATACCCCAATCTCTCAGTAATTTGAAAAATGTTAGCAGAAAAATGAAAAAAAAAGCCTTATAAGAAAGAAAATCAGCCCAAATTTTAAGCTACCTAAAGAAAGTGAGAAAGAAGAAAAGAGGAAACAAGTAACTAGCAAAAGGAAAAGAAGCCAAGACATTGAAGGATCAGGAATAAAACCAAGAAGAAGTAGAAGAATTTTGAAACTATCAAATACACAGTCTCCAGAAATTATTGATGTTGAAGAAGAAGGATATAGGACATCACCTCAAATAATGAGCCCATCAAGAAAAACACCAGACATTGACCCATTTTAGCAGGAAAATTTTGATTATGTGGAGTCTTTAGAACAACGAGCGCAACAAAAGGTAAATATCTCTCAGAATAAAGAAAATTAATTTGATGAAACCCCTCTGACAGAACAAACCCTTGAAAAAAAAACAAAGTTGAGGATTCTCTCAAACAAGACATATATGAGTTAGAATTTCTTAATTAACATATTGTACAGGAACAAGAAGTGACAAGGATACTAAATGAAATATTAAGAACTTGGAACTATAATATAATTTTGCATCTCTGCCACTAGTACAAGAAAAAAAAGAAGCTCAAAGAAAACAATAGGTTCCTTAAGAATAGAATCAGGGGATTGCAGATTAAATTATGATGAAGATACCAAGGGAAATATTCAACATTAAAAAGAGAAAGGAAAGCACTAGTCTCGATGTGTTTGAACAGGCTTCTGAAATCATACATTGAAGAAGAATAAAACCAATTTTTAATTTTTGATGCATGAGGACATGCAAGACCTTTGGTGTGGGGGAATGTTGAAGTCTGAAATTGTTTCCTTTTTTACTACCTTTTTCCCTCTCCTCTATCTTCTTGTGATCATTTTGTAGTTGTCTTTCCCTAATCAAGGTCGTCTCAAACTTACTCAAGCTTATAAAAGGTATCAATCATCCATTTTTTAGAATCTATTATTTATTTATGAATTATAATGAAAACATATCTACAATTACAGAATCTTGATCATTCCATACCTAATATTGAATTCTGCAACCATATCTAGGATTATACAGGTTTCAATGCACTAGTAAAGGAATGAAAGGTACCTGAAGGTTACAAGTGTTCACCACATGGATGTCCACCTATAGTATATGTGCGCTAGGCATATTATAAATAGATAGAAGATGTCTAAGCTAAGTAGTGAATGATTTTGGAGGATATTTTATGCTTTTTATCGCAGTTAGTCTGTAAGAGTATCGTCAGGTTAGGGTTGGGTAAAAGGCTCATGTTGGCTATGTGCGTGGAGACTTAGTCCTGGATGTGTGCGGACTCTGCTGGCTGTGTTCGCACAAGGGATTGTAAGGGTTTATAAGGATATCTGAAGGAAAACTGATGTATTGATAGATCTGAAGAATTAATAGAAGGAATTGTTTTGGTGAACTTCTTGTGTTATGCATATATGCTATTTACTGTTATGCTTAATGAGATCGCATTCTTTGTTTACTTACTAATGAATGTGCATAACTAATTGATGTGTTTATGCATAAATACTGATTTATGTCAAGTAAAATCGAGATTTGGTCCTGATCTGTTGTTTGCGCTGAGAAAACATTATTTCTGTGATATTGTCTTTGCGATCTGTTATATAGTATTGTGCTAGATCTGTGGATAACTTACAATTAAATGTTGAAAAATTATAGATCTGTTTAATTCTATAATGCATTATGATTTATCAGCTTCTGTGTCTGCACCAATGTGATAACAATTATGTGGGCGCGCATTTGTATACGGTTGCTATGGATTTTTATTGGAAACCACTCATCAATTCCTCCCTTAGGGTGCGGAAACCTGGTTCCAGCACCTCCCCATACTGCTTCGAGTAACACTTTGATCTGCAGAAGTGGATCACTGCCGAAAGGGCCAGTAGTTAGAGGGTTTTTTGGTTTACCTATAACTCTGAACCTGGGTCAGGACCCCTCAAGCCAAAAAATGGTTTTGTGTTCAATACCGGGATTGTCATTTTGAGGGAGATTTGATGTTGTGGCAGCCCCCGCGAAACGAATTGCAAGATTGGTTGGATAAAATGGTCCTAGAATTTGCACTCTAGGAGAGTATGAGCAGTAAGTTATCTGTTGAAAAATGGGTAGAAAAAAATATTTATACATAAGCGCTTGATATTTTATTTAGTTCCTTCGCATATGAGCTTCAAGAGTGGTTTTTATGCTTAGTTGAATTCCATCACTGTATAAGAGACGACCCAGTAACTGAGTGGACGTCTGAATTGATCCAAAAATAGGGAATTATGACATTAAGATCACTCATGCGGCATATCATTAGATCGATTGACTCTTGGGTGGCTTTGTGACTGAATTTTCTATTGATCAGTTTGTATCTTACTCTGAAGTAGAAAGAATATATTTCAAAGGCCCTAAAGGTAAGTTTTTTCGTTCACTGAAGTTTTCGATGAAAATGCTATTGTGTGAAAAAGGGTGTATGTGAGAACACACTGCTTGAATGCATCAGAAGGGTTCAGATATGTGCAGTGGAAGGATTTACCGCGAAGATTTTGAAGAAGTCCCTTATAGCCCTCTAAAGCTTAGATCTGATGAAACCGCTAGCTCCAGTGATTCTGACGAAGAAATATTTTTCCAACAGAAACCCTTAAGTGTGTTTCCTACCCCATCCACCCCACTTATTTCATCACACCATAGAATTCTTACCCCTCCACGCAGTCTGTATCCTCATCCTCCCCTAGAAGTAGTAATGGTAGCATCAATGAAGCTGCCGAATTTCAAGGGTATTAGGAATGAGGACATCGAACATTTCTGTTTTGTGACTTAGGCTATGTGGCAGGCACAACAGGTTCACAGTAATGATATCAAGAAAGCGTAGCTCGCTACTGCCTTCCAAGATAGAGCATTGGATTATTACATGAGGTTTGTTTAGGATAACCATGATGCTATCTTGCAACAGATAAAGACAACTCTAAAAGAACAGTTCAAAAATCCTAAATCATACTCATAGTTGGTAATTGAGATGAAATCCACAAGGAGCTTAATGAGTTTGTATGGGAAGCAGACCAACGATTGAAGTGTGTAAGCAGGGATGGATGATTTGTCATTGACGATGCTTAGCATAAAGAATGGTTCATTTATGTGTTTCTCCCCCATCTACGCTAGTCGCTCCCCTATCTACTCCAACCACAAAAGATTGCCACATTAGCTGAGGCTGTAGAGGTCACAATGAAGCTGGAGGTTACACCAACACTTGTTGCACATGGGACTCAACAAATACAGAACCAGTTGGAAGCCATGCACTTGGAAATTCAAAGCCTATGAAATGATAAGGGAAAGGAAGCATGTGCATATATCTCGTGTATAAAATGCAAATATTTCGGGCACCATAAGGATCAGTGTCCTGTTTTCACCAATTATTTGAATGTTGGAGGTCCCATCCCCTTGAAGAGCCATGCCTGGTGTACAATTTGTCAGGTGGTTGGATTGCATGACACAGACTCCTGTCTGAGGATTGGGAAATATTAGCCTGACCTAAATCAGGTTTTTTGCAGGTTATGTTTGTCATTAGAGCATGATGAGCATTGTTGTTGCACCTATGAGATGATGATGTATAAATATGAAATATACAGGGTGCAGGCTGATTCATTATCACTAGCATCCTCTTGTGCGTGCGGAGGATCTCCGGGCAGAGGAAGAGGTCGAGGAGGTGGGTCAACTGGTCAAGGAAGAGGACAAGTCATTTGTTATAACTGCGGAGATCCTGGCCATTATGTGTGTGATTTCCCAAATCCTACGCGCCAGTCTTGCAGGTATTCTAGGCAACTCGATCATGTGCTTGAAGATTTCCCTATCCTAATTGCTAAGATACAGGAAAGAAATATGCAGAACCCGACACAAAATCTGCAAATGGTGCATGCTAAACCTCGTGGGGAGGATCCAAGTGTGAATGTAGTGATAAGGAGCAGAATAGCTACCAATAAAGATAAGGGCAATAAATCAGATCCAGATATATGGATCCGTCAAGCACCAGAGCATAAAACATGAGTCAATCTTCAGTGTGTGAAAGCAACCTTTATTGAGGCATGGAAGGAATTCACTAAGGGTGGTGCATCTACATTGGGTAGACCGCTGCAAAGCGTTGGAGGAGATGAAGAGATTAAACCCTTCCTACAGGCTTGTATGAAACTGTTGTGCAAAAAGAAGGCGGTCGAGAACCTGTAGGCTCTGATAGATAATTGCGCAGAGAAGGAACCACCAATGGAATAACAACACATTGTCAACAAAATTTACAAGAATAAGAAAAGAACGAGTAGGGAGATGTGCCTGACTGCGCAGATATGAGCTTATAATATAGACCAGGTAATTCTTGACCTGGGGTCATATGCTAATGTTATACCAAAAAAGATATGGCAAGGCATGGGTGAACCCAATATGGAATGGTCCACGATCCAACTACGCATGGCCAATCAACAGACTATCATTCCTCATGGGCGGTTGCCTCAAGTTGTAGTCAATATTGAGGGCATCAATGTGAAAGTCGACTTTAAAGTGATATAGATCGTGGATGATACAGATCCCTATCCTGCGTTATTGGGCTTGGATTGGGCTATTTACATGGATTGTGTGATATACTTGAAGAAAATAAGGATGGATTTTGAGAACAATGGAGTCTGAGTTATCATCCCTCTAGACCTCGTCGAAGGACACATATATACAGAGATTGTGCGCGTTGAGGACGACACTGCCCAAATCTATAACCTAATTTTGTGTGAAGAGGATTGGAATAACCCAATAGTAGAGGGGAGTCTTAATTGGGAAAAGGACAACACCTGTTCTTCAAATTCTGATGAGGAGCTCGAGAATCGACAGAACCAGTTGCATGAGGTGTCCGCGCTGTGCTGCAATCGTGTGACTAGATACCTGCGTTGTATAACATCTGAGGTACGTAATCTAACACACTATGATGATTCGTCTAATATAAATAGGTTCATCATGACAATCGAGACAATTGTGCCCGAAGCATAGAGATTTCACACTTTGAATATGGGGTTGCGCTCTACTCCCGCTCGTTGGTGGGAAACCAATAAGAATGACCTGCACACGTGGGATGAATGTAGTAGAATGATGAGGTTGCATTTTGAGCCACCCACTACCCAACCAATTGTGGTTTTTTGTGGCTAGGGACACCTGGCTACATTGATGGAGGTATGGGATAAGAAGCCTAGGTCTGAATGGGTTCACATGTTTATCCATAAGTTGGGACCAATCCCTACTGCTTGGTATGTGGAGACAGAACTGCGTCAAGGAACTCTAAATTGGGTTACAATGAGTGAAATATTTATGCTAACCTTTAGCATGGCTAGTGGATTAGAGGGACTAGACGAAGCCTTGCAGGATATTGAGGTAATTGTCTTTGATAACTCTTGCCCATGGATAGACTGTGTTGCGCCAACATGGGATGAACAAATGTGGGACATTGTAAACTATCAAAATCTGACTATGGAAGAACATGACGAGAACTCTATAAATATCTTGATCCCTGAATATGAGGGCCAACATGTAGTAGTTGGTCCCTCCCTAACTACGCCTGACGTATCGAAGCCATTAAAGATTAGGCAGGTGAATATTGGCTCTGAAGAACAACCTAAGTTGGCGAATATTGGAGACTATTGTGATGATGATACTGTAAGTAAAGTTTCCAAATTGCTAACTGAATATCAAGATTTATTCCCTACAAATTTTTCCAAATTGAAGGGCATCATCGATGACCTTAGGGTTACGAAGATCACCTTGAAGTCAGATGTGCAATCGGTCAAACAAATTCCATACAGGTTGAATCCTCGATATAAACAAAAGGTGAAAGAAGAATTGGACAAAATGGTTGTGGCAAACATCATTTAGCCAACAGAAGAATCGGAATGGGTCAACCCTATGGTAGTGAAAGACAATAAGACTAAGGGAAAAATTTGGATCTGTGTTGACTTGTGCAAACTAAATTATGCTTGTGTGCATGACCCATTCCCTACCTCTTTCTCTGATGAAATCTTGGACAATTTTGGTGACCAAGAGTCCTATTCCTTTACCGATGGGTTTTCAGGGTATCATCAAATCCAGATTACATCGGAACATCATAGTAAAACTACCTTTGCTAAGGAATGGGGGTATTTCCAATATATGGTAATGCCATTTGGATTAAAGAATGCTCCTGCTATTTTCTCGCACGTGGTTGTAGCTGCCTTCAAAGAATTTATCCACAAGTTCCTAGAAGTATATTTTTATGAGTGGAATATATTTGGACTCTTGAAGAACCATGCCTCGAACTTGTGTCTCATGTTGGGAAATTGTAGGAAATACCAGATATCCCTGAACTTGAAAAAGTGTATATTCTGTGTACCATTTGGGATACTACTAGGACTTATTGTGTGTCAGCAGGGGTTGATGTTTGAACCTTCCAAGATCATAGTAATAATCAATATGGAGGTGCCTGCGAACATGAAGCAGTTGCACTCGATCTCGGGGAACACTGGGTATTACCAAAAATTTCTTCACGGCTATGAAATGATCATTGCACCTTTGGAAAAGCTACTAAAAAAGGATGCAAATTTCTGCTAGGATGATGAGTGTCAGAAGAGCTTTGAGAGGATAAAAGAAAATATTGTTACTTCACCCATCCTGGTTTTCCCAGACTGGTCGAAGGAATTCCATGTACATGTGGATGCATAGTGAATTGCACTTAGAGTCGTGTTAGCGCAACTAGGCGCAGGAGAAACATATCACCCCCTTGCCTATGTTAGTCGAAAAATCTCCAGCACAGAACAGAACTATTCAACTAAAGAATGAGAAGGGTTAGCTATGGTGTATGTGTTGCAGAAGTACTGCCACTACCTGTTAGGGGGCCACTTCAAGAGGTTCATTGACCACTTTAATTTGAAATACTTGGTCAACAAGCCTATGTTGGGGGGGAGGATCTTCTGATGGTTTTTATTGTTCCAGGAATATGATTTTGATATTGTGGTAAAGCCCAGACACCTAAATGTTGGGCCAAATCACCTGTCGCGCATTGAAACTGCTGAAGACCCGACCAACCTGGAGGATGGCTTGCTTGACGCGCAACTGTTTGCAATAAATGTGGTTGATGAGCATTCCCTGGATATCATTCAGTTCTTGACTACTAGACGTGCACTTGATGAATATACGGTCCAACAGAAGAAATAACTCTCACGAGGGTGTTAAGGTAGACCCTAACAAAATTAAATCCAATAAAGGAATGGAAAGTCCCCACAACCATAAAGCAGTTGCGAGGATTTCTCGAGTTAACAGGGCATTTTTCGAAATTTTGTTAAGAATTATGGGAGAATAGCAGCACCTCTAACAACATTATTGAAGAAAGATGCATTTTCATGGACTCCTGAAGCAACTAAGGCCTTTGAATATCTTAAAGAAGAAATGTGCCTAGCACTGATCTTAGCTATGCCAGACTTCACAAAAACCTTTATTGTGGAATTTGATGCCTCAGAAAATGGAATTGGTGTTGTTTTAATGAAAGAAGAAAGACCCATTGCTTTTGAAAGTCGTCCAATCAAAGTAAAGTATTTACAGAAAACTATTTATGAGAAGGAAATGTTGGAAATTGATCTATGTGGATATTGGTGGCCACCATCCTATTCAACTTGGGGCCCCGCCATTGTTTCTTTATGTTTTTTCAGTTTCATTAATTATAGCAAAATTTACTATTTTTATCATTTTTTCGGGTCCTGAACTTTCGGAGCCGTTTTGAGGCCCTAAAAGATGTTTTTTGGGCATCAAACCTCCGATGAATATGAGTCTGTTCCACACGTGATGTTAAAATATTAGTAATTGTATTCCTCGAATAGATATTTCTAATGATGTATCATGTGCGTCAAATAGAGATAGTATGCAAAAGTTACGACCCCGGGAAATCGATGTACCAATTTACCCCGACAGAGCCCATATTCTGGCTTTTCATCTCCTAGGGTTAGGCTTTTGGATGTTTAGGGTTTTTCATTGCTTCTCTAAAATATATAGGCCTTCGAGCCTCATTGTAACAGAGATTTCAAAGTCCTGTAACCACCATATCTCTTCTCAGAGATAAGCTACCGACGCCCTAGCTAGTTTATTTCCATTCTATTTGTAAACAAATTTCAGTTTTGATATTAATGAAATGAAGTGTTATTTCCACTGCATTTTTGTATTTATGGTTATATGTGTATTATGTTGTGTTCCTGCATAAATCTGGATCAGTGATATCAGAGTGGTCTCCTCTTTCTCTATCCTTCTTTGCATATCCCCAACGAGGTCGAGGTATAAGGAGTTAGGGCTCGATATGGTTGAACCTTTGGAAGATCAAATTCACAAACCCCGATGACTGCCCATGGGGGACGAAAATAAAGATGAGGGAGTAGGATATCCTATCAAAATATTTCTCTAGGAGGCCCTCTAAAAACAAAGGAACACGATGATGCATAACTTTTCCGAGATCCTTCAATGACTACCCACTGGCAGAGCATCTGCATCCACCAGCCACTCTGGAGGCCCAACTCCTTTTAAGGCACAAGTAAACTTTGAAATTCCCATATTTGAGGGCCAAATAGATGCAGATGGCGTAGATAGATGGTTGAATCTATTAGAAGGATATTTCTCAGTTCATGACTTTTCTAACTAGGAGAATATTATTTTTGCACTCCTCAAAGCTACCCCCCATGTCAGGGACTGGTGGGAAACTGATCTAGGTGGATATTGATGGCCACCCACCTATTCCATTTGGACCAGGACCATCAGTTCTTGCAGCTTTTCACATTCAACACATCTTACTATTTTTAGTAGGTTTTTGGGTCCTGGACTCTCGGAGCCGTTTTGGGGCCTTAATGATCTAGGTGGATATTGGTGGCCACCCACCTATTCCATTTGAACCCCCCACCATCAGTTCATTCAATTTTTAAGTTGTAGTACAACTTACTATTTTTAGCATTTTTTCGAGTCCTGAACTTCTGAAGCTGTTTTGAGGCCCTAAACGACGTTTTTTGGGAAAACGGGGAGCAACATTGGTCATAGACTGATTTTTCTCACTCAAAATTTGTAGTCCTCGGATATATATTTCTAACGAGCTATTGAGCGCATCAAACAGAGATCAGATGCCAAAGTTATGCCCCCAGCAAGTTGAAACACTAATTTACCCAAACGGGGCCCATAGTTTTGGCGCTTCATCTCCTAGGGTTAGGTTTTTGGGACGTTTCAGTTTTTCCATTGTTTTTCAACAAAAAATAGGCCTTCGAGCCTCATTGTAACATAGTTCAAAGGTCTGTAGCCACCACATCTCTTCTCAGAGATTCGCTACCAGCACCCTAGCTATTTTATTTCCATTATGTTTGTAAGCATATTTCTGTTATTTGATATTAATGAAATGACGCATTATTTCTGCTACATCTATATTTTTATGGTTATTTCTATATTCTGTTATGTTCCTTAATAAATCTGGATCAGAAACCTACTGTGAGAAAAAGTATGAGGGGGAACCCTCTCTGTTCTCGGCCATACCCACTTCGAATTATTTTCGAGACGCCATCAAGGAACAATATTATCCCATGGGGAGCTATGAGGACAAGTATGTACAATGGACTACGTTGTGGCGGCAAAGGGATCAAGATGTGCATGAGCTGACGAATCTGTTCCATACCCTGTGCACAAAGTTGGGTATCAAATATTCAGAGAAAAATTTGGTGCTGAAGTACCGCAATTGTCTGCACAGGTACATTCAGGAGGAAATGGAGTTCCTCGACATCTCCTTGCTTGGTACAACATATTGGTATGCTGCCAAGATTGATCAGAAATTCAAACAAAAGAAGTGAGACTTTGGATCTGCAAATCAAAATCAAGGGAAAGGTGCCCCCAAACAGTAGAACAAAGGACAAAGCCAAGGCATGGCAGCCCAAGATAAACTACCAAAGCCGCAAGCAAAGAACAACACCACGAAGCTGAAGAAGGACACGGGAAAGTGGTGTGAGTTCCATAAGAGCTCCACTCACAACACAAGTGAGTGTTGGGCCAAGCAGTCACTGGTGGTCGAGATGAGGGCTTCTAAAGTAGATGCATGCTCTAACTCTGAATCAGAACCCAACAAGGAGAATGACAAAGGGAAGAATATTTCTGATGCAAAGCCCAATGCTACCATTGCCACTGAAAATATCAAGAAGGAGGAACTAGAAGATCCAAAGGAGGAGGAGCGTATCTTCCACTCCCATATGTGGGTAAAGGGTTCCCCGCTACAGTTCATTATCGACAGTGGGAGCCAAAAGAACCTCATTTCAACAGATTTTGTGAAGTGTTTGGGCTTGTTGACCACAACGCACCCACGACCATACACCATCGGGTGGCTTCACCAAGGACGGGATCTCCACATCATCCAGCAGTGTCGCCTTCCCTACAACATCAAGCCATTCATAGATGAGGTATTATGTGACATTGATCCTCTTGATGTGTGTGATGTATTATTAGGCCAACCATACTTGTGGAAGCAACATGCTGTGTATGAGTCTCGACCTTGCGTTAGTATTTTTACTTTGGGAAATAAGTTGTACAGGATACCAGAGGTACCACCGCCTGTGACTATCTCTTTGGTTACTACAAAAAAATGTAGTAATCTCTTTTCCAAAACCGGATTTTTTTTTTCTTAATGATCTACCCCCAGGGCAAGAAAAAGACTATGGCCACGACCTCTAGACAGGGTTCCTCCACCGAAAAAAAAAAATGGACAAGGTCGTGGAGGAGTACGGGGACATCTTCATCTCACCCACAGGGGTGCCTCTTCACTGTCAAGTCAAGTACCCCATCGATCTGATCCCAAGTGCGTCGTTGCCCAATGGACCGATCTATCGGTGCTCTATTATAGATAATGATGAAATCAAGAGGCAGATTCAGGAGTTGTTGTAGAAAGGTCGCATCCGACCAAATTCATCCCCTTGTGGGAGCCCGATCGTGTTGGTGTAGAAGAAGGATGGGACTTGGAGACTTTGTATTGACTATCGGGCACTGAACAAGATCACTATCCATAATAGGTACCTGATCCCACGGATTGATGACCTTCTGGATCAACTCAAAGGGGAAAAATATTTCAGCAAGATCGACTTGAAGTTTGGGTATCACTAGGTACCAATTGAACCCTCTGATGTGTGGAAGACTTCCTTCAAAGTCAAGGAGGGCCTTTTCGAATGGCTAGTCATGCCTTTCGGGTTGACGAATGCTCCCGCAACCTTGATGAGGTTGACTTATGACATCTTGCGGCCATTCATTAACTCATTTTTAGTATTTTACTTGGATGACATCCTGATCTTCAGCCAAACTTTGGAAGAGCACCCCCACGACATCCGATAGGTCCTCCAAACACGCAACACAAGTTGTGTGCCAATTTGGAGAAGTGCACTTTTGGCATGATCCAGGTTCAGTATCTGGGATACATTATTGATGAACGGGGGGTGCATGTGGATTCAACCAAGATCCAAGTAATTCGAGATTGGCCGGCCCCAACCACTCTAACAGAGCTTCATAGCTTTATGGTTCTTGCTAATTTCTACTGTAGGTTTTTGTTGGGATTCTCTCATATCACTTGGCCCTTGAGTCAAGTCACAAAGGGAGGAGTGAAAGAAAAATTCTTTTGGTCGGAGTCTCAATAGAAGGCATTCGTAGAATTGAAAAATCTCCTTTGCTCTGCCCAAGTGCTCACATTACCAGACTTGCAACAACCATTTGAGATTGAGACAGATGCCTCTGACTATGATATTTGGGCATTTATTAGTCAACAGGGGCATCTAGTGGCATATCACAGTGAGACACTGTCCGACACAGTCCACAAGAATCCCACTTTTGACAAAAAAAAGTACTCCATTGTGCAGGTGTGCCGGTAATGGAAGAATTACATTTTGGGGAAGGAAAAAGTCATCCACATAGAACACCGACCCCTGCAGTTCATACAAACACAAGGGAAGTTGCAGAACGATTGCCATAAGAAACAAAATCATATCAGCTGGAGGTTTGATGTTTTTTGGACATCAAACCTCCAGCTGATATGAGTCCATTCCGGATTTGATATTCTATGTTAACAGTTGTATTCCTTGTATAGATCTTTCTGATGATGTATCATGTGCGTCAAACAGAGATAGTATGCCAAAGTTACGACCCCAAGAAATTGATGTACCAATTTACCCCAAAGGGGCCCATATTCTGGAATTTCATCTCCTAGGGTTAGGTTTTTGGATGTTTAGGGTTTTCCATTGCTTCTAAATAATATACAGGCCTTCGAGCCTCATTGTAACAGAGAGTTCAGAGGCCTGTAGCCACCACATATCTTCTCAGAGATAATATACCAGTGCCCTAGCTAGTTTATTTCCATTATGACTGTAAATTTTTTTTAGTTCTTTGATATTAATGAAGTGAAGTGTTATTTCCATTGCATTAATGTATTTATGGTTATATGTGTATTCTTTTGTGTTCTTGCATAAATCTGGATCAGAAATACTACATGCACTAAAGAAATGGTGACCTTACCTAATAGGAAGACACTTCAAGGTAAACATTTATCATGATAGTCTTAAACACTTTTTGGAACAAAGACTATCTTCAAAAGAGCAGCAAAAATGGGTCACAAATATGTTAGGTTATGACTTTGAAATCATTTACAAAAAAGGGAAGCTAAATGTTGTTGCAGATGCACTCTCAAGAAAGGATGAAGAGGTGGAAGCATTGCTTTGTGTCATTTGTATTATCCAACCAGATTGGATAACCGAAGCAAGGGATGAATGGAAGAAGGACGAAGAAGTGTGGACACTCATTCAAAAGTTGCAGCAAGATTCTAGTACATCTGATACATTTGGTTGGAAAAAAGATTCCTTATGGTACAAATATTGCTTATATATTTGAAATAATATCTTTTGGAATTGCACACTTCTCCTTTAGGAGGAAACTCAGGATTTTTAAAAACTTACCACAGGGTGAAGAAAGAATTTTTTTGGGATGGCCTTAAATCCGATATTCAAAAGTTTTTGGCGGAATGTTTGGTTTTCCAACAAAATAAAGTTGATACAATTAAGACCTTGAGTCTTCTACAACCTTTATCCATTCCAAGTCAACACTGGGAGGAGATTTCAATGGATTTTTTCATAGTTTTAGCTAAGTTCGAAGGAAAGAGTGTCATCATGGTCGTATTTGATAGACTTACCAAGTATGTGCACTTTTGTACATTATCTCATCCATTTAAAGAAAGTACAATTGCTACTGCAATATGGAAACAATTCAAAAGATACATGGAAACCCAAATATTATTGTAACTGACAGAGATCCCATTTTTACTGGAAATTTTTGGACTGAATTATTTTCTTGTTTCCATACTCAACTAGCTCATAGCTCAACTTATCGTCCTCAATCTGATGGTCAAACTAAGATAGTGAAAAAATGTTTGGAAGGATATCTTCGTTGTTTTGTATCTGATAAATAAACACAATGGGTCAAGTGGTTACCTCTGGCTGAATGGTGGTATAACACTTCCTTCCATACTGCAGCAAAAATGACCCCATTTATGGCACTTTATGGATATCATCCACTGTCCATCTCATCATATTTAAGAGAAAATTATAAGTTTCAAGCAGTGGAAGATCACATCGAGCATCAACAACAAGTTCTTAAAATATTAAATGATAACCTAAATTTGGCACAAAATCGAATGAAACAACAGGTAGATCAACATCGTAATGAGAGAAGTTTTGATGTAGGAGACTGGGTATTTTTACGGCTACAACCATACAAACAAATTTCCCTCAAGCAAGCTAAGAAGGATAATAAATTATCGCCAAAAAATATGGTCCTCACAAGGTGTTGCAAACGATTAGTACTGTGGCATACAAATTGGAGCTTCCTGCTTCTTCGCGAGTTCATCCAGTTTTCAATGTTTCATGATTAAAGAAGGTTATAAGTGACAAACTTCTAGTTCAAACAATACTGTTGGTTGTGGAGCCTGATTATCTTGTTTATTTTGTATCACAGCATTGGACCCCCTGTACCTTAAAAGGGGCGGCAACGTCGCCCGTAATTAATCGCTGCCGTGGGGGGTCCAGGGGGGGGCGGTGGCGCTTTTCGGAGCCCCCCCCCTAGCGGGGGCTTTCGGGGGCAGCGCCCCCGAAGCTAAAAACAGATGTAAAATTTCCTTGTAAAAGTATAGTAATTTCTAGTCAATCTAGGTCGTTCATAGGCAAATGATCTGACGGTATAAGTTATGTTTAGATTAGGGTTTTCTTGCCCTAGAAGGCAACCCCTCGTTTTTATGAGGGTATTGTATTGCGGCTGTGTATTGTATGTGCATTCTCGGAGCGAGAAACAGAGAGGGAGACTGTGAGAGAACAAAGGATATTACAGCGGATCTGTTGTAGGTTGTGTCTCTTCATTTTGCTGGATAATAGAAAGGAAGGATTGGCTGTTGGGGGTGGACGTAGCCCAAAACTGGGTGAACCACGTATATATGTGTCTCTCTGGTTTTTATGTGTTTTGTGTGCTTGTATTTTCCGCATATTTTATGTATTGCATTGCTCTGTAATATATAATTTTCTAACAACTGGTATCAGAGCCGAAGGTATATTTGGCTGATAGACTCACAGGAAAGAAGGGTTCTTGGTTCGAGTGGGAGCAATGGCGGAAGATGGTAAGTTTAGGGTCGAGAAATTTAACGGCTAAAACTTCCCGCTGTGGAAGATGCAGATGGAAGATTATCTGTATCAGAAAGATCTATACCTACCATTGAGCGGAAAAACAAAGATGCCGACGACCATGACAGATGAGGAATGGAACATTCTCGATAGAAAGGCACTTGGAACAATACGGTTGTGCCTTGCGGTGTCAGTTGCCTTCAATATTTCGAAGGAAACAACAACAAAGGGTTTGATGCAGACGTTGGCGAAACTATATGAAAAACCCACGGCATCAAACAAGGTATTTCTTATGAAACGACTATTTAATATGAAGATGTCGGAAGGTGGATTTGTTGCAGACCATTTAAATGAATTTAATACAGTTACCAGTCAGTTAAGTTCTGTAGGGGTAAACTTTGATGATGAAGTTAGAGCTCTGTTATTCTTATGCTCATTACCAGAAAGCTGGAATGGTTTGGTTATGGCCATTAGTAACTCTGTCTTCGGATCTAGTACTTTAAAGTTTGATGACGTTGTCGGTGCTATCATTAGCGAGGAAATGCGACGGAAAAGCTCCGGTGAGACATCGGGTAATGCTTTGAGTGCAGAGTCTAGGGGAAGAAAAATGGAAAGAGGAAAGAGCTCAGGATATCGAAGTAAATCAAGGAAAGGCAGATCCAAGTCCAGATAGGGGATAGTGTGCAGGAAATGCGGAAAGAAAGGACACCTAAAGAAATACTGTAGATCTCGGAAGGGAAAAGAAGGAGACACACAGAAAGAAAACAATCATGAAGCAAATGTGACAGGTGATGTGTTACAAGATGCTTTGATTCTTTCTTTTGAAAATGTTACTGATTCTTAGGTTGTAGATTCAGGGGCTTCATTCCATGCCACACCTGATAAGAAATATTTTCATGACTATGTTCAAGGAGATTTTGGACAAGTTCGTTTGGGTGGTGATAAACCTTGTAAAATTGTTGGAATGGGTAAGGTTCTTGTAAAACAACAAAATGGAAACCAATGGCTATTAAAGGAGGTAAGGCATGTTCCAGATCTAAAGAAAAATCTGATTTCAACAGGGCAGTTAGGCGGTGAAGGTTGTGTGACAACTTTCACAGATAAAACTTGGAAGGTCACCAAAGGAGCCCTGGTAATAGAAAAAGGCAAAAAGGTTGGTACATTGTATTTATGCAATGGTATTTCTAACTCTGTTAATGCTTTAACTTCCAAAGGAGCAGATGCAGCATTATGGCATCATAGGCTCAGACACATGAGTGAGAAGGGGATGAAAATTCTTCACTCAAGAAATTTGCTGCCAGGTTTGAAGAATGTTGATTTGGATTTTTGTGAGAATTGCATTTATGGAAAACAAAAGAGAGCCAGATTTCTCAGAGTTGGGAAAGAAAAGAAGAGCGAAAAATTGGAGCTTGTGCATACAGATGTATGGGGACCTGCTCAGGTATCATCTCTCGGTGTCTCTTGTTGTTATGTTACTTTTATTGATGATGCAACTAGAAAAACATGGATTTATTGTATTCAGAATAAATCTAATGTATTTGATACTTTCAAGAAATGGAAAGCTTTGGTTGAGATTGAGACAGGAAAGAAGTTGAAGTGTCTCAGATCAGACAATGGAGGTGAGTATTGCAGCAAAGAGTTTGATAGGTACTGCTCAGAGCATGGAATTCGTAGAGAGAAGACAGTTCCAAGAACACCACAAGAAAATGGTGTGTCAGAAAGGATGAACAGAACAATCATGGAGCATGCAAGGTGCATGAGATTGCATGCAGGATTGCCTTTACAATTTTGGGTAGATGCTGTAGATACTATTGTTTATCTAATAAACAAAGGGCCTTCAAGTTCCTTGGATGGTGGTATTCCAGAGGAAGCATGGACAGGTAAAAAGGTAAACTACCATTTTTTAAAGCCTTTTGGTTGTGAGGCCTTTGTCCATATTAATAAAGAAAATAGAACAAAGCTTGAGGCAAAATCAAAGAAATGTACCTTTATTGGATATGGTGTTAATGATTTTTGTTATCGCTTATATGATTATGAAAATCACAAAATAATTAGGAGCAGAGATGTAATATTCAATGAAAAGGTCTTGTATAAGAATCAGTTGCAGGAAAAGAAACAGGAAAAAGAAAGCAAGGAATACACGGTTCTTGATGAGATAACTGAAAAAGTAAAGGTGCCTGAAAATAATAATAATCAACAACCACAACAGCAGCAACCACCACAACAGCAACATGCACCTCAAACACCTGAAAGTGGTGTTAGAAGATCTACCAGGATAAGTAGACCCCCTGAACGATACTCTCCTTCATTATATTATTTATTGCTGACTGATTCTGGTGAACCTGAATGTTATGAAGAAGCAATGCAAGTTGAAAGCAGGAAGAAGTGGGAGCAAGCCATGGAAGAAGAGATGGACTCCTTAATGCATAACCAGACTTGGGATTTAGTCAAGTTGCCTGCAGGTAAAACTACATTGCAGAATAAATGGGTTTACAGGCTAAAGGAAGAAGATGGAGGAAAACAGAGGTACAAAGCTAGACTTGTGGTGAAGGGGTTTGCACATAAGAAAGGTATTGATTTTGATGAAATATTTTCTCCTGTTGTTAAGATGACTTCAATCAGAACTATCTTAAGTCTTGTAGCAGCGGAAGATTTACATCTTGAACAATTAGATGTAAAGACAACATTTCTCCATGGAGATTTGGAGGAAGAGATATACATGCAGCAACCAGAAGGATATGAGGTCAAAGGGAAAGAAAAATTGGTGTACAAGTTAAAGAAGAGCTTGTATGGCTTAAAACAGGCTCCAAGGCAATGGTATCTAAAATTTGACAAGTTTATGTCTGAACAAGGTTATACTAGATGTCACTCTGATCATTGTGTTTATCTAAAAAGGCAAATTGATGGCAGCTATATTATATTGTTATTGTATGTAGATGACATGCTTGTTGAAGGATCTAACATGCAGGAAATAAATGTGCTCAAAAGAAAATTGGCAAATTCATTTGCAATGAAGGATTTGGGATCTGCAAAACAAATCCTTGGTATGAGGATAACTAGAGACAGGAAAAATCACAAATTAACACTGTCTCAGTATGAGTACATAGAAAAGGTTTTGAAAAGATTTAATATGCACAATGCAAAACCAGTTAGTACCCCTTTTGCTAGCCATTTCAAACTTAGTAAGGAGATGTTCCCAAAGACCCAAGAAGACATGGATTATATGTCTAAAGTTCCATATGCATCAGCAGTTGGAAGCTTAATGTATGCAATGGTCTGCACAAGGCCTGATATTGCACATGCAGTGGGAGTTGTAAGCAGGTACATGAATAATCCAGGAAAAGAACATTGGATGGCAATAAAATGGATTCTCAGATATTTGAGAGGTACCACAAAGCAAGCATTATGCTTTGGTGGTTCAAACATTGCTCTACAGGGATATGTTGATGCAGATATGGCAGGTGACAGAGATAACAGGAGGAGCACTACAGGATATGTATTTACTGTAGGTGGAACAACTGTCAGTTGGGTTTCAAAAATCCAAAGTGTTGTTGCACTTTCAACAACAGAAGCAGAGTATGTTGCTGCTACATAGGCTAGTAAAGAAATGATTTGGTTACAAAGGTTTATGGATGAATTGGGTAAGAAGCATGATATGGGCACACTATACAGTGATAGCCAAAGTGTTATTCATCTTGCAAAGAACTCAGCATTTCATTCCAGGACTAAACACATACATCTCAAGTACCATTTCATACGGGTAGTATTGGAAGATGGAGAGTTGAAGCTGGAAAAGATACACACTAGCCAGAATCCTGCAGATATGCTAACAAAAGTTGTAACCAGGGAGAAACTGAGAATGTGCTCAGTTTCAATTGGTCTTCAAGGATGACGATGAAGATGAGGAATAGCCAGGTCCAAAGAGGAGTCATTGTCCAGCAAATGAAGCAGCAGTGGTGTTGCTACAATCAGTCTCCAAGTGGGAGATTGTTGGGTGTGGAACCTGATTATCTTGTTTATTTTGTATCACAGCATTGGACCCCCTGTACCTTAAAAGGGGCGGCAACGCCGCCCATAATTAATCGCTGCCATGGGGGTCAGAGCCCCCCCCTGGCGGGGGCTTTCGGGGGCAGCGCCCCCGAAGCTAAAAACAGATGTAAAATTTCCTTGTAAAAGTATAGTAATTTCTAGTCAATCTAGGCCGTTCATAGGCAAATGATCTAACGGTAGAAGTTATGTTTAGATTAGGGTTTTCTTGCCCTAGAAGGCAACCCCTCATTTTTATGAGGGTATTGTATTGCGGCTGTGTATTGTATGTGCATTCTCGGAGCGAGAAACAGAGAGGGAGTGTTATAGCATCATTTCTCACCTTGACATGATTCATGATTGCTTCATGGCTTTTGGGCACCCATTCCTACAGACTTGGACAAATTCACTTAAAAACAGTGTAAAATTCCCCATACGCGACTATGCCCGTACTTTTCCGCGTGTATACGCGAGTCCAGCTAGACTTTTCCGCGTATGCCATTAAAAGGATTAAAAATATATATAAAAAATCCCTAATTTCGCGCTGGGTCGATGGTTACTCAGGTAGTTCAACCACCCCAGCCCGTGGCCAACTGTTTCCAACTGCTGAAACTACTTTGAGGGACTATAAAAAGCCCTCATGTGTATGGCCTAAGGGAGAGAGAGAATTATTGATATTATACTCTGTTGGTATTCCCTATCCAAGTCTGATTCCCCGTGCCTCCTGCACTTTCCCAGTTCATTACAGGAAACCCTTGTTTCCTTGAGATACACATCCCTTTATATGTTATCTCGTATGCACCAGTTTGAAAGGAGTCTTAGCGAGGCAAGGGCTGGACGGATCCGGACGACGGTCTGCGAAGGCCTTGGAAGGATCAGGTGATCTCTCCACTTGATTACTTTTGTACGTACTATTTATAATACAGAAGTATCATGCTGTTCCCGAAATAAACGTGTTATTGTATGCTTTTATGTATGAGAATATTTGTTATACAAGCATTCATTATGATTTATTTAATGTTTTATATGAATCTCACTAACATTTAGAGTAGATATATGTTGTACAACTTGTCCTTTGTGCTGGTTTCTTCTTGTATTTCAGGTTAAGGAGGAAAGACGGTTGCTGGGGGTTTGGACCCCACGTGGATCTACTTCAAACGTAGGACCAACGGGTAAATCTCTCATTCTGCTCTATTTGGTTTTTCTGAACTTGCATGGTTGTGTGAGTCTCTGTTAAGTAGTACGCCCCTGCTCTGTGGAGGTTGTATCCCAACCAACCTCTAGGGTGTTATTTCCCCGAAACAGAACTGGCGACTCCGCTGGGGATCACATTCTTGTGATTCTCCTGTTGGGTTGTTTCAGCTGTTTGGTAGGTTTCCAACAGTTTTATCTGTCATTTGCAGTCCAGTTTGTTTTCTTGCAGTCAGTCTGAAGTCTTGGTGTCTTTTCCAGGCTTGTTCTTTTGTTTTTTTTCATTATTTACCTTTGCATAAGCTTCTTCTTTTGCACACAGTCACGTATACACGCGAGTTTGTCTGAAGGAAACCGCGTATACGCAAGTTTCTCTTAGAACAGACGCGTATACACGCTGGTTGCACAGCTGTGAAGACGCGTATACCTAGGCAGATTTTGAATTTTTAGGATTCTGGAGTTTTTGGTCCTTTCTGGATGTGGAGGCCTGTGTCTACAGAGTCTCTGTACTTACTGGAGTGTGAAGGAAGTGGTTTCATGTCTTTTCTCTCTTTCGTTTGAGTGGAAACTAGTCTTTTGGCAAAAGTTTTTTTTTGGTGCTGGCACTTCTGGATTGAGTTCCAAGATCGCTTTCTGAGCATTCTTGGTTGTTCTGCTTTATCAGAACAGAGAGCTTCTGCTCACTGACTCGCTCCTATCTTTGTGTTGTGCTTTGCATTGCGATTTTTTCTTTGTTTTCGATTGGTTTTCTTGAGTTCCATAGGCTAGGGTTTTGTTGCAATTTTCGAAGAACTTTTCTTGCTTCTTTGGAGTCTTTTGTTGCAGCGAGTTTGCACTATTTGTCTAGGCTGATTGGCTGAGTTTTTGGTCTTCCGTTGCTCTTATTGATCTTGCTACTGTTAGCTTTATAAGGTTTGGGAGCATTGTTGAAGTTTGTGCTTGAAATTCGGTCTCGTTTTGGTTTGGATTTTGATAGTTGTGCTTGGTCTTTTCGAGCTCTTGCTTTATAAACAAAAAAGTCCAAAAAACATTTGTTTTGCTTTTTGTTTTTGCATTTCAAAAACTCAAAAAAACATTGTGTCTTGTTTTTGTTTTTGTTGTTGCATTTTCATTTTCGTTTTGCCATATCTTTTGGAGCTTTTGTGAAGTTTCTTGCTTCTAGTTTTCGGCTTGATTTTGAGGAGAAGTTGTTATTTGATTTCTTCTTCTTGTTGTTAAGTGTTTTTGGTGTCTTATATTAAGAGTTCTTGATTTCAAGAATTAACTTTCTGGACAACAAAAGATGAGTTAAAACTGAAGGAGCTTTTTGGGAAATTTCACCTTTTTTCAAGAGACTTTTGCATCTTAGGATTTACATGCTTGTAGTGATTTGCATTAGGTGCATTGAATCATTTAGTTAGCTTCTTAGTTTTTGTGAGTGTGAATTTGCAATTCGAAAAGAAAAATACAATTTTTAGTCTCGTAGAACCTGTATAGAGATTACTTTTCATCGAAAGACAAAGAACTGCATGTGCATGTAGTTAAGTTTTTATTAATTTCTTTTGCGTCAAAAACACCATACGTTTCATCTCCATATCCTTGTGACTTAAAATAACAGCCCATAAAATAAGCGATTTAATCTAAAATCAACTAGCAAGTTTTACTAAGTGTCAATCACCAACTAGCTAGGTTGTAGGGCCTTGAAATAGGTGAGTGGAGAGTTAACTCTCCAAGGCCGCTCAAACAAACATAGAAGTTGATTAATTGAGCGAAATCCAACTCCGTGAGGTGGACTGGGAAAGCTCTCATCCGACAGTCAAGCGCGAGGGGAAGTGAAGGTTGAGAAGAGGGATACCCCCCCTCCGATTAGCTGAATCTGACCTCAAGACCGTTCCGCCGAGCTTATGATACGGATTGGTGTCCATAGTTGCCTCTCCTAGGTTCCACACAGGTGACTGCAGGGGGGAATACCCGTGGTACCTGAGGCAGACGTCGCATCACTTTCAGCAGTACTTCTGTGGGGTGCCCTTGCGAAGCTTGGGTGCTTGAGCTGGCAAAGGCTGTCGTTAGGAGGTCGGCGTAACTGTTTCTGATACCTTCGCTAGTTGTTCTGGGCCCTAATCATCCCATACTGCTTTCGGAAGGCCCTATACTTCGCTTTCCTGTAATTTGGTGTCCGGTCCTCATCACCCGGAGCGGAAATACTTGGAGGATGTTTGCTTGTTGTTTCTCAGGGATTTTTATTTTTAGTGAGTGCTCTTTGCTCCTAGCTTGCCTAGCTTTTCACTTTTTTGAGTCTAATATAATAAATCTATAAAAGTGGCTGATCAAGCGCCTCGACGTTCGAGGAGAATTCGGGGGTTATCTCCCGAGAGTGCAAAGCCTTCTTCGAGAAGGCGTAGGAGCGATTTAGCAAGTGGTTACCACCCTGTGGAGTCTGATGCTGTGGAGAGAGATCCTCCACCAAGGTCTGAAGGTTTCGTAGCTGATTCCGGTGTCGGTTCCGAGAGGAGCGTTCCGCTCACCTCGCAAGTGTTGTTTCCTCAGGAAGAAGATTTTCAGATAGAAGATATACCTGAGCCTCCTGCTACAGGTCCATCTCCTCTTCCTCCTGATTATCCGTTTGTTGTTCAGTACATCGGACCGGAGTCTGAGAGACCACAGGATCTTCCGTATCATTCTTATCTTTCGATGGCCACGACTGGGAACGCGGCTTCTACCGTGAGTGCTGCAGGCATTCAGACCCCTGCTTCTGTCGAGGCAGGGGGCACTATTGCTTTATCTTCGATTGCTTCTAGCACTGCTATGTTTGGTTCTGGGTTCACCCAAGCATACGCTTCTCATTCTGGTCCCTTCTGTTCAGGGATGTCCATTAGTGGAAATCCCTCTTTTTCCTTTTCCGGCGGTGCAGCTGGATCTACACCCATGTCAAACATGGCTAGTGGATCAGCTTCGTTTCAAGGTTTCCCCTTTGGGACTGGGCATATTCCCAGTTCCAATCCTTCTTTAGGGTCGTTTCCTTTTACGTCCCAGACCCAGAGTTTCAACCCTTGGTCTGGGGGGCAAAGTTCGACTACTTTTACGGGATGGAATCCTGTGTTTACGACGGCTGGGGCAGGGAATCAGTTCTTCGCAGGTCATCAAGGGAATGCTTCTTTCCCTTCATCGAGTGCTTACCAGACCTTTTCTCCTCTGTCTAATGTGTGGAACCCCTACCAGGGGCTTTCTTCTTCGATCAATACTTCAGCGGGGGGAACTGGTCTGGGTTTTGGTAACTCGGCGTGGGGAGGAGGTTATTCTCCGTTTTCTACGAGTCCTTTCTGGCAGCCTGGTGCCTCATCAAATCCAGGCTATTCTTTTCAGAATGTTGGAAATCCATCCCATCAAGGATGGAATTCTCAAGCTCCGCCTCGTCTACCGTTTCTGGCAACGTTAAACTTGCCAGACTTGTCGAAGTTAACTAATGACCCGATTCGGTATAGTCCGGGGTGGCCTCCGGTCCCGACCAAACTTCCTTCAGACATTCCAAAGTTTGAAGGTAAGAATGGAGAGGATCCGGTGGATCACATTACCACTTTCCACTTATGGTGCTCTTTGAACTCCTTGATCGATGACTCGATTAGGTTGAGATTATTTCAACGCACCCTAACTGGAAATGCTGCCAAATGGTATATAGAGCTCACTGGGGGCAGTTTCGCCACATTTGGAGAACTGGCTGTCACATTTCTTAACCATTTTCAGTTGCCTGTCAGATATGAGGCTGGGACCGAACTCCTGGCTAATTTTAAGCAGGATGAGGCAACTCACATTTCTAATCACATTCAGGAATGGAGGAGAAGGAAGAGGCTTATCAAAGCCCATATTCCATGTGAGTTCCTTCTCGAGTGGTTTTTGAAATCTTTGCAGTCAGACATTTCAAAGGATGTATCCCTATCTGGGGTATTTTCCGAGGAGCAGGCCATCTTTAGGGCCCAGCAGTTAGAATTGATCTATTCTCAGTCTGGGATGCTTTATAAGTATTTGCCCAATGCTCCTCGCTCCAAATTGGATTTATCGAAACCCAAACCTGGTCCGCATGGTGACGGGCTTGTCGGATCGGTCAATAGTAGTGCAGCCAGCCTGCTTTCTCAATTGCAGCAGTTGTCTTTACAATCTGCTTCTTCTGGTCAGGCTGCGCCTGCTGATTCATCACCTTCCCCGTCTTTGTCCATAAATGCTGTCCAATCTTCCGAGCCCAAAGGAAATCAACAATCCGATGGGAAGAAGAAAGGACGTAATAACAAGAAGAAGGGCAAGAATGGGAAGGGCAATGCAAATAAAACCAACGAGCGTGTTGGTGAGGGTCAAAAGGAGAAAAAGAAAGTGAAGTTTCCATGCAAGATTTGTGCTGGAGACCATCTCACACACCTTTGCCCGAAAATTCAGGATGCTCAGCGCCTATTATCTCAGCAGGGTTCTTCTAGTTCCCAGGCTGTGCTAACAAACCCTTTTCCCCAAGGGCAGCAATTAGTTGTTGGCTCGAACAAAAATCTTGGGGCTTCCTCTGGAGGTGCCCAGGAAGGGGAAATTCGATCGAACATCTTTATGATGAGTGCTCACGTGGATGTCGCTACGAGATCCCGTGATTATGGCGGAGAGGAATCTTCGAAAGCTAAGGAAGTTCCTGAAGCTACTGAGCCGCTTCATATCACGAAGCCAACTGTTGAGTCTATGCCTCGGATGCCGAAAGCATCTTCTAAGCGGTCAACGATTAATCCGAACGCGAGGGCTGCCCAGAACTACTCGATCGTAGAAGATCTGGCACAGATTCCTTGTGCTATGTCAGCTTTAGAGGTACTCCAGTCTTGTCCGGCTCAGCGCAGTGCTTTTCTCACTGCCATTGGGGCTATTGATCCGAAAAATTCTCTTCTGATTACTTTCGATATGACTAACTTTAAGAAGAGACTTCCTCATCACATGGCATTTCATATTAAATCATCGTATCGAAAGACCAATATCTTTCGAACGGTGGTCGATGAGGGTGCTTCTACTTGCGTGATGTCTCTCGCATGCTGGAAGACACTTGGATCTCCCAAAGCTGTTCCATCTAGCACTGTTCTTACCGCGTTCGATGGTCATTCTCACGGACCCCATGGTATTGTCCCGGCTTTGCCCATCTGTGTTGGGGGAAAAAATGTCAACATAGAGGTTGAGGTAGTGGATGCAGCCTTGGACTACAACCTTCTGTTGGGGAGGAACTGGATTTATGAGATGGATGCCATTGCATCCTCATTATTTCGAATAGTATGTTTCCCCCACGAAGGGAGGATTGTCACAGTGGATCAACTGGACTGTCCTCCTGTAGACCTGGATGCGCCTTCTGACTCATCTGTTCCTAAGTTGGATAATACTAAGGCGCCTGTTGAGAATCTAGGAGTTGGAATGTATTCTTCCCTGATGGGTTCTTTCGATCTTCCTCCTCCTAAGGTTCATATTAATGCTATTTCATCCTCCAAGGCTCCCCTTCGAAGAGAGTTCTTTCGAACTCATTATTTTTAGGACCCTTGGACCTTACCTTCCCCTACTGCCACATTAGCGGAAGGTCAAGTGGGTGGAATGGCATTCCCGATTTCTTCAGCTGAGATTGCATATCAGTCTATTGTTGACACTGCAGAATCTGATCCAGCTCCTCTTTCACCGGAAGAGTTGGATGGTGATGTGGCTCCGGCTTGGACGCTTACTTCTTCTTCTGCCCAGGATTGCTAGATACCACTCTTCCATCTGAAGAGGCCATCCTGGAAGCGATGACAGGTGTAGATAGACCGTGGGATGATTTGCATCATCGGTCTTACTTCCTACCTGACTTGAGCGAAGTCGAAACAAGTTTTCCAAGTCCTCAGTCTCCTGGACCTGTTCACCCAGTCTTGAGCCCTTTAGCCCCAGCACAGGTTTATGCTGAAGGGAACATGGTTGTGATCTCTCCTACTATCCCGGTGAACATTTCCAGGAATCCCAATATTGTCGAGAATGTCTTCATTGGAGCTGAATGTTCCCGTGAAGAGGTTCAAATCTATACCGAGCTCTTCAAAGAGTATAGGGATGTATTTGCTTGGTCTTATGAGGAAATGCCTGGCATAGACCCATCTATCGTCCAACATGAGATCAAGACGTATGAAAACGCTAAGCCGGTCAGGAAAAAACTTCGTCCGGTTAATCCTAGGAAGGCAGCAGCTATCAAAGCTGAAGTTGAAAAGCTGCTTAAGGCGGGATTCATTTTCCTAGTTCCTCTGACTGAATGGGTTTCAAACCCCGTTCCGGTAGATAAAAAGCAAGGAACTATTCGAGTGTGCATCGATTTCAGAGACCTGAATAAGGCGTGTCCTAAAGATAATTACCCCACACCTTTCATTGATCAAATTATTGACGAGTGTTCCGGTAACGAGATTTTCTCCTTCATGGACGATTTCTCTGGTTATAATCAAATTACTATCCGTCCAGAAGATCAACATAAGACCACATTTATTTGTCCCTGGGGTACGTTTGCATATAAGAAAATGCCTTTTGGTCTTAAAAATGCTGGAGCTACCTTTCAGCGGGCCATGTCTTACGCCTTCCACGACATCAAGAAAATTATCGAGGCATACTTAGATGATCTAGCTGCTCATTCTCGAAAGAGGATGGATCATCCTGGTCACCTCCGGAAAATATTTGAAAGATGTCGTTTTTATAAAATTCGTTTGAATCCGAACAAGTGCATTTTCGCGGTAACATCCGGTCGGCTGTTGGGATTTATTGTGTCTAGGGAAGGGATAAGGGTAGATCCCTTCAAGGTTGAGGCAATACTTCGGTTGCCTCCCCCGTCTTCAATCCGTCAGCTTCAAAGTCTCCAAGGGAAGTCTAACTTTCTTCGGAGGTTTATCGTTAACTATGCCGAGATTACAAAGGGATATATGAGACTGTTGAAGAAAGGAGTTCCTTTTCTTTGGGACGACTACGCTCAACGCTCATTCGATGCCTTGAAAAAGGCATTGACCTCTGCTCCTTTGCTGAGTCCACCCGATTATAGCAGAGATTTTATTTTGTATCTGGCTACAGCAGAATCTACCATTGGTATGGTTCTGGTTCAGGAGGATGATGCTCTGGCTGAGCATGTTATTTACTACCTTAGTCGAGGACTGGTAGGACCTGAACTGCGATACACCCCGATAGAAAAATTAGCCTTAGCAGCAGTTCATGCTGTGCAGCGACTCCGGCATTATATTATTCTTCGCAAAACTTATGTCTTGGCAACTGCCAATCCATTTCAGTTTGTCCTCAGCAGGCGAGTGATTGGGGGCAAATATAATAGATGGATTGTGATATTACAGGAATTCGATCTAGAGTTCATGTCTGCCAAATCCAAGAAGTCATTAGTCTTTGCGGAATTGATCTCCGAGTTGCCTTGTGGGGAGGAGATGATCTATGATGAGTCCTTTCCGGATGAACACTTGTTTCTAATCTCTCCACAAGATCCTTGGTATGGGGATATCATTGTGTATCTCCAGACTGCGAAGTTTCCCTCTTCTTTTTCGAAAGATGAGCGTCGCAAGCTGCGTCACTTAGCTAAAAGTTATCTGATTATCGGTGATGCTTTGTACCGTCGAGGGGTTGATTCAATCCTAAGACGCTGCTTAACTTTCGAAGAAGCTGAGGCTGTGCTTAATGATTCTCACAGTGGAGCTTGTGGGGGTCATTTATCAGGGCTTGCTACAGCCCAAAAGATTTTGCGTGCAGGATACTTCTGGCCCTCAATTTTCAAAGATTGCATTGAATCGGTCAAGAAGTGTCATCCTTGTCAGGTATATACTCGAAAAATGCGCGCTCATCCAGCTCCACTTTTTCCAGTCGTTACTATCGGACCCTTTACAAAGTGGGGTATGGATTATACTACTTGTAACCCGCCTTCGGAAAAAGGTCACAAGTACATTATCGTAGCAGTAGACTACTTTACGAAGTGGGTCGAGGCTATGCCTACTTTTGGGAACGATGGTGAGACTGCAGCTTTGTTCCTTTTCAACCAAGTTATCGCTCGTTTTCGTATACCTAGAGAGATTGTCACTGACCATGGCAGTCATTTTCAGAATAGTATGATGGCTGAGTTGGCTCTCAAATTGGGTTTCTGGCAGGAGCATTCATCTCCATATTATCCTCAGGCCAATGGGCAAGTGGAAGCCGTGAATAAATCCTTGAAGACAATTCTTCAACGGAAAATTGATAAACATAGATCCAACTGGCATATTATGCTATATCCTGCACTTTGGGCATACAGGACGTCAGTTAAAACTGCAACTGGCTTTACTCCGTTTCAGTTAGTCCACGGGGTGGAATCCGTATTTCCCATTGAATGCGAGATTCCTTCCCTTAAATTAGTTGTTGAGCTTCTTCCTGACACTTCTAGTCTGGCAGAGCGGCTTCTTCATCTGGAACATCTTGATGAGCAGCGTCGAGATGCCGCCACGTTGAATGAAGCGCATAAAAACCGAGTAAAGGTTCAGTACGATAAGGCGGTTAAGCCTAGGGTCTTTTCCGAAGGTGACCTTGTTTTGGTCTATGCCCAAGAAAAAGATGCCTTGGGGGCAGGAAAGTTTAAATCGATGAGGTATGGCCCCTATATCGTCAAAAAGGTCCTTAAGAAAGGAGCTTATACCTTGGTTGACTTCGAAGGGAACGAGTTGTCGGAGCCCCGAAATGGGCTCTATTTGAAGAAGTATTATGCCTAGGCTTTGGCCTGGCATTTTGCTTTGTATATAGTAGTTTTTGCTTTGTACATATCTGTTTGATTTTTTATTTTTGATGAGGTGGTGATGTTTTTTGATCTGCTTTGGCAGGTTGTGTTGATATTATGAGTCATTTTGGTTTCGCCGATGGTGCTAGTAGACACACCCGGAACTTAGCTTCCGCGGCTTGGGTGCTTCATTATCCTTCCGGTCAGCTGTTGGTATCAAGAGGAGTCTGCATTGGTCCTGCTTCCAATAACGTAGCAGAATACACTGCAGTCATTCATCTACTCTCGGAGGTAATATCTTTGGGTGTTGATTCGTTGGTAGTTTTCTTGGACTCCCAGCTGGTGGTGTCGCAGTTGAACAACACTTATCGGGTACGAGATCCAGTTTTATTACGATTGTTCTCGAGGGTACGTTTGTTACAAAGGTCATTTCAATTTTTAACATTCATTCATATTCCTCGAGCTGACAATTGGTTTGCTGACTCATTGGCTAATCAAGCTTTAGATTGGCATATTAATCATTCAATACAATAAATTTTAATCATCAAAAACATCATACATTTGATACATTTATCACATCACATCAAATATTGCTGTATATATCATCGGAGTGTCAAAAAACTTTTCAAAATTTGGATCCATAATCTCGTACAAAACTTGGGCTTATGCCCCATCATGTTCAGTCTCAAAAAAGAATATACAGTCATCTAATATATAAAATCTGTCTACTCCTGAGGACCCTGCCCAGAAGTCATGTTCCTATAGAACATAACTGCAGTGGCCACATGGCGGAATAGTCTAACCCAGTCCCGGGGTACTCCTACAACCCGTCTCTGGACGGCTTCCGGCAAGTCCTCCACGGCAGCCATAGGGATTTGGCGGGTCAGTCCCTCCAAGTTTCTTTGCACGGCCTGGAGAGTCCTGTCGGAATCCACTGTCTCCGCCTCACCCCTGCGGCGCTTGTGGCGCGGTAGGCCCTCAGGACGAACTGGTCCAACATCTAAAACATGATCATTTTTTTAATTGTCAGTCATTATGAATCCAATAAAAAACATGTTTGTTTTTTCATTTTTTCATACATATTTGAAAAAATCCAAAAAATCATATAAGTCAAAAAATTTTGCAAAAACTTACCGACTGCTCCCCATGCTGCGCCGGGTGGAAGTACTAGATCTGGATCTCCTCGGAAGTCCATCCCAGCATAGGGATAGTCGTCCACTGCGATGATCTGTTCTCCCCACCACAGGAAGAACTCATCGTCCCACGTGGTCCGGGGTACCTCGCTGCCCCCTAGTCTCTTCATCATGTCTGCCCAACGGGCAATTCTTGGGTCCCGCGGGCTGTTGATAGTCGAGATGACTCTGGGTCTCAAAGCTGGAACCCTCTCAAAGAAGAATGTTGTCAAAATGGTACCATAGCCAAAGTGTTTAGTTTTTACCTGGCGAATAGAGGTCAGCTGTTGTTTCATGTTCTGTAGCAGGGCTGTGCACCAATCGTAGACGTGAATCAAACACTCTACAACTATACTCATTTGCGTCCTGGACGCCTGATGTAGTGAGGCAGATCCTGCCACTCTACCGATGGTGAAAAGGAGGATCTTCATGTGCAAATCCCTGATATCTCTAATTGCAATCTACGTTCCAACCTTTTTGGAATTATCTACGCAATATAAGTGGACATAATCTTCCACAGTTAACCCTCCCAGGGGTTTTCCGTGAAGGTCTACTGGGTCTCCCCTCCTGGAGAGTCCAGTGATGAAATATATATCCTCCACTTCTATGCGTAGTGGCATCTAATCAATTATGAAGCAATCCTGATCTGGTTCCCAGTAATTTACGAGCATTTCAAGCAATCGCACATTACTTTTCATATTGGGCATTTTAAAGAATTTCAACAATCCGCAATTTCGGAGGATGTTTTGCGCTGCGCGGTCCTGCATGACCTCTTGGTCTACTGCGCTATGCTCACGTTCCCTCCAGGAGATGGTCATCCTGAGAAATTTCAACAAAATTTGCATTAGCCACGCTTTTTTGGTTACGGCCCTGCGCATACGCGGTTTTCCCTGTACACAGTCGCGTGTATACGCGGGTTTCCTTCATTAAACCCGCGTATGCGCAGATACGCAATTTTTAGCAAGGGTTTCTAAGCAAAAAATCACTTAATTTTAATTTTCAAATGGACAAAATGAATAAACAGGATGATTAAGGAGCCTACCTGAAGTTTCGCTGAATTCCGACGGTCGGTTGTTCCTGATTTGACGAAACAAGTTTTTAGCTCCAGAGCTCTTTTTCCAAATCAGCTATGCAATAATGAACCAAATGAGAGGTAATTTGTGTATTTATGGCTAAAAATTGAAAATTTTCGCAAAAATTTCCTTATGCTTATTTTTTCGATCTATCTTATGTTGTATAACTCGATTGCTTGGAAGTGCCCAATTTGGTATGTTTTCAGGTACATTTTGACGATTTTGAGATTTTTCCCGGTTTTTTATCCATGATTTCCGACTCGTCACGGCAGGTATATGATCTTCACTGGCATATAGGTTAGGGAAATCACTCTCCGTTGCATCTTGCATACTAGCCTCCATACTGATCACTTGCTTTAGGGTCGATCCCATCAGGTCATGAGTATTACACCCATTTCACTCGCCGATTATTTAATCATGACTTGATGGTAGAGCCTTCCTTTACATGGGCTTCCTAGTTAGTTCCTCACTATCACTTGTTGCCCATGCTGCTTTTTATGTAGGCTCGAGAGTCCTCTTTAGTCCCGCCATGTCTTATGTGCTGAAGCTTCATTCTTCTTCTTCATCACTTATCATTTTTCTAGCTTTTACCCTAGAGGCTCCCTGGTGTCGTTTAAGTTGTATTACTGCATTGCATATTGGCTACTTGTTTATCCTGGCCTTTAGCCGGCTTCATTTGGACTCAATGTTTAAGCCAACTTTTGACCTTGACTTTCTGCACAAGTTAACCATTGCATGCACTTAGCTATCACGACTTGACACCTTTGTACCCATGGATGGAACGTTCCTCTGAGTATCACTGACCAGTTTTCGCCACCTTGCATTGAGCATAGGATTGTTCCAATCCTAGGAACTAGTGCATCTGCTTTCTTGATACTCGTTCTATCCATTGTACCATAGCATTCTTTTATTCTTTTTCAGGCTTATTATGAAAAAGACAAAAAAATTAAATATAAAAAAAAGAGCGGGAATGGGATGTATCTTCGTTATTTTGATGGCAGTACAGAGTCAGTTTGTCGCCCTTGAACAAAGCACATATACTTATATATATTTCCTCCATTTGGGATGGTTCTAGTTTTGACCTAGGTTCAGCCTTTACCATGTTTCACTTGTCAGTTCTCCCCCGGTTGGTTATCTCTTCCAATCATATGGAGAGTTTGTTTTGCCTCGTGCAAGACAGACTTATACAGTGTCACTTTTTACTGCCATGGTCATCACAGAGTCGTGATTTTGTTCAAGGGAAGTCTAGCCCGATTCGGCCATTCTGCGGTGTCTCTTGACTCATTATTCAGTCGGCCTTCCCGGTCTTGTCAGTATCATGTTCTATCACATCAGATGTTTTGGTCTTCTGCTCGTGCTGGTTTGAGAAGGTCCCCATTGACTTCTTGCCGGCGGGTTTCTCTTATCGACTACGACACATTGCTCTGAGAGAAAACCTAGAGCCGCACCTTGGGCCTATTTCCATCATTGATAGGTAACCTCGTGCTCAGCATTTGATCATCATCATGGGTCTTTGACTGAGTGGTTTCCCATGTGTTCGACGTCAGCACACATTATCACACTTGGGATTCGTGCAGTACCTTGATTTCCATTTGACCCTATCGGTGGATTTCTCGCCTCTGTGTCAGCTTTCATTATTGGTTGGTTCAGAGGGTTTCTTCCATGCACTAGCTTCATCTTGTGCACGTCGGAAACGTACTTTGGTTTTGGTTCCATCACTCTACTTCGTCCGATTCCTTCCAAATCTTGGCCTGCGGGTTACACTCGCGCTGGACTGATGTGGGATGCCTTAATGCCTTCCTTCCGGCAGATCTTTTCCCATCGACTCCGACTCATTGCTCTGGGAACAAGATCTAGAGTCTTTTTGTCAGTACCTTAGGGTTTGCAGTCATCAGTGGCAGACTCTTCGCTATCGACAGTGGGGATTCATCATTTCCTCCTGATTGGTAGATTCTTTCAAGTGTTCGACTTCAACTCATTCATTCGCACTTGTCAGATTGTACTGGGGCACCTTGACACTCATTATCATTATCGGTGGGTTGTCTCGCGTTGTTTAACGGGATACATCAATGCCCGGTAATCCAACGATTTCTCACATGGTCGACTTCAGCTCATTTATTCCCAGTGTGTAGAATTGTGCCATAGTGATCGGTGAAGACCTCGGGTTGCATCAGCATTCTTCGGTTCACTTTTGACAGTCCTTTCAGTATCTGCCAGTGATGCCATCCACCCTTATATGTTGCAGTTCAGCACAACATCATCTTATATGTTGATCCCCCCGAGTTGCATGATTGTACCGTTTGATCCACCTCTTATGATCCGGTACTTGGAGATTCAGTTACTTATTTGATCAGACATCCAGTTGCACCATCTTTGATCAGCTTTCTATATGTGATACTTGGACATTGATTCGGACTTGTATTTCCGGGCCCTGCTCAGATGATTCACTATGTACTTTCAGTTCAGTTATACTTGTATACATATTGGATCTATTTCAGTACTTTCCATATGATGTATTTTTGACTGAGCATGGGTATGCCCGCCTCAGCATGAGTTGACTCTCTGGTTTCTTTCATTGGTTTGGCAGGCTGAAATTTGGTGAAGTCCTCTCTTGTCCTTGCGAAGTTCTTTCTATGTGCATAATACATTTTGGCCATCATGTACCCCTTCTGACCTCATATATTAGGGGGCATATGTTATAGCATCATTTCTCACTTTGACATGATTCATGATTGCTTTATGGCTTTTTGGGCACCCATTCCTACAGACTTGGACAAATTCACTTAAAAACAGTGTAAAATCCCTCATACGCGACTATGCCCATACTTTTCCGCGTGTATACGCGAGTTCAGCTAGATTTTTCCGCGTATGCCATTAAAATGATTAAAAATATATATAAAAAATCCCTAATTTCGCGCTGGGTTGATGGTTACTCAGGTAGTTCAACCACCCCAGCCCGTGGCCAACTGTTTCCAACTGCTGAAACTACTTGGAGGAACTATAAAAAGCCCTCATGTGTATGGCCTAAGGGAGAGAGAGAATTATTGATATTATACTCTGTTGGTATTCCCTATCCAAGTCTGATTCCCCGTGCCTCCTGCACTTTCCCAGTTCATTGTTGGAAACCCTTGTTTCCTTGAGATACACATCCTTTATATGTTATCTCGTATGCACCAGTTTGGAAGGAGTCTTAGCGAGGCAAGGGCTGGACGGATCCGGACGACGGTCTGCGAAGGCCTTGGAAGGATCAAGTGATCTCTCCACTTGATTACTTTTGTACGTACTATTTATAATACAGAAGTATCATGCTATTCCCGAAATAAACGTGTTAGTGTATGCTTTTATGTATGAGAATATTTGTTATACAAGCATTCATTATGATTTATTTAATGTTTTATATGAATCTCACTAACATTTAGAGTAGATATATGCTGTACAACTTGTCCTTTGTGTTGGTTTCTTCTTGTATTTCAGGTTAAGGAGGAAGGACGGTTGCTGGGGGTTTGGACCCCACGTGGATCTACTTCAAATGTAGGACCAACGGGTAAATCTCTCATTCTGCTCTATTTGGTTTTTCTGAACATGCATGGTTGTGTGAGTCTCTATTAAGTAGTACGCCCCTGCTCTGTGGAGGTTGTATCCCAACCAACCTCTAGGGTGTTATTTCCCTGAAACAGGGAGATTGTGAGAGAACAAATGATATTACAGCGGATCTGCTGTAGGTTGTGTCTCTTCATTTTGCTGGATAATAGAAAGGAAGGACTAGTTGTTCGGGGTGGACGTAGCCCAAAACTGGTTGAACCACGTATATCTGTGTCTCTCTGGTTTTTATGTGTTTTGTGTGCTTGTATTTTCTGCATATTTTATGTATTGCATTGCTCTGTAATATATAATTTTCTAACAAATACTGCCATAACTTTATGAGGAAGGAAAAATCATATTGGAACCTGAAGCAGTCATGGGAACAAGAACTCGACAACTACGAAATTGATCAATTTCAAAGTATCTCATCAAGTGGAAGAACTTACCCACTGAATATTCTACATGGGAGGATGAGAATTTTATACAGAAGCATCCAGAGCTACCCAAGCATTGAGGTCAAACACATTTTTTAAGGAGAGGGGCATGTTAGGTCCCTACATTACTAGTGTAATCCCTTATTGTTGCTAGTGTAACCCCCTTATTTTCATTGTTGTACCCATGTAACCTGGAATATTTTTATTATTATTTCCTTACATTAATATTGTTAGGTCGACTAGGATTATATTGTGACCCCATGGACTCCTATATATAGAAGGAGGTTGTAATATTCCAAGTTGGAAATAGAAGCAATATAAGACATAATAATGTAAAACACAAAAAAAATTATAATGACATGAGAGGGATCAATATGTGGCCATTATTCTATTAATGTATCAGCAACAATATACAAAAATATCTTGAGGGACAAGCCACCCAAGCAATAAGAACAATCCTCGAATGATTGGAACAATCAACATATGTGTTGCTGCAACTGTATAGAATGTCGGAGAGGAGTGATAGAATTGTCTATATCAGTGTAGCTACTACTATAAATACACATAAATGGAATATGGCTGGTAGAAAGAAAAAAAAAATTCCCAGAAAATAAGATGTGGGCTCTAATACATGATTTCTGGCCAATCCAAAAAAGATTGCTAGAAATACCAAGAAATATACAATGTGACAAATAACCCTGGGGTTGAGATGTCACTAAAAACTGGATATGAATAAAATGAGGCTATGACAGATCTGAAATGATGATGTCCTCCTCCAATATTATTTCTAAATAGAAGGTTTATCCCTCTACTCAGAAATGGACCCTCCTGATGAGCTCAATGAACCCTCCCAGCAATTGCCTCCAAAAATAACGCAGTTCAGAATTGTGACTGCGCTATGAGGGATGGTAGATGGTTGGCCTCATGCCAAATATGTGAAAATATGCCTAGGATCCCTCCTTGCTGATCCTCCAATGGATAGGCTACCTCCCCACTGAAAAACAAGCCCAGAAATAGCTCTATGTGATCCTCCTTTGCTTCACCCTGCAAACACAACCCAACTCTAAACAGAAACTGCGTTGTAGATGAAGGAGGTAGCTTGGCCAGAATGCCAGAATGAGGAAATTCAGCTCAAATAACCTCTCCTTCCCTGAGGATGAGGTAGGGATTCTCGTCCAGGAACACCCTTGTGCTAAACAATACAACAACCCTGCTAAACAACAAGAGCATAGAATAGCCAACCTCAATGCTGCAATTGGCCTCAAGTACATCATAATATAATATGCAAGAAGGGATAATCCTCCTTGGCACAACATGCTGCTCATATAAAGTAAATAATTACAAATCATAATGCAAAATTGTACCTTCTCTACCATGTACTTTGGTCCTTGAGCTGAAATGGCTCAACTGGAAATTCTCCCTCACCCCCAATGAGTACGAAAGTGGTTATGAACATCCTCTCCATCACCATCCAGGCTATGCATCTTTTTATATGCTGATACATATCCTATTCGATTCCCTCACAAGTGAACTCCTCCATCAAAGAATTAAATGCATCCAAGTGCATGGAAAGAAAGTCCACATGTGATGCATGTAGTAGCTTCCTCTTGAGCTCAGAAACTCTAGTAAGGAAGACTCTGCCATAAAAATAGATGACTTCATCAACCACCATGTATCTATCATCTCCCTCCAGGTCATCAAGAATCATGCAAGCACCAAGATCCTTGGAGTACTCTACCAAAATTTGAGACCTCCAATATGGATCAACCCTCCTAAGAGACAACATTGAATATCTGAAATGTGAATCTCCCCACATGCTAATATCTTCTCCTTTGACATCCCTCATGCCAAATTCATCCTCTAAAATGCTTCCATGCCCATCATGCAGCTGCTCATGCTCAAATAGAAGTGGTGTCCTTTGAAAGTGGACCTCCCATGAGAAGCTACCATCCAAAAATAACCCTCTGATCTTGGCCGATGTAAGCATGAGTGGCCTCCATCTACTCCAAAGTATGGAGGATCCCTTCCTCAAAGGAAGTACCCTCTATTTCTCCAAATCCATGGAGCAGCTCCCTTGCACCATGAAGGTGCCATTTTCCATCATTGCAGCAACTTCTATCAGCACAGTATATGTAGTGAGAGTGGGTAATGCTGAAAATGGGAGAATGTCTCCCTCCTCCTTGAGTCTATCCCAAACTCCTTGCACTGTACTAGACTCCTCCAAGGTCTTCACCCCTCCGGAATCTAAGAGTGGTGAAAAAAATGGAAATATGTCTCTCACCAACTCCAGATCTGGTGGCCTCCTGGGTGGAATGCCCCCATGTAATGAGAAATCAAAATCTGAAGTGTGTTAGCCACCTATACAATTTTTTATACCAAAAGGTGGCTAAATCATTTTCTGGAGCCTTCAAGGAACAAATTTTATTGCAAAAAGTGTTATCTCTTGAAGACTTTGGAAGGCCTCATGCCTTTGTCCAAAATCTTCCCTACTGTGCCCATTTTACACCCTGTAATTCTGTTGATTTCATGAGAAGAAACTGCTGCAAAATCACCTTTTTTCCTTTCCTCACTTGAAAAAATAACCTTCGTTTTGCTCCCCTTTATTTCCCATAAAAATCCCTCATTTTCGTGTTTTTCCCCTTTCCCCTTCATCAAAACCCCTTTGATAAGGTTTAAGACCCTTTCTTTGCCTTATCGAAACCCTCACAACCATTGAAAAACTTGAAAAAATTCATAAAAATACATTTTTGAATTACAAACTTAAGCCCCCTTGGGCTAAGTTTTAAGCCACTTCCCCTCCACGTGCCCGCACCCTAGAACCAGGTGCTAGACCCACAAAGCGCTTATCACATCGCAAAATCTGAGCGCATAAGTCTATTTGCCGTGTTTAAACCCCGATGTCGATTAGCCCTGTATATTATAGCCCCCAATCATATTTCTTTCCATGTAGACCAAGGCCCTGCAGTCGGGCGCCAATACACTTCATATATATAAAACCATCCCGACGCATAAAACCTTTGTTTTTATTAATATTTTGTTTTTGCAGGGTTTGAAAATTTTTCCGCCGGTGCATAGCTTAATTCGCTCCCCATCGTCAATCTAATCTATAGATCGACGGTCCACAAATCAATCGCCTCGGTGGTCCCCACGGTTACTCACTGTAACAAAACCAGAGTGGTTTTGATCGCGCCGCCTTTGTGGGGTAAGGGGTTTTTCCAATTCGAGTGCGATACATTCCACAGGCCGACACGTGGCCTTGAGCGGTTTGGAGATACCGCCCTCCCCGGGCGTTAAAGGTTGACAGTGAGATCAGCACGATATGGGCGTATGTCGTCCGATCTAAGGCCGACTCATTGGACGATGATCACGCTCAAAAGAAGCTCGAGGGATAGGTTAAGGCATGGCGCATTGATCAAATCATATCTGTCATCGATCTGATCTGCAGATCGACGACGCAAAATCAGTCGCTCTGGTCCCCACAGCCACGGCAGCAATCAGCGGTCCCACAGAACCGGTGGTCCCAAACACCTAGTCAGCATCCACGCAGCAGCAGTGGATTGTAGCGGGCCTTGTTTGTTTGCTCGTATGGTCGATAAATATGGACCTGAGGAGATCTATAGGGTAGATTTCATAAGGATTTCGGGTCACACTCACCCTGATGTCAGCAGGCCCCAAACGGACCCGGGGAACTTTTTAGGGCGGATTTTATAAAAATTTCGGGTCACAAACACCCTGACGTCAGCGGACTCCTTTCGTGACCCGAAATGGTTATACAACTTGATTTTATCAAAATTTTGAAGTCCAGATATATCATTTGATAAAGGGTAATTATATGGTTTTTTCATTGTACTGAAGAAAGGCCGAAGGCTTGGGTTTTAATTATCGCGCCTTCGATTCTTTAAAAGAAAGCCATCTATGGTTCAAATTTTCGCACCTCGTCGATACTCCAAAGGCACTGATACCTCGCGATCCCTGCGCGGCACTGTACACCAACAGAACACAGTAAATGAATAAAAAATCGAAGGGTATCAGTGTCGAAGATAGAACGCACCAGCATGGAAGATTAAAGACATGTTTGGGGGGATTATGGCTAAGATTGATTATCTAAAGCATAATCCTCCCAATTAAGACACAGTTAAAGGAAATCAAAATGTTTGTCGGACAACAAGACCTCCACCTCCACATCTGAGGCAAATTGATTCCTCCCAGCTACCACAGTGCCACATGTGCCTCAAAGCATTCAAACAGGGGCCGAAGTTATTGATCAAGATCAGATATTTGCCTCAAAGCAGCCAGAGAGTTAATTCTGCAAATAAAATTGATGACAGGATATCAGCAGAGTTACTTCAACATAACAGAGAGCCTCAAAAGTCAAAAAGAGCTCCCACTGAGCTTAAATCTTAATGTAAATTATTTAATACATAGGACACCTATGTAAGCTTCTTCATCGAGCCCCCCAAAAGCCGAGAAGCCATTAAGTTTGTATTAATTATCTTTGGAGATCTTTTATCAAATCTCACCTCCTCATTCTTCTATAAATACTACTGGAAAAGATGAGAGAGGGGTTGGTTGATCACTAGTTGTAATATTGAAACTCTCTGGAATAATACATAGTCTATTGAAGTTGAAGAAGAAATTGAAGTCTTGGAAGCCCTGATGATGTTGTTGCATGCTTGTTTTTGAGAAGGCTCTATCATTGGGTCCATGAGCTTGGCTGTTGGTGAAGTATTCTGAACTGTTTAATGTTTTCTCCTATTTTCATTATGTTCCATAATTTCTTACTATAGTAGGTTGAAAGTTTCATGCTAAGAAATGACTCATGGAAGCACCTTAGACCTGTTCATCCTTCACTGTTTCATGTTTTCTTTTGCTGAGGTATTTTAGAGTCTTTAATCTCTCTCTTTAGTCCTCATGCTTGTTTATTTCTACGATAGTTTGAATAAGTTGGTTTCAGCATGACTTATGGTTCTCCCTGCTTGTCTGCTGCCACTTAAAGGCTGTTATTGAAGTCTCCCTTTGAAGTAGTTCTGTTTATAGTGATGCCAAGGAGGTCTGATCTAATATTGCCCTTTGTCCTTTCTTAAACAGTTGTCTTAAAGGTCTTTGTAGTTGTAATCATAGATGTGTTAGGTGTTCCCTCTTCTATGACTGCAATTATCAGTGAATCTTTTATGTTTTCTAAGTCATTTGAAATAAAATATTTGAGGAAATAGGGTGTTCCCCGAATCTTAGATTTCATTTAAAAAGTTGTTTTGAAGTCATTATTTGCTTAAAGAGTGGTTTGTAGAATTCATGGTCAGCCCTGTCTATCAAATACCTCTTTATTGTTCAAGTTATGCTTTCAAATTCCCTTTGTTGAGAATTTAAATTCTCTTTCCAAATCATTGATGTCCATCTCATTTCAAAAACCAAAGAATCTTGTGGCCAAGTTAGATTTTCCCCCTGATATCCCATATCCATTGATAAATTTGTAATGACCTCTTTTTTACTCCATTGCCCAATGAAGCTACTACTTCCTCTTTCTACCTACCTTTCCTAGACATTTCATATTCTATTGTATCAATTCAACCAAACAAAGAATCAAACACTTGCACTTAATAACTAGTCTAAAACCAATACTCTAAGCACACAAGATAAACCTTTGCAAACAAACATTTGAGAGATCCCTCTCTGAGAACAGGAGGACTAGATCATGTAACTCTAAAGATTGGTTCTGATGTTGCCTTGTCTTTTGATTTTCCAAACTTATCAAAACACGGGTCACCAACATAATGGCGATCACGGTGGGACCCTGAGTAAAATCTTCAAAATTAAACACTCACTGTCTAGTATAACATAAGTAACCTTCTTCAAGCACTACCAAGCATAACGGCAATCATGATAGGACTTATTCTGAATCAGTGGCAAACTAAGTAACCCTTAGGATTCTCTTAGAACCTTATCAAACCTTGAAGGAATCAGTTACCAAGCCATAAGAGTGAACTCTGTATGTTTTGACACCCTAGCTAAGTGTTAAGTCAGATTTAGGACACTCTCATAACCTATAAGATCAAGAAACTCAGAAAAACCGAAAAACATTTCAGTTTGGCTTCATAATAAACTTGGTGGTGGACCATAAAACCTTTTACCTCCAAAAGAGTTAAAAATTTCCACCTGGTGACTCCACAATCCTAAACAGACCTTAAGACTCCACTGGGAAGACCCATAATATTTTTAACATCATACAAACTTAGTTAGAAGGCTTTACGATTAAATTTTTCTTCTTTTAAAAATATCAGTTAGCCTCTTAAAGATTGTCATATTTGGTTAAACTTTTCCTTTGGCTGGGTTCAAAAAACACAGCATAGTGGCTCCTAGAAAGATTCATACTAGAGCCTTCCCTGACCCAAACCCACTAGAAATAGTTGACAACCCCGAAAGTATACTTAGGGAGTCTCCTAAGATTAAATTTTCAACTATTTTCAGTTCACCCTTGAGAGCTAATTCAGTTCCTAAAAATCTTGCATCTCTACACCAATCACAAGTCGACTTAAGAAATCCTTTAGAACTAGGTCGCTTGATGATATAATTCAGATAGACTCTGAGTCTTCACTTTTATCCCCAGAGAAAAGTGAACATCCTGGTAGTAGAGAAACCACACCACCTAATTTACAATTCCTTCTCAATTTACGTGTCTCTCATCCAAGATCAGCTCAACAATCTATTCCCGGTACATCCACATCTGTCCATCCAACATCCACTATCCAAATAACTTCATTGCAGCCCACTTTCCCTTTCACAAACCCACCCCTTGTAAATCCACCTTTCTTTCCATCCATGGAAAAATGGTATGCCCCATTAGTGTTACCACAACCTATGCTTCCCTTACCAAATGATTACCAATCCAAAATCCCTCATTTCACTGGAAAAGAGTCTACAACAGCTCAACATCATGTAGATAGGATGGAAGATGCTTTCGATTACATGGATATAGAAGAAGAAACTGTGAATATGAGAATCTTCACCCAAATTTTAGGAGATGTAAAGAAATGGTTTAAAAACTTACCTCCTAATAGCATAAATGATCTCCCTGCCTTGCATCAAACGTTCATCAACAAATGGGAACTCAAAAATAATCCTCTCCAAATACTAGCAGAGTACAACAGCCTCAAGAGAAATCAATGGGAGAGTGTTCATGATTACTCCACTAGCTTCAATAACGTTTAAAATGCTCTTCCACCACACATGAAACCTCCTCAAGGCATGGCCTTAGTAAGGTATCCCGAAGGCCTTGATGCTGAAATGACTTATCAGTTAAGGAAGAGGGATTACTTAACCTTAGAAGACATGCAGAAAGGAGTTGTGAGCGTAGAAGAAAACATAATTGAGAAAAGAAATAGGTTGAGATTAGAGAAGAGGGTAACTTGTAAAGATGACCTACTACCCTCAACCTCAACTTCTGACACAAAAATTGACAACCTAGTGGAGGTGATGGAGAGGATGCTTGAGAAGATAAATCTGAATGATAGAGTACCACCAAGAGAACATCAAAATAACCCAAACAAAAATAGAAATCAGAATTATAGAAGAGAAAACAATCAAGATAAGCAAAAAGTAAGTGACCAACAGATTAGACCTCCCTTCCAACAGAACTATGTAGATCAATATGAGGAAGATAGGGAGATGGAAAGGTTGGGAGAAGCTCATGTAAACTTGATTGGATCAAACAATGGGGATGATTTTTTCCTCACTAAGGAAGAACAAGGTTTCTTCTCTGATCACAGAACAAACACCTATGAAGATTCTGATGACTATAAATTGGGGTTTGAAAATGCAATCATGGAGGTACACAAACAGTATGATCTTAGGAGCAAAGGGAATGTAGACAATTCAAAGGATAAGAACACTAGCACTGCTGTCAAGAAAAACACAGAAAGTCAGCCTAAGAAGACAGCAGACAAACCCATCATTTTGGCTAAAAAACCAGATTTAAACAAAGATAAAAATAGCCAACCAAATGTTGAACAGAGTACCCCTAGTACTTCAGCTAGTGGTCCTAACAAAATAATCCCAATTACCAGTCCAAACAAAGTTCAGCAAATTAAAACTGCCAAAAATAATTCAATTGAAAAGACAGATGTAAATATCAACAAATCACTTGTTCCTTTCAGCCTTGAGGGAGAGATTGCCAAGATAAAAATTACCATCCCCCTAGCTGAACTTGTAACCCAAGAAGTGTACAAAAACCAAGTTTTAAAATCTTTGAACCTAGGAAGTGAAACTGACACCTTAAACTTGACAGATGGCAAACCTGAGTTGTTGTTTGGTCCAGAGGTTGAAGGAAAATACCAAGAAGGGGTTGTCCCTCCCTTCTATGTTATTTTTAACATACATGAGAAAATCTTACATAATGCCATGTTAGATTCCAGAGCTTCACACAATCTAATGCCCAAGGTAGTGATGGAAAGCTTAGGCGTAGAAATTACTAAACCATACAAAGATTTGTATTCCTTTGACTCAAGCAGAGTCAAATGTTTGGGTTTAATCAAAGATTTATGTGTTAATTTAGCTCAAATTCCTGCTAAGAGTCTAGTGATGGACATAGTTGTAGCTGAAATTCGCCCTAAGTATGGCATGCTCTTATCAAGATCATGGGGATCCAAACTTCAGGGAAGCCTTCAAATGGACATGTCTTATGCCACCATTCCCATGTTTAACCAAAACAGAAGACTATACAGGGAATCTCACATGAATTACATGGTGAGCAACGTAGACAAACCAAACAACTCTCCAATCTATTCTATTCAATCAAGTTTAGATTCCTTTATCTTGTGTAACGAAGATGAAATCACTCAACAATATAAGGAAAACATAGACCCAATCATTTCACCAGAACAATCAAATCTTCCCTCGAATCAAATTCAAAACATTGACAATCAACAGCAACAAGAAAATGGAATTGAAGCAAATATACTTTGGATAATAAACTTTGATGGATCCTGTAATAAAACAAGTGCAGGGGCAGGTGTTTGGATTCAAAATACGAATCAGAGTTTTTCATATCAATTAGATTTCCCATGCACTAACAATATTGCTGAGTATGAAGCACTTCTCCTAGGCTTACAATTTCTTAAACAATTAGAAGCCCAGAGGATATCAATATTAGGAGATTCTGAACTTATCATAAGACAAAACAAAGGAGAATACTCTGCTAAAAATCCAAGGCTCAGGGAATATCAGAACGCTTCCCTTGATTTATTGAAAACCTTTGAAAAATATGAACTTATTTTCATTCCTAGAGCATTGAATCATCTAGCAAATGAACTCGCCTTTGATGCCAGCAACTGCTGAATAGCTTAGTGTAAAGATAAAACACAGGCCTGTTGTGCCTAATAACGAAGATCACTGGCAATTTTTTGACTCTGAAAAACACATAGATGATTTCTTAAAATTAGAAAATGATTTCAACATACCAATAGCAGAATCCAGCCAAAAATAAAATTGTTTGTATATTAAACAAATCCCAGAAGTTGAAATGACATATTCTGCTAATATAAATCATTATGAAGATCCTTTTGAAGCAGAGATAATTGACAACGCAGACCAAGAAGACTTGGAAGTTTTACAATGCAAAAATGATAAAATTCCAAGAGGTCTCACACCTTTAGAACACCTCTTTGATTTTAACGATGTAGCCAAAGAACCGAGAATAGAGCCTATGGAAACAAATGTAGAAGAGCATAACATAAGAAGTCTAGCAGAACCCAAGATGATTAAAATGTCCAGCACTCTCCCAGCTCACATAAAATTGCATTATATAGAGTTATTCAAAGAGTTTAGATATATTTTTTTTGGGGATACAAAGATTTGAAATCATATGATACCAGCATCATCCAACACAAAATTCCCTTCAAAGAAAATCAAAAGCCTTTCAAACAAAAGTTGAGGAGAATAAATCCTCTCTTATTACCTTTAGTTAAGGAAGAAATTTAAAAGATGCATAATTCTGGGATCATTGTACCAATTAGATATTCAGAATGGGTATTGAACTTAGTTTCCGTTAGAAAGAAAACAGGGGAAATCAGGCTCTGTATTGACTTCAGAAATTTAAACAGAGCCTCTTTAAAAGAAAACTACCCCTTACCCAAGATGGACCATATACTTCAAAGGGTAGTTGGGTCAAAAAGGATATCCCTCTTAGATGGGTTCTTGGGTTACAACCAGGTGTTAGTGCTCCCAAGTGATCAAATCAAAACTGCTTTTACCACACCTTGGGGCACCTTTATGTATGTCAAAATGCCTTTTGGATTAATGAATGTAGGGGCCACCTTCCAAAGGGCCATGGACATAGCCTTTTCGGAAGATATTGGCTATTTCATAATCATTTACCTTGATGACATAACTGTTTTCTCAAAAACTGATGAGGAACATTTGATTCACCTGAGAAAAGTTTTCGAGAAGTGTAGGAAATTTGGCTTGTCATTGAATCCCAAGAAGACACTCTTTGGTCTCCAAGAAGGTAAACTTCTTGGCCATATAATTTCAGAAGAGGGAATCAAAATAGACCCTACAAGGATAGATGGCATATTAAAAATCAGTCATCCAAGAAGCCTCAAAGAGTTACAATCTTTCATCGGAAAGATTAATTTTCTGAGGAGGTTTATCCCTAATCTTGCTGAGCTATTAAAAAACATTACAAACATGCTTAAGAAATATGTCGGTGTAAAATGGACTTTACCAGCTAAACAATCATTCGAACTGGTCAAACAAGCTCTTACTCAAACACCAATCCTGATTAGTCCAAATTTTACCAAAGACTTTTACATCTTCTCTTTTGCATCTGAGCATACAATAGCGGCAATTTTACTTCAAAAGAATGACTTGGGGCAAGAACAACCAATATCCTTCTTTAGTAGGGCCTTAAGAGATGCTCCTCTCAAATATAACATCATGGAGAAGCAAGCCTTAGCATTAGTGAAAGCTTCAAAAGACTTCAGGGTCTACATTTTACACTCTCACATAATTACTTTTGTTCCACATACTGTTGTCAAGGACATTCTAAGTCAAGACCCTGATGGTAAAAGGGGAAAATGGATTGCAACTATTCTTGAGTATGACTTAGAGTTTAGGCCCACAAAAGTAGTTAAAGGGAAAGGATTAGCAAAACTTATGGTTGAATCTAACTTCCAAGCACTAAACATGAATATGGTAGATGTGTTGGAAGAAATAGAAGAATCTACTGCTCCTTTTATTGAAGAAACATTCCTAATTTCTCCTTGGTATGCTGACATTATTTATGTGCTTTTATATTTAAATGCCCCTCCTTCTTTGTCTAAAACTAAAGCTAGATTTTTGAAACAAAAAGCTTTGAGTTTTTGCATCTTAGATGGGGTATTATATTGGAAAAATGTTGTTGGAATTTTGCTTAGATGTTTACTTGAAGATGATGCAGGGAAAATCATGCATGAGTTGCATGATGGAGAATGTGGAGGACACCTCTACTGGAAGGCCACAGAGAACAAAATTCTTAGATCTGGTTACTATTGGCCTACCCTTTTCCCAGACACTCAAAAGTTGGTCATGTTTTGCCATAAGTGTAAAATTTTTGATGGCAAAAGAAAACTTTTTCCCTTACCTTTACATCCTATCAGAGTTGAGGCACCTTTTCAACAATGGGGTTTAGAATTCATTGGGGGAATTCACCCATCCTCCTCAGCTCAACATAAGTGGATCCTCACGGCCACTAACTTCTTTACCAAGTGGATAGAAGCTATACCCTCCAAGAATGCTAATGACTTTGTCATTATCAAGTTTCTTGAAACAAATATCCTATCCAGATTTGGTTGTCCCAGAAAAATCATAACAGACAATGTTGTTGCTTTTAAATCTAAAAAGATGGTTGATTTCTGTTACAAATACCACATAACCTTGGGCCTTTCCACTGCTTACTATCCCCAAGTAAATGGATTAGTTGAATCTTCCAACAAGAGCCTCATCAATATCATTAAAAAACTGTTGGAACAAAATCAGAAATCAGGGCATAGTAAACTGGTTCATGCCTTATGGGTTGATAGGTTAACTACAAAGAAATCAATAAATATGTCCCCCTATCAGCTAGTTTATGGCATGGATGCAGTATTTCCCACCTCATTAGGAGTGCCAATCATGAAGCTCCTTCAAGAAGTGCAGGTTGAAGAGAATGATATGCATAGGAGAATCAATCAAACCATCCATTTACAGCAGAACAGAGAAGAAGTTTATGAGAGAACACAGTTGCTCCAGGAAAATATGAAGAAGATATTTGATAAGAGAACTAAGGCAGACAATTTCCAAGTTGGAAATGTTGTTCTTAAGTGGGATTCAAGGAGAGAAGAGAAGGGAAAACATGGAAAGTTTGAGAACTTGTGGAAAGGTCCCTATATTGTTCATGCTAAAAGGGGTCACAATGCATTTTTCTTGAAAGAATTGAATGGAGAAGATCTGTATCGAGGTCCTGTTAATGGCAGAATGCTAAAGCATTACTTCTGCCAGGAGTCATGAGTTTCAAAGCATTTTATTTTTTCATTGTAAATATCATAGTCTGAACATTGCATTCAATATTGTAAAAATAAAAATACAAAAACAAAGAAAGAAAGAAAAGAGGGTAGATTGTGAAAAAAGAAAGGTACAACCCCATACAAAAAAGAGAAACAAATTTGAAAGTGTGCAAGCTCAAATGCCACTCCTAAAGAACACACTTCTAGTTATTCAAACAGCTTAATCTTGACTACTTAGTTTTCAATTTTCTGCTGATAAGATAGTGAATTCGATTTGCCAAACTATTTAATCTTGGCTTATCATTAGATAGTTTAGGATAGAAATTAAAGGTTCAAACATGCTAAAAATCTGAACCTAAGTTTCCAAGGAGAGTGACTCAAATCTGTTTCAAATTCTGAGTAAAAAAAAAAAAAAAAGATGTAAATATGGTTCCAATTAGCTCAAAATCTGAACCAGTTGATAAAGGAAAGACAGCTCAAACAAAAGTCAAAACAGAGTTGTAAAAAAGATGAAGGAAATGCTTTGAAATTTCAGATTTTAAGCCTTCCATTTTGATTTAATTTTCTACAAAATAATATCTATGTGCAGCTTGTTCTTTATGTCATGGATCAGCAACAAGTCAGAATGTTCAATCCTGACTTGTATGCTTTTAAATTTCTGTTGTAGAATGTAGAGAATAAAAATATGTTGGAAATTTTAATCCCAACAGATAGTAGATTAGGTAGAGAATCATATGGGCCCAACTGTTTAATCTGATTCCATAGAGAAATAAGGAGTAGAAATAGATTAGATTTCCCGCTTTCAAAAGAATAAAATGTTGTAAAAGAGTTTTCCAATCCAAGTGCACTCTAAAGAAGAAAAAATGTTAGATCTGTAGGATTGGGTAGGTAGAAAGCTTGTTGATGAAAGATCCATTGTTTTTATGGCTGCTAACCTGATTTCAGAAACAAAAGAAGATCATCCAAGTAAATAAAGGTAGCCCAATGGATGAGGCACTTGTCAGCCTCCCAAAGAATGCAAGTTTGAAGTTCTTGATGCCTTCAAGAAGGCACCACCCCCAAGTGGAGCCACTGTTAGCCACCTATACAATTTTTTATACCAAAAGGTGGCTAAATCATTTTTTGGAGCCTTCAAGGAACAAATTTTATTGCAAAAAGTGTTATCTCTTGAAGACTTTGGAAGGCCTCATGCCTTTGTCCAAAATCTTCCCTACTGTGCCCATTTTACACCCTAGAATTCTGTTGATTTCATGAGAAGAAATTGTTGCAAAACCACCTTTTTTACTTTCCTCACTTGAAAAACTAACCTCCATTTTTCTCCCCTTTATTTTCCATAAAAATCCCTCATTTTCATGTTTTTCCCCTTCCCCTTCATCAAAACCCCTTTGATAAGGTTTAAGACCCTTTCTTTGCCTTATCGAAACCCTCACAACCATTGAAAAACTTGAAAATTTTCATAAAAATACATTTTTGAATTACAAACTTAAGCCCCCTTGGGCTAAGTTTTAAGCCACTTCCCCTCCACGTGCCCGCACCCTAGAACCAGGTGCTAGACCCACAAAGCGCTTATCGCATCGCAAAATTTAAGCACATAAGTCTGTTTGTCGTGTTTAAACCCCGGTGCCGATTAGCCCTGTATATTATAGCCCCCGATCATATTGCTTTCCATGCAGACCAAGGCCCCACAGTCGGGCGCCTATCCACTTCGTATATATAAAACCATCCCGACGCATAAAACCTTTGTTTTTATTAATATTTTTTTTTTGCAGGGTTTGAAAAGGTTTCCGTCGGTGCATAGCTTAATTCGCTCCCCACCGTCGATCTGATCTGCAGACCGACGGTCTACAAATCAATCGCCCCGGTGGTCCCCACGGTTACTCACTGTAACAAAACCAGAGTGGTTTTGATCGCACCGCCTTTGTGGGGAAAGCGGTTTTTCCAATTCGAGTGCGACACATTCCACAGGCCGACACGTAGCCTTGAGTGGTTTGGAGATACCGCCCTCCCCGGGCATTAAAGGTCGATTGTGGGATCAGCGTGATATGGGCATATGTCGTCCGATCTGAGGCCGGCTCATCGGACGGTGATCGTGCTCAAAAGAAGCTCGAGGGATAGGTTAAGGCACAGCGCATTGATCAAAGCATCTCCGTCGTCGATCTGATCTGTAGATCGACGACGCAAAATCAGTCGCTCTAGTCCCCACAGCCATGGCAGCAATCAGCGGTCCCACAGAACCAGTGGTCCTAAACACCTAGTCAACATCCACACGGCAGCAGTGGATTGGAGCAGGCCTTGTTTGTTTGCTCATATGGTCAATAAATCCAGACCCGGGGAGATCTATAGGGTGGATTTCATAAGGATTTAAAGTCACACTCACCCTGACGTCATCAGGCCCCAAATGGACCCGGGGAACTTTTTAGGGCGGATTTTATAAAAATTTCGGGTCACAAACACCCTGACGTCAGCGGACTCCTTTCGTGACCCGAAATGGTTATACAACTTGATTTTATCAAAAGTTTGAAGTCCGGATATATCATTTGATAAAGGGTAATTATATGGTTTTTTATTGTACTGAAGAAAGGCCGAAGGCTGGGGTTTTAATTCTCGTGCCTTCGATTCTTTAAAAGAAATCCAGCTATGGTTCAAATTTTTGTGCCTCGTCGATACTCCAAAGGCACTGATACCTCACGATCCCTGCGCGGCACTGTACACCAACAGAACACAGTAAATGAATAAAAAATCGAAGGGTATCAGTGTCGAAGACAGAACGCACCAGCATGGAAGATTAAAGACAGGTCTGGGGGGATTATGGCTAAGATTGATTATCAAAAGCCTAATCCTCCCAATTAAGACATAGTTAAAAAGAAATCAAAGTGTTTATCGGACAGCAAGACCTCCACTGCCACGTCTGAGGAAAATTGATTCCTCCCAGCTACCACAGTGCCACCTGTGCCTCAAAGCATTCAAACAGAGGCCGAAGTTATTGATCAAGATCAGATATTTGCCTCAGAGCAACTAGAGAGTTAATTCTGCAACTAAACTTAATGACAGGATATCAGGAGATTTAATTCAACATAACAGAGAGCCTCAAAAGTCAAAAAGAGCTCCCACCGAGCTTAAATCTTAATGTAAATTATTTAATATAGAGGACACCTATGTAAGCTTCTTCATCGAGCCCCCCAAAAGCCGAGAAGCCATTAAGTTTGTATTAATTATCTTTGGAGATCTTTTATCAAATCTCACCTCCTCATTCTTCTATAAATACTACTGGAAAAGATGAGAGAGGGGTTGGTTGATCACTAGTTGTAATACTGAAACTCTCTGGAATAATACATAGTCTATTGAAGTTGAAGAAGAAATTGAAGTCTTGGAAGCCCTGATGATGTTGTTGCATGCTTGTTTTTGAGAAGGCTCTATCATTGGGTCCATGAGCTTGGCTGTTGGTGAAGTATTCTGAACTGTTTAATGTTTTCTCCTATTTTCATTATGTTCCATAATTTCTTACTATAGTAGGTTGGAAAGTTTCATGCTAAGAAATGACTCATGGAAGCACAATAGACTTTGTTCATCCTTCACGGTTTCATGTTTTTCTTTTCTTTGAAGTATTTTAGAGTCTTTAATCTCTCTCTTTATTCTTCATGCTTGTTTATTTCCTTAATAGTTGAAACAGTTGGTTTCATCGTGATTTATGGTTCTCCCTGCTTGCCTGCTGCCACTTTAAAATTGTTATGGAAGTCTCCCTTTGTAGTTTTCTATTTATAGTGAGTCAAGGAGGTATGTTCTAATATTTCCCTTTGTCCTTACTTAAACAGTTGTCTTAAAGGTCTTTGTAGTTGTAATCATAGATGTGTTAGGTGTTCCCTCTTCTATGACTGCAGTTATCAGTGAATCTTTTATGTTTTCTAAGTCATTTGAAATAAAATCTTTGAGGAAATAGGGTGTTCCCCGAATCTTAGATTTCATTTTAAAAGTTGTTTTGAAGTCATTATTTGCTTAAAGAGTGGTTTGTAGAATTCATGGTCAGCCCTGTCTATCAAATACCTCTTTATTGTTCAAGTTATGCTTTCAAATTCCCTTTGTTGAGAATTTAAATTCTCTTTCCAAATCATTGATGTCCATCTCATTTCAAAAACCAAAGAATCTTGTGGCCAAGTTAGATTTTCCCTCTGATATCCCATATCCATTGATAAATTTTTCAAGACCTCTTTTTGACTTCATTTCCCAATGACGCTACTACTTTCTCTTTCTACCTACCTTTCCTAGACCTTTCATATTCTGTTGTATCAATTCAACCAAACAAGCAATCAAACACCTGCACTTAATAACTAGTCTAAAACCAATACTCTAAGCAAACAATATAAACCTTTGCAAAAAAACATTTGAGAGATCCCTCTCTGAGAACAAGAGGAGTATATCCTGTAACTCTAAAGATTGGTTCTAATGTTGCCTTGTCTTTTGAATTTCCAAACTATCAAAACACGGGTCACCAACAAAGTGGACTGTATATATGAGTGGACTGATTTTTCCCTCTCTTCATTGTGAAATACAGTCTCCTTCTTTTGTGTAGAACCCTCCTAAAATAGATAAGGGTGAATTCTCATCATCCCTTGATGTTGATCCCTCCTTTCTTCCCCTTCCATCTCACAATCCACAAAAATTGATGCATGTTGCTCCGGAATTGTGTTTTGGTTCCCACATGTTGAATCATTTGGAACTCCTTGCAAAGACACAAGGGCTCCTCTAATGGAAGCAATGGCTCCCTTCCCATCTCCATGTGGTGATGGATCTCCTCCTGATGTTACAGCTTTGTTAGTTCTTCTTTACTCATCCTCTTCATCAATATTTGAGAATGTCTCATCATCAATGAGAGACCCTTGATCTTGGTCTTCTCTTGAAGGAGGAACCTCCATGTCTTCATCTATAGAAGAGGGCTCTTCAAGAAGTGGGGATCTTGCCCTTGGCAAGGAATCATGCATGTTTTTATCCCATTCAAAATAAATAAGGAGTGGAGTTGGTAGAATAGATCTCTCCAACTCATGCAAAGGTTTTGAGTTTTTGGATTCAACAAATGATGTTTTACAATGTTTAATATCAAATCTTCTCACTAATTTCTTAGTGAACCCAGCATAAGTGTTTACATTTGCATGATTAAATGAAGCAGAACTACAAACCCACCAATCATGGGCCATACCTTTGAGGTGCAACGCTGCTACTCTAATAGCCTCCTTTTCTGAAACTTGGTGTAGCTAGAAATAGGAATCTAGCTCCTTCACCCAGGCTTTGGTTGTGCACTTTGCTGATCCATCAAAGTTAGATAGAAATATTCTACCTCTCTTGCTTCTATTATGGTTGTTGGATCTTCTATCTTCCTTGAGTTGGCAAAACCCTTGGAAGTCCAAGTGCTTTTTGAATCTCCATGATTGAGACTCATACTCCTGAAGATAGTCACTCAAGCTCTCCTCCCTTGGTGCATATTCTCCCTCCATCCTTCTTGCAGTGAATGTGGGCAATAAACTATGTTGTGGATCTGCCTGTGTGGCTGAATGCTCACACCCATCATGTGAATATCTAGGGCTTGCTTCACTTTCAACCCCTCTTGGAAATTTTCTACTCCTCTCCCCTTTCATCTCCTTGAGATATTCTTTGATATTTTTCATAGTTTGGAAAAGAAGATGGGAGATCCTCTCTTCCTTTATTTCTCCAAATAATGGAGTCATGTATTTGTTTCTTCTGTAAAACTTCTCTTTTCTGTGAGAATAAGCTTCTCCTTCTAATGGCATAATGTCTTGAATGCACAGGCTGAGCCAAGATTATGCTCTGATACCATTGTAATATTCCAAATTGGAAATAGCAGCAATATAAGACATAATAATGTAAAACACATCAAATCTAATCATGACATGAGAGGGATCTATTGGAAATACTGAGAGGGGGGTGAATCAGTATTTCTTTTCAATTGTTAATTATTTCCAGTTAGATTATTCACAATTAAAGACAGAGAGATATATAATAATGATATTAAGAATTAAAGAGAACTTCAATCCCTTTATAATAATAGTATACAATAGATGAGAGAAGGGCACCAACCCTTTTAATGAAACAGGCACCAACTTGTTTCCAAGCACCAACTTGGACTTTGGTGAGGCTCCAACCTCTAGGGCTTCGACCCTATACTTCTCAAGGCTTCAACCTTGTGTTTAGAGGCACCAACCCCTAGGACACCAATCCTTCAAATTTTAATAAATAGAATGAATAAGTAACTTACATCAGTTTCTCCACAAGTCTGTTCCAGACTTCCAATTTGTTCACTGAATATTCTTTATTGTCCAAAACTCCATTTTCAAACCACTAACTACTCCACTGTCCAAGATCTTCAAGTTTTAAACTTGTACAGGCCTCCAGCTATCACTTCAAGCTTTACTATTGACTATTCATGCCTCCACTAGTTGTCCACAGAAAAAAATCTGATCACTGAAACGATGATGAACGACAATTATGTGATCATTCCATAGTTGTATCACCACAGATTTATTACACCGAGATTTCCACATTTGTATCTCCAATCCTCCACATATTTTTCCTATCCAAAGAAGCACTGGTCAACACCACTGATGTCTTCTGTCCGAGCTTAGAAGAAACACTGAATTTACACTTCAGGTTCACTGTTCCGAAATTTTGTGGTGAGGTTTTATAACCCTGGTCAAGTGACTGTCCGAGCTATATAACACAATTATGAGGTATGGAGGGTGTAATTAACAGGTCCAAGCCCTTATTTCACTTGTCCGAAGCTCTATCCTACAGTCTTTAAAAATGAGCCACTACAGTCACTGTAATTGTAGACAAGTCTGAGGCTAGTACAGGAGGACTGTAACTGATCCAAGCTTCACACCAATGCTGACCCACTGCAGATTCAAATAGGTCCAAGGTTGTAATCACACACAGGTCTGAGGCTTGTATACTCTCACATATTCGAGGCGTATATTCTCAAGCACATTATAGGTTGTAGACTCAGAAATATGCTTTGTATAGACTCCTTCTTCTTGATGTTTGAAAGTTCACGAGTTGTGAATTGTTGTTGCTTCTAAGTTCTCAATATGTCCTTGACTGAAAAAGATGATAGAATGTCAAGTCTAGACCTCATATATATACTAGTTTTGATCATAAATGAGAATACACGTCCCTTTGCCAAGGAACATGAGCCCACACAAGTCGACTTAGGTCGACTAGGTTAAAATATATTATAATATTAAAAAATCGATATCTCTTCAACCACTAGGAGTTTGAGGGCAAGTAAGAGCTCGTTGGAAAGAGGGAAAAATCCTCTTTAATATGTTCTATAATTCATTGTGAAAGGATGCCTCCAAGGTATCTAAATTTATTTTTCTTTGTGACAGTTCATGAAATTTTAGATCAGAAGGTGATTGGGACAGTAAGAGATCATTAGAGCTTCTTCATCATGGTGTTTCTTCCATGTCATCATGATAGTATAGCATCATGCCATCATATGATAGTGCACATGTATGTCATCATCTATCATAGTGCAGCATCTATCAATTTTACATTAAGAGAGCACATCAAGAGGGCTTCTATTCCATCAATGAAAATTATTGACCAACAATCTCCCCCTTTGTCATTGATGGAAATATTATAGAATTCTCTCCCCCTTTGACATCAATGGCAAATGGGGTGCCCAAGTACTCCCTTTGTCATGTTGCTCCCCCTAACATACTGTACCCCTGACATGTTGCTTGATTTAATGTGATGTAAGAGCAATGACCACCATTTTTTTGCGAAGATACTCAAATGCTTCTCATGGAAGGGGTTTTGTAAAGATATCCGCAATTTTCTCTTTTGTATTGACGTATTCCAACCTGATATTGTGTTCAGTAAGTTTTTCATGGAGAAAGTGGTATTTGATTGAAATATGTTTGGTTCTTGAGTGTATCACCAGATTCTTTGAAATATTGATGGCGCTAGTATTGTCACAAAAAATAGTAATTGGTTGCTTAGTTTCTATGTTGACATCCTTCAAGGCTTCCTTCATCCATAGAATTTGTGTACAACAATCACCAACAGCTATATATTCGGCTTCAGCTATAGAAAGGGATATAGATGATTGCTTTTTGCTGAGCCAAGATACAAGACAATCTCCCATAAAGAATGCATTTCCACTGGTGCTTTTTCGATCATCCACGCTTCCGGCCCAATCAGTGTCAGAATAAGCTATCACAATAAGAGTTGAACTCTTAGGATACCAAAGAACGAAATCAGTCGTTCCTTTCAAATATCTGAGAATTATTTTCACAACTGCTAGATGGGATTGTTTAGGACTTGACTGAAATCTTGCTACCATTCCTACTGCTTGCATAATGTCTGGTCTTGTAGCAGTTAAGTATAGGAGAGCTCCAATTATTGACCTGTAAAGCGTTGCATCTATTTGGGGGGTATCATCGCCTTTGATTAATTTACAATCTATGGTCATTGGTGTGCTCATAGGTGCACAATCCTCCATCCCATATCTTTTAAGCATGTCTTTAAGATATTTTTCTTGAGATATAAACATGATTGTAGAAGTTTGAGATATTTGTAGCCCAAGAAAGTAAGACAACTCACCAATCATTGAAATCTCGAATTTCTTGGACATATTTAGAGCAAATTCATGGCTCTTTTCTTCATCATTGCTAGCAAAGATTAGATCATCGACGTAAACAAGAGTGATCAGAAGTTTTTCCTTGTCCATCTTCATGTAGAGATTGCTACCTTCCACTCCTTTTTTCAAACCTTCTTGTTGCATATAGTGATCCAACTTTGCATACCATGCTCTAGGGGCTTGTTTTAATCCATACAAGGCCTTTTTTAGTTTGCATACAAGATTTTTTCCTTCAGCAAGATCAAATCCTTCTGGTTGCTCCATGTAAACTTCTTCCTTGAGATCTCCATTCAGGAATGCTAATTTTACATCCATTTGATAATCCTTGAATCCTTTTGAGCAAGTAAATGCTAAAAACATTCCAATGGCTTCCATTCGAGCTACTGGTGCAAAGGTTTCTTCGAAGTCAATTCCTTCGATTTGCGAGTATCCTTTGCAGACAAGTCTAGCTTTATTTCTGATGATTTGTCCATCTTCAGTCATCTTGTTTTTGAATACCCATTTTGTTCCAATTATATTTTTATCTTTTGGGTGAGGTACTAGTTCCCAAGTCTCATTTTTTTCGATTTGAGACATTTCTTATTCCATGGCCTTTATCCAATAAGGATCTTTGCTTGCTTGAGAAAAAATTTCAGGTTCTATTAAAGATAATAGAGCCACATCATCTTTTCTTGGGGTGCCTATCATTCTTCTTCAAGTTTGGATTCCTTCATCTATATTTTCGATGAATTGTTCTTCCAGATGATATCTCTGAACAAACTTGATCTTGGAGGGAGTTTGTGAAGATTCATTTTGAGGTTCACTTTGGGATTCTTCATTCTCCTCTTCTCTTTCAGGTTCTTCTTCTTCACTTTGTTCGAAAAAAGACTCAACTTCATGATCTTCAATTCTTTTTTCTGGAAGGCCTTCATCAATCTTCACATCAATGCTTTCCACTATTCTTCGTAGACGATTGTTGTAACATTTGTAAGCTTTGATCCTAGTGGAGTATCCAAGAAATATTCCTTCGAAAATTCTACAATCAAATTTACCTGGTGAGTCATCATTTATTTTTATGAAACATTTTCTTCCAAATATTCTGAAATATTTTACTGAAGTAGGTCTTCCTTTCCATAATTCATAAGGAGCCTTTTCATCATTTGGTCTCAATTGAGTTCGATTTAAGGTATAAACTGCAGTGCCAACTGCTTCTCTCCAGAATTTTGGTTGCAAATCAGTTGCTAGTAGCATCGTCCTAGCCATTTCTTGAATGGTTCGGTTCCTTCTTTCAACTACTCCATTTTGCTGGGGTGTCCTAGCAGAAGAGAGTTCTCTTTCGATTCCATGCTCTTTGCAGAATTTATCAAACTCTCTTGAAGTGAATTCTCCTCCTCTATCCGTTCTAAGACATTTAATCTTAGAATATTTTTCATTTTCAATGAGAGCTTTAAGATTCTTAAAACACTCAAATGCTTCGGATTTATATTTTATGAAATATATCCACATCATTCTAGTATAGTCATCAACAAATAGAGAAAAGTACCTTTCACCTTGAAGAGTTGGAGTTCTAGTTGGCCCACACAAATATGTATGAATGAATTCCAAAGGTTTTGATGTTGAGAACTCCTTGGTTTTGTGGCTAGTTCTGGTTTGCTTTCCATGTTGGCATCGGCCACATACAACTTGATTTGGTTTTCACATTTTTGGAATGTCCCTTACTGCATTATTTTTTTTTATGCTGACTAGGTTGTCAAAACTTGTATGCCCCAATCGCTTGTGCCATAACCAACTTTCATCTGTTTGACTTAAGTAACATTTATCTTCTTGGATTCTACTGAGAATGTAAACATTATCTGGTTTTCTTACTCCTTTCGCCATAAGCTCTCCTGAGGACGAGTCTCTTATTTCACAATTTTTTGTACTAAAGACAAAATTATGTCCTTGATCACAAATCTGGCTGACACTTAAGAGCTTGTGTTTGAGCCCTTCTACCAACAAGGTATTTTGAGCCTTTCCTAGTCCATTGACAAGGGTAGCAGTCCCTTTTCCAGTGATTTTAGCAGATCCACTTCCAAAGGATACATTTCCATTTTTCTTGTTCAATGAGATAAACTTCTTTTGGTCACCTGTCATATGTCTTGAGCATCCACTATCCATGAACCAATGATTTTCTTCACTATGAGCACATAGAGCTAGGCCACATTTATCAATTTTGAGATTTCCGTTTTTAGCTTTTCCCTTTTGAGAGAGAAATTTTGTTCATTATGATCATAATCATCAAATAATGAGCAAGACGGATCAAAGGAATTGTAAGTTTTGATTTTTTCTTTCTCTTTAGGCTCACACAGTTGGTTTGGTTGATTATTCAATCTTGGTGCTTCATTCTTATCAGCCTTGCAATGCTTAGCTTGATGCCCAAAGTTTTTACAATTGTAACAATGCCCAAGAAAATAGTTTGATACCTGTTTTAGTATCCATAGCTTGAATCAACATTCTTCCTTGGAGTTGATCTTTCTTCAAATCTTGGTTTTGAGATGTGACCTTTTTCCTAAGATGACTTTTCTTCTTTTGGATGGCAAGAGAGTACATCAACATAACTTCTAGCATTATTCTTCGTACTTGATGATTCTCCTTTGAAACCAATTCCAGACTTGTCATGTTGAGGTCTTTGAGTATTAAGAATGTTGTCAAGGGCTAGAGAGCTTTTCCAACTCATTTTTATTTGCTACAATTCCTTTCTTAGGGACACTATTTCAGCTTCATGTTTTTCACAAATATCATCCTTCTCTTTTAATTTGATGTTCAAGAAGTCTTCCCTTCTTTTTCCTTCCTCTCTTTCTATTTTGAGAGAAATTGTATTATTTTGTAGATTCTCATTTTCTTCAATGGCACTTATTAGCAAACTATCCATGTTTCTTTCATCTTCTATTTCTGAGTCATCATCATTTGTAAATTCCATGAATAACGTTTCTTTGCTTCCAACATAATTACTTTCCTCATCTGATTCATCATCGCTTTCTTTGTACTGATGCACATTTCTAGTTGATTTCCTCTTTATGACTACGAATTCATCTTCATCAGACTCATCTTGTTTAGAGAAGAATTTCTTCTTATTAAACCCTTTCTTTTTGTACATCATTCTTTAAGAGTCCTTTTCATCATTACTATCATGTTTATGAGAAAATTTTGCAGCGTAATGACCTATTCTTCCACAATTGAAACAAATAAGAGGGTACTTACCTTTTAGCTTAGATTCCCTTTTTAGTCTTTGTACAAATTGAGCTAACTCATTTTCAGTATCTGATTCATCGTTATTTTAATTCCATCCTTTTCCTTCTTTTGTAGATTTTGATGCTTTGAAAGCTGCTTCTTTGAAATTTGGGATCCCTTTCCTCATCTCATAGGCAATAAGAATTCCATGAAGTTCATCCATCTTGAGAGTATCTAGGTACTTCATTTCTTCTATGGCACTTACTTTGGAGTCGAATCTGTCAGGAAGTGATCTCAGGATTTTTTGAACTATGGTGCTTTCTTCAATATTTTCCCCCAGTCCTTTAAGAGAGTTAACCACTTCAGCTACTCTGAGGAAGTATGATGCAATATCTTCTTCATCATCCATTTTTAGACTCTCGAATTGTCTTCTATAGGTTTGAAGCTTTGCCTTCTTAACTTTGGATTCCCCATCATATAACGAAACCAATTTATCCCGTACTTCTTTGGCTGAGTCACAGTTCATGACTTTTGTAAATTCAGAATCAGTGATTCCACTAGTGATGGAATTTAAAGCTTTGGCATTAGCAATGTAGTCTTTTCTTTCATCTGGATCAGTTGGAAGACCGGCGGGAGCTTTGTATCCATCCAAAACAGAGTGCCATACTTCAGGGCCAAGAGACATTAGATAGTAGGACATCCTCTTTTTCCAGAAACTAAATTTTTTTCCATCAAAGATAGGCAATTTCCCTGCTGCTTCCATGTTCTTCATTGTGCCTGAGAATCCTCCTTCCAGCTGTTAGGCTGATAATGAAGAAGCTAGCTCTGATACCAATTGTTGGAAATACTGAGAGGGGGGTGAATCTGTATTTCTTTTCAATTGTTAATTATTGCTAGTTAGATTCTTCACAATTAAAGACAGAGAGATATATATAATAATGATATTAAGAATTAAAGATAACATCAATCCCTTTATAATAATAGTATACAATAGATGACAGAAGGGCACCGACCCTTTTAATGAAACAGGCACCAACCTATTTCCAAGCACCAACTTGGACTTTGGTGAGGCTCCGACCTCTAGGGCTTCGACCCTATAATTCTCAAGGCTTCAACCTTGTGTTTAGAGGCACCAACCCCTAGGACACAAATCCTTCAAATTTTAATTAATAGAATGAATAAGTAACTTACATCAGTTTCTCCACAAGTCTGTTCCAGACTTCCAATTTGTTCACTGAATATTCTTTACTGTCCAAAACTCCACTGTCAAACCACTAACTACTCCACTATCCAAGATCTTCAAGTTTTTAACTTGTACATGCCTCCAACTATCACTTCAAGCTTTATTGTTGACTGTTCATGACTCCACTAGTTGTCCACAGAAAAACTCTGATCACTGAAATGATGATGAACCACAATTATGTGATCATTCCACAGTTGTATCACCACAGATTTATTACACCGAGATTTCCACAGTTGTATCTCCAATCCTCCACATATTTTTCCTATCCAAAGAAGCACTGGTCAACACCACTGATGTGTTCTGTCTGAGGTCAGAAGAAACACTAAATTTACACTTCAGGTTCACTGTTTCGAAATTTTGTGGTGAGGTTTTATAACCCTGGTCAAGTGACTGTCCGAGCTATATAACACAATTATGAGGTATTGAGGGTGTAATTAATAGTTCCAAGCCCTTATTTCACTGGTCTGAAGCTCTGTCCTGCAGTCTTTAAAAATGAGCCGCTACAGTCACTGTAATTGTAGACAAGTCTAAGGCTGGTACAGGGGGATTGTAACTAATCCAAGCTTCACACCAATGCTAACCCACTGCAAATTCAGAGAGGTCGAAGGCTGTAATCACACACATTTCTGAGGTTTGTATACTCTCACAGATCTGAGGCTTATATTCTCATTCAAATTAGAGGTTGTAGACTCAGAAATATGCTTTGTATAGGCTCCTTCTTGATTTTTGAAATTTCACGGGTTGTGAACTGTTGTTGCTTCTAAGTTCTCACTGTGTCCTTGACCAAAAAAGATGATATAATGTCAAGTCTAAACGTCATATATATACTAGTTTCGATCATAAAATAAAAGACACGTCCCTTCGCCAAGGAACATGAGCCTACACAAGTTGACTTAGGTCGGCTAGGATAAAATATATTATAATATTAAAAAATCGATATCTCTTCAACCACTAGGAGTTTGAGGGCAAGTAAGAGCTCGTTGGAAAGAGGGAAAAATCCTCTTTAATATGGTCTAGGATTCATTGTGAAAGGATGCCTCCAAGGTATCTAAATTTATTTTTCTTTGTGAAAGTTCATGAAATTTTAGAGCAGAAGGTGATTGGGACAGTAAGAGATCATTAGAGCTTATTCATCATGGTGTGTCTTCCATGTAATCATGATAGTATAGCATCATGCCATCATATGATAGTACACATGTGTGTCATCATATGTCATAGTGCAGCATCTATCAATTTTCCATTAAGAGAGCACATCAAGAGGGCTTATATTCCATCAATGACAATTATTGACCAACAGGATCAATATGCAGCCATTATTTTATTAATATATCAACAAAAATATACAAAAATATCTTGAGGGACAAGCCACCCAAGCAATAAGAACAATTCTCTAATGATCAGAACAATCAGCACATGAGTTGTTGCAACTGTATAGAATGTCGGAGGGCAGTGACATCGTTGTCTATATTAGTGTAGTTGCTGCTATAAATATACATAAATGGAATATGGCTGATAGAAACAAAAGAAATGCCCAGAAAAAAAGATGTGGGCTCTAATACATGATTTCTAGCCAATCTGGAAAAGATTGCTAGAAATACCAAGAAATATACAATGTGACAAATAACCCTGGGGTTGAGATGTCACTGCAAACTAGATCTGAATAAATGAGGCTATGAAATATCTAAAATGATGATGTCCTCCTCCAATTGTATTTCTAAATAGAAGGTTGATCCCTCTACTCATAAATAGACCCTCCCAATGAGCTCAATGAACCCTCCCAGTAATTGCCTCCAAAAATAACGCAGTTCAGAATTGTGACTGTGTTGTGAGGGATGGTATATGGTTGGCCTGATGCCAAATATGTGAAAATATGCCCAGGATGCCCCCTTTCTGATCCTCCAATGGATAGGCTACCTCTCCACTGAAAAACAAGCCCAGAAATAGCTCTATGTGATCCTCCTTTGTTGCACCCTGCAACACAACCCAGCTCTAAATAGAAACTGCACTATAGCTGAAGGAGGCAGCTTGGCCAGAATTCAGGAATGAGGAAATTCAGCTCAAATAACCTCTCCTTCCCTAAGGATGAGGTAGGGATTCCTGTCCAGGAACACCCTTGTGCTAAACAGCACAACCCTGCTAAACAGCAAGAGGAAGCAAGTCTAAGTAGACCAATATCAAAATGATAAACTAAAACATGAATAAAAAAGGCTGCCATCCCCTCCATATATAGCAAGTGAACCTCCTCACATTGTGTCCCATCCATACTTGCCACCAAGCTCAAGCAAGTTTTCCTCCACCAAAACTGTGTTGTCTTATCATAAAGGCCACTCCTCCATGACATCATTGTTGATTTGGTCAAAGTTGACTGAATCAACATGACCCAATCCATGTTCACACACAAAGGTGCTTAATCCAACTTCTTATTGTTCCTCCTTTCACATTAGGAGTGTTATTTTTCCTTCTAAAGGGATTTTATGAGTCTCCCCACCCACTTATTCACCTACCTAGTGATGAAACAAACTATAATATTCCATTTCGATGAAGGATAAATTTTTGGAATATTACAGAGGTTTATCATTTGTATCATCCAATAATTGTTCATTTATGTAATGTAAAGGAGGTTTCCCCCTCGAAGTGGCTTATTTCTAAGGCGTTGATCTCTCTTTTCTTCTATTTTTGGAGTTGGTGTCATAACAAACAATGGTAATCACTAATTGATGAGAAAATAAAAGTGTCATTGTGTGGCTTCAAGATGATAGGATAAAGGAAATTGGGTCTTGGAAGGAAGAAGGCTCTCATGGAGATCGCAATTCTAGTTTGTAAGATGGGTCGCAAATTAAAGTGTAGGGCAGGTCACAACACTTACATACAGTTTAAGTCACAAGAAGGATAAGAAACATATAAGTGTAGGATTCAAAGTCACATTTATATTGGTGATCTAGGTGGATTTTGGTGGCTACCCACCTATTCCACCTAGACCTCTAGCTAGTTTTCACCAGTTTCCTTGATTATAGCACAGTTTACTATTTTTAGCAGTTTTTTGGGTCCTGAACTTCCAAAGCTCTTATGACCCCCTAAATGGTGTTTTTTTGAGGTCTGTAGCAAGGTCGTAGCCCTAAGTAGGGGCCTGCTACAAATATTATAGTGCTTAGAGAGATATTTATAACAAGGTATCATATGTGCCAAACGGAGATCATATGACCAAGTTACGACCCCAAGAAGTTGGTTGTCCAACTAACCCCAACGGAGCCCAAAAAATATTAGACTTCCATCTCATAGGGTTAGTGTTTTTGTTGTTTATGGTTTCCCTTTGTTGTTCAATAATAAAAAGGCCCTTGAGCCTTATTGTAAGCTAGTTCATAGGCATGTAGCCGCCACATCTCTTCTTAGAGATAAGCTACCATCACTCGAGCTAGTTTATTTCCATTCGACATGTAACCGTTTTAAGAACTTTGTTATTAATGAATCGAATTTTTGTTTTCGCTATATATCTGTGCTTATGTCCATATATGTACTTCATTTCATTTCTTCATAAATTTGGATCTACGGTATCAGAGTGGTCTGCTTTGTCTTTGTTTTTTTGTGCATGTCCCAAATGAGGTCGGGGTATTCAAAGCCGAAAGCCAAGAATAACAGGAAGGCGAAGAAGGACACTGGAAAGTGGTGTAATTTCCATACAACTCCCACTCATAACAAAAATTAATGTCTCCAAAGTAGGCATTGGTGGCCGAGCTAAAATAATTAAATATGGATGCATGCTCTGATTCTGATCCAAAACTCGACAAGGGAATCGATAGGGGGAAGTAGGTTATTGACGCATAACCCACTGCCATGGTAGCCACTTCCAATATCCAAAATGGGGAACCTAAGGATCCATAGAAGGGGGAGCACCTCTTCCACTCGTAGATGTGGGTAAAGGGTTCATTGGTGCAATTCCTCGTTGACAGTGGGAGCCAAAAGAACCTGATATTAGTCAAGGTCATTAAGAAATTGAAGTTGCAAACAATGACACACCCACAACCTTACACTATGGGGGGGCTCACCCAAGGGAGATATTTCCATGTCAACCAACAATGTCGCTTGCCTTATAACATCAAACCCTTTGCAGATGAGGTATTGTGTGATGTTTCCCCTCTGGAAATCTGTGATGTTTTATTAGGTCAGCGATACCTATGGAAGCATCATGTTATATATGAATCCATGCCTCATTCTGTTATTATTACTTTGGGTTATAAATTGTACAGGATACTAGAGGTAGCACCGTCTACCACATTTTCTTTGATCTCTACTAAACAATGTAGTAAGATCATTTCCCAGACTAATAAATTTTTCGTCCTCGTGATTCGCCCTCACAGTAAGAGGAATATTATGGCCACATCTATGGCATCTAGGTGGGGCTCCTCCACATGGCAGCAACAGATGGCCAAGATCGTGGAGGAGTACACAGACATATTCACTTCACCCACAAGGGTGCCCCTAAATTGTTAGGTCAAACACTCTATCGATATGACCCCGGGCATGCCACTACCAAATGGATCGATCTACTAATGCTCTATTCTAAATAATGATGAAATCAAGAGGCACATTCTAGAGTTGTTATAGAAAGGGCACATCATACCAAGTTCATCACCCTGTGGGAGCCCAATCGTTTTGATAGAGAAGGAGGATGAAACCTGGAGGCTCTGTATTGACTATCGAGCACAGAATATGATCATTTTCCTAAAGTACAAGTATCCAATCCCACGAAATGATGACATTATGTACTAGCTCAAGGGGGCCAAATATTTCAGCAAGACTGAATCGAAGTCTGGTTATCACCAGGTACCAATCGAACCCTCCGATGTGTGGAAGATTTCCTTCAAATCCAAGGAGGGCCTTTTTGAATGGTTGTACATGCCTTTCGGGTTGAAAAATTCCTCCGTAACCTTCATGAGGATGATGGATGACATCTTGCGGCCCTTCACCAACTCCTTAGTGGTAGTATATTTGGATGATATCCTGATCTACAACTATAGTTAGGAAGAGCACATACACCATATTCGACAGGTCGTCCAAACCCTGCGACAACACAAATTGTGTGCCAATTTGGAGAAATACACTTTTGGTATGACCCAGGTTCAATATCTAGGGTGCATCATAGATGAGTGGGGTGTGCATGTGCACCCAACGAAGATACAAGTTATTCAGGATTGGTCAATCACAACCACTCTAATAGAGCTTCACAACTTTTTGGATCTTGCCAATTTCTATCATAGGTTTGTGTTGGGATTCTCTCATATCACTTGGCCTTTGAGTCAAGTCACCAAGGGCAGAGGGAAAAAAAATTTATTTTGGTTTTAAATCCCAACAGAAGGAATTTTCTAAGTTGAAGCAATGCCTCTGCTCTGCACTAGTGCTTGCATTATGAGACTTGAAAAAATTGTTTGAAATTGAGATAGATGCCTCCAACTATGCTATTTTTGCAGTTCTTACCCAATAGGGGCATCCAGTGGTGTATCACAATGAGACACTTTTAGATTTTTCTGAAAGTATCCCACCTATGAAAAAGAGATGTATTCCATTGTGCAAGGTTGCTGACAATGGAAGCACTACATTCTGGGGAAGGAAATGGTCATCCACATAGACCACCAACCCTTGTAGTTCATTCAAACACAAGGAAAGTTGCAGAATGATCGCCATTAGAAATGGTCCACATATCTGCAACAATTCCATTTGAAAAATAAATACAAGAAGGGAAACACCAATAATGTTGCAGACTATCTCAACAAATCGTCGGTTATGGTACTAACCACTGTGCTCGACTCTTGTGGACATGAGACCTCAAGATGGCCGTATCTTTATAAGAGTGGTCCAAAATTTGGCACCACATACCAGATGCTCCCGGAAGGCAAGTAAGTTCCAGAATTTCACCTCTAGGACACATTATTATGCCACCTAGAACACCTTTGTGTTCCTTCAAGCGAGTGTGCCAAGATGATTTGGGAGGCGCACTACAGTCGTGTTACTAGACATTTTTAGGTAGAGAGAATAGTGGTATTTCTACAAAAGTATTTTTATTGGACGAACCTATTATCACCCAAAAAAAATTCAAAACATCATTGTGTCAAGTTTGTTTTTTATCATGGTTCAAATAGGGTTTTAGGAATATTTTCTTGAATTTTACCAAAAGGGAGTATTAGATTTTTAGGTTTGAACCTTCCTTAGTGTTAAACAAATCCATTTTAAATGTTTTTCGTGTCAATTCATTCATCATTTCATCATTCATTTCATTTCCCTAAGTTTTTTCATCAAGACTGGCCAATTAGCCAAGAAACCTTACTTTCATAGCGCCATTAGTTCAAAAAAGATGAAATGCGCTACGAAAGCGTTGTCTTTTCGTAGCGCAATATGAAGCAAAAACTTTGTTTTTCTGGTTTTGAGTAGTCAACTTCCAAGGAGGTTTCTGAGCAACTCAAAATGAATTTATGAAAATTGAAATAGGTTGTTCTTCATAATAGACCTAACTAAAACAATGTCTCTCAGTTTCCTCCAATTTATTAGGAGGTGGGAGAAACTGATAAATTAAAATGCGCTACGAAACTGTTGTTACAAAATGTCCTGTACATGGTTGTTTAGCATTCAACTTCAAGTTCAGTTACTGTCCAAATGAAAAATAATTTTGGAATTATGAAAGAGTTATGTCTTCATCATAGCCCCAGCTACAATAACCTCTCTCACTTTTCTCATATGTGTTATCAGCTGGGAGATACAAAGCTTTCATTTAAGCCCTATTTTCAGAAAATAGAGTTTTCCTGTTTTACACATGTGTTTCAAAGGAAGTTTCTGGACAGCAGGAGATGTATTTCAAAACACCAAGAGCGGTTTTTATTAAAGACATAATTTCATGCAAAAAAATTCCTTCAGTTTCTCAAACTACATCATGGATTAGGAGATATAAGCTCTGTCTCAAGACCTATTTTTCGGATAAAAACAGGAGAAATCTGCAAGAAGTTAAGAAGTTATGAAGGAGAAAGCTAAATGTGTTTTTACAATCAATATGGTTTTTAAATGATGAAATTAGGATTATTTTTAAGTCTTGGCACATTTGGTTTTAAATTTTGAAGAAATCTGGCCAAAAAATGCTCACTCAACAGTTTCGTAGCGCACACAGTGCAAAATCAATGAAAAGCGCTACGAAACCACTGTAGCATGCTTTTTCACTCTCTCTCTTAAATTTTGGAAGGGAAGATATGTGTATGAATACCTGAAATTTCTAGGGAAGCTATGATAAGTGATAATGAAGATAAATCTGAAAAGAAGAAGCCAAAATTTTGAATATAAAAGGTTAAAAAGTCTACGCTACGAAAACCGCTACAAAACTATGTTGTTTTCGTAGCGCAGGTTTGTTTTTGCTATTTTGGGCAGTTCGATGATGATTTTGCATAGCTATAACTTATGGGTGTTTTTGAACATATGTTATTTCAATTCCTGACAACAAATGGTTTCGAATTCATGGGTTCATGGTGGTTAAAGTGCCTCAAGAACACAAAGAATCTTAAAGCCTAGAAAACAGGGGACAATTTCCTAGTTTGCAAGAGATCAGCATTGAGGACATTAAGTGCTGGAGCTCATCATCAGGATTTGACCTTATGGAGATATAGGTGGAAAATGATGTAATTAAGTTTATATAAATTTGTTATGAGTAGAGTTAAAGAGTTCTAATTCTATTTTTAATAGGACTATGTATTAGGTTTACAGTTGTTTTTGTAATAAATACCATGTTTTATGGTTAGGATAGGTGTCAAAGATAGGAATTCGATGTATCTAGCTGTGGATAAGCTTATTTTATGATGTAAATGGTATAATAAAGGCCAATAGGTCGAATTAGCAAGGGGTTGGAGACTTTTTTGCAAAACTGATGCATATTGTAAAAAGATTGTTTCAGCTAATGCAGAGAGCTTCTACTTGACCAAATTGAGATTCATAAGGGATTTTTAGTGTTTTCCTATTCTATCAGTGTTTCTTATATATCTTATTTGCAGTGGTGTTCATCTATATTACTCATAACTCATATTTAGATGCTCTGACTTCCTTTATAAATGGATTGACTGTGTTTTTACATGTTTCAAGTGTATGTCTCATGACTAAAAACCCTGATATGCCTCAACTTCCATGTCAATTAGATTCACTGATTTTCTGAGATTTCTTTGACTCCATAAGCCCAATATATACATGCTAATGTTTGTTTCAACCTACAGGTTGGAAAATGTTATCTAAGCAGACCACTTTCTAAAGATTTGGATTGACTAATATATACAGTAACATACAACTTTTCTTCACATGAGATTCTTAGTGTATTTTCAATGAGTTTTATGCCCTATCTTTTAAATGTTTCTCTTCCATAGCCTTGATGTCTCATTACTCAGAATTCATGTATTACATGCTCTGACTTCCTTTGAACTTTCAAGCTATTGGGATTTTCCTGAATGTGTTACTCTTTCATTAAAATATATACAAGCCTCAGCTTCCACTAGAAGAGATATTGTTATCATTTTCCCTGCCACTGACTCCATACCCAATGTTAGCAAGCCTCCATCTTTTCAACCTGTAAACGTACAAAATAAAAACACATAGAGTTAGCCATCTATCTACATCTTTACTCAATATCATTAACCTTTGAGAGAGCCCTCTCAGGTTGAGGAGGCTAAGCCTCAATCAAAAGATTGGTTTGAAAGAGTTACAGTGAAGTTGTCTGATCAGCAGCAAATCAGGTATGATTTTGGTGATAACATTTTGGTGCCTTTGTCGGGGACCGAAGGTGTAAATTTTCCCTGGAAAGAACGACAAAGTTTCAATTCTAAGGTCTGAGAGTAGCAGATACTTAGGCACATATTGGTTGCATTTCTGCTCTGGCGACTACACACATCAAATAATCAATTGGAAGGTGACTCCACTACTTGAAGATCAGTAGCTTGATGAAGTTTCAGAATGAATTCCATTACAAGAAAAAATTCCATGTATGCTCCTATGAATCGGTCTCATATCCTTGGCTTTCCAAATCCTATTTTAAAGGTTGAATGGTTAGATGATCTTCCAATATTTAAAGATGAAAAGAAAGACAATGTTGCTCTTCATTTGGTTAGATTCCATATGCATGTACACAGTCTTAAGGTTCAGTTCCCTGAAGATTGTCTCATGAAGATGTTTATGGCCACTTTGGAAGGAAAAGCATGGTTTTGGTATGAAAGTTTGCCACATGGTTCATTATATTCTCTTGCTGATTTCCATGTTGCATTTTATGAGATGTTTAAAGAGAGTCATCCCTCCTTATTGCTGGTCAAAGACTATTGTAAGCACTCTATGAATTTTATTGAATATTTTGAGAATTTTTATGAAGATGATGAGTTCATGGATGAGGAAATTTTAGAGGCCCTTCATAACAACCCATTTCATCACCAAAAATAAAGGATAACCTCTTCCTTGGATGAAAATGAAACCCAGCAGGAGTTTATTTATGAAAATTATGATACATCCTCTAAGTTTAAGGAAAATTTGCAGCAGACTTGTCAGTCTTTTGATCATCCGGAGTATGAGAATCATTACAAACAACAAGAGGAAATACTGGAAGATAGTTTCTATAACCATCAGGGTAAGGAAAGGGTTGATTTTTTATGTCATTCCTTGAATCAACTTACATCAAATAATGATCATATTAATGAGCAAGAATACATTGTTTTTTATAATTAGTTGGAACAGTAGTTGGATAGCATAAAAATGAAATCTTGTGTGGCTGAACAAAGCATATATGAGTTTTCCAAAGTTACATAATGTTATGAGTATCATAAAAAATATCATGTCTTCTTTGACCCCATAATTGAATACATGGAGAGTTTTACAGTCCAGTTTTCCAGTTTAATTTTCATTATGAAGATTAGAACCATTCTAAGTTACCTTGTTCATCACAGTATCATGTCTACTTTGGGTTCAAGAGCAATCAAGGGGTCCAAATGTCAGATAAGATAAATGATTGGCTTCATTGGAAGTTTCATGTTGTTTGAGTTAAAGTGGAGATTTGCAGCTGATAGGGTAGGTAGGAGTGTGTGAATAAGCTCAAAGGTGAATGAGCATCTTTTCAGTAGGTATGAAGTTGGTTCTTCTGCAGTGATCATCAAGCTTGAGCCCGAGGTGAAGGCCATTAGATCTTGAAGAGAAGCTTGGAAAATTTTCAGAGTTTTTATTCTAAAGGATGGATAGCAGCACTGGAGCTACGGGTTCTTAGTGTACCACAGGGGCACAATATCCCAAGTGGAGCCACTGTTATCACCCGAAAAAAATTCAAAACATCATTGTGTCAAGTTTATTTTTGATCATGGGTCAAAATAGGGTCTTAGGAATATTTTCTTGAATTTGACCAAAAGGGAGTATTAGATTTTTAGGTTTGAACCTTCCTTAGTGTTAAACAAATCCATTTTAAAGGTTTTTCATGTCAATTCATTCATCATTTCATCATTCATTTCATTTCCCTAAGTTTTTCATCAAAACTGGCCAATTAGCAAAGAAACCTTACTTTCGTAGCGACGCTAGTTCAAAAAAGAGGAAATGCGCTACGAAAGCATTGTCTTTTCGTAGCGCAATATAAAGCAAAAACTCTGTTTTTCTGGTTTTGAATAGTCAACTTCCAAGGCGGTTTCTGAGCAACTCAAAACGAATTTAGGAAAATCGAAAGAGGTTTTTCTTCCTAACAGACCTAAATACAGCAACCTCTCTATGTTTCCTCCAATTTATTAGGAGGTGGGAGAAATTGATAATTTACAATGCGCTACGAAACTGCTCTTACAAAATGTCATGTACATGGTTGTTTAGCAGTCAAATTCAAGTTCAGTTTCTGGGTACATTCAGAATAAAAACATAATAGAGTTAGCCATATATCTACATCTTTACTCAATATCATTAACCTTTGAGAGAGCCCTCTCAGGTTGAGGAGGCTAAGCCTCAATCAAAAGATTGGTTTGAAAGAGTTACACTGAAGTTTTCTGATCAACAGCCAATCAAGTATGATTTTGGTGATAACATTTTGGCGCCATTGCTGGGGACCGAAGGTGTAAATTTTCCCTGGCAAGAACAACAAAGTTTCAGTTCTAAGGTCTAAGAGCAACAGATACTTCGACACATATTGGTTGCATTTCTGCTCTGGTGACTCCACACATCAAATAATCAATTGAAACGTGACTCCACTGCTTGAAGATCAGTAGCTTGATGAAGTTTCAGAATGAATTCCATTGCAAGAAAAAATGCCAGGTATGCTCCTATGAATCGGTCTCATATCTCTGGCTTTCCAAATCCTATGCCAAAGGTTGAATGGTTAGATTATCTTCCAATATTTAAAGATGAAAAGAAAGACAATGTTTCTCTTCATTTGGTTAGATTCCATATGCATGTACACAATCTTACGGTTCAGTTCCCTGAAGATTGTCTCATGAAGATGTTTATGTCCACTTTGGAAGGAAAAGCATGGTTTTGGTATGAAAATTTTCCAAATGGTTCATTATATTCTCTTGCTGATTTCCATGTTTCATTTTATGAGATGTTTAAAGAGTGTCATCCCTCCTTATTGTTGGTCAAAGACTATTGTAAGCACTCTGTGAATTTTATTGAATATTTGGAGAATTTTTATGAAGATGATGAGTTCATGTATGAGGAAATTTTAGAGGCCCTTCATAACAACCCATTTCATCACCAAGAAGAAAGGATAACCTCTTCCTTGGATGAAAATGAAACCCAGCAGGAGTTTATTTATGAAAATTATGATACATCCTCTAAGTTTGAGGAAAATTTGTAGCAGACTTGTCAATATTTTGATCATCAAGAGTATGATAATCATTACAAACAACAAGAGGAAATACTGGAAGATAGTTTCTATAACCATCAGGGTAAGGAAAGGATTGATTTTTTATGTCATTCCTTGAATCAGTTTACATCAAATAATGATCATATTAATGAGCAAGAATACACTGTTTTTGAGAATCAGTTGAAACAGTAGTTGGATAGCATAAAAATGAAATCTTGTGTGGCTGAACAAAGCATATATGAGTTGTCCAAAGTTACAGAATGTTATGAGTATCATAAAAAAGATCATGTCTTCTTTGACCCTATAGTTGAATACATGGAAGAGTTTTAAAATCCAGTTTTCCATTTTCATTTTCATTATGAAGATCAGATACATTCTAAGTTACCTTGGTCATCACAGTATCAAGTCTACTTTGTGTTCAAGTGCAATCAAGAGGTCCAAATTTCAGATAAGATAAATGATTGGCTTCATTGGAAGTTTCATGTTGTTTGAGTTAAAGTGGAGAGTTGCAGCTGATAGGGTAGGTAGGAGTGTGTGAATAAGCTCAAAGGTGAATGAGAATTTTTTCAGTAGGTATGAAGTTGGTTCTTCTGCAGTGATCATCAAGCTTGAGCCCGAGGTGAAGGCCATTAGAGTTTGAAGAGAATCTTGGAAAAATTTCAGAGTTTTTATTCTAAAGGATGGATAGCAGCACTGGAGCTACGGGTTCTTAGTGTACCACAGGGGCACACTATCCCAGGTGGAGCCACTGTTATCACCCAAAAAAAATTCAAAACATCATTGTGTCAAGTTTGTTTTTGATCATGGGTCAAAATAGGGTCTTAGGAATCTTTTCTTGAATTTGACCAAAAGGGAGTATTAGAATTTTAGGTTTGAACCTTCCTTAGTGTTAAACAAATCCATTTTAAAGGTTTTTCATGTCAATTCATTCATCATTTCATCATTCATTTCATTTCCCTAAGTTTTTTCATTAAAACTAGACAATTAGCCAAGAAACCTTACTTTCATAGCGCCGCTAGTTCAAAAAAGAAGAAATGTGCTACGAAAGCGTTGTCTTTTCGTAGCGTAATATGAAGCAAAAATTCTGTTTTTCGAGTTTTGAGTAGTCAACTTCCAAGGAGGTTTCTGAGCAACTCAAAACGAATTTAGGAAAATTGAAAGAGGTTTTTCTTCCTAACATACCTAACTACAACAACCTCTCTCAATTTCCTCCAATTTATTAGGAGGTGAGAGAAATTTATAAATTAATATGCGCTACGAAACTGTTGTTACAAAATGTCCTGTACATGGTTGTTTAGCAGTCAACTTCAAGTTCAGCTTATGGCCAAATGAAAAATTCTTTTGGAATTATGAAAGAGGTTTGTCTTCATCACAGCCCCAACTACAATAACCTCTCTCAACTTCTATAGGAGGAAATTATTTTGAGCTCAATATTTCACCATTCCTTAGCTTTCACCCAGTATTCAATGTGGACCGACTGTAGCCATACTTCCCCCCATTGTTGAACATATCAAACACTGATATGTAGCTGACACCAACAGAGCTCAACCCAAGATGTATTGAACGTGCCAAAACTGATAGGATCATGGACACACAAATCAAGAACACTCACCAGTAGAGGATCCATCTATATCAAGTTGTAAAAGGAGGACAACTCTTTGACTAGGGCAAGTGGCTCACTAGGGATCAAGTTCAACAGAAATTTCTTCACAGCATGGAGGCTCTGCACGCAATTGGGACCATTACTTCCTGAGGGGGGAGGACTAATCCAGGTTGATATTGGTGGCTACCCTCCTATTCCACCTAGACCTCCAGCTAATTTTCATCATTTTCCTTGATTATAGCACAATTTACTATTTTTAGCATTTTTTGTGTCTTGAACTTCCGGAGCTTTTTTGACCCCCTAAATGACGGTTTTTGGAGGTCTGTAGCAAGCCCATAACCATAAGTAGGGGCCGACCCTAAATATTATTGTATTTAGAGAGATATTTCTAACAAGGTATCATACATGCCAAACGGATACCATAAGACCAATTTATGACCTTGGGAAGTTGGTTGTCCAACTAACCCTAACGAGGCCCACAAACTCTTGGTGTTCCATCTCTTATGGTTAGGGTTTTGGTTATTTGTGGTTTCATTTTGTTGTTCAATAATAGAAAGGACCTTGAGCCTCATTGTAACATAGGTTTTAGGCATGTGTCTTCCATATCTCTTCTCAGAGATAAGCTACCATTGCCCGAGCTTGTTTATTTCCATTCTGCATGCAACAATTTTCAATCCTTTGTTATTAATGAATTAAAGTTATGTTTTCACTATATCTCTATGTTTCTATCCATATTTTTATTTCATTTAGTTCCTTCATAAATATGGATCAATTGGAAAAGGCAAGTGGCATAGAACTCTGCACCTTGCAATTGTTACTTTGCGACTTAGGGGTCAATAAGACAGTCTGGTTGCAATCTCAAGACCGAGGTAGGTCGCAATTTGCAGTTGCAAGGAAGGTCAAAAAACTAATTATGTATGTGATTTTGATTTGTGTCCTAGTCGCAAGTCACAAAGTCATGTAGTATTGCTAACAGGTGATTTTGCAACCTCACATAGGTCACAATTGGCGACCGCATATAGGTCGCAACCCTAGATGGTATTTGGGGAGGTGAGGAGCAATAAAATACTAGGGCTCTTCGAATGTAAGGTTTGGTGAATATGGAAACTGTTAGTGCCTAAGAAAGTGGCAAATGAGTTTTGAGACCCCAAGTTAAATGGAAACATTGCTCAAAATCTTGTGATAGGAATGGGAAGGATTACAAACGTCAAACCCCGTAACATAAAATAAAATCCCTAATCAAGGGCATCACTTCCCATATTGATGAGTGACAAATTCAAACTATGATGCATATAAATCTACTAAGACCATAGCCATAAAATGGCTTGGTTGATGGCTTGATTTGAAGATTTTGGGACATTGAATAACTGGTATTTGATAAGGGTTAATGATGAAGGAGGGTCATAGAAATACGTTAGTGTGCTTGGGGAATATAAATGGAAGCCTTTAAAAATTATCAATCAAGCCTCAAGAGGAAAAATGAAGGAATAAGCGAGAATGGGATGGAAGGGTGTAGGCGTAGCAAAGGAATTTAGGCGCTTAGGATGGAGAATGTGCAGGGTCAGGGCACCAACAATCAAACACGTTTCTATTTCTAGGAAAGAGTAATGATTACAAGCTTAGGCATATATTAGTTACTTGCAAGGGACGTCACACTTGGTTGTTGGTCAATGGAAAGGAATTGTTCATGTAAGAATTGGGAAACACGAGTGAAGGTTATGAGGGGGGTGTCAAAGTTTTATAAAGAGTTAGCATTTGTGAAGACATGTCACAAAATAGAGTCACAAGATTTTATATCGCATGTGACCATCCAATGGAGGTCGTAAGTAGTGATTATACCAAATTTTTATTGTGTATGATAAGGTTAGATAGGTCACATATTTAGGGTCGAAGGGGAGGTCACAAGTCACGCAATCATAAGACAATAGAAGATTTGTGTTCTAGGAACACGATTTTCAACTTGGTGAGGTCGCAAGTTGCACATTCAATCATCAACAAAGTGACCAATATATTTTTTCAGTGAGATTTGTGACCTATAGTTTAAAGGAGTGTAAAGAGGTTGCAAATCACATGCTTATATGATAGTGGGGTTTCTACTACAAACTAATGTTGTGAATTGTGACTTAGTGGTGAAACTTGAGTTTTTAGGGTGTCAAGGGTTGGCTTGTTAGGTACGGAAGAAACCCTAGGTTAGGTCAATATGGAGGAAACCCTTAGGATATTATAGGCAAAGGATGAGTGGTATTTTGATATGGGGGTCATCAAAATTTTGAGATAACCAAAAAATTTGGGGTTGTTGTAGCATCTGCAACATGTCCTCAATGTTTCATGTGCTTCACTTTTCTCATGAAGGCAGGATTGTCATGATAGATCAACTTGAATATTGTCATTGACCAAACATACCACTATGGACATTTTTATTCCATTTGTAGGAGATAAACCTTTGGCTTATGAGAGTATCATTGCAATATTGTTTAAAATCACATCGCTTATAGGTGTTTTTCCTATACTTTCATCCAATGTTCCATCTACCTCTATTGCTCCTATACATATGATCCCTTCCATCCCGATGTTTAACTGAATTAATTTCTTTAAGAAAAGGTTGTTGGTTTTTTCCTTAGAAGAGAGTTCTCCCAGGGTAAATATTTGTGTCTCTTGTTTGGCTCTCTTTATGATCCTACTTTCATTATTTGTTCTACTGTTGATATCTTCTATGTAATTTATTAATGATGATTGTAAATACAAAAAGGATTTAATTAAAAAACCATTAGAACTAATTATAATTTTAGAATACCTTAAAAAATAAACATGGTATTAGAGCTATGGTGAAAAATAATCCTTGGAGAAGTCAACAAAGTTTGAAGATAGTTATCCTCTCGAGGACACTTACCCTCCTCATTTCAAGAGACCAATCACATAATAAATCCCAGACCATCAAGAAGAATACTACCCAAAAAAATTTTATCTAGTGGTTAAGGATGAAGGAGGATGAATTTATACAACAGGAGGCCAAGAATGCCTCGGTCTAACCATAGGTGGGTCGAGAATGCCTTAGAGATGGTTGGAGGGGGTCGAGATGATTTATGGTTGATCTCAGGGTGATTGATTGAGGCCAAAAGGCTTAGAACTAGGTTGTAGAAGAGATTGAAAAAGTGTCAAAGTTAGTGGATGTATGAAAGGCCTCAGGGGAGATAACATAAAGGCTGAGAAGCCTCAGAAAGTGACCAAAAAGAAGACAAAATTCCTCAATTAGCAAGCCAAGTTTTTAAAGACTAAGAAGCAAGTATAGACATCTCAAATCAATAAAGAATCCAAAAAAGTTGTCTTTTGTGTAAAAGGTTTGCTAAAGTTTGTTTGAATAAGCATGATTTATGTACCATTGCTTGATTCACTCACAATGATTTCAATCAAAGCTATTTTGGCAACATTTCTGGATTTCATCTAGCTTCAAGAAGAAGGAAATGTTGATATAAATTTTATCAATAAGGAGATAAATATTACATATGATTGTGAGTTTTTGATAGGTTATTTGGAGGACAATATATAGGCCTAGTTAAAAGGTCCAAAAAAAATTTCCTCGGAGCATTACAAGCTCAAAATAATAGGGGCCTTGTAGTCACTCTAAAGACTAATACCTTTGTATAAGTTTTAGATCACAAAACATAAATTTAAATTATGAAAATACAAGTTAATAAAGCTTCTTGGAATCTATAAATGCTACAATGTGAATTATTGAACGAAAATTTGATCTGCAAATATAAGAAGTGTTTCCTGTCAATTTTCTAAGTAGCATCCATGTTTTGAAAAGCTGGTGGTATATACATGATTTGATGTTTCCTTTTCTAATATCATATTCAATGGATATACTATATACAAGAACATAATTTTTATGTTGATCAGACGTGTGAAGCCCCAACTTAATATGATTCTTGATCTTGTATGAGAAGGAAAATGAGGCAAGTATATATTGGAAGTTGTTTTGGTTTGCAGAAGAAATATGGATGGATCATTATTTCTAGTTGTGATGTAAGGATGAAGTGATTGATGCAAGGGATTGTTAATGCAAAACATAAAGAAGAGGACACCCAATTCTACTAAGCTATATAGACTTGGCTTTGATATCTTATGATATGAATCTAAGAGTGGTGCAGTATTTTGGCATACGATCTCAAGATACAATTTTTGAGCTTTAAAAGATTGTGTTGAAATCTATCTAGAGGGGGACTCAACAATGTCACTAATGAGGGCTAGTTCAAGACAAGATAAGACCTGCTATTGAGAGATGAACCAAGAATGATACATACTTTGGTACCAAGATTATTTTGACAACTTGAAGTGTGCTAGATTGATTTTTTTTTACAAACCTGTGTAGGGATACTTCCTTTGGAAATACTGCATTATACTACAATATATATGTTCAAAAGCAGAGTTTGAATTTATGTAAATATAAGCATATAATACCATATACTATAGTGAAAACATCTTGTATGAATGAGTAAGGGTTCTTGTCTAGAATGCAAAAGATGTCTTGCACTGTTGTGATTACATTGGTTGAGTTATGTTGTTGGCATTAGAATGCCATTTCTTGATTATAAATATTTCTAGAACATATTAGTATATGACAAAGTTTTCCTTCAAGTATTTAATAACTGATTAATTTTATTTGTATTCAAGAAATTTGCTCCAAAATTTTAGGGAGCTGAGAAGAAAGGCTCTCACTCTTAGAGAAAGGGAAGTCATAACACTTTTTCTATGAGCCTTTCTTGGAAGAGTTGGTAGTCTTAGGCTTTGTAAACCCTATATACATATTGAAGGATATAATTAATAAATATATAAGGTTTGTGGAAAAAACCTTAGAGTTGGACCTAAAGTGTTGAAAAAAAATTATTTTGTTGAATGAAGAAACCCTAGCTCAAGAAAGGAAGGAAAGACAAGTATCACACACGAGGAAAAAGATCATGAGTTTGCAGATGAATTTCTATGATTTCTGCAAAGAAAGCAAGGATCCAGAGGGAGTTGACAAATTCCATTCAATCCTGAAGGATAATTACTTCATATATTTCTTTATTATTGTTTATTTTTGGTTAGCCTCTTGTATTTGTATCTTTTTCTTGGTTATAATCATTCTTCCTTGGCTTCCTACTGAGGTTTACAGGTGCATTGTAAAGGCATCCAAGACTCTGGCAACATGTGGAAGCATCAGGAAGAATGAAGAAAATTTTATGGCAAGAGGGTTCTATTAACAAGATTGATTTTCGTTCAAGACGGAGAAATAGTAAAAACATCTAGAACCATGTTAGATCACCATAACAACTTCCAGTTCAGAGGGATCATACCGTAAGGCCAACAATTCTAGAAGAAATATTTATATGTAAATTGTGTCGAGACTTGAAGGGAACTTAGTGGTGACTTCCAATTATATTTATAAGAATTAGCATGCAACAAATGACAACATAGCAAAATACAAAACAAGATTCATAAAAATTCTCCTAGTAAGAGGGAGAAGACTATGTCAAGACATTTGCTCCAATTTTTAGGTACACTTCTGTTAGAATTATCATCCCTATGATTTCTATTGAAGGAAACACCAAATGGATTTAAATACCATTTTCATCTATGAAGTAACTGAATAACAAGTGTACACATATCTATATCAGGTTTTTGAGTTACTTAAAGGAGTCTCTTGCTTGAAAACAGAATAAGGCTTTCTATAAGCACCTCATACTTGGATTAATGGATCAAGGTTGATTTTGTTATCATATGACTTGTTTCTAATGGAAGAAGAAGGACTCACATGATAGAGGGAGAAGTTAATCCTTGCCTTAAATTTAGAGGGAGCTGACCTATGAGCTTGAGATGAAGGACCTAGAATTGATGCATTACCTCCTTGATCAAAGAAAGCACCCAGTCAGAGTGACCATAAAGCAGTTATGATTATGGATTTAGCAAAGGAATGAATGAGCCAAGGCATGTGGATCAACATTTATTTAAGTACCAACATGATACCTTTGGGTATAGATTGAATTTATGAAGTGAAAATGATACAATATATGGATTTAGATTACACAGAGAGTGTAGAAGACATAAATACTAAATTAGGATTTTTCTTCAATTTAGGCTCTGTTATGATTTCTTGGATGAGAAATAAGCAGACATTTGTTGCACTTATTAATACATAGGCTGAGTATATTTCAACTTGGCTAGCACTTTTTGAAGTAGTATAGCTTCAAAATATAGTTGTAGAATTGTTTGATCAGGTGCAAGAGACAAGAATGATGACAGGTGAAATCACATTGAGATATACTACCGAGACATGGTACAAAAGGGAGCAGTGTGGCTCCAGTGACTATTCTATAGACGACTAGGTTGCTAACAAAGCCTTTGTCCTAAGATGAAGTTTGTATACTTCGAGGACAAGCTTGGAGCGGTTGATAATTTCTCTCTCAATAATAGGGAGATGGTGTAACATCAAGGACAAATATTCTCTTTAGGTCAAAGGTGTTGACTAGGTTGCCATGTAATGTGGTTAAGGAGAATGGTGTGGAGATTATGGAGGCCCAAAATTACTCCCCAGTAGGGTTGAGTGAGTGCCCTTAGAATGAAGACTAGATTAGTCGCCATATGGGTTGAGTTTGTGCCTGAGTTTCACCATTTTATTCCCAAGTGATGACTTGGTTAATTAATGACATAAGGACTATTTTGGATCCCCCATAAATGGTTTAAATGGTTTTTTACTAGTAGGTGACTAGATGATTTTGTTGCAGGATGTTGAACTGTTTCAACCTTTTCTTTGATTAGAGAAATTTTCAACAAGAGAACATATGAATAGGTTATCATGATAACCTCCTCTAGCTGAGAGGGATAATTGAATTTTATAGCTATGGCTGGTCTTCATAATTCATTTTATCCCTCCAAAGTGAAAGGAATAATAAATTAAAATGTAAACACCAAGTTGACTTAAAAAGAGGAAAATTCAATTTATAAAATTCATATTTTATGTCTCCACAATGACAAGTTGGACGGTCTACATGAGAGACCCATTCAGATAGGGCAACTCGATTTCCTCCATTGATAAAATTCAAACTAATTAATTATTCTTTTGTTCATACAAAGGATAATGAGAGATAACATACCGAATTTTATGGGTAGAACAAACTCTTATAATATATTAAGTTATTCTAAGGTAGAGTGAGTTCTCTACAGTAGGCCGAAATTCTCTGTGGCACAATGACTAAAATTTCTGAGGCTACTTATCTCTATTTGACCAGGTTTTGTTGATAAATCATTGTTAGTATAATTAGGGTTTTGATTCCTCTTTCTTGATAATTAATTGTGAATTATGTTGGCTTGTTTTACTTCTTTGCTATATTACATTTCATCAAGAAATTTCCAAATTATGTGTGTATGAAGATCACAAAACAAGAAACGCCATATATGGGCACTCAACTAGGGGAAAACCCCTATATAGGGGAAAACCTAGTAAAACCTCTTCCTTCAATAGTTTTCACTATATAATCCAAGACTCTTCAACCTAAACATAGAGACTTCCTCAAACCACCAATTCAACCCTTCCCTCTAATAGCTTCGATCTAGACCTTTGACCTTGTAGCAACAAAAATTTGATATATACAAAAACAACACTTTGACCCCTGCAACTTTGATCCTGCAACTGCAAAATTTTGATCCCTGCAACTATGACACTTCGATCCTACAACTTCCTAGTAAATTCATAGGAAATAGAGAGATAGATAGTCCACAAAATTTGGTCCTACAATTATCCTTCTCCCCCTTTCACTTCACACTTATTATGCACTGCTTCCTGTGTATATTGAACTTGTTGAGTTGATGAGAAAATAGATTGAAATGAACTTCCATATATATCCTTCTTGTGGGTCGAATTTTTGCTTTGTAAGTTGACTTCGTCAGGTAAGGGCCAACTTGGTGTTAAGGTGAGAAATTACATTTTTGACTCAAAAATAATTATTTTTACATGATTCAAAAGCCCAAGAAGGGTCTCATAAAATTTACAATGACTCTAATGACTCAATATAAATCCTAGAAGTGCTCACTGAGTAAATTGACCTAAAACATGATGACCCAAGCATGAAACCCATGCTTTAATAAGTCATTGTAATAATAACAAAAAATTTATTTTTCATTCTTTTGATAAGTACATTCCATAATGACTCAAATACAATTATGAAGACCGAACCTAGTAACATTCTTCAACACTCCCTATCAATTAGGGAGGTATTCACAATTACATATACAAGTACAAGGAAGATATCAAAACATATGAACCATGAAGAGTTTAGGCACCGCAATGCCATGGACTAGATTCCTAACCAGGGAAATCTATCAAGGTCCTTAACTAGTTTAGGCACTCACAGTGCCACAGACTAGATTATTGACCAAGGAAAATCTTTCCGGGTGGGACTAAGATGGACTAAAGCTTTCAGCCACTCTAGGTACCATCAGGCTTACTGTCTAACCATCAATATAGGGATCCAGGTGTGTAATGCAAGGTCATAGTTCTATGACCAATTCCACCCTCCCTACGTTGGGAACTAGACATCAACACATAGTGACGGCTAGATGTCTTCCAAGGCAATGTGTATCATATACAAATCCTCAAAAAATATCTTCCAAAATTTTATCATCATAAACAAGATCAACAATATTAACTAAACCAAACATGCTTTTAAGATATTCAAACTTCTTGTTAGGAAGAGACTTTGTTAGTATATCAACTACCCAATCGTCAGTCGAGACATATTGTAGCTTCATGATCCCATCCCACACCAAGCTCCTAATGTAGTGGAACTTATTGTTGATATGATTTGTCCTAGCATGAAACACAAGATCTTCAGAAATATTGATGCAACTTTGATTGTCATTGTTTATCACAATACGACTTAGAGACTTCTCAAATAAATCTGATAAAATTTTCCTCGGCCATACAACATCCTTTCCTACTTCACATGAAACAACATACTCTGCTTCAACAATACTTAAAGCAACGAGATATTTCTTTCTACTCATCCATGAGATCATGGCAGATCCCAAATTCAACATCCACCTTTAGTGCTTCTTCCATCGGTCTCAATGCCACCCAAATTAGAATCTGTGAAACCTGTCAGCTTGACTTCCTTGCTATCATAATTTAGGCAGTGATGTATAGTGCCACGTAGATATCTCAATATATGCTTGGAAGCTATCCAATGATCATGATGAGGCTCCAACTGAAATTTACTAATAATGTTCACATCAAAACATATATCCAGACTAGTATTTACTAGATATATCATAGAACCCACCAACTTATGATAAGAGGTAGGATATACGAGACTTGAGTAAGAGCTTCTCAACTTCTTGAGATTGGTGATCATGGGAGTAGTGATGGGATTATAATCCATCATCCTGAATTTTTGCAACAAATTTATTATATACTTTCCCTGCCCCATATATATCTCCCCAAGTTTCTGCCATACTTCTAGACCTAGGCAGTAATGCATGAGTCTCAGATCCTTCATCTCAAATTTGGATGCCAACATCTTCTTGCACTCTTGTATCCTTCTCTCCACACTTGTAATGAATATATCATCCACATATAGTAGAATAATGACTGGCTCATTATCCACAAATTTGATGTAAAGGTTTGGATCAACAATACTTTTAAAAAAACAAATTCTTAGAAGGTATGAATCCATCCTACAATACCATGCCCTAGGAGCTTTCTTAAAGCCATATAGGGACTTATTTAGTCTACATACATTAGTGTCTTTTCTATTTACTCCAAATCCTTCAGGTTTTTCAATTTATACTTCTTCATCGATGGTCCCATTCAGAAATTTTGTTTTCACATCCATTTGATGGATATTCCATCCCATTGTAGTAGCCAATGAAACCAAGGATCTTATAGTAGTATATCTTGCACAAGGTGCAAAGGTTTCTTCATAATCTATATCTTCCTTTTGAGAGAAACCTCTTGCATCGAATCTAGCTTTTTACTTGTCTATGATTCCCTCAACAACATGCTCGATCTTGTAGATCCATTTAGAGGTGACAATTGATTTGTCACTTGGTCTAGGAATGATTTCCCAAACCCCATTCTTCATGACGGATTGTTATTCTTCCTGAATTTCCTTCTTCCATACTTCTTGATAAGCAGATTCTTCAAATGTAGTTGGCTCATCTTCTATTAGTTTTTTCATGTACGCAGCATATCCATAATATATTTTTGGTCTTTTTCTTTCTCTAAAGGTTCCTTTCACAACTCCATGTCCTTCAAAATCTCCAAGAGTAGCTTTCAACCAATTTTCCCTCTTCCTTGTGTTGGGTATGATTACCAGTTGAATAGGCTCACTTGATCCTTCTTCTTATTCTTGAATTATAGTAGGATTCTCATGGTGTTCTTCTTCTTCAAAAGTTGGTATGTATTCATCATCAAAATCAATAGGAATATCTTTGGATATTTTGTAGGCATGATTTTCATCAAATATAATGTCCCTGCTTACTGTTGTCTTCCTTCCTTGATGTAGATTCAATATGCTTTTGAATAAATATTGTATCCAATGAATAAACCTTTAATGCTTGTAGAATATAGCTTCTTTCATTTGTCCTTTGGAACGTGGATATGGGTGGGACACCCAAAGTTTCAGAGATGGTCCACATTTGGCTTCTTTCCTGTGAATGCTTCCTAAGGAATTATATTCTCAATAATTATATGAGAACTTCTATTTTGTATATATACCAATTTCATTGTCACTTCTCCCCATAAAATGTTTTGGTAAGTCTTGAGCAAATATCATTGTTATTATACCTTCTTCAATTTTACTATTTTTCCTTTTGGCCACTCCATTTTGTTTCGGATAGTAGCGAACAATGAGCTCCCTCTTAATTCCGTCTTCTTTACAATATGCAATCAATTATTTGGAAGTGTATTCCCCACCATTTTCAAATCTCAAAGTTTTTATTCTTCTTTCGGTTAGGGTCTCCACTTTAGATCTAAACCCCTTGAATTTCTCAAATACTTCATCATTTTTCTTGAGAAGGTAGAGCCATGTATTTCTAGAGTGACAATCAATGAATTTCACATAATAAATATGACCTCCAAGTGATTATCATACATAGCCCCACACACATTTGAATGAATGAGGTCTAATATTTATTTATACCTTGTTTCATTGTTTGTGAATGGTTTCCTTGTATTCTCTTCTAAAGCACATCCCTTGTGAATTCCTTCACGATCTTCGTTGATATTGGGGATGTCATTTAACAATTGATTAAGAGAGGGAATGACATTGTAGTGTAGATGTCCATATATTCTATACCATAGCTCAATGGGATTGATTTCCATATGAACTAGGGCTTGAGGATATGGTGTTATGACTCTATATATACTTCCTTCACAAACTCCAATAACCCTAGCTTTATCAATGCTTGAATATTTTCCCCAAGCCAAAAAATTTCCATAAACAAAAGCAACTCTATCTCCTTTATCTTCTAAGCAAGAAATTGAAATTAAATTCTTTTTCAAACTTGGAACATATAGTATATTGTTGAGATGCATCTTTGCTCCATTTTCCAGCTTCAAAGAAGTTACATTAGGGGAATTTTGAGGTCTAAAATGGGCCTCCTAAGAAAAATGTGCAAAAAAATAAAATTTATAGATTCAAGATGATGATGTCAACCATGGAGGATGATTCGCCATTTTTTAAGTAAAAGGATTAAAAAATTAAAAATAATAAAATAATAAAACTACTTTTTCAACTTGTATTTTCAACTTATCTCCCAAATTTTTTACTCAAACTTCGAGGGAGAGTACTCATTAGATGCAAAATTTAATTCCTCATCCAAGTAGTATCCATGTTGCATACTTTCGATGGGTCATGCTACACGAAAAATGAGAAATACATTAAAAAATGTGATTACAATCACGTTTTTTATGTATTTCTCATTTTTCGTGTAGTAGGACCCATAAAAAGTATACAACATGGGTACTCCTTGGATGAGGAATTAAATTTTTCATAACGAGTACTCCCACTCAAAATTTGAGTAAAAAATTTGGGAGATAAGTTGAAAATATGAGTTGAAAAAGTAGTTTTTTCTTTTTTCCCTCTAAAATTTGATGATGTGATCCAATCTTATTTTATTACTTCCATTATTATTTTATAATTTCCTTAGGAGGCCCATTTTAGACCTCAAAATTCCCCTAATGATCCCAGGCCTTTAACAACATAAATTTTGTTGTCTCCCAAATCCACTACATGAGAAGATGGTTCCCTAGATAGAGTGTGAAGTTGTTTACTTTCCACTGTCATGTGCCTTGATACTCCACTATCAATAATCCATGCATTGTCATCATTGAGTGAACCTTTTAGTGAAACCATGAACCGTTTTCTTTGACCTTATTTAATAAGTTGTAGACGATTCTTTTAATCCAACTTCTTGAAATATTGAATCCCATTTTTATGTTACTTATCATAGAGGGAGTAACCATTTATTTCGAGCCAACAAAGTGATCTCCAATATCCATTTAACTTAGCTCTGATACCATGTCGAGAAATCAATGCTAGTAGAATTAAGGTTTTGATTACTCTTTCTTGATAATCACTTGTGAATTATGGTGGCTTCTTTTCCTTATTTTTTATATTACATTTCATGAACCAATTACCAAATTATGTGTGTATGAATATCACCAAACAAGACAAACCAGATATAGGCCTCATCTAGGGAAAAACCCCTATCTAGGGGAAAACCCAATCAAACCTCTTCCTTCAATACTTTTCACGAGATAATATAATACTCTTCAACCTAGACACAAACTTCCTCCAATCACCAAGTCAGCCCTTCCTTCTAGTAGCTTCGATCTAGACCTTCAATCTTGTAGCAACAATACTTTGAACTATCCAGTAGAAACACTTTGACCCCTACAAATTTGATGCTACAAATGCAAAATTTTGATCCCTGCAACTGCATCACTTCGATCCTACAACTGCGTAGTAAATTCTTAGTAATGAAAGAGACAGATAACCCAAAAACTTTGATCCTAAAATTCTCCTTCTCCTCCTTGCACTTCACACTTTTTCTACACTACTTCTTGTGTATATCGAACTTGTTGAGTTGATGAGAAAATAGATCAAACTACACTTCTATATATAGTCTTCTTATGGTTCGAATTTCTTCTTTGTGGGCCAACTTTATCAGGTAAGGACTGACTTTGTGTGGAGGTGACAAATTACATATTTGACTCAAAAATAATTCTTTTACATGATTCAAAAGTCAAATAAGGGTCTCATAAAATGTACAATCACTTTAATAACTTGATATAAATCTAAGTCCTCAATGGGGACTTTGATCTAAACATGATGACCCAAGCATGAAACCCATGTTTTAATAATTCATTTTAACAATAATAATAAATTTATTTTTCATTCTTTTGATAAGTACATTGCATAATGACTCGAATACAATTATGAAGACCAAACCTATTTATATTCTTCAACGGTTTTGACCTAGGTTTGATTATGGTTAGTTTGACCTTGTTCATAATTGGATATCAGATTGTATCTCTTTTTTAACTGAATTAATTTCTCTAAGAAATGGTTGTTGGGTTTTTCCCTATAAGATGGGTTTCCCACGGTAAATATTTGTGTCTCTTGTTTGGCTCTCTCGCTATGATCCTACTATCACTATTTGTTCTATTATTGATATATTTTGTTTAATTTCTTAATGATGAATGTGAATACAACAAGGATTTAATTAAGAAATAATTACAAGTAATTATTGATTTAGAATACCTTGGTTAATCAACAACTGACATGTTGTGTATGGTTTCTATGATGCACTAGTGCATAATGAAGACACAATTTCCTAGTTACCTTTGTATAAGGAGTGATCGTGGTCAAATTTTCTTCAATTTTTCATTCCTAAGGAGAAAACCTCAACCTACTTGTGTATGAGTTGGCTTGGGGTCGATTATTGTATAATTTTCCTAACTTCTGGAGGTATCTAAATACATTCTCCCAAAGGATAGAATAAGCCTATATAATCTGGCCCTATTAAGAGGAGAGGCATTAGATATGGAATCATACACAATATAACAGTAGTATAGAGCTCAATTATACTTCCATATTTTGTGAGATTAGCCCTGCTCTAGAAAATGGACAGGTTGAGGACTGAGCAGGGGCAACAAGGAGTTGAATAAGTGTTGATGTATCACTTTATTATGGTATACTAGAACTAGTTGATGCTTTTTTCCATTATATAATTATCTCTTTGTTGGTTTTATATTGTTGTATTTGATTTCAATTTTTCACTAAAGCTGATGGGTATTGCAAAGTTTTGTATTTGGTGAATATGTTATCCTTTTTCATATCTTCGACACAGAAAAGCGACGAGCAAAGATCTTTGGTGGTCTTTCAAGCCGGTTGCAAAAAACATCAACTTATCTAAATATAAGGTGTGCCCCTCTCCTTTTCTCTATCATTTCCTTATTGGCATGCAAGTGTATGTGATTTTCTTGATTTTCATCCTTACTATCTGGATAAATATTGGGTATGATTCTTGGAATAAATTAGTATACTCATGTATGTTGGTTTTTCGAGTGAAAATTATACAACCACTTATTTCTAAAACTTGATAATTACTTCTAATTATGTAGATTATTATTTAGTAATTTTTTGATGGTGTTGGACCCACCAACATTCAAGGGATATCCCTGATATGAAGTCACAATTAGACCTCACACCATTTAGTGTATTTGTCCCATTCGGAAATATATCCTGATTTCCAATGCAGTGGGTGTTAATGTTATGCCTTGGCTGCAAATACACTTAGAGTGATGTATGGTGACTTTGGTGAGATCAAGTGTGTGACCCTATGGAAATTCAAGTGCAATGCATGAAGGTTCCAACAAGAGAAATAGAAATGAGTGGGCCCCTTAGAAGCCTGTAATAGTACACATCTTGAAAGGAACACACAAACATAAATGACATCACAAGAAAATATGTGAAATAGTTCACAAGTTAATAGTGATGGAATAATACAACAACACACATTCAACAAGATTTTTACAAATGCAAACTAAATAGTTCATAAGCATAAGCGTAATTTAAATAAGATACATTGCAAATACAACAAGAATAGTCCTACTATATTCGCAACATATGCATGAAAACATGTTGGCTTTGATATTTTATTAAAGTGAAAGTTCCAATCATACATACAACATTGACGAACCACTAGCCCCAATAGTGGAATGTGAAGTCAACATCACCTTCTCCTCCAAAAAAATATACCCCCTCTACACTGCACAGAAGCTAAGGCTCTCACAAAAATCCTAGGATCCTTATTCTAAGCCTAGCCAAAATCTTGTCTCCCAAAAGCCCCTTACATGAGTTATGAGGGTGTATTTATAACAAAAGTGGGAAATTATTGACATTCCCCTTTGTGACTCTTAGACTCTCCTCATGACTCTTCAACCTATTTACAAGTGAATATTCAATTACATTACATCATGACTCTTCACATTCCACAATGGACACTTGGAATTTCACATACAAATTATTTACAAAAGAATATTACATTTTACACGCATACCCATGTAAGAAAAAATAGGGTGGAGACAACCTAAAAAGATAAGACACTATGATGCTTGAGGTTGAGGAAACTCTAGATCAACAAATTCCACTTGATATATTTTGGTCACGTATCGGTGCCAAGCTTGGTATTGTGCGATGACATCCCCAAACTGTGTGGTGGTGTCTAGATGGAAGCGGACTCTAGCCTCCATGAAATCTAGGTACAATTATTTGGATCCATTTTGAACTTCCTTCTGGAGTAGGAGCAACATTGTTCTCACTTGGATAGGGCCATCGATGTATTTTTGCTTGTTCCATCTGTTCAACTCCAAATATTCCTTTGTGGAAATCTATCTAAGCTACTCCAAGTATTCTTCGATCTCCTACCTGACCTGGTTCCTAGTTTTGGCTTCCGTGAGTGAGCAAACTGATGGGATCTTGTGTGTTCACCAAGAAATATAGACTATTGTATAACCATACATTCGAGGCCTGAATGCTACATATGAACTAGGTGAGTTGTTTGTTGTTCTGGATCACCATCCAAACTCTTGCTTTCTCTAGCTCTGCATGTTGCTTTGTTTTCTTTCCCAAGTCAAGTGGTGCCCCTTTGTATCGCATTGACCATTCATGCACGATAGTGATGGAAGTTTGTATATTCCTGAGAGTTTTGAAAATTTATTTACATTTCTGCTACAAGCCATGCAAGTGTAAAAATACCTTATGTACAGTAACAGGCTCATTATAGAGGTTTTGCATGGTATCTCCAAGTGTCAATACTTCACCAAGTATCGCTGCCCTCATTTCCTCCAAGTATACCTGTGCGGAATCTGAATTCTAAGATGATGCACAAAGTTGTTCTACTTCTTTGCTAAGAACCTATAATTTTTGTGCCAATGGATTATTCTCAGCCATTAAATACTGAGTGTTTGACCTTGCTACACCAGCAAAGGCCAAGTTGGTTGTGACAATGGCATCAAGGTTATTCTTGGTGTCTGTAACTATCACCCTTTCTCTAATGAATGCAATTGATGCAAGGTCATCAAGAAAGTGCTTCTTATGTGCTTGTACTATAGTCCTCTGAAGTTCATCATACGAAATATTGTACGTGTCCATAACTAGATCATCGTCAAGAGGAACAACTCCCTCTTCCTTGATCAGAGTTGAATCTTCTACTGGAGGTGGTGGAGACTGAACGATGACCTATTACGCAATCGAAATTTGTTCGATGTCTTGATTCTGTGGCTCTGGTTCCTCCTCCATGTCTAAAATCTCTATCAATTCTTCAATGTGTTGAGCAATCTCCTTGTCTTGCATCTGTCTGCTCTCCTCCTCTGTTGGTTTTCGGTTTTTTTCTTGCTCTTCAACTTGCTTCTGCAATGTTTCTTCTTCTATTGTGCCTCACCTTTCTTCTTTTCCTGATTATGCTTCTCTTCTTCTTCTTGCTTCTTTTTTTCTTCCTCCATTCTTCTCTATGCATCCTCTATTTCCTCTTCGGTTGTACTGCTAAATCTGCTTTCATAATAGCTGGATCCACTTTCATCTTGAGGCTTCATTCTCCCCCTGGACTGTAAGAAACATCCCTCTTTCCCTTATCCTGCATGGGGTTTCTACCTTCTCCTTGCATTTCTATAATATTAGCTTCCTTCTCCGAAGTCATTTGTAAATTTCCTGCAAAACTGAGCGTCTCGTGGGATTTGGAGGCATTACAATGATTCTTCCATGGATCCTCCTTTGGCCAATGAAATGTCCCGCTGAGCCACTGGAAGTGTATTATTGCACAATGGTATTTGAAAATACCATGGGGATCGTACGAATTAAAGTCATGAGTATCAAATGCAAACTTCTCTATTCATTTCCTTCAATATCCACAACCTTCGGGTTCTTGATCTCGTACAATCCAATTTGCACAGGAAGAGTTGTCCATGGTGCTTTCTTCTTCCTCTAAAAAGCTGCTTACAACCCTGTGGAGAGATGATATGAAACTTATTGCATGAAAAGCTTGTTGGTGGCATACCTTGGAAAAATATGAGGTGACTAATGACTGTCGAATACTCTAAAGAAGGAGTCATCCGGTGAGGCAAACCAATCATCGATCTCTGTTATTGCCTCCATTTATCCACGTGACATGCAAGGTGGTTCTTCCTCAAAGATCAATATGTATAGCGGAATGAGGAAGTGGTTAGTTAGCTTCTCCATTACTCCTCGATGGCTACAATCTGAGAGAAATATATAGTGGATGTACATGGCAAGGTCTCGTGATGTGCAAGTCCAGTACATGCCAGGTGTTGTGGCTCATTTTCGATATCCTTTATTTTAAATTTTTCAAAAATAAAAAAAAATAGAAAACTATGAAAATGTATGTTAAAGTACAAATTTTCTCATACTTTAGCATAAAAGATGTAATATTTTTTGTATAAGTTTAAAGTTTAATACTTTAAACTTTTCACGAAAGCGAGTCCCAGTGCTCAATTAATAAGCGAGCAAATTTATGAGCAGGATCCGATGATTCGTCTGGCAGGAAATAAAAGTGGCAACCCGTGGGCACATTCATCACGTCAGTTAACAAGGAGGGTGCCTCCGTAGTTGACCCAGTTGACTGCAGGGCCGATCAAGATCTACGGCCAAGATTAACTGTGAGGGCATGACCCTGATAATTTCTCTGTACCTTCGAGGCTCCTGCAATGACGTAAGCAACTAGTTGGTGACAGCTAGTAGCCACTTCATTATACCTTTTAACGGTCTTTTAGCGCGTCAACTCAGCATTTAATTTATAAGCCCTGTGCCACCTATTTAAATTGGTTCTTCTTGTCACAAGGCTACTGTTGTTTTTCTATTCTGGTCAATTAGATTACACTTGTGTTTTCATTTGTTTTCCGCCACCTCGCCATTATTCGCCACCCTGTGTTGAAATATGGCTAAGCGCTCGTCTCTTTCCGGCTCATCCAGCCATATTCCTCTCATGGACACTGAGAAGGATATCGAAGACATTGTCTGTTCTTTAGAACACCTACCATTCTATCAGCAGGTTTGTCTGAATGAAAAAGCCTCTCTAATTTTCTCTGCCATGGTAAAAACATGTGTATCATCGACATGCATTCCAGGAACGCACCTTTTTCCTGATTTTGTGTATTGGCTAGTGTCTTTCATGTACCCTAGCAAGTTTTTTGAGATGAATTGTCAAGGAGAAAATTTCTTTCAAGTCTCAACCCTTTTAATTCGTCAAGCTCTGGGTTACCCTAAGTCAGAATCTTATGTTCAATTCACTGATGATTCATTGATAACACATTATGATAGTCTTGCAGGTCAATAATTCAATCAGTTTGTATTTTTCTTGAAGCCAGATACGAAGCGGTTTGTACCTGACAGCAAAGAATTCCCCATGGAATTTTTTGACACAGAAGTCTAACCAATGCTGAGGTGTATTTCAAAGATATTGGGAAAATAAGACGACAACACAATTGACAAATCATTTCTAGGAATGTTTGCATTGATGATGAAGCCAGGGGTAGTGCTCGATATTCCTTCATATTGGCAAGAAATTTTCAATACTCAACTTATGAGTTTATCACTCACTGGGTCATTCAAGTTCCCCTCTCTTATCATTTACCTATTTTTATATCAAAATGTGGAATATTTCTTGCACTTGGGGTTAAATATCATGGATGCCAATAAAAAAAGGCAGTCAATAGTGTTTTGGACTGATATAGTAAGGGGAGAACAAAATGAGTTGGGGTTGTTTGATTTTGAAAATCATTTTATGTCAACTGCATATAAAATTCTGAATGGGTTTTCTCCTCCATGCTTCATGTCAAAGGCTCAAGAGTTCCTGCAGTTGAGAAAAAATTGTAAGTTTGGAGATTGGTATGTTTTTTAAGATTATTCAGAGATTAGACTTTATGGAGCTGGGGTAGAACCATATAGACTTCCTGTATTTGTGCCTATGAGATTATTTTCTTTGGAGTTGATTAGGAAAAGTTTAAATGTTGACCAAATACATTTGAAAAAGGGTCATATGTTTAAGCTACCTATGTTTGTGGGTCCATTTATAGTCAACATGAGACAGGAAGTTGATGAAGTCAATAGGATTTTAGATGGAATGCACTTGTTTTTAGGAGATAAGTGGGCTTATGACCCCCATAAAGTGATTTCAAATAGGAGAATAGAAAATGGTTATTCATCATTTGTTCATGAAAGTGGACCTAACATAGAGAAGCTAGAAAATAAGGGTTTTGTGGGTTCTGTTAGCTCAAATATACAAACACCTATCATATCCGAGAAATCTAGCAAGAGGAGTAAAGAAGCAGTGGTTGATTCAAAAGATGAAGAGCAGAGAGTCGAGAAGAGAACAAAGTTCAATGAAGATTTAGCAGGTGCTCAGCCTGGTTTTTCACTTCAATTAGGAGATGAGAAAAATTTCCCAACCTCACCAAGAAGACATGGAGATGCTCAGGAGCAAGTGCCCTTGATTAAACAAGTATTTTCTCATACTCCTAAAAGAAATCAAAAGATGAAGGCTAGCATGGAGGCACGGGTTGAGTATCAAATAACTCCAAATCAAACAAGATTGTTGACTGCTATGGATCTTGAAAAAGATCAGTTTAAGATGTCTCTTTCTCATCCCTCTGATATGACTTTAGGGTCATCCAATAATTTAAATATTGTAAATTTAACTGTGGATGTAAGAAAAATTCCTTTTCTTGATAAAGTAAATTTACATATGCAAACAGGTCAACTGATAGTGAATGATTTGACCAAAACTAATGCAATGGCTCTTAAGGCTGAGAACATGTTAGGGAAGGTTATCAAGCAATTGAAGTTAGAGAAAGCCAATTCTAGGGCTTTAACAACACAGAATGAAGAACTCAAGAAGATTATCATGAAGATTGGAGTAGATCCAAATGACAAGTGTGAAGTGCAGAAGTTGCTACAAAGTGCAGACTCAGAGATTTCTGTGTTGAAGAAAAAGTTGAAGTTACCTACAGGAGAGCATTCTATGGTATCAGAGGTGCCGGAAGTGGAAAATGAGAAAGAGAACCTTCTTCAGCAGCTCTTGTAGAAATAAGAAGAAATTACTAAGTTGAAACAAACTGTGTTGTCATTACAGAATCACATTTTTTCTCATTCATGTACTTTCATTTTACCATCTGGAAATGAAGATCCAGCAGCACAGATATCTCAATTCAATACTGAACTGAAGATGGCAGAAAGAGATCTCAAAAGAGCACAAACTGAATTGGAGACAGTAACAAAAATAATGCAAGCTAAGGATGGGGAAATCAATAAATACAAGATAGATTTCCAAACAGTTGACGCTGAGGTTAAGAGCCTGAACGAGAAATTGAAAGGAAATATAACTTTGATCCAGGCCAAAGATATCATTTGGAACGAAATAATTGAAGAGATGAGAACAGCTTGGGGATCTCTGATTATTGTATCAGAAGAAAAAGGCATTATTAGAGATTATGAGGAGCAGGCTATGGCAGACAAAAAGAAGACTATTAACAGAACCATATGGGAAAAGAAATTTATTGATTTCATTAATTCTAAGACTGATCAAGAGCTAGAATAAAATGAGATTAAAGATAGAATTATATATGTTGTGGAGATTAACAAATTGATTGTTAAAAATAATTGCAGGAATTCTGCTAAGAAGAAATTAACAGAGATTAAAGAGGCGGTAAACAAGTTTAACAGACTATATGACAAAATATCCAAGGGGGGATTGCCATCATGTTGGGGCCTTGGAGGCAGTCTTTTATCATGGGATTCCTATAAACCTCTACTGGTATTATCAAAAATCAAGGTGGATAACACTCATGAGAATATTCAGATTTTGAAAGGAGCAAAAGTTGTTAACTTTCTTCAAAGACATTTTCGGCTATTACGGTTGGTGAAGACCTTATTTACAGAGCGGTCGGCATTCAACGGGATAACTGCCTTTAGGCTGGAGTACGACAGGATGGTTAATTCTCCTAAGACAAACATTGAAGTATGGAAGAAAGGCAGAGCCTGGATGACAGATCTACCAAAGGATCCTTCAACTTCAAAGAAATATAAATCAGCTAATCAAGAGAATACAGCAGCAGCGAGACCAGTCCATATTTAGCAAATAGATCAGAATTTAAGTTTTATTTTATCTCTTTTAAGAGAATGTAATTGTAATAAGACATTTTGATGAGGTGTAATAGGTAGTTTAAGAATTTTCAAGTAGTTTGAGCAGTTAGGAGTAGTTTCAGTAGTTACAAACTGCTTTACATTGTATTTAAAGAAAAATAAATGAGAGGAAAGGTTCTGAGTTTTGGACCTTCAGACTACTACAAGTTTTGTAATCAAATTTCTGATGATTAATGAATGAAAATCAAGATTCTTGCATCTGTTGTTATTGATATTTTTTCCAGTTCCCGTTTTGTATTTTCCTTCTATGAATAAAATGAATTAATGAAGTAGTAGGTCTTTTTTTACATATGTGAATAAGATTTAAATATCCTTAATGGGCGCTCCTTCATTTTAACTATTCCTCTGTCTTAAAATTCTTCTGAAGTTTGAAGTGATAGATTTTGTTTACTAGCATATCAGTTTGGGCTTCCTTCCTTCATGTTCTTCTTATCATTCCACTTAATATCAGCAAATAATGGCATTGTGAAGCATTTACTGCATCTGATTCTTGAGGGTTTAATAATAAATATCTGAAGGTGATTAAGCAAAGACCATTTGATATAACATTTTTGTGACATATATATATAAATGTCTTGAGCACTGATTCCTTACCACAACCAACGGATTGTTTCTTAAGATACAACACTAGGGAATGTATTATGTACACATATTGCATCCAGTAAATATGTAGACATATGAAATATTTCTTTTCCGCCCTTGGGAGGATTCAGGGCATTCGCTACATGGAATCTTAACTATCAAACCAACAATTCTGACCAGTTGAATAATTTCTCTTTGTTCACAACCTGGTTCAATAAGATTTCCCACCCTTAAGGAAAGGTCTATGTGCTCTGTTGACCATAGATTCTACAAGCTAGGATAACAAAGAGCTGGTAGGCCCTCCTAAGATACTTTGTCTTCTATGTCTTGGTGGGTGTCTGTTGAAAATTTGATGGCTCTTTCACCCAACCCTTAAAAATGTCTTTCATGCTCAAATAGTTGTTGGTGGCATTGAAGTATGAATCCATGAGTGCTTCTGGCTCAGGAAAATGGTACATAACACCGTAATATTATACCAGAAAAGTAGCAAGCTTCTATTTGTTGGCATTGTTCAAAGTCATAGTTTTCACGTCAATATGCGAAACAATCCAGTTGATGACATCTGCACATGGGAAGGCTCAATATCTATATGCAACCTTGTGTCATCTTGATTGCTAAACACTAACATATACCTAACAGTCCTCTAGATCTGCTTTGAAGCTCTTGGATGAAAAAGCTTCATTTACTTTATGCCATGTAAGATCTGACTCCTTTTCCACAAACAATTGAGTGTCTGAATACACTGGCAAGTTAACTAGCGTGCTCTCAACTACTTCCCCGATATTTCTTTCAATGGTATCTTTTGAAGCAGATCTCTTGGGTGCCATGGTAACAGTGATTTCTAGAGAGAAGTGCTCAACAAATGTGGTACCTCTAGGAGGGAAACAACACTCATGGCAAGAAAATCTTAGCTTTTGCAAATAAACTCTTAAAGAAAGATTAGGAAGAAAAGCATAGACTGATGAGACATGTTATGTAATTCTCATGATCAAAGTGAGGGATACTGGTTGACGTACCTTCACATTTCATAGTCCCAGTAGCCAAGGGTGCAGCATGAGGCTTGAGATTGCCCAAATCACAGTTCAACCCGGGTAATGACTGGGAGAGACTGCGCATTGCGTAGTCTCAATGGCCAAGGTGGCAGAATGAGCCCTGGAACTACGCAATACACATTTGGGCTAGCGTGTACTGGACATTGTGCAATCTCAAGGGCCAAGCTCTCGACTTGAGCCTTGGACTTGCGCAATGGCCAACTGGGCAAGTCAGTGCATGGCCAAGTGAAGTGCATATCTGCCCAGTGAGGGTGTGGAAAACAAGCATATCTAGGTGATAAAGAAAGTTAAAGTGCATATTGAATAAGTATGGATGGATCAGTGTGAATCAAGTACAAAAACCCAAAAAATGGAAGGAAAATCAAATATATGAGGAGATTCATGGAAACAATGACCACCAGTGTGAAAAAACAAGAAAACTAATGTGACACTTATGAAAGACGAACGACAAACTGAAAAAAAACTTCTACAAGCTAATATAAGTTAAATAGCCATCAACCATGAAGAGAAACAAGCAAAACAACACTCACAAAAGTGAAACAACAAAAAGCAACAAAAAAATGGCAAAAGACGACAAAATCAAAACTCCCGAAAAAGCTATGCAAACTCCACCAAAGGCTCCTTGATCTCCTAGGGAATTCTAGAGCTCCAATATTGAATGTAAAAATGAGATCTAGAGGCATCATACCTTAAATCAAGGAAAAAACGATAGTTTGTGGAACTTTCTAAAAATAACAATAGTTCCACCTTCGGGAAACTGATAATTAATCCCTATTTTCTAGGAATTCTTCTTCGCTTTTTGCTTCTTTTTTTGTTTTATTTTTTATTTTTTGAGAACCTTTCCATGCACACTGTCAACGAATATTGTGCAATTCTGGGAAACTAGGCAACTTTTTGGCTTAGTATATTGCGCAATTTCTGAGCTCAAGGGATGAATTGCACATTTTCTGAGCTTAGTGCTAGGATTTCATCCATGACTGCACAATTCTCAAGCTCAAGGCTAAGCTACCATTTTATATTGTGCAATTTATGCCATCAAGGTTGGCTTTCCCTTATGGATTGTGTATTTTTTGGAGGCAATCCCAGAACTGTTATAAGGCCAAGTCAAAAGGTTAGCTTGTGACTTTAAAATATCATATAAGTATGAAAACAAGAGAACACAATCACATATGAAAAGAATAAGTCTTGATTCAAGCATGAATACTTGAGGACAATACAAGATAATCTCTTGTGGATAGAAGGGAAGGCTCCAAAATCAAAGCATAGGAAAATTTTTGAAGGGTGGTTTTAGCAGCGACAACACTTGGCGACACAGCAGTAGAACTCCAACTCTCTGTATCAGTCTTGTCTCATGAAAAAATGTCTAAATATTCAATAAGTATTGTCCATTTCATTTAAACAATATCTTCTTTACTTATTTTGAGTTAAATATATAGCCCCTACCATTCTCTTCATTGACGACACACTTAACCAATCCAATTCAAACTGAGTTGTTTCGATTGGGGATGAGGATTATATAGGTGCATGAGTAAAATAATTTTTAGAGTTTTAGTTTTCATCTTTGGTATTTCTTTGCTGCCAGCAGGCCTGGACAATACCTCGACAGTGTCACTTCGGGAACACAAACATTGCTATGTTGTCATCGAGTCTGAACAATACCCCGACGGAGTTGTTTGCTTCAACCTCCTGTGCAAGAAGCATTTCTCTTCTTTCGCCCTTAATATTATTTTATTTTAATTTTAATTTTTTTCATTTGTTCATACAATTGTGCAAACGAACTTATTTATTTCATGGGGCAGAAGAGGGATCCAGACTTATTGAGATTGTTGAAAATCAACAAGAAAATGTGTGTCTAAATTATTTTTCCCTTAAATAAATTGTAATCTTGTCTCATAAAAACTTGTATTAGTTAACTAAGTCAGAAATATTGAGTTAGCTCAAGAATTTTGAGTTGAGGGTCAAAGGTGAGGCATGTAGAGTGATTCTATTATTTTGGGGGTACAGTTGCATTTAACGCACTAGTGTGGTGTGAGTGTAATCAATTAAGTCAAATTAATTGAGTTAAAATCAGTTTAACTAGTTCTAACTAAGTGATGAGATAGTGAGAGGTCAAGTGAATTAAATTGTATTTATTCACAAGTATTGATCAATTAGATAACTGATCATTCGCTATTATTGGCTGCATGCATATCAATTCTGATGAAGACCCTGTTGAGACAGAGGTTAAAGGGAAGATAACTATCAGTTGTATTATTATAAAATTGCCCAGCTGTAGTTATAAAGCCATAGGAATCCCATGATGGATTGCACAATCAAGGAAGGTTGGAATTCTGATTTAATATGGATTTTTTTTCCTAGGAATTGTGTGAGAAAGGTAGGCTAGAGGAAGGAAAGGAATTGGCTATGTGTTTTTCTAATTTTTCCTTTATCAATGTGAAACAATTAGTAGAGTGCATGAGATTATTCTGAGAAAGAATGGTTGTATTATTTCATGATTCCTTGGCTTATTGTACAATAGAGATAGAGGGGTTTTGATCAGTTTCTTTCACTAGGAAAATCTTGTGTCATGCAATTGACTTACTTATTTCTCTTAATTGCATGTGATTGAACGATCGTGTTTTATATTCCACAAATATTGTAGAAGGATTCAGTATCTTGTTTTATTACATTACATAATCGGATTGAATCTATTGGTATAATTTCTACATGGTATCGAAGCGTCAGGAATCACAATAGTGGAGAAGAAATTGAGTTTGTGTTGAACAATATTCAAATTTGCAGATACATTCTTTGGAGCTAGTAGCTGACCAGGGTGTGTTTCATTGGATTGAGGCCTGAATATGCACTCAAGGTAAATTCGAACTATATTTCATGGAAGGACAATATGGAGGCAATATTGGAGGATAACGGGCTGAAGGAGTTCATTGACACTAATATTCCTGAACCTAATCAAGCATATGCTACGCAACATGAAGCAGGGAGGAAGAATGTTGCAAAGGAAAGGAGGATCTTATTAGAGGGAATTTGAGATAATATTGTCTCAGGTCTCCATGGCAAGACAACACCATATCCTATGTGGAAGGCCTTGACATATCTGTTTCAAAGCAAAAATGACCACAGGAAATTTGCACTCAAGGGCAAGCTCAGGAAAATCAAAATGGAGGAGGGCGACACAATACAGAAATATTGACCAAGTTCACTCAGTGTTGAGATGAGCTTGGAAGTGTTGGGATTACTGTGGTTGATGGTTACTTGGTGAGCCTAGCACTTCTAGGCCTTCCCAAGGGCTAGCATAGTTACCAGGACTCTGTGAATGGGAGGGAGAAGTTACCAAAGTGGGAGCGACTATGGTTGGATTTGGTACAAGAAGAGTTTCGGTGAAATACTAGGGATGGATCCTCATCCAAGACTGATTATGCAAAAAAAATTGCCTTAGATGGTAAGGCAAATAAGTGGAAGGAGAATAAGTTCCATTCCAAATCTGAGACTGGCAAATAAGGCAATAAACGATACATGTCAAAGGTGAAATGTTTCAAATGTCATGATCAAGGACACTACGCCACAAATTGTCCACAAAAGAAGAAGAAAAACAAGAAGGCTTCGGGAGTTACAACGGGTGAAGCTTTGGACTCAGTTTGAGTTGGACTTCTCTCTTATCACATGCATGGTGTCAATTGTGATGGGATCTATGTGGTACTTGGATAGTGGAGCATCTTTCCACATGACTGGAAACAAATAACTCTTTAGTAGCTTGGAGAAGAAGGATCTTTGGATTCACATCGAGATGGGTGATGATGGGAGTTTATAACGCTACCGAAATTGGTAAAGTTACTTTCCAAAGAGTCATGTAAACCTTTCGTATTAAAATGTGTCATGCATGTACCAGGTTTGAAAAAGAATTTAGTTTCAATTGCTATGTTGGAGGATCTTGGATATAATGTGGTTTTCAGTGAAGGAAAGGCATTCCTTCATCACAAAGCCATGGGACAAGTAAAGAAGATTGGGATTCATGTGAAGAACCTCTAAAAACTTGATGTAGATGGTTGTGCAACATTGAGCAGTAAATCAGATGAGGTAGTGAGTTGGGATACCAATGAGTTATGGCAGAGGAGGTTGGGTCATCTACACCACAGTGCTTTGAGGATCATGCAACATATTTCTACAGGTCTTCCAAAGGGTACACTTGCGCAGAGAGACACATGCAAGGGTTGTACTATGGGGAAGTATACAAAGGCCACCTTTCATGAGAAGGAGAACCAATCAATGGAAATCCTTGAGAGAGTTCATGCAGACGTCTGTGGGCCATTATCAGCAAATTCCACAACAAAGCATAGGTATTATGTGATTTTTTTTTATGATTTTTCTAGAAAGCGTTGGATTTTCTTCATGCAAAATAAAGATCATATGTTCTCCAAGATTTGTGAGTTCAAAGCACCGGTAGAGAAAGATACATGGAAGAAGGTGAAGGCTCTAAGGAGCGAAAATGGTGGTGAGTATATCTCTAAAGAATTTAAGAACTTCTACGCCAAAGAAGGAATTCATAGAGAATTGATTACACCTCATAACCCACAACAGAATGGGGTTCCAGAAAGAAATAATAGAACAATTGTGGGAGCAGCACGAGCTATGTTACATGACCAAGGCCTACTGTTTCATCTATGGGCAGAGACATGCGACACAGTGATATTTGTGTAGAACCGTAGTCATCAACGGATACTTGGCATGAGTACACCAGAGGAGGATTTTTCAGGTAAGAAATTGGATGTTTCATATTTTAAAATTTTTGGCTCATCTGTCTATTGCCATGTGACCAAAGATGTCAGGAAGAAGCTAGAACCAACAACATAGGTTGGGATATTTGTGGGTGACATAGATACTCCCCACAACTATCGAGTGTATTTGTCGACACACAAGATGACAGTTATCAGGAGAGATGTTAAATTTGATGAGGATAAAACCATGCGATTGTCCCTTGAGAGGGAGCTTGACTTGCATGCAGAAGAGGAACTCTTAGTTCCAAAGGATTAACCTCAATATGTGGAGTAGCCACATGCAAAGGAATAGAAAGTGGTAGAAACCTCTCATGCAGAGCCATCCACTAGAAATGGTAGGAAGCGCACTAGAGAGGCTGACAGATTGATGCTAGATGCAATAGATAATGCAGGTCCAACCATATTGATATTCGTTTTGTATTCCATGAAGGGTCCAAGCATATTGATATCTGGTACCACCAACTCAGAGATTTTTTTCAGAGGCACATTATGTTGTTGTAGTACATTCCCACGGAGGATCAGGATGCAGACATCTTGACAAAGGCACTGGCAAAGAGAAAATTTGAATACCACATAGGCAGGATCGAGCTAGCTCATAATCCATTTCTTGTTGAGAGGAAGTGTTGAAAATCAACAAGAAAATGTGTGTCTAATTTATTTTTCCCTTAAATAAATTGGACAATAAATTGTAATCTTATCTCATAACAACTTGTATTAGTTAACTAAGTCAGAAAGACTGAGTTAGTTTAAGAATTTCGAGTTGAGGGTCAAAGGTGAGGCATGTAGAGTGATTCTATTATTTTGGGGGTCCAATTGCAGTTAATGCACTGCTGTGGTGTGAGTGTAATTAGTTAGCTCAAATTAATTGAGTTAAAATCAGTTTAACTAGTTCTAACTGAGTGATGAACTAGTGAGAGGTCAAGTGAATTAAATTAGATTTATTCACGATTAGTGATCAATCAAATAATTTATGATTCTCTATTATTAGTTTCATGCATGTCAATTGTAATGAAGATGCGGTTGAGACAGAGGTTAAAGGGAAGATAACTATCAGTTGTATTATTAGCAAATTTCTCGGGTGCAGTTATAAATCCATAGGAAGCCCATGATGGATTGCATAGTCAAGGAAGGTTGGAATTCCTATTTAATAGGGATTTATTTGCCTAGGAATTGCATGAGGAAGGCAGGTTGGAGGAAGGCAAGGAATTGGCTATGTGTTTGTCCAATTTTTCCTAGATCAATGTGAGACGATTGGTAGAGTGCATGAGATTCTTGTGAGCAAGAATGCATTGTATTGTTTCATGATTCCTTGGCTTATTATACAATAGAGATAGAGGGGTTTTGAGTAGTTGCTTTCCCCAGGAAAATCTTGTGTTGTGAAATTGATTTACTTCTTTCTCTTACTTGCATGTGATTGAGCAATTGTGTTTTATATTCCACAAATATTGTAGAAGGATTAAGTATCTTTTTTTAGTATATTACATGATCAGATTGAATCCATTGGTATAATTTTTACAAAGAGAATAAGAGGTTGTTCCTTCGAAGAAGGATATTTATATATACCTCTGACATACTTGTTAAAAATTTCCTCCCCTCCTTACTCTACTCGACTTATTTTACAAGGATGAACCGAAAATTATGAAGATGATTAGAGTAGACAGTACTAGTGAAAGATTCAAGCATTGTGATTGCAATGCAGTTTTCTCTGAAAATGAAATAGTTTCCTTCAGAGTATAATTGAATAAAAGAATGCAAGATTCATGCAAAGAGATGGAATAAATAGATAACCAAGCGTTGGTAGTAGCACAACTTCCTCTTAGACTTCACCATGCTTGCATTTAGAACCAAACACAGTCTCATACAAAATCTATCCTACGACTTGAAAAGAAAAAATAAAATAAAGGAACAGAGTGGAAAGTAAATCAAAGAAAAATAAAACAAGTGAAAACAACAAAAATAGGTAAGAAAAACAAACGACTACTCCTTCTCCTAACCTAACGAAGAAGAGGCCAAAATTACGTAAAATGAAATTTCCAGTGTAGCCATCAGCGCATTGGCTAGCCTATGTAAGCGAGGGAATTCATATCAAGAAATATATTCAAACACAACAAAAAAAGGGCAATGCAATATAAACCAAGGCGTTTGAATTTTGAAATTATATGCATAAAAGTATGAAATAAAATCACGTGGAAGGCATTCTGCAGATGCATTATGGTGTTCAGAGACACTGCCACTTCAAGACATGCAAGAACAAACTTTTGAGCTGCGAAAATGGGTGAACATAAAGAAAGAAGAAAACTTGTGTTTTGTGATAGTGCTCGCCAAGTATGACTCCTCTAATAACTGAGTGATAGGATCGTGCAATATATATGGAGGATGTGAAAGTTTTGAAACATATTTATTTTCAATTTGTGCAATAGAGTGATGAGGAGCCTTGAAAGATACAACATTGTTCTGATCAAAGGTAGAACTAATATCAAGACTACGAGAACCTGACATAACCATCAGCTCGAGTAGAAGTGCCTCGACAACTTGCGGAAGTTCCAACTCATCAGAAGATGGATCATCAAAGATCGGTGGCTTGGAAATATCAATAACAGAAAAATCAGTGTCGTGACCGAATGAATAAGTGAAAAGATCACGACAACCATGATCACAAATTTCAAGATCAAAAACAAAGGCATGCTCATGATCTAACGAATTGTAGAGAGGGAAGATTTAAAATAATAAATTTCACCCTCTATTTATTTGGAATGATGAAATGGTAGATTGGGGAGATTAAGAAGAGAAGATTTTTCCTCTCCACATTCAGATGAAAAAATGGCAGTCCACAAGTCCTGAAAGTGATCAGATGAATTCTTCACAAGATTCAACAGGAATTCAAAAATCACAAAAAATGTCAGGATAATGATGGAAAGGTGCAAAGAAGAAGAGTCACCCTTCATCGTAGATTATTATTCAGATGTGGACTCCCACCTATAGTCATCGTAAATGATATCACAAATTTGTTTCTCAACACCAAATCTATCCCAAACTTGATCCTCATGAAGATCAAAAGAAACATTCAAAACGGGTGAACACAATAAGTCACAATCAGGAGGACCAAGGGAACCAAAGGATTGAGGACGAGGAGGTAACACTTCATTGCAAACATCAGATTCAAAGCCCAAACCTGCGCTGAAATTATGAGTATGTGGGGTGGGAGAAAATGGTGGTAAATCAGTGGATGAATTATCAATTTCTCTAACCTCAACCTGTGGAAAGGGAGCTATTTTATGAGAAGAAGACAGAGGGTCACTCAAAACAACAACTTCATTCGTCGCAGATTTTGAAGCTCTAATACCACAGTATGTTGGGAGACTTTTGAAAGATTCATATTCATGTAGATTATTCGAATTGTGAACAAGAAATTCAAATTTATCTTTAATTAAAGGCCAAACAACATCATCTTCAAAAAAATTAAAACAAAAGTGAATGAAACTATTGTGAAAATCATTAAGGGATTCATCAGGTGATTTTTGCAATCGCTTAATTTTCTTGAGCACATATTTATAATCATATCTATCAAAGGTGCAGGAAAGTTTTGTGGCAAGATGTTCGAAAGAGTGTATGGAGGTGATGGGAAATGTGTAACATCATTTTCTTACGTGCCCTTCAAGCGTGAAGATGAACATCCTGCTTGCAACATTCTCACAATGGATATTGTGTTTTGTACAAAAATCAAGAAAGCAAGTGGTGTGCTCAAAAAAGGTTTTTCCACACTCGACATCGAACTTTAGATTTGACAAGTCATTAATAATTTCCACTGGAACTTTCAGTTTTGCAGTTCTCGAAAATCATTTCGGGTCTAAGATATGGGACAAAGCCATAAATGAGTGTGGAAATTCAAACAGACTTCATGGGCTCAACTTTTCATTAAGCCCTCCTTCAAGCGCCAAAAATGTGAATGAGGGATCCACCCGCCAACATTCAGGGGATCTCCTCTATATGAAGTCCCAATTAGACCTCATACCTTTTGGTGTAGGAGTCCCATCCGGAAACATGACCTGATTTCTGGTGCAGTTGGTGTTAAAGATATGCCTTGGCTACAAATACACATAGAGTTATGTATAGTGACTTTGGTGAGAGAAAGTGTATGATCCTACGAAAATTCAAGTGCAATGCACATGTAGTGCCCTACTCTATTTGACTGACAGTGATATGAATTTTAACATTATTTAGCCCTAAGACCCGCACTTTATTCTTTGAGGACCTTAGGTTGAGGATCCAGACACATGACTCTATTATTAGTGGATATGATGGTTATGTATGTCTTTATTGATACTATGATGATGATAGCATTTATGGATATGCATGTTCTTTATTGATATCATGATGTTAATAGATTTTATGGATAGATATGTTTTCTATTGATGTTACGATGATAATGTCTTTGATGGATATGTTAATTTACCATTGATTTTATGATTGTGATAAACATGATGGATGTGTCCCATATGTTAACTACTTACATTAGTTCTGATTCAAAATAAACAATGATGTGAATGGCTAGGTCATGTTGATGTTTCTAACATTGAGAACTTTTTTATTGATGATTATTGAGTATGACAGGAAACCACCAGAGGCACTTGCATATGATGAGTGGATAACATCTGGTTTGATAGAAATTAATATTTTGTCTGTGAAATTCTAAGTTCAGTTTGAAACTTGTTATATATATATATATATATATATATATATATATATATATATATATATACACACACACTCTAATGATATGTCAGTGGTTGCAGGAACATGTTAATTGCTTGGCCGAATGACTCGCATATTGGTGATGGGGTTGTACAATTGGATGGAACAACATGGGAGGGGTGGAACAGTGTTCATGATCTCACCCGCTAGCACTCCCACCGTAACTTAGGCTGGAAAGGTCGAAATACCTTCGCCTTGAAGATCACGATGTCGTGGGGGCAGGTCCCAAATTTGGTTCGCTCACGAGGATTTTCTGGGGGGCACGCATCAAGGCGGATTCCTTGATCTCCAGCACCATTAGTCTCACTATAGCAGGCAACATACGAGATGATAGGGGTCTCTGGTGTTGCACATATAATTTCTCCTCGTAACCACTGGATACTTGAAGGGAAAGTGGTGTGGCACCCTTGGAATTTCAAGAGAAATTCTTGAAGGGCACGACCGACTTAGCACCCTTGGCATCAGAAATAAATTCTTAGGCATGGCACCCTTGGAACTTTGAATGGAAGTTCTTGAAGGGCATGATTAACGTGACACCCTCGACATCATTAAAGAAACTAATCAATATAATCAATATATGAAAATCCAACTAATTCATATCAAGTGACATATGATTTTAGAACCAAAGAAATTAAATCAAGAATAAAACTTAGGGTAAGGGAGGAATAGGAAGGGATAAAATATTTTACCATAATAACTCTACCCCTTCCATGTTAAAACAAAATAAGAAATACATAAGACTTAATTAGGCAAAAGGGGGAAAGAGGGACATAGAGTTAAGTATAAAGAATTATTAAAAACTTCATTAAGAGAAGAGGGTGGTGAATTAAAATAAGAATACTAAATTAAAATTTGAGAAATTTAGAGAATTTCCATGTGGAAAAATCCAACATAAGAATATTCATCAAAAAGGCAAATTGAGGTAGTTAAGAGACCAAATCTGAGAATTATCAATTAACTTCATTAATAAACACAAATTAAGGAGTAAAAAGGGGGAATCAAGAGACAACTAGGAGAAGAAACAGGAAGTCTTGTTGGGTTGAGGAAAATACTATTTTAAATTAATAATTAAGTAAATTATTTTTGGAGAGTCTTGATGAGAGGGTGACACATGGGTGGGTGAATCATCAAATTTGGGTTAATAAAAAAATAATTATTTATGCATGAAATTCCAAGTGTCACCTATGAAGCATTCTATAAAAGAAAGGGAAATGGAAGGGAAAAGGACCTTATGTTTACCCTATTGTTAGATGGAGGAGATTATGTCATTTTGAGTGGTTACGAGCTATAGTTGAGTTTGGTGGGATAAATTATTATAGAGAGGTGACTCTTGAGCCAAGATGGGCTCACCTCTATCAGCTAGCACACTCCTTCGTTGTACAACCCCATTGCAGCTCGGGGGTCCACGAGGAAGGAGAGTACCCAAGGAGTAGGCTGGGAGGTCAACCGGTGGGTCATTACATTCGGATTAAGCGCAACAACATTCAGACTTGTAGGTAGCCGAAAATAAAGGAGCTCAAGTAGCGGCAAGTCAAGTTTGGTTCTCGTCCAAGGGTGAACAGTACATGTGTTAGTTATATTTTTTTTAATTATGATGATTTCATTGTGCCTATAATTAAGTTAAATATATATATGTGTTATGAAGTTAATTTTATGGACTTGATATACGTGATTTAATTTTACTGAGTTTCAAACTTGTATGATTATGGTTTCATTTCCTAGTTACTGTGTGTGTGTGTGTGTGTGTGTGTATATATATATATATATATATATATATATATATTTATTTATTTATTTAAAGCCTAGCGCTCATTTAGTAAATTATAGGGTTGGTCTCTACACTTGGTATCAGAGCAAAGGTTCAACCTCTAGGACCTATAGGCCCATAAAGTATTAAGGTTTCCTTGTATTATTTTTTTTTGTCAGCTTATGTGTGCACAATTTTAAATTATGGAACTTATAAGACAACAAGCGTTAGTCTTCTTATCCAACTTCACCAATCTTGTCAATGCAATCAATCCAAAGAGTTCACTTCACAATGAACAAAATCTCTAATTTCACTTATATTTCAATGGTTGTTAATGAACAGACATTATATATAGAATAGCAGTAAGATGGCAGATGTTAAGATAATGCCCAAAATTATCAAACAAATCCAAAATTTTCACCTCCTTTTGAACAAAGGAGAGCACTTAAAGCCACTTATGTATTCAGATTTCAAATGCGTAACTTAGGACAATAGTAAACTACTTATATTTCAGCAATAACGAGCGGAAAAATGTGCAAATTCATGACAGTCAACACAAAGAAAAACAATACCATGTGACCGGTGGCTCTTTAAATGTTCTGGAAAATGCATCCTATAGCAAGACAGAATGATCCTGTAGCGTAAATAATGATTGCTCTCTCCGCAACCAACACACAAGTTCTTTTTGCTTTGAATGTAGAATTCATTGTTTTCATCTTCAGGGCGACCTTTGGGCTCAAAAATAAGTTTTACAACTGGAGGGTCATCCTCTATAAGTTCTGCCAAATCCCGACGTATATACCAATCAAGCTTTCTCTGATCGCAATAACAAAGAAGACGACCATCAATGGCATAGATTCCACAATTGTGATAAACAGGTGACTCGCATGAAAATTTATGCACAAGCTATGCACGTGAAGCTTCCTTACTGCCTCGTTTTGACATTCTTCCTTGGTTTGCCTCAAAGAACATTAACCTCTTTGAATTGAATCTAGAAGATTTTCCTGTTGTATGCCCCTCCCAGTCATCAACTCGAATGCTTCCACAATAATTACCCTGTTTAACTCGATTGTTTCCACAATAATTACCATTCTTGTTGACAACATCCTCTTTAAGGAGGTTGTATAAATCGTTTATGTGCATATAGACCACAGGAGATGGTGAAGGAACTGGTGTCATGAAAGAAGACTCAGCGACAGACTGCACCATAGAATCAGCTGCAGAAATTGTATTATAAATCCTTTTTGGACTAGTAGGTATTGTCTTTGCCAGAAACATTATTGCTTGATCAGAGAGTATAAAACGTAAGCTCTCATCTTCTGCGCAGGCCATAGAATCTCTCCACGCACACAGCTTCCTGACAAGATGCCCAAATCTACCATCTTTCAATATGGACTCTCTAGATTTACTAGAACTTTTTCCTTGACTACTATAATAGCGTGACAATATAGATGCAGTAGTAGCTTGCCCTGAAGAAGCCCCCTCCATATTTGTCATTAACCTCAGCCAAAAGGTAGTTTGCAATATAAAGTAGAAAGGGTGAACGCGTGCAGATTGGCGATTACGTCCTTTATTAGAGGCCATGATCTAGTATGCACACACTATACCGTGGGCGTTAGAATCTGGATTTGTTTTGACAGAGGCTTCTGCAAGATATGCGGGATGTTGCATTGTATTCTTAATGACAACGACAAAAGCCTCTGATTCATCAGTTTCCGTTCCTGATTTCAATCTTGGACTCCAGATCTCCCGACGTATCTATTATGTAACGTCAATCACAAGCTCCATGTCTCCCGGCATGGCAATACATAACTTTGAGCATAGTGGACAGGGCTTGTCCAAGACCGTAACTGATAGCGATGCGCGCCCCAGCTAGGAATAAGCTTAAATAGGAAATAGAAATTAAAACTCCAATTAGCCGTTGTAGATCAGTTCTGTTGCTTCCGCTTAATTTCTCTGCTATTGAAGATTTAAATATTTAATGATTGTTTACTCACTTCTTGAGGCTTTGTTAATTGTAAAAGAATCCAATAAAGCTTTCTTGATTGTGCAAAAGATCAAAATAAATGTCCAGAATCTCCCCTGAAGCTTTCTAGATTGTGAAAAAGATCAAAATGAACGACCAAAACCCCCAATACGTTTTTTTATGTTATTTCATCCAAACCGCCTAGAAATGCAACTCCATGCAAAATAAACAATCAAAACCCTAACTGCATTTTTCTAATTTATCTCATCCAAACTAGTTATTTGTTTAACTGTGAGATGGGGACATTGTATAGAGTGAATTTATTTTTTATTACAATGATATGATTATTGAAAGTTAAAAGGGTGGGTTTATTTTAAGTTGAGTTGGTAAGTAGTTAAGGTGTATTTTATAATGTTGTTATATTATTTTTAAGTTAAAACATTATTATATAAAGTAGATTAAAGATTGGTTTACATAAGTTTTTGTGTGTGTGTGTTTTTTTTAAATAATAAAGATTGAGATTTTTGTCAAATAAACTAAAAATTTTATAAAATTTAGTCTACCAAGTTTGTAAGAGGGGATTTTTAGAAGGTTGGGCTTGCTCATTATCAATTTGAATAAAAAAAGAATTGAATTGCAAAAGGTGAAAAGCATGAACGTGTTGTCGCATAGACTATTTTTAGTTTCGTGGACATTAAAATATCATCTCATTTCATTTAAGTAACTTAGAACCATAAAAAAAAGTTGTATTTCTCATATTGAAATTCCCTTTGGAGTTTTAAAGATAAAATATTTGGGATTTTAGATAAAAAGTCTTTTGTGTAGGTTGTGAAATATCATAGCTGGCATATTTTCGAATCACCACACAATTTTACCAAGCCACATTCACTGACCCTCGATGTCACATGGCAAGATATGATTGTTGCATGTATATAATGCCTTGAGTTTGTTGACATGGCACATTCATTGTTAGTCATGTGTCCCTCATCACGTCCATGTCAACTACTTTCCATGTTCCTTCACAATGCATCACTTTATGAAATGTTATTTTTCAACATTCACCACATATTCAAACTCTTTCCTCTATGACCCATATCACATGAGCGTAATTCATGAATGTAGAGTTTCTAATGAGATTAAATATGGTTTCAATGCAAGAACATTGAATATTTTTCCGGGGAAAATTGTCCTGTTGTAGCTCCTAGAGACAGCCTAGAGTTGTGATAGACCAGTGCCTAGGACATCTTAACATAGCAAGGAGCATATAATATTATGTATGAAGTTGTCAGCTTCAGCTCACATGCTATCTCCTGTAAACAGGGAAGTGTAATAAAATGGGACCAAACTCTCAGAAACTGACACAGGGAAGAGATACTACAGAGGCAAGATGCAGAACCCTTAATACAAAAGCAACAGACAATTCAGAGACAGTTTACTTCACAGACATAAATTATGTCTGTGAAGTATTTCTGAATCGGCCTGCTTTGCAGTAAACTGTCTCTGAATTGTTTGTTGCTTTTGTATTAAGGGTTATGCATCTTGCCTCTGCAGTATCTCTTCCCTGTGTCAGTTTCTGAGAGTTTGGTCCCATTTTATTACACTTCCCTGTTTACAGGAGATAGCATGTGAGCTAAAGCTGAAAACTTCATACATAATATTATATGCTCCTTGCTATGTTAAGATGTCCTAGGCACTGGTCTATCACAACTCTAGGCTATCTCTAGGAGCTACAACATGTCCAAAAATAAATGTGTCAAAATTCTTATGTGTGCTAGAATTTCTCAGTTTTCAATATTTTATTTTCTGCAATATTTTTATGCTGCGTAATCTAAACTTTTAAATGTAATTATGTTAAAAGATAATTCCTAAATTCTCTAAATGAAGGACATTTAACTATATATATATATATATATATATATATATATATATATATATATATATATATATATATATATATATATATATTTCATGTTTACACATAAAACAAATATTCAAGGAAAATCGTGTTAAATTTTGGCAGGATTCATTGGTGAACCATGGTTAGAAGAAGTACAAGAAGGAGCAGGGCAACTAGAGGGCGCAACGTGGCGCCACCACAACAGCCAACTCCTGCCACCCCACCCAATGATGAGGAAAACATTTCAACACAAGAACAAACACCAGCAGGAGAAGTGTTAAACTTAATGAAATCATTCCAGCACATGTCTGAGGCATTAATAAACCGTCTGGAACGAGATCATGGAGGACCAGTCATACAAAATGAAGCACCCCGAAACACTACAAGCAATGATGTACGTCGAGATTTGGAAAAGGTAAAATTTCCAGAGTTTGGGGGTCCATAGATGGTCAATCTGCAAATGCATGGTTAGAAAACATGGCTATGTGCTTGACCCTGAGAGAGTATACCTCAAACATGAAGGCCAAGATGGGTATATTCTAGCTAAAGGGAAATGCACTACTTTGGTGGAAGACCTTATTACCCCAATTGGGGATGGATATCTCAGCAGTAACTTGGGAATTGTTTGAAGAAAAGTTTAGAGAATGCTACCTATCAGAGGAATTTCTTAAGAGGCAATTAAATGAATTCAATGCATTAAATCAAGAGAGTCACTCAGTACCGGAGTATGAGGCTCGTTTCATGGAATTACTCCATTATGCCCCTCACTTAAACATAGAAAGACTCAAGGTGAACAAATTTGTGTATGGATTAAATGGTAACATCCGGGCTAAGGTTAGGATCTTAACGCCTCACACCTTGCACGAGGCAGTTCAACAAGCAATTATCGTAGAGGAGGAGATCATGAATAGTGGACCTAATAAGATAAATAGGCCCGCAGGGTCAGGAGTAACTGATGGAAATAGTACGGAACGTAGAAATTTTCAAAGGGGTCTTGTGCTCAATCATCAAAAGTGGTCTACCGGAACACCATATAGGCATCCAACTCAGCAGCTGCATAGGGTACCTCAGCAAGCTCGTCAACAACAACATCATCGTCTTATGTGACAACACCAAGTCACACCACCTCAGCATCGATCCCAACAGTCTGGCTCTTTCCAACAGAGTTCCAGGCCAACTCCCAGTTCAGTCAATAATAGAAGCCAAGCTCCTAAGAGAGGGTGTTGTACTTATGGAGGTGCTCACTACGAGAGGGATTTCCCTCAAAAGACAGGTAATACCAACTCAAATCAGAAAGCAGCTACGGTGGGGGACCTGGGGAAGGCTCATCGCATCCATGAAGTGGTGAAAAATCGTCAAGTTGAACACCAGTCCACTGTGTTGGAAACCACAGGTAATATTGATGGTATGAGTTTTGTCATTTTAATAGATCCAGGAGCTATTGATTCTTTTATTTCTTTAAATGAATTATCAAGGATTAAACACAAATCAATTGCTCAACATGATTTTAGACATGTATAAATGGCATGTGGTATGAAAAGAAATGTAGGAAAGATGGTAAGGGATTGTGAGGTGGACCTGGGTGTATGTAAAACCAAGGTATCCTTGTATTCTATGATATTAGGAGTCTATGACATAGTTATAGGAATGGATTTTTTGGAGCAACATGAGGCACTCCTAGATTGCAAAGACAAGGTACTAAATTTCACGGATGATTATGGAAAAAGAAGATCATTGAGGGGAAAGAACCGAGGAGTATCCCTAAGGTTCATCTCCTCCATGCAACTAATGAAATATAGACGGAAGGGGTGTCAAATTTTCACGGTGTTGGCTCTAAATGATAAGGGTGATTCTGAAAACTTTGATAAACATCCAATTCTTGTTGAATTCAAGGATGTATTTCCTGAAGAATTACCTGGCCTACCCCCAAAAAGGGAAATTGATTTCACCATCAACCTTAAACCAGGCACTGAGCCTATAGCAAAGACACCTTATCGTATGTCAGCTCCAGAACTAAAGGAATTGCAAATACAATTAGAGGAATTTTTGGACTTGGGGTTCATACGACCTAGCATATCTCCATGGGGAGCTCCTGTGATTTTCGTTAAGAAGAAGGATGGGTCTTGGCGACTGTGCATTGACTATCGCCAGTTGAACAAAGTGACAATAAAGAATCAATATCCTTTACCTAGGATAGATGACTTGTTGGATCAAATGAAGGGGGAAATTGTGTTTTCAAAAATATATTTAAGGTCAGGATATCATCAATTAAGAATCAAGGAAGAAGATATTCCGAAGACAGCCTTTAAGACAAGATTTGGGCATTACGAATTTGTAGTTTTACCCTTCAGACTGACAAATGCCCCGGGTGTTTTCATGAGTTTGATGAATGGGGTATTCCGGGATTACTTAAACAAGTTTGTACAAGTATTTATCGATGACATTTTGATCTACTCAAGACCCCAGAAGATCATGACGAACACTTGAGGATAGTTCTTCAATGTCTTAGAGAAAACCAATTGTATGGAAAAATGTCAAAGTTTTCCTTTTACCAATCAAAGATTCATTATCTTGGGCACATTATCTCTAGGGATGGCATCGTGGTAGACCCGAAAAAGATAGAGGCCATCATGGAATGGCCAGCACCAACCAATGTTCATGAAATACGAAGTTTCATGGGCATGGCAGGGTATTATCGTAGATTTTTCGAAGGGTTTTCGAGGGTAGCAAGCCCCATTACCGAGCTCCAAAGAAAGAACCAAGAAATTCATTTGGACTAAAAAATGTGAAGAGGCATTCCAAAGGTTGAAATTATTGTTAACGACGGCACAAATTTTGAAAGTGCCAGATATGGAACAAGATTTTTTGGTTTGCACTGATGCCTCCAAGCAAGGGTTGGGTTGTGTATTGATGCAGGAAGGAAGAGTAATATTTTATGCATCAAGAAAACTTAGAACCCACGAAGAGAACTACGCAACCTATGATCTAGAAATGGCAGCAATTGTTTATGCACTAAATATTTGGAGACACTACCTTCTAGGAAGGAAGTTTGAACTTAGAACTGACCATTGTGGGCTACAACACATATTCACTCGGGACCACTTAAATGCAAGGCAAAGAAGATGGTCTGAGTTGATCAGTGAATATGATTTTGATATTACTTACATAAAAGGAACAATAAATAGGGTGGTTGATGCTTTAAGTAGGAGGCCTCAAATATTTTCAGTGATTCCCTTAAAGACAAACTTAAGGGAGAAGTTGCTTGAATTGCAATTTAAGGACACCTGGTACAAGGAGGTTAGCAAGAGTTTGAGGGAGGACGAAATGAGAATCCCAAAATATGAAGAATACTCCCTTGATGGTGATGGAATTCTACGATTGCGGGGAAGGATATATGTGCCACCAAATGAATATATACACCATTTGATCTTGAATGAAGCACATCGTGCAGTATACATGGCACACCCTGGTGTTAAGAAGATGAATGCAGACCTGAAACCACTTTTCTTTTGGAAAGGAATGAAGAAGGACATTGTAAAATTTGTAGCAAGATGCTTAGAGTGTCAACGAGTAAAAGTTGAACACAGACATCCAGCAGGGTTATTGCAACCCCATGAGATACCAGAATTTAAATGGGAATTTATATCAATGGACTTCAATGTGGGACTACCAATGACCTCAAGATGACATGATTCCATATTTGTAGTGGTGGACACATTGACCAAGAGTGCCCATTTTATACCAATTAAGACTACATATAAGGCACTAGAGATAGCAAGAGTTTTTATTGATGAGATTGTAAGATTACATGGAGTTCCTAGGAAGATCATATCAGACAGGGGAGAAGTGTTTTTAGGAAGGTTTTGGACCAATTTCCAAGAAGCCTTGGGAACCCAATTGAACTTCAGCACTGCGTACCACCCTGAGACAGATGGTTAGACAGAGAGGACTAATCAAATCCTTGAAGACATGCTACGAATGTATTTGATGGACCAACAAAAGAAATGGGAGGATTTTTTACTTTTGGTGGAATTTTCTTACAATAACAGTTATCAAAGTTCCATCAAGATGGCACCATTTGAGTTCCTGTGTGGAAGACCGTGCAGAACACCTCTTAGTTGGGACCGACTAGAGGACCGAGTATTAATAAGGGTGCAAGAGATGGAAGAAAAAATTATTATGATTAAAGGGAGGCTAAAAGAAGCACAAGATCGACAAAAGAGTTATGTTGACTCTCATCGAATAGACCGAAGTTATGAAGTGGGAGATAGGGTGTTCCTGAGAGTAAGGCCCCGAAAGAGCTCTATAAGATTTGGAAAGGGAGCAAAATTGTCTCCACGGTTTGTGGGACCTTTTGAGGTTTTAGAAAGAAAAGGGCTGGTAGCATATAGACTTGCATTACCTCCATCCCTAGCACGTATTCATGATGTGTTTCATATTTCTGTTTTGCATCATTATATTTCAGATCCATCACATGTTATTGACTTAGGTCACTTGCAGGTTTCAGATGAGGGCAAGGTGATGGTCGAACCAGTTCTCATATTGGACCAACAAACTTTGTAGCTTAGACGACGATTATTGGACCAGGTTAAGGTCCAGTGGGACAATTACAGTCCTAGTTCAGCCACTTGGGAGGATGCCGAAGAGATGCATCACCATTTTCCTTATCTATTTCAAGGACTTCGAGACGAATTCCACTATTAAGAGGGGGTGTATGTAGTGCCCTACTCTAGTTGACTGACAGTGATATGAATTTTAACATTATTTAGCCCTAAGACCCGCACTTTATTCTTTGAGGACCTCAGATTGAGGATCCGGACACATGACTCTATTATTAGTGGATGTGATGGTTATGTATGTCTATATTGATACTATGATGATGATAGAATTTATGGATATGCATGTTCTTTATTGATATCATGATGATGATAGATTTTATGGATAGATATGTTTTCTATTGATGTTACGATGATAATGCCTTTGATGGATATGTTAATTTACCATTGATGTTATGATTATGATAAACATGATGGATGTGTCCCATATGTTAACTACTTACATTAGTTCTGATTAAAAATAAACAATGATGTGAATGAATAGGTCATGTTAATGTTTCTAACACTGAGAACTTTGTTATTGATGATTATTGAATATGACAGGAAACCACCAGAGGCACTCGCATATGATGAGCGGATAACATCTGGTTTGATAGAAATTAATATTTTGTCTATGAAATTCTAAGTTCAGTTTGAAACTTGTTATATATATATATATATATTCTGATGATATGTCAGTGGTTGCAGGAACATGTTAATTGATTGGCCGAATGACTCACATATGGGTGATGGGGTTGTACAATTGGATGGAACAACATGGGAGGGGTGGAACAATGTTCCTGATCTCACTCGCTAGCACTCCCGCCGTGACTTAGGCTGGAAAGGTCGAAATACCTTCGCCTTGAAGATCACGATGTCGTGGGGGTAGGTCCCAAATTCGGTTCGCTCACGAGGATTTTATGGGGGGCGCGCATCAAGGCAGATTCTTTGATCTCCAGCACCATTAGTCTCACTATAGTAGGCAACATATGAGATGATAGGGGTCTCTGGTGTTGCACATATAATTTCCCCTCGTAACCACTGGATACTTGAAGGGAAAGTGGTGTGGCACCCTTGGAATTTCAAGAGAAATTCTTGAAGGGCATGACCGACTTGGAACCCTTGGCATCAGAAATAAATTCTTAGGCATGGCACCCTTGGAAATTCGAATGGAAGTTCTTGAAGGGCATGACCAACGTGACACCCTCGACATCATTAAAGAAACTAATCAATATAATCAATATATGAAAATCCAACTAATTCATATCAAGTGACATATGATGTTAGAACCAAAGGAATTAAATCAAGAATAAAACTTAGGGTAAGGGAGGAATAGGAAGGGATAAAATATTTTACCATGATAACTCTACCCTTTCCATGTTAAAACAAAATATTAAATACATAAGACTTAATTAGGAAAAATGGGGAAAGAGGAACATAGAGTTAAGTATAAAGAATTATTAAAAACTTCATTAAGAGAAGAGGGTGGTGAATTAAAATTTGAGAAATTTAGAGAATTTCTATGTGGAAAAAGCCAACATAAGAATATTCATCAAAAAGGAAAATTGAGGTAGTTAGGAGACCAAATCTGAGAATCATCAATTAACTTCGGTAATAAACACAAATTAAGGAGTAAAAAAGGGGAATCAAGAGACAACTAGGAGAAGAAATATAAAGTCTTGTTGGGTTGAGAAAAATACTATTTTAAATAAATAATTAAGTAAATTATTTTTGGAGAGTCTTGATGAGAGGGTGACACATGGGTGGGTGAATAATCAAATTTGGGTTAGTAAAAAAATAATTATTTATGCATGAAATTCCAAGTGTCACCTATGAAGCCTTCTATAAAAGAAAGGGAAATGGAAGGGAAAAGGACCTTTTGTTTACCCTATTGTTGGATGGAGGAGATTATGTCATTTTGAGTGGTTACGAGCTATAGTTGAGTTTGGTGGGATAGAGTATTATAGATATGGGACTCTTGAGCCAAGAGGGGCTCATCTCTATCAGCTAGCACATTCCTTCGTTGTACAACTCCATTGCAGCTCGAGGGTCCACAGGGAAGGAGAGTACCCAAGGAGTAGGCTGGGAGGTCAATCGTTGGGTCATTACATTCAGATTAAGCATGACAAAATTCAGGCTTGGAGGTAGACGACAACAAAGGAGCTCAAGTACCGGCAAGTCAAGTTTGGTTCTCGTCGAAGGGTGAACGATACATGTGTTAGTTATATTGTTTTTAATTATGATGATTTCATTGTGCCTATAATTAAGTTAAATATATATATGTGTTATGAAGTTAAATTTATGGACTTGATATACGTGATTTAATTTTACTGAGTTTCAAACTTGTATGATTATGGTTTCATTTCCTAGTTACTGTGTAAAAAAAAAAAAAAAAAAAAATTAAAGCCTAGCGCTCATCTAGTAAACTATAGGGTTGATATCTACAGCACGAAGGTTTCAACACACAAAAATGGGTATGAGTGGGCCCCTTACAAGCCTGTAATAGTACGTAGCTTGAAAGGAACACACGAGCATAAATAACATCACAAGCTAATATGTGAAATATTTCACAAGTTAAAAATGATGGAATAATACAATAACACACATTCAACAAGATTCGTACCAATGAAAATGAACTAGTTCTTAAGCATAAGCGTAAGTTAAATAACATACATCGCAAATACAGCAAGAATAGTCCAACTATATTCAAAACATATGCATGAAAACATGTCGAATCTAAGCCTTTATTAAAGTGAAAGTTCCAATCATACATACACCATTGACGACCCATTAGCCCCAATAGTGGAACGTGAAGTCAACATAACCTGCTCCTCCAAACTTCCAATCCTACTCTACACTATGAAGAAGCCAAGGCTCTCACAAAAATCCCAATATCTTGATTCTAAGCCTAAGCCTAGCCAAAATCTTGGCTCCCAAAATCCCCATACATGAGTTATGAGGATGTATTTATAACAAAATGGGGTGACTCTTCATATTCCCCTTTGCGACTCTTGGAATCCCCTCATGACTCTTCAACTTCTTTACAAATGGATATTAAATTACATCACATCATGACTCTTCACATTCCATAATGGACACTTGGAATTTCACTTACAAATTATTTACAAAATAATATTACATTTTACACTCATACCCATATAATACAAAATAGGGTAGAGACTACTAGACATCCTAACAAGACAAAACACTATAATGCTTAAGTTATGGGAAATTCTAGCTCAGCAACTTCCACTTGACGTGTTTCGGTCACATATCAGTGCCAAGATTGGTACTGTGATGATATCCCCAAACTATACAATGGTGATTGGCTGGAAGTAAACTCTAGCCTTTATGGCATCCATGTACAAAAATTTGGAGCCAATTTGAGCTTCCTTCTGGAGCAAGAGAAACATTGTTCTCAATTGGATAGGGCCACCGATGTAGTTCCGCATGTTCTGTCTATTCAGCTCCAAATATTTCTTGGTGGAAATCTATCTAAGATGCTCCAACTATTCTTAGATCTCCTGCCTGACTTGGTTCTTGGGTTTGGCTTCTGTGAGAAATCCAACTGATGGGATATTGTTTATATTCACCAAGAAATCCAGACTATTGTATAACCGTACATACAAGGCCTGAATACTACCAATGAACAAGGCGAGTTGTTTGTTGTTTTTTATAAACATCCTAACTCTTGCTTTCTCTTGCTTTGTTTGTTGCTTTGTTTTCTTTCCCAATTTAAGCAGTGCCCCTTTGTATCACATTGACAAGACATGCATGACATCGAGGGTAGCTTCTAGATTCTTGAGAGTTTGGAAAAAGTCCTTACATTTTTTATGCAAGCCATGCAAGTGGACAACTACCTTATGTACTGTAATAAGCTCCTCATAGAGGTTTCGCATGGTCTCTCCAAGTGTCGATACTTCACCAAGTATCACTTCCCTCATTTCCTCTAGGTAGACATGTGTGGAAGCTGCATTTTGAGCTGATGCGTAGAGTTTTTCTACCTCTTGCCTAACAAACTATAAGTTCTTTGCCAATTCCTTATTCTCAGCCATCAAATACTGAGTGTTTGACCCTGTTTCACCTGTGAAGGCCAAGTTGGTAGTTCTTCTCCACGTAGTCCTTCATTTCTCCACGTGACATGCAAGGTAGTTCTTCCTCAAAGATAAACCTTCATAAAGGAATGAGGAAGTGGTCAGTTAGCTTCTCCATTACTCCTTGACGGATGGAATCCAAGAGAAATATGTAGTGGATGTACACGACATGGCATCATGGTGTCCAAGTCCATTCCATGCCAGGGAATGCATTATGTACATAGATTTCATCCAGTAAATATGGATACATATAGAATATTTCTTTCCCTCCCTTGGGAGGATTCAAGGCATTCGCTACATGGACTCTTAACTGTCAAGCCAAAAATTCTAACCAATTGAATGACTCCCCTTGGTTCACGACCTGGTTGAATAATATTTTCCACCATTTAGGAAAGTTCTTCGTGCTCTATTGACCATATATTCTACAACCTAAGATAACCAAGAGTTGATAGACCCTCCTCAGATACGTTGTCTTGTAGTTGTTGGTGGGTGTCTGTCAAAACTTTGATGGCTCTTTCACCCAATCCTTAACAATGTCTTTCGTTCTCAAATAAATATTGACGAAATTTAAGTATGAATCCATCAGTGCTTCTAGCTCGAGAAAATGGTACATAACATGGTAATATTCTGCCATAAAAGTAGCAAGCTTTTTTCCACTGACACTGCTCAAAGTCATAGTTTTCACATCATTATGCGAAACAATCCAACTCATGACATTTGCAGATGGGAAGGTTGGATATCTGCATGCAACCTTGTGTATTCCTCACTGCTGAAAGCTGACATGTACTTGTTGGTCCTCTAGATCTACTTTGAAGCTCTTTGCTAAAAAAATTTCATTTACTTTCTGCCATGTAAGATCTGAGTCCTTTTCCACAAACAATTGAGTGTCTGATTACATTAGAAAGTTAACTGGCATGCTATCAACTTCTTCCTCGATACTGCTTTCTGTGGTATCTTTTGAAGCAACTCTCTTGGGTGCCATGGTAACAGTGACTACTGGAGAGAGGTGCTTAACAACAGTGGTACATGTAGGAGGGAAAAGGAACTCATGGAAATAAAACATTATCTTTTGCAAATCAACTCTCAAATCAAGATCAGGTAGCAACACACATACTAATGAAACAGATTGCACAATTCTCATGATCAAGTGAGGGAGACTGGCTTAGGGAACTACAGATTTCTTAGTCCCAACAACCAATGGTGCAACCTGAGGCTTCAGACTACGCAATGTGTATTTCAACCTGGGCAGTTACTAGGAGAGACTGCACATTGTGCAACATCAATGGCCAAGGTGGTAGACTGAGCCCTAGAACTGTGAAAAGCATAGTTGTGTTAGCTTGTACTATGCTTTGCGCAGTCTCAGAGGCCAAGCTCTTGACTTCAGCCTTGGACTTGCGCAATGCCCAGCTAGGCAAGTCAATGCATGACCAAGTGAAGTGAAGATCTACCCGATGAGGGTGTGGGAAACAAGGATATCTAAGTGATAATGCAAGTTAAAGTGCATATCTAACTGATTATGGATGGATCAGTGTGAATCAAGTGTAGAAACTCAACAAATGGAAGGAAAATTAAATATGTGAGGAGAGTCACCAAAACGACGACCACCGGTGTGCAAAAGCAAGAAAAATAATGTGACACTTATGAAAGGTGAACGAAAAACTGAAACAACACTTTTACAAGCCAATATAAGTTTAAAAACCAACAAACATGAAGCAAAACAACACTCACAAAAGTAAAACGACAAAAAGTGACTAAAAAGTGGCAAAAGATGACAAAAACAAAACTCCCCCAGAAAAGTGACGCAAACTCCACCGAAGGCTCCTTGATCTCCTTGGGAATTCTATAGTTCTAATATCAAATGTACAAATGAGCTCTAGAGGCACCAATTAAATATATTTGAGAGAATTAGGGTTTATGACACGCATGGCTAAATTCAAGGAAAAAATGACACTTGGTGAAAATTTCTAAAAAAAGAAACTATGCCACCTCAAGAAACTAATAATGAATCCCTATTTTCTAGGGATGATTTTTTTCACTTTTTTTTATCTTTTCAAGAAACTTGTCGTGCACATTGCCAAGGAAGACTGCGTAATTCTAGGGAAATAGGCAACTTCCTGGCTTAGTGCATTGCGTAGTTTCTAAGCTCAAGGAATGGATTAGACAATTTTTGAGCTTGTTGTTGGGCTTCCATCCATGGTTGCACAGTTCTCAAGCTCAATGTTGAGCTTCCATTCTAGATTGCGCAATTCCCACCCTCATGGCTGGCTTCCCCTTATGGATTGCATAGTTTCTAGAGGCAATCCCAAAATTGTTGTAAGGTCAATTAAGAAGGTTAGCTTGTGGCTTATAAAGGTCAGATAAGTATGAAAACAAGTGAGCATAAGCACATATTAAAATAATAATTCTTCATTCAATCATGAATACTTGAGGACAGTATAAGATAATATCCCGTAGACATAAGGGAAGGCTCCAAAATCGAACCATAGGAAACCTTTTAAAGGGTGGTTTTAGAAGCTACAAAACACTTCTAATGTATCATTAAGCAATTATACATTTAGAAATTCAACCATAGATACAATAAAGCAGTAGAGATCATAATGCACAAGAGAGACAAGATTTACCCTAGGAAAATCCACGTGGGGAAAAACCCAACAACCTTTTTCTTAGATAAATATTTAGTTCAACTATAGATACATCAAATTCAATGCTTATAGTCTCACTAACCAGAAAGATGCTTCCACCAAACAACCAGCAAGATTCCAATTCCAACCTCCTTCACTTGTCAACAAAAACTCTTCTTGAGCAACCCGGTCAAGGTCTATAATGGAGGGTTTGTTTCTGCAATTAATATATGAACTTCAACCTTTTCACAGAGATCATACCACATATAACTCAACCCTTTCATAGATATTATACCACAATGAAATTATCCATTTCATAAATATTTACCATGGGGTACTCAACCATTCTCATAGAGATTATGCCATTAGGAACTCGACCCTTTCGCAGAGGTTATACCACAGGGAATTTGGACCAGATCACAAAATTTTCTCCACGGGAAATTCAGGATATATTACAGATTCGCTCCACAAGAAATTTAGGCTAGATTACAGAATTTTCTCCATAGGAAATCCAGGATGGATCACAATTTTTTCCTTTTAGTAATCTCAGGCTATATCATAGACTTCACTTCTCAGGAATCTTGAACTTGATCAATTTGTCTTCCTTCGTTATAGAACAAAGATATGATATTGGATGAGATCCAAATTGCATTGTTGTTGTAGGTCGAATGACCTATTTATACACATATGGAGGGTTTGAATAGGTGCCTCTATGGGCAAACCCAACTTTATCATAAGGTAGGTCAACTTAACATCTTATGGTGTCTAAAATCCAAATATAAAAATTCACTTTCTCGCTTTTGAAAAGGCCATGAAGAACATGCCTTATAAAAATATTCTTTTAACCAATCAATAAATAAATTCTCTTTTATCACAAGCATGAAGAACATGCTAAAATAGTTTTTCTTTCATCAAAAATATAATTTATATTTTATTTATACAAGTACAAATTGTACATTATGAAGATTGACCACAACTACAAAATTCAACAGTGTAGGTGAAATATCCACAAACAGGGCCCTGCTACTCATTTGTGGGAGTAAGTTAAATACAAAGGGAAGTCCTCTTTATGCATTGAATTAAATGAAAATTAAATATTACCCACCATCCCTAGAGAAATTACCATGTGGCTTAACTTATGTATCATGCTTCAAGAGAAATTTTATCCTCCTAGTTAATGTGAAGGTCTTTGAGCAAGCCAATTGTGATTTAAACAAATATTGGGGTAACTAATTCAACAATGCATTGAGCTCTTTTACAAACTTCAAGTTGTAGGTTTTAACCCTATAAAATCAATTTTCCGCTTACATATTATAAATAAAAGAGAAAATATGCAATTACAAAATCACACATTAACATAGAGATTTTACTTCGAAACCAAACCAAGAAAACCAAGTTTTTTTTTCAATATGTTCTCCTTTATGGTATTACAATACAATATATATACCTTGTGAAATCCATAATATGCCAATCCATTTTCCGCTAGACTAGAATACAATCATAGTTCCTTAAATAAAACTACAAGACCATGGGATAAACCACCATGCACCACAATACCACTAAAGGTGAAAACCATGTGCCAAAAACCACAAAATATTGATGAAAAAAAGGCTGGCCAAATTTTTTTCGAGGCACGTGGAGGTAGTCATGCAAAGAAAATAAAACATATCCAACACAAGTCCAACATGGCATCTTAGAAATTAAATGATAATTTATTGTAATATATAATTATGACTCGTTACTTTCTTGATATCATGAAGTGGTTATGGTTACTAGTTCTCCTTTGTCTCTTGAATTTCAAGGATCCTTGGAAAAAAAACACAAATTGGGTGAGAAATATTTTTCTTTGAGTAGATCCACTCCTTTTTCCATCACTTTTCCCACCTCATAACTCTTGAAAAAAACCCCACCCTCATTGCTTCAACACCTAAATTAGTGTTGCAACTTCCATAAGAGCACAACTTATTCTATCATTGAGTATCACACATTGTAATGAAAAAGAATTGTCAAAACATTATTTTGTGAACCACAATTTTCTCCATATTTTTCCCTCAGTTATGTACAATGGCAGACGTGGGAAGTCCACCAAACCAAATAACAACTTAGTTATCATGGAACATGACTATTTCCCCACACATCAATAATTGTTGTTTGGTAATAATTGTTACAACAATGATCCAATAGTCCCCCTCCTTCTAGATAATGATAATGAAAAGAACATTATCTCTTTAGAATTGGCCAAATCCTTATCTCTCCCCATAACCGCTCACCCTACATTGTATCATCTTGACCAAGTCAATGATGGAGGTCAATAGTTGTTTGTCTCTAAAAAATGTGACCTTAATTTTTCCATTGGACCTTGCTTTAAAGACACCATCACCCACAATGTTAACCTATTCTATTTCTCAAAATTCATCTTACACAAATTTGATTTTTATCGCCAACAATTTATATTTCACTTTTTCAACACACCACCATCTTCTCCATCTCAAATAATGATGACATTTTCTAGGTCGCCCTCAACAAATGTGTTTATCTTTGAGTGGTAAAACAAGTTTAATTAGATAATACAACCTAATTCGACCCAACCTCATTACAACATCTACTAGAATCCTACCAAGATGTCTTTATTGAATACATTAAAATATTAGCACTGTGAGAGAATCAAAAGAAGCACATAAATTTGCATGAGAGACTTACCTCGGAAACCATTTACTAATAAAAAAAACACCAAACATATATCTATTATTACCTTGGGAATGTTATGAAACCAGCTCTAAAAATAGAAGAAAAGAGAGATCAGCGCCTTAGAAATCAGCCACTTCGAGGGGGAAACCTCCTTTACATTACATAAATGAACAATTCTTGGATGATACAAATGAAAAAACCTCCTTTCTATATATAGGAGTCCATGGGGTCATAATATAAGCCTATCCGACCTAAAAATAATAATGTAAGGGCACAACAATAACAATAGTGGGCTATTATGGGCCACAATAATAATAATATGCGGACTACATGGGTACAAAAATAACAATAAGGGGGCTACACTAACAACAATAAGGGACTGCACTAGTAATATAGGGTCCTAACATGCCCCTCTCCTTCAAAACAGTGGTGTCTTCAATTCTTGAGTAGTTCTAGATGCTTCTGTATAAAATTCTCATCCTCCCATGTGGAATCTTAAGTGGGTAAGTTCTTCCACTTGATGAGATACTTTGAAATTGATCGATTTCATAGCTGTCGAGTTCTTATTTCCATGATTGCTTTAGGTTCCAATATGATTTTTCCTTCCTCATCAAGTCCTAGAAATATTTTTTGATCCAGAAGTTTGTCACTTATAACCTTCTTTAAGCATGAAACATGGAAAATTGGGTGCACTCGAGAAGACATAGGAAGCTCCAATTTGTATGCCATAGTACCAATCTTTTGCAACACCTTGTAAGGAGCATAGTACTTTGGTGATAATTTATTATCCTTCTTAACTTGCTTGAGGGACATTTGTTTATATGGTTGTATCCATAAAAATACCTAATCTCCTACATCAAAACTTCTCTCACTGTGATGTTGATATGCCTGTTGTTTCATTCGATTTTGTGTCAAATTTAGGTTATCCTTTAAGAGTTGGAGAACTTGTTGTTGATGCTCGATGTAATATTCCATGCTTTAACCTTAGAATTTTCTCTTAAATATGATGTGATGGATGGTGGATAATATCCACAAAGTGCCATAAATGGGGTCATTTTTGCAGCAATGTGGAAGGAAGTGTTATACCACCATTCAGCCAGAGGTAACCAATTGACCCATTGTGTTTGTTTATTAGATACAAAGCAACGAATAAATCCTTCCAAAAATTTGTTCACTATCTCATTTTTCCCATCGGATTGAGGATGATAAGATGAGCTATGAGCTAGTTGAGTACCCAAACAAGAAAACAATTTTGTCCAAAAATTTCCAATGAAAATGGGATCTTTATCGCTTACAATAATCTTTGGGTTTCCATGTAGCTTTTGAATTGTTTCCATAAATGCAGTAGAAATTGTACTCGCTTTAAATGGATGAGATAATGCACAAAAGTGTGTATACTTGGTAAGTCTATAAACTACCACCATGATGACACTCTTTCCTTCGGACTTAGGTAAACCTATGATAAAATCCATTGAAACCTCCTCCCAACATTGATTTGGAATGGATAAAGACTACAACAGTCCTGGGGTCTTAATTGTCTCAACTTTACTTTGCTGGAAAACCAAACATTCTGCCAAAAACTTTTGAATATTAGATTTAAGGTCATCCCAAAAAAAATCTTTCTTCACCCTGTGGTAAGTTTTTAAAAATCCTGAGTGTCCTCCTAAGGGAGATGTGTGCAATTCAAAAGGAATATTTTGTTTTAGTTGGGAATTATTACAAAGATATAAGCGAGATTTGTACCATAAGGAATCATTTTTCCAACTAAACGTATCAGATGTACTAGGATCTTGCTTCAAATTTTGAATGAGTTTCCATATTTCTTTGTCATTCTTCCATTCCTCCCTTGCTTCAGTTATCCAATCGGGTTGGATAATAGAAATCTCACAAAGAAATTCTTCCACATCCTCATCCTTTCTTGACAGTGCATCTGCAACAACATTTATCTTCCCTTTTTTGTAGATGATTTCAAATTCATAACCCAACAATCTTTGTGACCCATTTTTGTTGCTCTTCTGAAAATAATCTTTGTTCCAAAAAGTATTTAAGACTATCATGATCAGTTTTTACCTTGAAGTGTCTTCCCATTAGGTAAGGTCTCCATTTCTTTAGTGCATGTAGGATTGCCCACATTTCCTTTTCATAAATAGATTTATGTAATACTTTCCTATGATTGGACGGATTTCAAAAGCAATGGGTCTTCCTTATTGCATTAAAACAACACCAATTCCATTTCCTGAGGCATCACATTCCACAATAAAGGTTTTTGTGAAGTCTAGTGTAGCTAAGACTAGTGCTTGGCACATTACCTCTTTAAGATGTTCAAAGGCCTTAGTTGCTTTAGGAGTCCATGAAAATGAATCTTTCTTCAATAATGTTGTTAGAGGTGTTGTTATTCTCCCATAATTCTTAACAAAATTGCAATAATAGCCCGTTATCTCGAGAAATCCTGGCAACTGCTTTATGGTTGTGGGGAGTTTCCATTCCTTAATGTCTTTAATTTTGTTACGGTCTACCTTAACACCCTCCTGAGATACAATATGGACCAGATATTCCACCTCTTGTACTCCAAAGAAACATTTTGAGGTTTTTTCATATAATTGTTTCTCCTTCAATAGTTTGAGCACCCTATCAACATGTTGAACATGGTCCTTCCAAGACCTGATGTAGATTAGTATATCATCAAAAAATACTAACAAAAATTTTCTAAGGAAGGGTTTGAAAATGGAATTCATCAACCCTTGAAATGTAGAAGGTGCATTTGTAAGGCCAAAAGGCATGACCAAAAATTCATAATGACCCTCATGAGTTCGAAATTTTGTTTTCAGAATGTCTTCAGTATTCATTCTAATTTGATGATATCTTGAACGAAGATCCAACTTGGTGAAATAAATTACTCCATGTAATTCATCCAGTGATTCATCAATCACAGGAATGGGAAATTTATCTTTAATAGTGAGATTATTAAGCTCCCTATAATCCGGACACATGCGCCATGATCCATCCTTCTTGTGCACCAATACTACTAGAGCAGAAAAAGAACTTTGACTAGGTTGAATTATACCAGCCTCTACCATTTCTACAATCATACGTTTAATTTCTCTCTTTTGGACATAAGGATATTTGTAAGGCCTAATGTTTGGAGGAACACTTCCTAGAATCAAATGAATAAAATGATCATGATCATGAATAGGTGGGACTCCTTTGGGAGTTTCAAACACCTTGGAATGATTTTCTAAGACTTTTTGGAGATCTATAGAAATAGACGATTTTGATTTTGGAACTTCTAGTGAGCATAATTGTGCAATGAAGCCTCGTTTTTCTTTCTTCAGAGTATTTATCATGACATTAGACCTTATTATCTTCCCCGACTTCCCTACGATACCCCGTAATTAAACTTCCTTTCCCTTAAAAACAAAAACAAAAAAAAACAAAAACAAAAAAAGTTCTTGAAAATTAAAAGCTACCGTCCCCAAAGATTGTAACCATTGTACTCCTAGTACAACATCATCAACACCCATTGGAATGGAAAACATTGCACTATTTAATACATGTTCCCCCATGGTTAGCTTGATATTATGGCACTTTCCAGAGAAATTTATATTTCCTCCATTTTCCACCATGACTTGACACTCTGGTGTTGGGTATAAGAATCAATTCAATTCCTTGGCTACCTTACAATGAATAAAATTATGGGTACTACCCGAATCAATAAGCACTATTACATTTTTCTTATTGATATTTCCTTCTATCTTGAGAGTTTGAGGAGTGGTAATTCCTGCCAATGCATTACACGATATGGTCAAACTCATTTCTTCCTCTTCTAGGGTTGGTTCCTGGTGTATATCCTCTTCTTTTGAATTTTCTTGTTCCTTTTCCTCCTGCTCTTCATAATCTATGTAACATAATTTCTTCTCAGCACACTTCTGACCTTTAGTGTATTTTCTATCACAACTATAGCAAATCACTTTTTCTCTTTTTTCTTCCAATTTTTGTGGTGTCAACCTTGTAGGATGTGGAAGTATAGGAGTAGCAACACTTCCATATTTAAGTTGTAAGTGGTAGGCTTCCTTGTCGCCATAATTTTTCTTTCATTTTTTCTTGCCAACCTGAATGCCTTCTCCAATGTAATAGTTTCCCAAAGGTGAACCTCATGTTGGATGCTATCCTTTAGAATCCCTATGAATACATAAATCCTATGTTCCTCTGGAATATTATTTACCCTTATATTCAATTTTTGGAAGTCCTCAATGTGCTCCATCATTGAACCCTTTTGTTTAAGATTTATCAATTAGCTAAAGAAGGTGTTTCTCTTTGTATCCTCATATGTGCTATCATTTCCTCCATAAAAATTGACCAAGTTACCAGTGGTTTATGAGAACAAAGCCATTGATACCATACAAACTAATTTTGTTCTAAATATAAAGTTTCAATGTGTACCTTTTGTGTGTTTTGAGTATAATTTAGCTCAAAGTATTGCTCCATTTGTATTATCCAAGTTATTAGATCCTTGCCATCAAACTTCTTCATATCTATCTTTGGAATATGGTGGGTCTTAAATCCAACATTAGAGTCTATGAAATCATGATTAACATTTATTTTGTTCTCATCATGAGTTTCCTCTACTACTTTTTCTCCATTAGGAAGCTTTTCTTGTAGCAACATTTCCAAACCTTCCTTCAAACCTTCCATGTTATTCTTCAAATATTCCATGTTTCCTTCTATACCATTCTTCAAACCATCCATATTATCTTCCACGCCATTCTTCAAACCATCCATCTTAGCTTCCATGTCTTTCTTCAAACCATCCACCTTAGCTTCCATGTTGCCTTCTATACCATCCATCTTAGCTTCCAAGCTATTAATTTTAGCTTCCACGCCATCCATCTTAGCTTCCATGCAATTCTTCAAACCATCCATATTAGCTTCCACGCCTTCCTTCAAACTATCCATCTTAGCTTCTAATCATTTTCCAAATCTAGATCTGCAGATCTGCTCTTTTATACATTGTATTTTCATGAAGCCCTTTCCGGGTTATCCTTATTTTGTATAAAAAGGAAGAGATCACTTTTCTCAGCCATTGGATGATTGTATACTCCAGATCTATTGTTTCTCATTATTTTTTGCATAAACCCTCATTAAAATAACGTTTTTGTATGCTTCAGTAATTTATGTTGAGCAAATTCATGGGGTTTGGGCTTATTTGAGCTGCATTGGTTTGGGGAGACCTGTTTAACTTGGCTAGAAGCATTTGTTTTTGCTCCAATTCTGGATGTCAATTGTATATTGTATATTCTAAGGGATCCAAGTCCCATTTCTCATAGATATAGCATTATTTTCTAAAGACAACCATTTTATGCCCTATATTGTTGCATTTCCCCACTTTGGAAGGAGTGTATAGGCCATATTCTTGATGTTGATCATTCATTAGCTAGGTGGATGTTCTTTTACATCTTATGAGCTTATTTACACTGCTATGTGAATAAATTGTTGAAGCTCCAACTTTGGAATATCTTAAGATATTCTCATTGTTGTAGATTTTCCCTATTTTGGGATATTACATTTGTACACAGCCCTTGACACAGGTCACCCAAATAGTTTTATCCTTAAGTTCTCTCCTTCTCGGTCTTTAGATCACAACTTGTTGTTCTCTACTTTTGTGATTACTCTTCACCGAAACTTCAGAAGAATCCAAGATCTTTGTTCTGTGGAAATGCGAGTACCCTAGCCACATATTTATAGTAGTTTTTCCTCACGAAAAGACGTGATTGTTGGGTGAAGGGCCAACTTGAGTAGGCTAGCAAAGGTCGGCTCAGAATTAATTTTCTTCACTTAAAAATTCATCATCTCACAAACTACTAGGAGTTTTGGGACAAATAAGAGCTCGTTGGAAAGTAAAAATTATGCCCTAAAAGATGGTATAAGATTCAAATTGAGAAGTTGCCTCTAGGGTAGTGAAAATTAATTTTTAATGAAACTGACCTTGAAATTTAGTGCATAAAATATTTGGGACAGAATGAGTGTTTGGGACAGCATGTGGTTATTGATGGCTTCTCCATTTTTTGCACCAATAATATTATTATGAGTGTCATCATTCGAGTATCCAACAAAGTCATCATGATACTAAATCCATAATTTTCTATTTCGAGAGCTTCAAATAGTTTTCCAACCACCATCTAGATCATCAAATGCCATCAAGTGTAGTCTTCTAGGTTACCAAACAAGGTACATGATCGACACTTGGCACCTTAAGAATATTTGCCATCTTGACATCATGTTGGTTCCAGGCTTCTTTATCATGAGTAAGCACATCATCATTAATGGCATCCTTATTAACCAAGAGGGACTTGTCATCATGAGCAAGGACCTCTTCATACAAGGTCTGCATGATATCACTGCAAAGGTTTTCCCTTAGGGTTTTTAGGTCTTTACAAGAATATTGATCCTCATATTGACATCGATGACAACCTTATAACAACAATTGTAATACTCCTTATAAGCATGATCACAGATATATGAGTAAGCATGTTTTAATATTAGTAATGTATTCACCATTTGATGAATTTGGAATCAATATAAAATAATAATAAAACTCATAAGCACTTAGGGTTATAATTCCCTAGAAGCATCATGGGAGCGATGAACCAATAAGTAAGGAAGTAAGGGAGACTCAAGAATAATATTTTATTATTTTTTCCAAGAATCTATCTTCCAAGCATTCCTATTATTTTGTCTTATGTTCCTTTAGATTTATTTCCCAAGTTATATGGAAAGGCAGATGGTCTCGATGCAAGCATATTTTTTGTGCAATTGGGAAAAGAATTAACTCTACCTTTGGGGAAATTTAATTTATCCATTTATTTTGTCATCGTTATGTTAGTTTCGACACTAAAAGAACGCATGGTTACAAGGGGATATGTTACCTCATTAGGTACAATGAAACCATGGAAGAAAATTACCGAGTTCATGGATAATTGTCAAGTAAAAAAAGGAAAGGATTTTATAATTAATATCCATTATTCCTAGTAGTAGAGATTCCTTTATCATTATGTGTAGAGAATTGGAGAAAGGGGAATATCTTGAGGGACTATTTAGTTGAAAAGGGGATCACATTCCTTGTGTTATATAGGGTTGAGGGGGAAGAGAGGCTAATGAGTAGGATTGGTGTGGAATGAAGGGGTCAAGAGGTTAGTTTTTTCTCGTGATATTTAGATATTACACTAAGAGACAAGATCATGAGCCATAGCTAGTGAATTCACCCTTATTATTTCACTGCTCAGCATGAGGATGGCACCTACACGAGTTGGTGCCTATGGCTAAGAGGAAGAATGCTTACCTAGAGCTATATTCCCATTTACATCCTATAACATATAAGTAACTTAGAATTTATTGTTATATGTTAATGACAAGTGCATCTAGTTATTGTTGTAAAAGAACAATATGTGTTTATTCGGTGAAGATATTGATTTAGAAATTAGTATTAGCTTAGGAGTTCATTTTGGGTTGTATGGAAAATATATGTATTCATATTCTAAATTATATTAAAGCCATAATTTCTAATGTAGAGAGAATAATTATGCCTATGTGATGTAAATTAAGTTCAATGATGTCAAATTATTGTAAATCTCCTTGTGGGTATTATTACCTATCCACATACATGGGTAAGCCAAAGAGAGATTTTCTCCTAAGATGCAGATTTCCAACCAGTGTCCTTGCATAATTCTCAAATGGTAGCTTCTTAGATTCCTCTCACACACTTATTCATTAGCTCATCATTGATCCATTTTTACGCCTTATCCATACGATATAATTTTTTTTTACAAAGAGCCTCATTTTCTTCCTTTCTATTAATTCAAAAAAGGTTCATACTTCACTTCCTTTTGACCAAGTTATAAGTGTTTCATACTTAGTCAAATGAAGACTTGTGCACAAATCCATATTCTTAAAGTAATATTCCACACTCCGCACATTAATTATCTCAACACTACTCTTCATACTTGGGTTATTTTTCATTTGCATGTAGAATACTCCCGTATTATTTTTTCCATACAACCTTTTCTTTACACACCTTTTCCATACTCAATAGAGTAGAGAGTCTTGTACTTTATTATTGTTATTTTGTAAGAGATATTTATCTCACCATGAGTTATACTTAGTCAGATTCGTGGAAGTATGCTTTGCACACCTTTCAAGGGCAACTGAAGATGCATTTAAGAAAGAACAATATTCATTGTAGAAGGTGGCGATCTAGTGTAAAGTGAACCAATTACTTTGCATTTTCATAAAGGATATGCATTTATCAATTAACTTCCAATTATGATTTTCCCATGTCCCGAATAAGATGGTACACAATGAAGAAATGTTCAAGTAAATTTCATTTATGAATTAAGCTTTTAAATGGATAACAGCGTTGTAATATATGACTAGAAATGTCACATATATCAAATCATATTGGAAGGATAAGAAGAATGGAAACTAAAAGGAGGAAAAAAGTGTTTTGTGGGGAAACTATTAATTCTCTTACCTGTCGAGACAAGAACTTTCATTGGTTGAGTGCCTAACATTGGTTTTCAAATTTAACTTTGGATTATAATCTCAAGAATAAAATCTAGACTATTGGTTTGGAAAATGGTAGATATGTCCCTGAAGTATTTGATTTCATAGAACTAGTCTCCTTGTGTGCCTAGTGCTTTGACACAAAGAGAAAAATAATTTAGGTTGTTGTTTTAGGGAAGAACTTGATCCTTCTCACTCCAAAGGTTTTTAAAAGAAAGTTATAATTACTTGACCCAAACAAAGGCCTCAAGCTTCTTGAGGTAGATTCTTTTTTGGACTCCTAAAGTTGTAGTTTGAATTTAATGAATGATTTCATGGTTTAATTTTCTCAAATGCCTACTAATTTCACAACAATTAACATCTCTTTATTAGTATATATCTATCGAGTTTTCTCTTGGTTATTTGCATGGTAGATGGGATGAGACTCAACATCTCACATACCCTAGTTATTTTTGTAAATTCTATACTTCTCTTTTAAGAAAGAAACCATTTTTGACTAGGCAAAAGTGTTTTCCAATGAAATTTCATTTCAACTGGATAATCATCTAAAAACACGGGTTCTTTATGACAATTTATCCAGTTTTGGTTGTAGTTTTTTGTAGTGCATTTGAAGATTTCCATTAAGAAATACTATGAATTTTGAACTTGAATCAGTTCATTTCTGATATCCTATTCTCTAGGAACATAAGGCTACAAGATTCAATTCAAGATAATTTCATTAGAAATTTTAGATATATACAAAATACAAGTGAACCTCAAAGAATAACCAAGGAAGCACAAGTCTTCCTTAAAGGAAAAGGAGTTTGTGTACATCAGGAGGGTTATATTTATATCATATTATATGGATAAGAAGGAAACCCTTCATTTTTTCTTGTGTTTTTCTGTGATAGATATTTCAATGTTGAGGTCTGTAGACAATACTGTTCATAATCTATCTTTTTCGAAAAGAAGAAGTATTTTGTTCCATTAACCTTTACTATATTTGATGTGATTATAATAATTCCTCTCACTTGCATGAAGTATTTGAAACTCTCAAGGCATTCAACTTAAATGGAGTTGAACCCATCAAAGCTTTCGACCTTGAAGGGGTATTTTTAGAACATTTAACATCTATGAGGTATGATAATTTATTCACCAGAATCACAAAGGGAATAGGGGATGATGACCCTAACACATCAAAGAAAAAAGAAAAAGTGATAAGGAGTAAAGACTTGGATATCGAAATCAATACAAATTCTCAACAAAAATAGACTAAAACAAAGCAAAGAGGGAAAAGTGAAAGCAATGTACAATCTTGTACGTTCATCTTTTGCATGTAAGAAACATGAAATAAACATAGCCAGGGGAGAGAGTAATGGCATTTGTTTTGGAGGGTATAATGGATGTAAACTATTCTTGGTTGTTTTCCCTAGAAATTTGAACAATAATAATGGCAACCTTTATTTCCACCAGGTGTTCTTGTATCCCTTGTTGTTGCTTCATGTTTTTTTGCTGCATCCAAGGTGCATCCTTGTCGCAAGTGAGATATTTCCACCACAATGTTGGCTTTTTAGGCGTGTCTTTTTATGGAGGCCCTGCCCCCCTGGTTTGGAACCTCACCCTACCCATCTTGTGACATAATTTCCAATTTGCAACTGGGGAGAGGTTGAAGGATTTCTAGCTTGGGAAATTGTGATGTCCAGAGGAGTGGGGTGTGTCCTTTGCAACATTCTAGAGCTCGATAGGTTGTTAACACAAGGGTAACTCCTCTTATGTCCAGTCTTAGCAAATTCTTCAACTTGATTTTATTTTCAAGGTGGAATTTGGTTTATGTTTTGCAAGGTGTTTTAGTGGCATTGAAACTCATTACTATTATGGGGGAATTTTGTTTGTTGCCCCTGTCTAGAGCTACCCCCTAAACCCGCCCCCTCCGTCATTATTAACACACCTCGTCCTTAGTCAACATGGATAGAGGGCATGAAGATATTTACTGATTTGTCCTAGTTTAATATAGCTTGTTTCACTAACTTGTGCCTCCTTTGGGTGTTCTTTATCCTTAGGTTTCGGACCCTGGCCACACCAAGGAATAAGGCAACCAACACCTTAATTCCATCACCCTCCATTGGAAAATGAAGGCGCTCTTGGGCAGCGTGCTCAAAGAAAAGTATGAGTACCACAATGAAATCATTACATGCTTTAATGAAATCCAAAGAGTCCAATACCACTATCTCGATCAATCTCAATGTCCACCTGGCACATATAGAAATTCACCTCCAATGTGGTCTCAAAACTCCAACACGCACAAGTGCTTAGGACCTAACCTCAGTGACATCTTCTAACAAATGATGGTCCCTGTGTCTTCTTGGCTCATGTTTTGGTTTCAACAAATTGGTTTCTTTATAGTAAATGTATGGCTAGCTATAACTCGCAGATTCACATTATTCATTTGTCAACTGAGTTATGACAAGTTTCTCCCACCATGAAAAAAAAACATGGAGATTCACCCCCACTTTATTATGAAGATTCTTACTTTGTAAATGGACTTTGTTACAATACCATGACTTATTCAGCCGAGAGGCTCATTCTACAGCCTAGTATGAGAGAGATGTGTAAGTTTGTCCATCTGTCTGAGTTGACACGTGCTCTAAATAGAAAGATAATGTCAGCTATAATAATAAAAAATGAATATATTGTAAATTAATTAATAGTTTAAAAAATGTGTGAGCAAGATATTTAAACCTTATACTTTTCAAAAATATTTTAATAGGAGATTTAAATAAACTATTTAATATTTATGTTAACTAATTTGCGCTAATTAAATGTCTCTTTATACATGTTATGTAAAATATTTTGATGTCAATTATGTATATATTATATATCATTTTTTTAAAATTATATATATATATATATATATCATGAAAAAAAAATATTGTTAAAATGTTTATTTGGTCATATATATACTCTATATAGCATTCAAAAGTACAATTTAAACAATGAAAAATTACACATTGTATTTTGTACTCTAAAGAAGTTTTCACGTGAAGAAATTTGATCCCTCTCGGCTCATGTTAGATCCGTAGTTAAGATGGATCTATGTTGGTCAATACCACATGCCAAAAAACCATAACTCATTTCATATGATACTTGTTCATATGATATTTTTTTAATTAATCAATTTAATTAAAAGGACAAATAGAACATAACTATTTTAGAGATAAATCTCTTTTGATTTTTGAATACTACTAAGAATATTTTTAAATATTCTATGCAAGTTAAATCTCTACCATCCACTTAATAAATATTAATAGTTAAATTAAAATTTTGGAAACCCTATTCCAAAATAAACATACCAACAAAATTATTGATAATTAAATTAAAATTCTATAAACCCTATTCCAAAATAGACATATATATTAGTGTAATTAAGGGCCAAAAATATATGCTTCTACAAAAGTCATGTAGTAACATTTCATGTAAAATAAGCATCACACAACATAAGAGATTTGCCATTGCCAGTACATAATCATAACATAGATAGGCAACACTTTCAAACTAAATTTGCCTCCACCATTAAGCATTCATCCCATCAATAGTTTCAATCAATACAAGTCACATGAACCATCCAAGCTGCAAGAGGAGATACTTATCTCCCACTTTATGTAGAATATGTTAAATTTTCAACACCCGTTAGATCATAATAATTTGTTGGACTTGCACATTGTGATCAACGAGAAGGGCCCTAGCCCTAATTCCATTGTCTTGGTTTACAAGAAATGAATCCAACCATTGATTTTTTCATCTTCAACGGAAGGGGTACTCCCCCAAAAAGTGAGGAATTAATATGCAACCCAAGATGTTCCACATTTATGAGCCATTTACTAATTAATTCTAGGGTTTTTCTCCTTGTGTAAAAGAAATTCTGTAAACTTACATGACAAGCCTCTTACTAATTATTATATTTTATCATTTTTCACTGTTAAATTTTATTATATTTATTTATCTCAACATTTTTCTTGAGTTATAATCAAAGTATTAAGAACTGGAGCCAGTGACTGGACCGGTCTACCTAATAAATCGAGTTTCAAACCGGAATCGGTTAAACCGGGACTCGTCAGATCTCAATGCACTAGTTTTTAAAAAAATACATTAAATAATTAAATTTTAATGAAAAAAAAAGCTATTTTTAAGATTTAAAACCATGATTCCAAGCCAATAGAGACAAAATATGCAAAGTATGTAAAGGTCAATATATCAAAATGGCACTGAGTGCAATACATATCAGTCGACAAAATACATAAGCAGTGAGGCTCTAAATGGCCTATAAATTCCAAAAATAATGCTACAAGCTATGAGGCCATTGGCCTACTACAAGACGACAAGTCTAGACTCTACACATGATCAATCATCAAATTCATCACCACTACTAGACACAAGCTCATCATCAGGAGCTACATAAACATCATTTGGTTTAGAGTTTGAAGATGCCTCAGCCTCATCTGCAACCTCAGTAGCACTTCCACCAATAACAACAGAAGTGGACCTAATGGAAGCACGAGTTGGTCGAGCTGCACGACTAGTGTCTTCCATTGATGGTTTTCCTTTCCTTGATGCGGTTACTAATCCTGGTTCTAATGGCGCCACCAAATCTGCTTCATCCCCCGCTAATACCATGTCAATATCAAAATCGGCCCCAAAAACTAGATCTTCAGTCTCCTCCACCCATTCTGATGTTGGATCAATATCGTCCAACACAATGGGATGTAGATCAGGTGTTTTGTTCATTATTTGGTTCCACCTTAGTTGAAGGTTGTATTGCATGAAGACAAGATCATTTAATTGTTTTTGTTCCAAATGGTTTCTCTTCTTCGTGTGTATGCACTCAAAAACATACCAAATGCGCTCACAACCTGAAGCACTACAAGTTTGGTTGAGGACTCTAACTGCAAACTTTTGCAATTGAGGACATTGGCCGCCAAATGACTTCAACCAATGTGTTTTGCAAAGAAAAAGACATTAATTAGTAACTTAGTTCATTTCATTACTTATTTACAAATTACAAGTTTTATAGATAATTTGAATTGTAAATTTGTAAACAATTTAACTTGAAAAGAAAAACAAATTGGATTTTCTTACCTGGTTGATCCACATCTCTTGCCATCTTTGCCAAGTTTTTCCAAAAGGTATCAGTTGTCATACTGAAAAGAGTAAGTTGTTTATGTATTTCCAACTGGTTTGCATGGATAGGGACCATGCACTCCAAACAATCAATAAATCTAGCTTTGACCTCCCCATCCCACAAATCTCCTAGTCAATATTTATAATGATACTTTGGGTTCAAAAAATACCCAGTTGCCTGTATAGGACGATGGAGTTGATTGTTCCATCTATTATCAATGATCTCCCATATACGGCCATATTTAGCTAACTTGTCCTTGTAAGTTGCTCGTATCTGCTCCTTTGCCTAACCCATAGCCTCATAAATGTAGCCCATTGCCAATTTTTCCCCATCCTTAGCACCTTACAAGGGGCTCGGTAATTTTTACAAGCTCTGCAGACCTTTTCCAAAAATTATTGTCAAAGGCTTTCTTTTTGGTGTCTTTTCCATCTTGTTCAGTCCAACCATCAAAGGAAAACATTTTCTGCAGGTTTTCTGTTGAGAATTGAGACATTGCAACGTGATGAAGTGAGTTGCAAACCTCGTAATTGCAGTCCTAAAAAGCTCTTTGCCCCTAGTGTTTTTCCTCATTAGACTCAATACCCATGAGTGGTTGTAAATGTATTTTGTAATACACTTGGCATGCTCTACAGTGTTATTTACCCACTCCACTTTGCCTATGTCCTCAAGAATGAGGTCTATGCAATGTACAACACATGGAGTCCAAAATATGGTCCTATGTTTGGACTCAAGCATCTTTCCAGCAAGAACATAGTTTGAGGAATTATCTGTGATGACCTGCACAACGTTTTTCTCCCCCACTTCCTGAATAATGTCATCCAAAAACTCAAATGGAAAGGTTGCATCCTTCACCTTATCAGATGCATCAAATGATCTCAAAAATATGGTTCCTTAAGGGCAAGAAACAAGGAAATTAATGATAGTGTGGTTCTTTGCATCGGTCCATCCATCTGACATGATGAAACAACATGTTTTAAGCCACGACTCTCTATTCTCAGCGAAATACTCATCAATGGAAGAAATATCTTTTTGCAAAAGAGCTCCCCTCAAGTCATGCACAGTAGGTCCTTTGAAGACCTTTCCTACAGCTATAACAGAGTCCCACATAGCTTGGTAATAAGGTGAGAGAGCAACATTAAATGGAATATCTACATCATACCACACCATCTAAAAATGTATTGATAAAAAAAAAATTTGCATTGTTTTTTGCAATGTTGATCCAAAGTGGGTTGACGACTTGGCTGGGAGGAAGTGGTTGCGGGATTAGCAGAGGATGAGAAATAACTCTGGATGTTTGGTCTCTTTGTTCCTTTTGATTGTTGGCCAAGAAAAGGAGGAACATAGTGAAAGGGTCATTGGTGGAAGGGATAGAAGAGGAGTCTTGAATCTCATAATCATCATACCCACTCTCTTTCATGGCTTCTAATTATTCCCTCTTCCTTGCAATTTCATCTTGGATGGCCTTCTCCCTAGCCTTATTCTCCTCAAACTTTTCAAATTTGGAAAGGTATTCTGCCCTAACAGGACCTAACACTTCATTTGGTGTTTCACATGGAATTACTTGGCCTCTTATCCCAGCCAAGTGTTGTTTCAATCTGAGAATATCCCCACCTCCAATAGATTTATGGAAAAATTTGGGCAAATTTTGCATATCATTTTTCCATCAATTAGATCACAATGAGCTCATGCACTATCCTTGGATTTTGGAGCCATGTTGGCTTGAAATAATTAAAATTTGAAAAGAAATATGTGCTTTAAAAAAAAATGTAGCTAAGATGAATGAAAAAACAAAGCTAAATTTAAGAAAAAAATTTCACATTGTAGCCTACAAAATTTGATAACATAGAACTAGAGATATGATAGCAATAGCATATAACACATAGGCTCTAGATTTCATTGCAGTTTTGGCATAGGTGAACTTTAGCAATGTGGTTATCCCTCATTCCATAGTCATAATTTTTGTTATGTGTTCTTGAAGATGTTATTTTTGTCCATCTTCTGACGAGCCATGCAGACAACAGTCATTTATTCTATACCCCTATTAGAAAGGGCATCGATAGCTTTAGTTTTATTTCAATGTTTGTCACCTAAGTAATATATGTTGCAGTTTGCATCAAATATTCTAGCCCAAGAGGTGCTTATGCTCTTGCACTAACTACATACAGTTGCTCTTGGGTTTTCAAGATTTTTTTTTAAATTGTGCGACATGTATTTTTGGCTATGATGTTATGTGGGATCGTTCTGCAAGCTTGCAGAAGAGGGATCTTGTAGGGAAGTGGTTTTTCGACAGGGACAAATCCACAAACATGGCAAGTTGGATCAATGTGGCCTGGGTGAAGTTATTGGGCTACCCTCCGAAGGTCTGTAAGCTCATGAATGGATGGTTTAGTTATCATGTTATGACACAGGAGGATATGGAGGAAGTCTTGAATCGGCCATGGGTATGTGGGCGATGTTTCCTTGATTTACACCAATGGTATATTGGTTTTAACTTGACGAGGTATACCCCCCAAAACAATCTGGTCTGCGTTAAAATATCAGGTTTGCCACTGGAATACTGGACACACCACGTACTGACTTTCATTGGTAATTCTATTGGTAAATGTGCGTTTGTGGATCCTAAATTCTTGGCAGTATATGATAAGCGAGTTGTGTGGGTACTAGTTGACATCTCTTTCTCTGGCGGACCGTCGCCTTTTACATCGATCTGGCATGGGAGAATACTTCTCACAAACAAAGGTTGGATTTCTGGAACATTCCTTTCCGGTGCCATCTATGCCACTGCACTAGTCACCTGCTTCGTACGTGTCCTCGAAGGCTCTCGTGGTCGTAACATGGAGTTCATATTTCACAATGGAATTCACAACGAGCGGTTGCGCCGGCAAGTGCTCCTGAAAATTCTAATCATGTGACTCCAGGTATGCCTATCCATAGATCTTCTCCGCCATTTTTTCGAGATGCACGTCTACTTACTGAACATTTTTCTCGCCAATGTCTCCATGATCCCTCGGCTTGTGTTCAAATGCTCTCCTCCTCTCCAAACCTGCCTCGGCTTACTTCCCTTGGGATGCCACATAGACCCTCCACGACAAAGCCACTTTTGGCCACAGTCTTCTCTTGCCAAGAGAGGCATTTGTCCTATTCTGACCGGGACTACCTTGCTAACAATAACCTTTTGCCCAATGTTTATGCGATGGTTGATGTCACCCTAGATTCACTGCGCCCCTCTTATGTGTCGTTGGACTCTGATCCCGACATGTCCTCCCATAATTTGGTGGGGAGCGACATAGGTTTTCTTATGTTGAATTCGGAGTTGCACTTTGCTCCCTTGACTATCCACCCTACTGCACCGGACACCCCTATCATTGTTATCAACCTGGCATCGGCTCAAAACGTGATGGTGTGGAAGGGTAAGGGACGCCCCCATAGGAAAATGTAGCATATTCCACTTAATGATCCGGTACATTACTTGCTTTCGGGCAATTTGAGAGATATCCTTATCACGACTGTCTACAATCGGGTTCCTAGAGCATTGTCGCCCGCTAAGTACACTCTGTGATGATGTGTATTTCATTGAATATGCGGGGCTTGGGGGATCGCTCAATATTTGTACCCCTCGGGAATTTTTCTCGTGAAATCTTTCCTTTTTGTATCCTTATACATGAGACCGTGGCACTGGCTGACATATCGATCTCTTATTTTCATGCCATGTTTCCAAATTGGCACATGGAGGCTACGGATATTGTGGGTTTATCCGGCGAAATGGTTGTATTGTGGGGTCCTTGTTGCGCTGCTTTCAGGGCTTTCAAATTTTCCGGTGGCATTCTACTTACTAGTTTCATGCGAGGTTGCTCAACTAGAGCTCACATACTCAATTTGTATGCACCATATAATGATCGGGCCCGCTTCTGGAAGCGTTTGGGTGACTGTGACATTTTGAAGATTGGATACCCTCTCATCATTGGTGATCTTAACTTCACACTCAAAAGGACGAGTTGTTGGGGACCACACAATCGCCCGAATCCCTTAGCGAATTACATTGCTGATATTTTCAGTGAAACACATATTAAGGAAGTTTCGCCGAAGACTTTGTGCCCTACCGAGTACAATGGATGTCGAGGAGAAGATTTCATTGCTAAGCGACTCAATCGTTTCTTGACACAGGAGAAATTGCTTGAACTAATGGGAATGGCCAAATCTTGGGTGGAGGGTCTTATGATCTCAGATCATAGACCAATTGTACTAAGATGGAAATTCGAAAAATCTCTAAGGGGTGTACCCTTTAAAGTCAACAGATGTTGGTTGGATGATAGTGAGTTCAATAAAATTGTACAATATTTCTTGAAGACTTGCCACAGAGGCTCGGATATCTCCCCAATGGCACATATGGAAAAAACCCTACAATCTTTGAATTCAAAGGTCTACATTTGGAAGCGGAATAAGAAAATAATGTTGTTGAGTAAACTAAGTGACAATATTCGGGAGACTAAACATATATTTGTTGATATGGATGTCGGGAACATGACACAATAGGGATGGGAGAGAATTAAAATTCTTGAAGCGAATAAGTGTTGGATCTTACTCATACAGTAGCAGACTTGAAGGTTAAAAAGTCGTGCACTCTGGCTACGAGAGGGTGATCGAAATACAAAATACTTTCATACATACGCAAATATGAGAAGGAAGGAAATTGTTATTTGGGAGATTAATGCAAATGGAACAAAGTTCCATACCACATAGGAGATTCAGTGATCGGGAGATCATGTCCAAGTTATGAAATTTTCTCAAAAATGAAAGTGCTCAGAAATGGTTGCAATCTAAACGACTGGAAAGGTCTCGTCACTGCGATTCTAGCGCCGCAAACGGTTCTCAAAATCGAGGTCGTATGCAGAAGTTATTGAGGTTTGAAATCGTCCAGTAAACTCTAAAACATGACTTTTGACTTAAGTTGACTATGTCTTTTTTATTAAAAAAATATAAGGCAAAAGTTAATTTTTTTTATGTTTTTGTAAGGCCTATCAAAGGGTGCCACATGCCCCTGCCCGGAGGCTGCCACGTGGCCCCAAGCTTAAGGTTGAAAGGCAAATAAAAGTTGAAGGATTATGGGATTTGAACCCACGACCCAACAGTGCGACCAGGCTGACCCGACCAGCCCAACTGTGATAATTTCTTGAACTATTCTTGAATGTGTTGTCATGTTAAATTTTGAACGGGTGGAAAATTAAAGCATACAACCGGCGCCATAAAACCAAGCCTTAAGGCCTTCCACTCCGCAGCAGTTATGGTCACGGTTAACGGTGGCGGTTACGACCATGTGGCCAACACAGCGCTCTTTATTTAATGAGGCGGCTTATCCACGCGGCTTTGCAAGCAGTCTAAACGGAGCCGGTCACATGCGCCACTAACCATGAAACTTGACATTTAATGCCTCGGCCAATTTAGCGCGCAGTTCCACCAATTCAGGGATTCCGCCTAATTTGGAGCGCTAACTATAGTTCCTCTAGTTTTGGAGGAGGATTTGGGGGGGCACTGGGCAAAAATTTGTTTTTGTCATAACTCCTTCAGTTTTCGACCAAACAAGGTGAAAAAATAGTCAATTTTGGGTCTCTTGGACATTCTGAGCAGTTTGGAACAAGTTTCAGGGCAAACAGATGTTTTTTACAGCAGTTTTTGCTTCCAGGAAGATGAAGGAGCCATCAGGGCCATCATGGAGAAGGCAATGTATTGGACTCTCTTTATCTGTTTTATGTAAATGAAAAGTCATCTTTGGCTATTTCATACCTTCTGAAGTTGGTTTTACAGATATTTTTGCCTATTGAGGCTTATTTTCACTAGTACATCCATTTTGAGCAAATTAATACAACAAGAACATGCCATTGGGGAGCCTTTGACCGACAGATGTAGCGCAGGAGGGGTGAACTGCGTCAACAATTTGTTGTGCAATGTGCTTGTGAAGTTTATTTTCTGTTCATTTCTATTGTACAATGTTAAACGGTTAAATTATTTAATCAATCCTCGCACATAAACCTCATAAACAAAGCCAGAACTAATTGTTTAATCTGCAATTTAAGGAGAACCTTTTGCACACTTTATTATATCAGTTTGGATACTTTTCATAGCGTAACAAATATCATCCATTCAGATCAAGTTGGTATCAGAGCTAGAATTCTACACTCTGTATTGTTCTTTTGCAAGGTTTATTTAACTGTTTGCAAGGTTTTTTGATGCTTACTAGGCTTAAGCTCAAGAGAGGAGAAGGTCAATTGGTGAGAGCTCAAATTAATCCTCAACCAAGGAAGGCAAGAGTGCCATTATCTCCACCTTCAATTTCACCTCCAAGAGAAGTAGAAGAAGCCATAAGCATGTCTTCAAGGGAATGAGAAATTCCTGAAGACATTGATCCCAAAGAGGAAGAAAGGGTGTTCAGAAAGGCATTCCTAGACATAACTGAAATGGTGAAGATACTCTACCAAGAAATGAATGATGAAGGAAAAGGGTCTAAACATCACAAGGAAGGAGAGGGATCTTCAGGAGGAAAGAAAAATGAAGACAAGTCAAAGAAAGGACATGGAGGAAATGGTGATCCATCGTCTCCATCTTCATCATTTTCCTCACCATCGTCATCCTCAACTTCAGTGAATCAATCTCACAAGTCCAAGAACACTGGTAAAAGTCCATTTTTAAAACATACAAAAAGAATTGAATTGTTTCATGTCCAAATCAAGAATTTAATTGAATTGTTTCATGTCCAGTTTTGGAGGAGGATTTGGGCAATGGTGAAGTCAATGCAGAAAAACTTGACAAATGGATAAGGCAGTGGGAGGTTTACTTGAGGATACAAAACCTTCATGATGATGACACCAAAATAAAGCTAGCTTCTTTGAGAATGGAAGGTGCAGCACTTGTTTGGTGGGAAGCCAAAACCAAGGAGGAGATTAGAAAACATGGTAATATCATGGGTTGATTTCATTACTGCAATAAACCAAAAAAAAAAAACAACAACAACAACTTTATCCATTAGCTCATTTACAAAAAGCTATCATGAATTGGAAAAATTTCAGACAACTTAAGAGACAAAATGTACAAGACTACACCCAAGAGTTTAGGAGAAGAGAACTCTTATTAGGGGTAGACTTGCAGAGTTAAGACACTTTGCTGAAATATATAGGTGGTTTACATAGCTACCTTAGACATACTATCCTTATGTTCAATCCTACTAGTCTAGATGAGGTTTGTGTCCAAGCCACGCATTTAGAGGCTAAAGGGAAACATACTTTTGATGAGGGTAGAAACAAGCCTTTTAAAGGGAAAAACAAAGATAAAACCTCAAAAGGAAAAGGCAAAAAGAATGCATCTGTCAAAAAGGAGGGTGAGAAAGTGATATGTAAACATTGTTCAAGAGAAGGCCATGAAGAGAAACACTGTTGGAAACTTCATCCTGAAAAAAGAACTCAATTTAACTAAGACAAAGGGAAGAAGAAAATTGCAGCTACTACAACTACACAACAAGACTTAGGTGATGATTCAGGTGACGAAACCAAAATTACAGCCATGGGTTTGAAGAATATGAAGGGAAAAGAAACTGAAACTAAACCTTAGTACTAGTACTTCAAACTGTCATGTACAAGCTCCAAATGAAGAAGAAAGAATTGAATTGTTTCATGTGAGGGTTATCTCAAAACCTACAAAAATTGACACATTGTTTGACAGTGGGTCACAAGCGAGCCTTATCTCAGAAGACTTAGTCAAGCAACTAAAACTTGAGACCATATCCACTTGGTTGGATTTGCAAGGATGCAAACTTACAGGTTTCAAAGAAGTGCATATTGTGCTTTGCAATTACTGCACATTTCATTGACACGGTTGAACTAGATGTAGCTCCACTTGATATATCAGGAATTGTTTTGGGAAGTCCTTACTTATATGACAAGAAAGCTATCTTCCATCCCCATGAGAACAAGTATCATCTATTCAAAGATGGCAAGGAGTTTATTGTTAGAGCACATCGCAAAAAGACAAATATCGCGATGGTAAATGCTGGACAGGTAAAAAGGCTAGTGAATTCTAGTAAGAGTTTTGTACTTCTTATGGTTAAGCCTAAGGTTGATGTGAATCATGAGTCATTTGAAAATTGTGATCCCAATTTAAAATCAGATTTATATGATGTAGTTGATGCACCTCATGAGATGTTTCAGGAGCCAACAGGTTTGCCTCCTAAAAGGGAGATTCAACATGAAATACAGTTGCAACAAGATTGTCCTCTTCCTAACATCGGCATGTACCGCATATCTGTCATGGAGAATGTTGAAATAAAGAGGCAAATTAAAGACTTGTTGGACAAAGGTTTCATAAGACCAAGCACTTCGCCATGTGGGTCATCGATAGTGTTGATTCCAAAGAAAGATGGAACTTAGCGTATGTGTGTAGACTTCATGGCATTGAACAAAATAACGGTAAAGAATCGTTACCCACTCCCAAGGATAGATGATTTGTTAGATCAGCTGAAAGATGCTAAATTTTTCACTACGTTAGACTTACGTAGTGGTTATCATCAAGTTAGAATTGCAAAAAATGACATTTGGAAGACTGCATTCAAAACCAAACAAAGACTCTTTGAGTAACTTGTTGTGCCTTTTGGTTTATGTAATGCACCTGCAACTTTCATGCAGGTAATGGATGATGTCTTACGTCATTTTCTTGATGATTTCGTTATTGTCTACTTATATGACATCTTAATTTCAGCAAGACTAGAGAAGAGCATGTCATGCATGTTAAGAAAGTACTTGATATTTTGAAGAAAAAATAATTGTTTCTTAAAATGTCAAAGTGTGAATTTGGAAAGACTTCTTTGGTTTATTTGGGACACATAATAGGAGGAGATGCTTTGAGAATTGATCCTTCTAAAGTATAAGCCATTGTGAATTGGCCTACTCCCAAATCCATTACAGAGGTAAAAAGTTTTTTGGATGCAGCTCAGTATTGGAGGAAGTTTATTTCTAACTTCTCTGCCATAGCAACTCCTATGCATGCAGTGACAAGTGTAAAGCGTGTTTTCCAATGGGGAGGCAAGCAACATAAAGCTTTCGAATCTTTGAAAGAGAAGATAAGTTCAGCTCCAATCCTTGCATTACCGGACTTGAGACAGCCATTTGAGATTCAGACCGATGTTAGTGATTACGCCATGGGTGCAGTTCTCTTACAGCGTGGTAAGCCTATCACTTTTCATTTTGAGACATTTAATGGTGTTGTTGTGAATTACCCTACATATGATAAAGAGTTGTATGCATTGGTATAAAGCATCAAAAAGTGGAAACACTATTTGATGGGCAAAGAGACACATGTACATACCGACCATCAGCATTTATAGTACTTGTAGTCGCAAAGTAAATTGCAGCAGTCATGACATTTCAAATGGATGGGTTTCCTACAACAATTTCACTTGGTAATAAGATACAAGAAAGGTATTTTCAATAAATTTGTTGATATGATTTCAAGGCCTATTATTAGTGCTACTACTTTACTTAAGAATGATTCTATTGTACATGAGAGTTACATAGAACAATATGCATCAGATGTTGATTTTAAGGATGTGTATGCTAACTTGAGTGAAGGGAATCAAGTTGAGGAGAATGATTATCACTTGCATAATAATTTGATGTTTCATATGGGCAAGTTGTGCATACCACAGGGAGAGAGACTAAGTGTCATGAGAGAAACTCATTCTTCTCTTATTGTTGGACATTTCGGGGATAAGCAAAACAGTGGCACATTTACAGAGGTATTGTTATTGACCTCGCATGGTAGATAGTGTTTCACGTTTCATTAGAGGTTGTTCATTATGTGCTACAAGCAAGCCTAGCAATAGGAAGCTTGGTTTATATACGCTATTACCAGTACCTTTTAAACCATGGGAAAGTGTTTCTATGGATTTTGTTGAAGGTCTACCAATGTCTAGAAAGCAGCATGATTATCTTTATGTAGTAGTTGATAGATTCAGCAAGATGTGTATTCTTATGCCATGTAAGAAATCTATAACTGTTGAAAAAACTATTGATTTATATTTTCAACATGTTTGGGTTCATTATGGCTTGCCTATTTCTATTGTTAGTGACAGGGATTCCAGATTTGTTGGGAATTTTTGGTCCAATTATGGAAGATGATGAACACTAAGTTGAAAAAGAGTACTGCTTTCCATCCGCAAACAGATGACCAAACAGAGGTAGTGAACAGAACCATTGTACATCTTTTGAGAGGTTATTGCAGCAAGCATCCCAAACTTTGGGACAAGCACTTGCATTACATTCAGCATGCTTACAACCGGGCCAAGCACTCTTCTACAAATACTTCACCTTTTGAAGCTTATTTTGGGTATTTTCCTAAGTCACCTTTAGATTTCATTCTTGAAAAGGATGTTGCTATTGATGGGCATAGTGACATTGACAAAGCTCGTATGTTCATTGAAATAATTCAACTCATACATCAGCAAGTTCAAGAATAGCTTGAAAAGAGTCAAGGCAAGTACAAGGAGAGGCATGATAAACACAAAGTTGATCATAAGTTTCAAGAAGGAGATGAGGTATGGCTGCATATTAGTAAAGAAAGAATTCAAGGAAAAGGTAAAAAGCTGAAGCCTATTCGTTATGGTCCATTCAATATTATTAAACAAGTTGGAAATAATGATTTTCAACTAGATTTGCCTTCATATATGCAAATGTATTCCGTTGTGAATGTGAAAAATTTACGTTTGTAGGAGCCCCCTTTGATTGTTGATAAAGGGAGTGACATTCAGCTACCATCAATAGAAGATTTATCGCCAGAATATTTGGATGAGCTCAAGGAGGATGCTATCCTTGACAGTTGGACACGCACTTCTAAGAGGGGAAGTGTTGATTATCTTCGGATTGGTCTTAAAAGCAGCAAACCAAGTAAAGAAAAATGGATGGTGGTGGAAAAGGTGAGGGGGTTGTACCCTCATCTTGTGAACAGGGAATTGAAGGCTTTTGGGGTCCAAAAGCTTCCCAAAGGGGAGGTGTAATCAAGGGATCATGTCCAAGTTATGAAATTTACTCAAAAATGAAAGTGCTCAAAAATGGTTGCAATCTGAACGACCGGAAAGGTCTCCTCGCTACGATTCTGCCGCTGTGAACGGTTCTCAAAACCGAGGTCGTATGCAGAAGTTACTGAGGTTTGAAATCGTCTAGTAAACTCCAAAACAGGACTTTTGACTAAAGTTGACTATGTCTTATTTATAAAAAAAAAAATATAAGGCAAAAGTTAATTTTTTTATGTTTTTGGAAGGCCTATCAGTGGGTGCCACGTGGCCTGCCCAGAGGCTGCCACGTGGCCCCAAAATTAAGGTTGAAAGGAAAATAAAAGTGGAAAGATTATGGGATTTGAACCCACGACCCGACAGTTCGGGCAGGCCAACCCGATCGGCCCAACTGTGATAATTTCTTGAACGTTCGGGCGTTCTTTAACATGTTGTCGTGTTAACTTTTGAACGCGCGGAAAGTTGAAGGGATAGCCCCGACACCATACAACCGACGCCAAAAAACTAGGCCTTAAGGCCTTCCACTCCACAGCAGTTATGGTCACGGTTAACGGTGGCGGTTACGACCATGTGGCCAGCACAACACTCCACATTTAATGTGGCGGCTTATCCACGCGGCTTTGCAGACGATCTAAACAAAGCCAGTCACATAAGCCACTAACCATGAAACTTGACATTTAATGCCTCCACCAATTTAGCGCGCGGTTCCACCAATTCAGGGATTCTGCCTAATTTGGAGCGCTAAGTGGAGTTCCTCCAGTTTTGGAGGAGGATTTTGGGGAACACTGGGCAAAAATTTGTTTTTGCCATAACTCCTTTAGTTTTCGACCAAACAAGGTGCAAAAATAGTCAATTTTGGGTCTCTTGGAAATTCTGAGCAGTTTGGAACAGGTTTCAAGTCGAACAGAGGTGTTTTACAACAGTTTTTTCTTCAAGGAAGATGAAGGAGCCATCAGGGCCATCATGGAGAAGGCAGTGTATTTGGGTCTCTTTATCTGTTTTATGTAAATGAAAAGCCATCTCTAGCTATTTCATACTTTTTGAAGCTGATTTTACAGACAGTTTTGCCTATTGAGGCTTATTTTCACTTGTACATCCATTTTAAACAAATTAATACAACAAGGACATGCCATTGGGGAGCCTTGGACCCGCAGATGTAGCCCAGGAGGGGTGAACTGCGTCAACAATTTGTTGTGTAATGTGCTTGTGAAGTTTATTTTTTGTTCATTTCTGTTGTACAATGTTAAACAGTTAAATTACTTAATCAATCCTCACATAGAAACCTCATAAAGAAAGCCAGCACTAATTGTTTAACCTGCAATTTAAGGAGAAGCTTTTGCACACTTTATTATATCATTTTGGATACTTTGCATAGCGTAACAAATATCATCCATTCATATCATTCAGGGGGCGGCTGTCAATTATTTTAAAGGTTTAAACCATGCACATGAAGGATCCTTCGTGGATGAACAAATTTGGGGTTTGGCGGAATACCCATTCATGTTCATTGTGGTAGATAATGAAAAACTAAACTCTTCGGTCAATGCGAAGGAGGTTGACAGGGTCCTTAGGTCTTTTGCTCAGGACAAAAGCCCGGGGCCTAACGGTTGGACCATAGAATTTTTCTCACATTTTTCTGACATTTTGATGCAGGACATCGTTGACATGGTGGAGGAATCCCGTAGGGAAGGTTTTGTAAAAGAGGCAATCCAATCCTAGTTACACTTTTCAACACTCCCTCACTCCCTCTTAACTAGGGAGGTATTCATACAAGTACATGGTCACTTGCAAATTGAAGAATCTCATAAGGAGAATCAGATTGGTAATTGCATCTGTATAGCATCATATCAACCAACATTGTCCTAGTGCAATGCCTTGACTAACAGCCCCATCTCTCAACGAGACAATGGGCTACAATGTTGGCGAGACACGTAACTTATATACACCATAGTCATTGTCTCTCCAAAGTACATACTCCACCCATGTGTTCCCAAAGTATGACCTTCTTGGACTATTCTTCTCTTGGGTAGCTAGCCCTCAAAGAATATCAGTCCCCGACTACTCTTATCTTGAATGCCCTATCACATTCTCAAAGAGTATCGAATGCCAGATGATTACCCAATCCTCCATTCTGTCTTCCTAAGTGAAGACCAAAATGATGTGTCTATCTCTCCCTCTCAGCCAAGGAGGATCTATTCCACAAGGGAATGTACTCATTCCTGTATAAGGAATGTACCTAAGCTCGTTCTTAGGAATTACCCAGTTTCTTCCAAGTAAGAAACTTATCACCAGACTCCCTCTCAATCAGCAACAGCAATGGTGAGACACCTAGGTGTTCATGAAGAATTCCTCCCCTCAATGTCATGGATTTTGATATTAAGGAGTCTTCAACCTTTGGCTTCATAGGACATAGATCTTCCATCACTTTCATCCATGATTCATGTCATCTACCAAAAAGTGATTCATTTGTCTTCGTTATCTGGTCCACATTTTATGCCAAGCTGCTTTCTTTCGAACCGTCTCCAAGGATCTTACATCCTTTCACATGATTGGCAACCCTGCATAAATTCATCCAGATAAACATATACACATGAACTTTTAAATCAAAAGTTACCTTTGTGATAATCTTTCACCATGACATCTTCTTGTAGGCATCGGCATCCTTTATTCATATTGACACATCTCCTAATGATATGTCTTGTCAAGGGTCTTCTTCTTTACCAGATTTCTATCAGAGTCTACATATCTTCCTAGGAGATATTCTAGTCACATCTTCTTGGCTTTAGGATGATAACTGCCTCTTGACATGGTTGCACTTCATGATCTCTTCCTTTCTACACATCTTCATTCCCAGGAACTTCCAATTTCTAGTTCCTTGTTCATATACAACCACCTCATGTTCCATATGAGCATATATTATGTTGATTTCATATGTTTTTGCATCGTGAGAGATCATACTTCTAAAGTTCATTTCCTGCAACCATATGACATGACTACATAGCATCCAATGTCAGCTTATAAATATATATACCTCATACCTTTTTCCTTTGAGTCATCCTATAGAAATTTTTATTAGAATGACGAACTTTGTTCCGTTGCCCTGCTTCATCAATATGTCATCATATCCTAATCCCAGAATTCTGTAGTATTGAATTCTTTGATGAAACCTTTCTTCTTTCTTTCTAACTAGTGAATTCATAGAGAATTCCATTAGAAATTGTCAACACATGTTTCCATGATGACCCTTGGTCTTGATGACTTCCTTCCATCAATATTGTTATCAGTGAGGTTTTCCTCAGAGTTGTTTCACCAAGAGCTCCTACCATGCTTTTATCATGATGTTATCAATATACATTACTTCCTATCATACTATTTTACAATCAACAGAAATCACTTAAAGAGGAAGATGATCTCAATCATAATTGAGATCTCTCGCTTCTTCTTTCTTAGATTTCTTGGAATCAGGTTCTTCTCTCATATCTGAGATATGAGCTTCTTCCCTTTTCCTCTTGTCCTTTTTAGATTTAAGACAAACTCTTTTATAATGCCCAAGTTCATTACATCCAAAGCATTGTACTTTGTCCATATTTCTTATTTTATTTTGAGGACCAGATTTTTTGAATCTTCCTTTCTTCTTGGATATGGCTGCAAAGGCTTGATTCCCTTCACTTGATCTTGTATCATCTTTGGCTTTCAATCTTGTTTTCTTTATTTTACATAGAGACCATAAATCATGGAATAGTGCGGCTTCTTTCTTCCAGTATAAACTTGAAGTGAAGTTTCCCCATTCTTCTAGTAGAACATTTAGCACAACTGTAGGCATCTCAGTGTCAGACATTACTTCTCCCAGTTCCTGCAGTTGATCTCTTATTTCATAAATCCTCATAAAGTATGAAGTGATCTCTTGACAATTTCATTTTGTATAGTTATTGTCTCAGAGAGATTGTTTCTCCTGCAGTACTCACAGAGAATAGCTCTACCAGTGTCTCATATATATCTTTTGCAAACTTTGGTTTTGATACATTGGGAAAGAGTGATTCCTTAATGGATTCTATGAGAATCCTTTGGGATTTGATTTCTCCCCTCATGTACTTAGCATGAGCTATAGCATAGTTTTTTTAGGGTTGAATAGTAGATCCTTTGATGTAGTCCATAACTTAGACTTAAATTAGATTCAAATATGTCATCTTCTTCCAAGCACCTAAGTTTGATGACCAAACCAATTTGTTTCTTTCTTTACAACTTTCTTTGCAATAAGTCATCTTGACAGATTTAAGTAAGGTCATAGATACTTGAGCAGAGTGACTTGCAGCTTCCTTGATGATGAAGGATATCTTCAAAAGATTATGTTTCTTCCATCAATGTCTTGAATGTAAATCTTTGATGGTAAAGATTATTTTCTTGAATAAGTTGATCATTTGAATGAGATAGCTTGAGAGTCTTCCTGGTAAACCGATTTGACTTTTCAACGCTAACTCTGATCTTCGCTTACTGGAGTGACTTCTTGTCAAGTAGCCCTTGTGTTCAGCACCTTAACTCTGATTCCATGTTGAGAATTTGGAGGGTTGGTGATTAATTCAAATTCCCTTCTTGATAATTACTTGTGAGCTTACTTGAGTTACTTATGTCTTCTCTTCTTTACCTTATTTAGTTTTTCATCAACTCAATTATCAAAATACACGAGACACAAAAATTAGGCTCCTAAAGCCATGGCAAAACCTCTCCCTCTTGGAGAGGAAAACCCGTAAGGAATTCTTCTTATAGATCTTCAAATGACAAGTACCATGCCCAAGACTCAGACCCTTGACCTAGGAATGCGTCCAAGACCTTGCCAATGCTTCTTTGTATGCTCACAACGTTGATCCTTCTCTTCTGCACCAACTTGCACTAACCTGCACGACCACTAAAGAACTCGGTCTCTAATTATATCTTCCTTGATTTAGTCTTCGGTTATACTTCTTCTTGTTTCATGTTCACTTGAGATATATTGCTTTCCTGATTATGTACTGGAGATGGGAAAGTAAATCACAAATTTACCTTCCTTCTATTCTTATATTATTATATCAGACTTCAGTGCTTTAACTTCGATGCTTCTTATCACCGTGAATCATTCGCACTTCTTATTCCACTGAGATTGTATACATTACTACATTGACTGCACTGTTGTCTGCAACTAATTCACACAGATCTTTGCTCACTACTTCAAAACAATTCATGAAACAGATCAGCCCTTTGACCACTGCCTTCGCACTAATTTTAGTCTTTGTCACGCTGTGGAATCTCAAATATATCCGCACTTGAATCCTTCCTGAAATCTGCACTAATCACAGATATATCCACAAACCTTTATCTCAGAGCAATCCGCAAACTTCTCCAAACAAATCTGCACTGCTTTAACTTTGCATTAGTTCCAGACTTCATCACTCAGAAAAATTGCATATTTTCTGTCTTTAAGCCCACACTAGTATCTGTCTAAAGACCGCACTCTATTACTGTAGAAACTTCAGAGAAAATCCACACTTTTTCTCCTTGAACTGAGCCGCGAGACCTTCATATATATAGTGTATATTTCTGTCTTTTAGGCTGACCCTATAATCATCATGTAGGCCAACTTCACTACTGCATATATAGGCCGACTTGTAATGTATTTATTCCAGCAGTGAAGAGGGATCTTTGTGCATCATTCAGGTGCTATTTCGTCACGGTATATGAAGAGGACTTGGAGCATTCTCTAGCTACTTAATATACATGACACTTTATTATATTTATGACAAGAAGACAACCCTAATAGACATCAAGAAGAAATCTATTGACCTATAATAAAATCTTGCTCATGAAACCCATGAAGCGAGTACAACAAATATACATTTTATTATCTTTGTCTTCTTCTTTACATAAATACATAATTACTTAGTCAATATGAAGATCGATCCTAGTTACACTTTTCAACAAAGACCAGCTCATCATCAAACAAGTATGTGACGCTTTCAATTTCAAAAATTGTCCTTTAAAAGACGGTTTTACATATCTAGGCTTCCACCTAAAGCCGAATTGTTACCAGGTGATGGATTAGATCTGGCTCACAGACAATTTTTGGAGAAAAAATTGAACTTACGGACATTACGGTGGTTGACAAAGGGAGGGAGGCTTATATTGGCACAGATTGTCCTTCAGCGGATAGATGTGTATTGGGCATACTTATATACTCTTCTAGTGGCCATAACCTCTCGGATCCGATCCATTATGGCATACTTCATCTGGGAGGGTAGGGGGGATGGAAGGAAATACCACCTTACTTCTTGGGACAGTTTTACGATGCCGAAGGATTTGGGAGGATGAGGTCTCTTGGATGTCGATATTTTTGGGAAGGCACTTCTACTTAAATCTATGTGGAGGGGACTGAATAAACCTAGCACATGGATGGACATTACTAAATACAAATACCTTAAAGAACAAACTGTGGAGTGGTTCATTCAGGGCTCACCTGGAAGTACAAGGGGATCACAAATATGGCAAACCTTCAGGAAAATATGGAAACTCTAACACAAGAGGTTGTGCTGGTCATTCGGAAATGGGGATAAAACTCTCATTGGTATGGGGGATATCCGCAGTATGGTTGATGCTAACAACATAAGCAAAAATCCCATTTTTGGTTTACATGCCCGTGGTATCTTTTGTGTGTCAGACTATTAAAGAATGGTATGAGGGATATCCAGCGTGGATGGAGGCAGCATATTTGGAATTAAGGGGCGAATGTGCAATGGAATGGGACAGATACAAAAAGAGCCTCGGAAGTGCTGGTATGCGCCACTCGGACAGGGGCGATTACTTGACCTGGGGTGGCATTTTAATGAACAACTTGGTACAGACTGGGGAGACTTACAGACATGTTTTTCAAACAATTTGGGAGCCAACACAGCAGAGCTGGTTCTACAAGATGTGGAAGACAAATGTCCCTATACAAATTATTATTTTTCTATGGTTTGTCTGGCGAAATAAAAACCTTACGTGGGAGAATTTGATTAAACGTGGACACTGTGAACCTGGTAGATGTACAATGTGTATACAGGATGGGGAAGACAACGCACACTTATTTAACCACTGCACAATTTCTAGACATATCTGGAGGAACATCTTCGATGGTCTGCGCATTCAACACCAATTCTTCATATCAGTGGTTGATTGTATAAATTGGTGGGCAGAGAAGGGAACGCATTTCCGTGCCATCCCATTATTGTTTCACTGGAGGGTGTGGAACGCCTGTAACAGGCGGATTTTCCAAGGGGGATACTATATGTCATGTATACATAGCTTCTCAGATTATTCAGTGCTGGGGTGGCCTGCGTACTGGATGCCCTCTGCCTCGGGATTTATCTCATCGCATGAGACCACATCCAATCACATACCCTGCTGGGTTCTTTGACGGTGCGGCACAAAACAATTGTTGTGGGTGTGGTGTTTGGCTGAAGATGGACCCAAATTGTCACTATAAGATATTTTGGAATGGGGGGCAGGGCTCAAACAACCGGGCGGAGCTGCTGGCTTTGTGGGGGCTGATGTGGTTTGCTAAACAATTATATATTGAAACTCTGTCAGTATTTGGAGACTCAAAGGTGATTATTGATCATATGAAGCACAACAGTGCTTTTTCCCCGCCACTGCTCTCTCACTGGATCTATAGAATATATGAACTATGGGGAACATTCAACCATATTACCTTCCATCATGTATATCTAGAGAAGAATTGGGAATCAGATCGTCTTTCCAAAAAGGGGCTGAATGGAATATATGGACAGATGCACTATGTGCTATATGATGCTGGCGGAGGGGCTGAATGGAATATGTGGACAGATGCACTATGTGCTATATGATGCCGGTGGTGTATTGGCAAGAGGCACGGTCCCAATTCACTGAAACTATGGTACAGGTTTTGGCTATTTTTGGATTTGTGGGAGGTTGTTGGGGATATTACTTTTGTCATATGGTCTCCTAGATGATTGAATTTCTGTGTATTTAGCTGCTGACCTTGACTCATGATATGTTTTCATATTTTGGCTACTTAAATTATGTAAATTTTGTATATCCATTTTTGGACTTTTGGATGTTATTTCCCAGGGAGATATGCAAGAAAGCATGATGAATGTAATATGTATGGTTTTTATTGAAAATGGTTAAGACATACGCTGGTACATAATATACACCAGACAGTTTTTTTCTTCTGAAAAAAAAGATTCAATATAATTCTATAGATAGTGTTAAGCATATATATATATGAACCATGAACTACATTTCGTATATATTTTCAAATCAAAATCACATAGACGTGCAACAACCAAAATTTATGCTTACAAGCTGTGCAGTTTATCAAATACAGGTCGCTAAACCTTTAATCTGCAAATATTCGTAAGGGGAGACGACAAGCACAGCTCATTATTTTTTCTCTTCATGTTTGTAAAATCACTAGAAAATTGTGTCACTTTTTAGTTCTCACGAGTAAAAGACTAGGAGTTATTTATAATTACTTTCATTGCATTCTCAAATACAAGAGTATGAAAACATATATTTACGCACACTTTAGAATACATTTCTGCATCAATTTACCATCAAGACATCTGATCTTCCTATAAAATGGCATTCAGTAAATATAGCCACTCAAGCATTATCTCAAGTGCACAGAACCATAAATCCTGCCATCTGGTTTCTATCCCATGTAGAATTAAGTGTTGAATTTCAATCTATGCTACTTTGCCTTTCCTTTTTTATCAGGTTATTTGGTGTCAGGAATTGCTTTATTTTTATTTTTTACTTATTCCATCCATCCACACTACAAATCTCTTGCACTCCTGGCTGTTGTGTGCCACCCTCGTTTCTCTCTATGAAAATTGCATTTAACTGTATCGTACTCTAGACAATATGCAATAAAGGAATGAAAAAATATAAATATTTTATGATTTTGAATTTTCCTGTTACGTTATCATCAGAATCTGGTTATAAAATCTTTGTTGAAACTGTAATTTTGGATTTTGTTGAAATCATTTTTAATGCAGTGATAGATGCAGCACCCTCAAACACCCATCTGACGACCTGACTTTGCAATGTTAATTATTTGTATCTACAATTCTATTAATCCAAAATGATTCTCGCTGGATTTTTCTTCTTAAATGCCAGTTTCCGTTCCCAATATTTTGAGTGGCCAAAAAAAGTCCACGTTGCACAAATGTCCATGTTCAAAACTTGCATTAACTGTATTGTACTCAAAACAGTGTGTAATAAAGGAATGAAAAGGGATAAACATTCTATGATTTTGATTTTCCCGGGTTTGTTATCACTGGCACCTGGTCATAAAATCTTTGTTGAAACTGTGTAATTTTGGATTTTGTTGAAATCACCTTCAATGCAGATATGGATTCAGGACCATCAAATACCCCTCCAGCAACCTGATTTTGCAATGTTAATAATTGGTATTCACAATTCTAATGATCCAAAATTATTCTTGCCTGATATCACTTCAAAGGAAACATGAGCATTTCCTGAAACAAAATCTATCCCAGTATCAATCAAATACTAGCAGAACTGTAGAGCCTTTTTAACTTTCCAGACACTGCAAAGCAATGCTTTCCTGACTCTGCCCTAGAATGGGCAGATCAAAGTTTCTGCAGTACATCCTAGGTGATGCAGCAACATCACAAATCTCAGTTTTTCTTGCAAAACACCTGTTCTCGTAAGCAACACCACCTTGCCAATCTCAACAAATCAAACTCACTGAAGCATATACAATTTCTTTTTAGAGTTACCAATATTTGTTTTGACCGTTGTGGAAAAAGGCCATTCAATTCCAATAAAAATATTTCAACTATAACTGTTTTTCTGAACCTTTATCTTAATAATTCAGTAACAACTACACCTTTACAGAAAATTTTCGACCCCCACACTGTTTACTCTTGCAATGAAAGGCACTAGCCATCATTCACAGAGGGTGGAACTGAAATCAATAAGTTCCTTCAGCAAATTAACAACAGATTGTTTTATTTCATCTGGAACGGATACCTCACTTTTCTCAGCATTCAACCCAAATGCACAGAGCAATCTAACAAGATCTACCAATTCTAAACTCTTTTCTTTAGACACCTTCACAGATGGAGTATTGTTTTTGTTCTCCAGATTGATGGGAACCCCAGCCTAAACATTTTCAAATGCAGAATCAGAAACAACGATAACAATTTAACGTGACAGTACTGCAGTTTAATCACTGCCTAAACAAAAAGGAAAATTTAAGCAAACAATAATTTAAGGTTATAAACTATCAAAAAAGAGTATTCAAGAAATGATATTACGGATGCAAAACAAGTTAAGGAAAAAAGTCAGTGAAACTTAGACAACAAAACTCAACTTACAGTGTCCTCCTCGATACTGAAGAAAGAGCGTAGCCTTTTTGCAGCCAAAACAACCTTGATTTCAACACTTGGGCAGCCAAAAAGTACAACTTTTCTGATGTCATTTCTAGACAAGAACCTGCCAAAAGAAACATGCTTAAAACTGTAAAATAGAGACTGATGAAACTCACACAAGTCAATTAAAAAACAATACAGTGAAACAAATGTCAGAGAAGTTGCTATATTTAGAACATGTCAAGTTTCCTCCAAAATTCTATCATAAAAATGCTTTTTCTGATCATAATAGAACTGTAAAATGTAGATAGATGAAACTCAATAGTCAATAAAAGAACAATGCAATGAAACATGCGTCAGAGAAGTTGCTAAATTCAAAACATCTCAAGTTTCCTGAAAATGCTTTTGCCTTAATTACTCTCAAAATTATGATCGTACATGCATGCAACCTAGCATTTCCAGAGATGCCTACGAGTTAAAAGTTCAGATGTAATAGATCACGGGAAAAATAAGCATTAGCTAGTTCCTCCTCATTAGTAATGTTTCTCCAGCCTAAAGGTCATTTAGGATAATGCAAGTTGCAACAGCTTTGCTGGATAACCATATTATTAGACTCTATAACATGTCTTTCAATAACCATAGTTGAAACATTATTTGGTGTTAGGATAATCAACTTTCAATAGTATTATATTGATGTATTACTGGACATGTTTTTCATTCTCAAGTTCGTGAGATACCTTACGCCCATTACAGCAATGGGCACAGATGAATATAACAGTTTGGATTTTGTTTATTTGTCAACATTGATACAAATTCATTTCCTGACATGTTTACAATCCAGAAGTAAGAATTTGTGAGACTGTAAAACAAATTCAGGTTTTGCTTATTTGTCAACATTTATGGAATTTCATTTTCCTGCTTTGTGTTGTATCCAGAAGTAAGAATCAATAAGGTGGCCACCGGCATGTGGCCTAATGGCAAGTGAGGTGATCAGGTGTGATCGGGTTTGTGCTAACACAGAGATTTAAATTTCTTCCCCGCCAATAAATTTTTCCATGAGCCTAAAAATTGTATACAATTGAATGGCCCAAAACCCTATGTCAAAAATTGATCTCAAAAAAAAATTATGTCACAAAAAAAAAAAAAATTATGTGATCATTTTTTATGAAATTTTTTTAAACAAAAAATAAAGTTGGATCTTTTTTAAGATTTTGATTTGTTTAAAAGTTTAAAAAATTGAAGATTTGAGTTTTCTAAAGGCCAAAGGCCACTCTTTAAAAATTTAAAACGAAATTTAAATATCTCTAAGTTTTACTATAGGAGAAAATATAAATATTTTCTGGGTTTGGGTTGTTTAAGAAAATCATTCAAGTCCAGAATTATTTGAAGTGTTCATTTGATTAGCATCTAAATTTCATGGTGTTTCCTGGTTATTAATTATCGAAATTTAAATGATTCAGTTTTCATTATTTGCATGCTTCAATAAAGTTTTGTGATCATTGGCTTTACTGCTTAACAATTATTGAGATCGCTCATTATCTAAGAAGGAAATTAATTCTAAGTGTCGATTTATTTACTTGAATTATTGGATATTTCCCAAACATCTAGTTTTGGAATTTTTCAAGTAATTTTGATCATCACTTTATTGGAGTACTTTATCGTGGATTTGTGATAAATTGTATATCTTTCGATTGAGTATTTTTGAGCATCTGCATAATTGGCATTTTCGCTTAAGTACTTGGTGTTTAAATCAGAATAAGTCGTAATCTAAGTGCTTTGGGTCTTCATCATCACGTCTCACTAAAACATCTTCTAATTCTCCTTTCATTCCGCATTTTTAGTTAGTCTTGCATAATTAAACTTTACTTCCAAGTATAAGCATGGTCGATAGAAAGATAGGTACCCATCCATCTTTGCTTGAGAAGCCTGGTTTTTCTAGTAATTAAAACGGTGACCTTGCAGTTGTCAGAGCCATAGCTCTCTGCAATGCCAGAGGCACTGGGGACGTTAGATTTTCAGGAGAGGTATCGTTAATCACACCTTAGTGTGCTTCACCTTATTTTCTCTCTACCACTTACTAAGAAATCAGGCTCAATATAGAAAGGATTGAAGAGTTTAAACTTAGAATAGACATTTCATTAAAATTAACCAAGATTCATGCATTTCACATTAGTCTTAAGATATGCATTACATTTAGGATAGTTATTCATCCAAACTGCAGTTGCTTGTCAATTACTTAGTCCTAAATTTCTTAGCAAGATAATTGACCCCATAAGGCACTGTTATCAATCGTCTAAATCTAATCAAAACCTTTAAATCTTGCTAGATCTAATATGAGTATTTGGTCGTTCAACTGTGTCTCCCAGATTGATTGGTTCCCAACTAGTCCTCCTTCATTCCATTTCCGTAGGGTCTACCCCCCTTAGTCTATTGTACGGAGACAGCTTAAACAGAGAAATTGGGGATCAAGGTGACAGCCCCCAATCTGAGCTGTTGTCGTGGTGCCTAGACATTCTGTGTGACAACACACCCAAAAGTATGTGTGAATGAGGCAAGGTGTAATTCCTAAGTCATTCCGACAGGGTAGAAGCACCCCTCATAGATAGCAACTTATGCAAAAGACAGTTGTATGTTATTATAAGCAGCATTTCCATAAAATAAAAATAAAAGAATTGATGATGCTGGAAAGGTCATGTTGACTAAACTAAGGGTTGCAAAAGCTACACTGTCAAGATGTTGTGGGTGTCATTCTATGAGAAAAAGAAGAGCAGGTGTATGTTCCTACAACAGTTATGTTGTAGTACAAAAAATATCTTGAGTAATTCTCACAAGCACAAATTCAATGCTTACACATTGTTTTGTGTTTCTAATTTACCCTAACCGTGTGCAACACTTTAAACTTTGTACTTGTAGATCTAAGTCCACGCCAAACCTCAGTGAGGGACTTACATTCCACTGAATAACAAGGTATCAACCCCCATGGGAAATTGAGCTTGCAAAGCAACATTAAAATAAATAGCAGTTGAATAAATAATGCAACCTAATGGTTTAAAGGGTTTCATGTAACTAAAGCTAAAGTAAATACATAAAAGAAAACCAAGCCACAAATATGAGGAAAAATAAATGGCATACAAAAATCAGAACGAAGGACCGGAATATCGTCTGAAAGATCAATGAAGAGGGAAGGTTGTGAGACTATGGAACATATCACCAGGTAAGAGTTTGTACGACTATCCTTATACGTAAAGCATAGGTGATGATGCATCCAACCAAAACGTGTACTTAATCAATCAACTATAATGTTGATTTTCAAAGGGTTGGACCTAGTGCATCTAAGAATATAGCTAGATAGAAGTTAACAACATAAAAATACAAAAGAAATTGTAGATACAATTGAATCTAAGATGTTGTACCACTACCAGGCACAACTGCTTCAGAAATGGATTAGTGTTGGAATGGGCATGCCACCTATATTACCCGGGTTCATGGGTGCAGTTGCGGATACAAGAACGCCACTTTGAAATCAACATTCCTCACAATGCGTGGTGTGTCAAATATATAAAATATTTAAAAAATTAAAAAGAAAATCTAAAACTTAAAATATAAAATAGCCGAAAGCCGAGTGAAGGACACCAAGGACAAGGAAGCCGAAATTGACAAGATAGTTCAACATTTGACCAAGTTTCTTCTTTCTCTCTGATTGACCTCGCATGTGTGGATTCTCTCTATTTGACCTTGTACGTGTGGTAGATACCTAGTGCATCTAAGAATATAGCTAGATAGAAGTTAACAACATAAAAATACAATAGAAATTGTAGATACGGTTGAATCTAAGATGTTGTACCACTACCAGACACAACTGCTTCAGAAATGGATCAGTGTTGGAATGGGCATGCCACCTATATTACTCGGGTTCATGGGTGCAGTTGCGCATACAAGAACGCCACTTTTGAAATCAACATTCCTCACAATGTGTGGTGTGTCAAATATATAAAATATTTAAAAAATTAAAAATAAAATCTAAAACTTAAAATATACAATCGCCGAAAGCCGAGAGAAGGACACCAAGGACAAGGAAGCCGAAATTGACAAGACAGTTCAACATTTGACCAAGTTTCTTCTTTCTCTTTGATTGACCTCGCACGTGTGGATTCTCTCTATTTGACCTAGCATGTGTGGTAGATAGGCAAAATTTCTTCTGGGAAAAATCGCAAGGCAGTAGATCGAGTTTCTGAGGTGAAAAATGTTGGAGAATCTACTAGGGCAACTATTAAAACAAATTCTCCTTATCCTTGATAAAAGTTTGTGAACTTATGTTATCTTCTTATTGTTATTTGTTAGATTCTTTTCATCAAACAATTATCAAGAGCATAAACCATGAATATCATAAAAAGATAGTGGACACAAAATATAGGCTCCAAGTTGAGGCAAAACCCCTATAAGAAGCAAACCTAGAAGGAATCTCTTCTCTTCTTATAGAATCAGTTCAAATGAGAAAGCCAAGACTCCAAGACCAAAGTCAAAACCTCCTCCAAGCACCAAGTCAGCCCTCCAACGAGATCTCTTCCAAAGGAGTCAAAGTCTTCCAAAGTCAGTGAAGGTCAAACTCTTTCAAAGCAGCTTCAGTCAAAATCTCGGCTCTGCAACTTTAGGTCTGCAATTTCGGCCTACACCTTCGGCCCCTACAATTCGCACAAAAACCCTAGACAACTTCACACGTGTGGACGTAAAAGATGTTTTCCAAGACTTCTTTCTTCGCTTAGACTTTCCCTTCTTCTTCTAGGCTTTATCGTGCTTCTTTCTTCTTATCCTGTTTCAGAACGAACTTGTGTGAGTGAGTGATCCAAATGAGTCGAAGTCCCTCTTATTTATAGTCTTCTTGAGGAGTCGAATAGGCCTCTTCTAGGCCGACTTCACCATGGAAGGGCAACTTGGTCTTGGAGGTCTTTTTGACTTTCTAGATACAAAAATAAACTCTTTTACATATTACAACTTGCCCAATAAGGTCTTACACAATTGATTATGACTCTCTTGACTCATGGCAATTATTCTTATGACATAACAAACCATAGAAGCATGAAGAAGATGCTTAACCTAGTTGACCAATCAAGAGAAACATGAAACCCATGCTTGAAAATAATATTTTTCTTTCTTCTTTTCCTTGATACATAAGACATACATAATGAAATGAGTACAATAACAATTATGAAGACCAAAACTAGTTACATTTTCCAACAAAGAAGAAGCTCGAAATTCGGCCTAACATATCAGGTTGATCGAATCTTTTGGGCTGCAGATTGACTTGGATAGAAGACAAATTGACTAGGTTTGACCACGGTTTATTGCTGGTATGTCTGACTTTATTTTTAACTAAAAATTATCAGTTGCATCTCTTGTTGAATTGAATAATTTCTCCAAGGAAAAGGTTGTTGGGTTTTTCCCTAGAAGAGGGTTTTCCCAGGGTAAAATTTGTTGTTAAATTTGGACAACTAGGTCCAAACTCCATCTTGTGATGCTCAGATGAAGATTCCAATATTTGTATTGGATTCCTCTTTCAGAGAGTTGTAAAATCGATATAAAATTGATTTTAATTTGATGAGCAGAACATTTATTTTGAATTTATTATTTATAATAAATTTAAGTGCAGGTCGGCCTTAAGGTTTTACACCCCCAACAGATGTGTCACACACCTCAATGATGGATATAAATACAGTCAACGTTGGAGAGCTTTTCACTCATCTCATCCACACACTTCTCGTTGGATACAAGCATCTAAGAAGCAGTTCTCACATGGGAAAAGGACGAAGTAGCTGCAGCTGGAAAAATGATGAAATTTTCTACAGTTAGGGTTTCTGGGCAAGTTTGACCAGCGTTGACTTTGGTCAACGCATGGTCCGTTTGAGCTGAAATTTTGTGGAGAGTTCGATTTTTGAAGGCCGTACTCATTGGCACAAAAATCGAGGTCAAAAGGTTGACCGAAGTTGGAGCTGCGTTGACTTTATTGTTGCTGCCCTGCATTGACTTTTTCTGGACTGCGTTGACTTTTCTGGGGTTGACTTTGAGTTGACTGGATAATTGATTTGAGGACTGTTGTGACACATTTTGGGTTGGCCGACCAAGAAGACTTTGCTGGTTGAAGCATCCTGCTGATCGCCGTAACACACCAACACATTCTCCTGTTTCTGGTTTGTCTTCTATAGATCCACTGGTATGTTCTATCGGCATTTTACTTAACTATTTATGTGATTGCTGTTATAAAAGTAAAATTGCATCAAGCATAGAACATCTACAAAAATTTACATGGTATCAGAGTTGAGGTGAAGACAAGCCCTAACTTATAGCAATCACCAACTGAGAAAAATGAGTTCCACAAGTTATGGCTTCAAGGAGGATGACAAGCTGACTGGAAGGGATGACTTCCATGCTTGGAAGATGATATTAGATCTCAAATTGGAAGACCATGATCTCATGGACTATGTAATGGGTAAGATACAAGAACCTCCATCCACTGCTACTGGTGCTGCTAAAACCAAGTATAAGAAGGGGGAGATCAAAGCAAAGCTAATGATCAGGGAATCCATACATAAAAGTCTAGTTGCCTACATATCTGAGCTAGGCACATCCAAGGAGATGTATGATAAGCTGATACAAATGCTCAAAGTAAACAATGCAAACCAAGTGCTATTCTTCAAGAATCAATTGAAGAATCTGAAGAAAGGCAAGGATGAGTCTGTCCAAACATACTTTCTGAAATTGACCGAGATCAGGAACAATTTGCTGGCTATTGGGGAGACAATCGCTGATAGTGAGATGGTACTCACCGCATTTGGAGGGCTCCCATATGAATGGCAAGTATTAAACACTACCATTCTCAATAATAATACAATTCCTAACTTTGACGAGCTACTGTCAAGATGCATGCAAGAAGAGACAAGAATGAAGGAATACAAAAATGACAGAAATGTTGCCTATGCTGCTCATTCTAGAAAGAAGAACTCTGGTGGTCCTAAGAACAAAGGAAGAGCAAGGGCCCAAGGAAAGAAGGGCAAGTGTTTCACTTGTCATAGGCCTGGTCACTATGCCAAAGAATGTCCTTTCAAGAAGGATTCTCCCGATAGTGATGACAACAACAACAACCGAAGGAATGGAAATCAAAGAAACGACAGATCCAAAGGAAAGAGGAAGGCTCCCTCTGGCGGAAACAATCAACCTTTCAAAAGGTCTAGAAACTCAAGGTATGAGGAGTCAAATGTTGTTGATAAAAGAAATGAATACATTCTTGTATCTGCTCTCTTTGCTGCATCCCCGCCTGACACTATGGATGTCTGGCTGATAGATAGTGGTGCCTCAAGACACATCACTGGGTTCAAGGAAGCACTCTCTGACATGGTTGAGAAGGATACTAATCTGGAAATTATCCTTGGAGATAATGCCACATATTCCGTGAAAGGGACAGGGACTGTGACCCTCCACTTGTCTCAAGGACAAGTCCTACATTTGCAGGATGTACTCTATGTACCAAAATTGAAGAAGAACCTTGTGTCTATATCAACCATCGAAGACAAAGGCTTCAATGTGGCATTCACTGATGGAAAGGTGTGGAAGAAGAATCTCAAGGAAGCTATCATGATTGGTTTTAGAGTTGGAACACTCTACCAGGTTGAAGGAAGTCCACTAGGAGCTATGACATGTGATACTATCCGACAAACTGAACTATGGCACCGGAGGTTTGGACACCTTCATTACAAGGCCCTTCCCGAAGCAAGGAAGGTGGTGACAGGGATGCCCGATTTTGGAAATAATCATTAAGGTGTATGTAAGGGTTGTGCCGAAGGGAAGCATACAAGGGGACCTTTCCCCTCAAGTGTCACGAACATCGATATTTTTGAAAGCGGGTCCGTACGATCTATACGGTATGCTGCAGTGACATCCACGGGAGGATGTTCTTACTATATGACATTCACTTGATGACTTCTCCCACAAAACACGGATATACTTCTTGAAGAAGAAGGATGAGGCTTTCATGTGGTTCCGTACCTTCAAAATTAAGGTGGAAAACACGCGGGGGAGGGAGATCAAGATTTTGAGGACCGACGACGCGCGAATATGGAGTCAAATGAGTTCAAGGACTTAACGAGAGAAGGCGGCATTAGAGGAGACTACTACGCCTATACTCCACGAACGAGGAATGGCGTTGGCGAACGAAAGAACGGGACCATTGTGGAAGCTGCCCGTGCCATGCTATGTGACCAGGGTCTACTGAAGTTTCTGTGGGGAGAAGCTGCGAATACTGCTGTATACATTCAAAACCGATGCCCTCATTCCGCCCTGGACTCCAAAACTCCCAAAGAGGTTTTCACTGGTAAGAAACCTGACGTCTCACATTTTAGAATTTTTAGATGTCTTGTTTATTTTCATGTGCCAAAAGAAAAGAGAAGTAAGTTGGATGCTTTTGGGAAGAAAGGAATGTTTGTGGGCTACAGCGAAACTTCTAAGGCCTATAGAGTCTATGTACATGGTCAAAGGGAAGTAGAGATATGCCATGATGTCACTTTTGACGAAGATGCTTCCCTGAAGAAAGTAGTAGATCTTCCGAGATCTGAGGAAAATCACGAAGCAAGGCCAAGAAATCAAGAAGAACCGCAGGATGAGATAATGCCTGATGTTGAAGGACCAATGGACCTAATCGATCCATCTCCTTCACTGAGAAAGAGACCATCATGGCTCAGGGTCACTCTCGAAGATGCCGAGGGACATGCTGCCCCGAGGGGGACATTCCGAGAAAGCAAGAAGCCGTGTAGATACCAAGGGTATCTGGCTGCAATGAGTACTATTGTACAATCTAAACCTGGATCTTTTGAGGAAGCCGTAAAGCATCAAGTCTGGAAGGATGCTATGCACGAAGAATATGAGTCCATAATGAAGAATGATGTCTGGGATGTGGTTCCAAGACCGAAGGACAAATCAGTTGTCACCGCGAAATGGCTCTACAAGATCAAGCATAGATCTGATGGAAGTGCTGAAAAGTTCAAGGCAAGATTTGTTGCCCGTGGCTTCTCTCAAAAGGAAGGAATAGATTATGATGACATATTTGCACTTGTGGCACGATATACCACCATTCGATCAATCATAGCCCTTGCTGCTACGCAAGGATGGAGTCTTCATCAGATGGATGTCAAGACCGCTTTTCTGCATGGTGCAATAAAGAAGAGGTGTATGTAGAAAAACCTCTGGGGTTTGAAGTCCAGGATCGGGACACTCATGTCTGCAGGTTGAAGAAAGCCCTCTATGGGTTGAAGCAAGCACCCAGAGCTTGGTACGAGAGGATAGATAGCTACTTGATGAAGTTGGGCTTCACTCGAAGTAATGCTGATCCGAACCTTTACTTCAAGGTTGTCCAGGGGAAGCCTCTCATTCTGGTGTTGTATGTGGACGACCTCTTCTTGACAGGTGCTGACCCTCTCATTCATCAATGCAAGAGGGAGCTCGCTGCTGAGTTCGAGATGAAGGACCTAGGACTGATGCACTATTTCCTAGGCCTGGAGGTCTGGCAGAGACCTGGAGAGATTTTCCTTTCTCAAGGAAAATACATTGTGAAACTTCTGGAAAGATTTGGTATGGTGGACTGCAAGACCGTGTCAACACCAATGGAACTCAACTTCAAGAAGTTGAGTGGCAGCGCTACTGGGCCCGTATTGGCAAATCCTACTGAGTATCGTCAACTCGTAGGGGCCCTGATGTTCTTAGTGAACACCCGTCCAGATATATGTTTTGCAGTGAACACTTTGAGTCAACAGATGGTTGAGCCTCATCACTTTCATTGGGTTGGTGCCAGGAATCTTCTGAGATACCTTCGGGGCACGATAAACCATGGGCTGAGATACACTGCCGGGAGCGTGACACTCCGTGGATATACTGATGCCGATTGGGCTGGCAGTGTGGTGGATCGTAAGAGCACATCGGGATGCTGCTTCAATCTTGGTTCTGCTTTGATTTCATGGATGAGCAGGAAGCAGAAGTCGGTGGCTTTGAGCACCGCTGAGGCCGAATACATTGCAGCGAGTATGGCCTGTTGTGAAGCAATTTGGTTGCGAAAGCTCTTTAGTGAGCTGTTTGGACATGTGCTAGATACCACCGTGATACTCTGTGATAACCAGAGTGGGATTCGTATGACTGAGAATCCTGTGTTCCACGACCAATCCAAGCATATTGATATCAGGTACCACTTTATCCGGGATATGGTACAGCGAGGCGCCGTAAGGCTCGATCATATAGGAACTGATGAGCAGGTCGCAGATATTCTCACTAAGCCCCTGGGGAAGGTCAAGTTCCTAACCTTCCATGAGAGACTTGGTATCGTGGAACGACCCTATGATGTGGGTCCTGTTGGACAATGAGCTCGAGGAGCTCTGGGGGGCTTTGAGGACAGCTTCTCGGAGCTATGAGCAACCAAAAGGCTAGGCTTGCCAAATCTTGTTGGTGTGCTTGGACCCCACCGTTGTGATTATTGAGTTGGTTCACCTCTCATTATCTGTGCTCCGTATGCATCCTACCCATTGAGTTCAGGGCTCATGGGAAGTACCTCTCATTTGGCCAATGAGGTGGGAAAAGCTAGAGACTAGTAGCAAAGACTGATGGACGCATCAAAGATTGTCGTACTCTCTATCTAGGATGGCACGGTCCAACCACTTGATCTGGGATCAAGTCTAGTGAGATCTCGGACCTCCGCCTGACTTCGGGTCAAATGAACCAAATTCGGGTTGGTTGGATGGAGACTCTTTGTGAGTCCGATAGAGGTTTCGAACCTCTGGGCTGAATTTGTCAGCCAGGGGATGATGTCTTTGTGACTGACCCACTTCTGTTCTGAAATAAAGAGGCTAGCAAAACAAGTTACGTCGGGATGACGCACGATGTTTAATTGCACTGGTGGATGGAGTTCTCCCTAGTTGAGAGGGAGTGTTAAATTTGGACAACTAGGTCCAAACTCCATCTTGTGATGCTCAGATGAAGATTCCAATATTTGTATTGGATTCCTCTTTCGAAGAGGTGTAAAATCGATATAAAATTGATTTTAATCTGATGAGTAGAACATTTATTTTGAATTTATTATTTATAATAAATTTAAGTGCAGGTCAGCCTTAAGGTTTTACACCCCCAATAGATGTGTCACACACCTCAATGATGGATATAAATACAATCAACGTTGGAGAGCTTTTCACTCATCTCATCCACACACTTCTCATTGGATACGAGCATCTAAGAAGCAGTTCTCACGTGGGAAAAGGACGAAGTAGCTGCAGCTGGAAAAAGGACGAAATTTGCTACAGTTAGGGTTTCTGGGCAAGTTTGACCAGCGTTGACTTTGGTCAATGCATGGTCAGTTTGAGCTGAAATTTTGGTGGAGAGTTCAATTTTTTAAGGCCATACTCATTGGCACAAAAATCAAGGTCAAAAGGTTGACCGAAGTTGGAGCTGCGTTGACTTTATTGTTGCTACTCTGCATTGACTTTTCTGGGGTTGACTTTGAGTTGACTGGATAATTGATTTGAGGACTATTGTGACACATTTTGGGTTGGCCGACCAAGAAGACTTTGTTGGTTGAAGCATCCTGCTGACCGCCATAACACACCAACACATTCTCATGTTTCTAGTTTGTCTTCTATAGATCCACTGGTATGTTCTATCAGCATTTTTACTTAATTGTTTATATGATTGTTGTTATAAAAGTAAAGTTGCATCAAGCATAGAACATCTACAAAAATTTACATTTGTGTTGTCTTTGTGTATCATTATTCTACTTTGATCTCTATTGTCCTACTCTTTTCCATGGTTGAATTTCTGAAGTATATTTGCTTACTCAAAAAATGGAAGTGTTAAAGAGAATATAAATACCATTAGACATAATTATTGGTTTCAGGAATTTGTGTTTGTAACTATTGCACTTGAAAAATCAACATCGTATCACACTCCAGAGCTTTGGTGAAGGAAAAAGGACATTGAGATCACTCTTAAAAGATACCTACTTCTGCAATTTGAAAGTTTGGCCAGATCTATGACCATGGGTTCCTATACTAAGACAAAAAACAAGTTGGAAGGTGCTACAAACTTTAGGGCATGGTAGACAAGGATTGATCTTATTCTTGTAGAAAATGATGTTTTGGATCATGTGAAGGGAAAGGTTACTAAACCACAAGATGATGAAGGGAAAAATAAATACAAGAAGAAAGAAATCACAGCCATAAGGATTATTGTGGAATCCATCAAAGATCATCTAATTCCATATGTTTCAGGTTTGGATTCTTCAAAGATTTACTATGCCCTAGTTGGATTGTATACCATTAATAACATTGGTCAGAAAATGAGTTTCAAGAATGAACTTCGTGACGTTAAAATGACAAATGATAACACCATGGCTTCATATTTCATGAGCATCTCTCAATTGAGAGATCAACTTCAAGCTATTGATGAAGTTAAACCTGATACAAAACTTGTGACTACAACACTTAATGGTTTACTTGACTCATGGGATTCGTTTGCATCTAGTATTTGTGGCAGAAAGGAAATTCCAAGTTTTGAGAAATTATGAACCTCATGTACTCAAGAGGAATCTAGACTTGTCTCAAAGGGGAAGATTTGAAGACCTCAAAATGGTGACTCTCAAGCATTTACAACCCACTCTAAAAATGGCAGAGGAAGGAGAAATTTTGGGCTTCATGTAGGACCCAAAGTGTCAAGTTGACCCCACAAATGAATGGTTGTGACTCTTGATCAAAACCCACCCATTTGAAAAATATAAATACACAGAGAGACTACATCATTTCGACCTCACACAACAACTACAACAACAAATCTTTTGAAGCAGTTGCAAAGAGGAGAAAATTAGAGGACGAATTGACCAAGTTTGACCATATCTAAAGTTTGACCATTGACCTAATGTTTGATCGAGTTGACTAGTTGTACGAGATTTCTAGTTGACTTTGATCATAGTTACAAGTTGATATTGACCATAGAAAAGAAGCCAAGTTTGAGGGCAAGGGTCAACAGCGGGTCAAAGTTGAGTGCAGAGGTCAACTGCAAGTCTAAATTTGACCGCATGAGATAAATTGACCAAGACTGAAGTTGAACAAAAGTAACTATTTTGGGGTTTTACCAACATTGACTAAGCTAGAATTTAAATATCTCTAAGTTTGGCTATGGGAGAAAATATAAATATTTTATGGGTTTGGATTGTTTAAGAAAATCATTTAAGTCCAGAATTATTTAAGTGTTCATTCGATTAGCATCTAAATTTCATAGTGTTTCCTGGTTATTTATCGAAATTTAAATGCTTCAGCTTTCATTATTTGCATGCTTCAGTAAAGTTTTGAGATCATTGGTTTTAGTGCTTGATAATTATTGAGATCGCTTATTATCTAAGAAGGAAATTAATAGTAGGTGTTGATTTATTTACTTGAATTATTGGATATTTCCCGAACATCTAGTTTTGGAATTTTTCAAGTAATTTTGATCATTACTTTATTGAAGTACTTTATCGTGGATTTGTGATAAATTGTATATCTTTCGATTAAGTATTTTTGAGCATTTGCATAATTGGCATTTTCCCTTAAGTACTTGGTGTTCAAATCAGAAAAAGTCGTAATCTAAGTGCTTTAGGTCTTCATCATCGCGTCTCACTAAAACGTCTTCTAATTCTCCTTGCATTTCGCATTTTAAGTTAGTCTTGCATAATTAAAGTTTACTTCCAAGCATAAGCTTGGCCGATAGAAAGATAGGTACCCATCCATCTTTGCTTGATTAAAACGGTGACCTTGCAGTCGTAAGAGCCACAGCTCTCTGCAATGCCGAAGGCACTGGGTATGTTACATTTTCAGGAGAGGCATCGTTAATCACACCTTAGTGTGTTTCACCTTATTTTCTCTCTACCACTTACTAAGAAATCGAGCTCAATATAGAAAGGATTGAAGGGTTTAAACTGATAATACACATTTAATTAAAATTAACCAAGATTCCTGCATTTCACATTAGTCTTAGGATCTGCATTACATATAACATAGTTATTCATCCAAGCTGCAGTTACTGATCAATTACTTGGTCCTAAATTTCTTAGCAAGATAGTTAAATCCATAAGGCACTGGTATCAATTGTCTAAATCTAATCAAGATTCAAATCCTTTAAATCTTGCTAGATATAATATGAGTGTTTGGTCATTCAATTGTGTCTCCCGAATTGGTTGGTTCCCAACTAGTCCCCCTTCATTCCACTTCCATAGGGTCTACACCCCTTAGTCTGTTGTAGGGATACAGCTTAAATGGAGAGATTGGGGATCAGGGTGACAACCCCCCGATCTGAGCCGTTGTTGCAGTGCCTAGACATTCTGTGTGACAACACACCCAAAAGTATGTGTGAATGAGGCCAAGTGTAATTCCTAAGCCATTCCAACAGTGTAGAAGCACCCCTCGTAGAAAGCAACTTATGCAAAAGACAGTTCTAAGTTATTATAAGCGGCATTTCCATAAAATAAAAATAAAAGAATTGATAATGTTGGAAAGGTCACGTTGACTAAACTATGAGTTGCAAAAGTTGCATTGCCAAGATGTTGTGGGTGTCATTCTATGAGAAAAAGAAGAGCAGGTGTATGTTCCTACAATAGTTATGTTGTAGTACAAAAAGTATCATGAGTAATTCTCACAAGCACAAATTCAATGTTTACACATTGTTTTGCTTTTCTAATGTACCCTAACAATGTGCAACACTTCAAACTTTGTACTTGTAGATCTAAGTCCATTAACATCCTCAGTGAGGGACTTACATTCCATTGAATAAGAAGGTATCAACCCCCATGGGAAATTGATCTTGCAAAGCAACATTAAAAGGTTTAAAGGGTTTCAAATAACTAAAGCTAAAGTAAATACATAAAAGAAAACCAAGCCACAAATACGAGGAAAAATAAATGTCATAAAGAAATCAGAACAAAGGACCAAAATATCACCGTAAAGGTCAATGAAGAGGGAAGGTTGTGAGACTATGGAACATATCACCAAGTAAGAGATTGTACGACTATCCTTGTATGTAAAACATAGGTGATGATGCATCCAACCAGAACGTGTACTTAATCGATCAACTATAATGGTGATTTTCCAAGGGTTGGACCTAGTGCATCTAAGAATATAGCTGGATAGAAGTTAACAACATAAAAATACAATAGAGATTGTAGATAGGTTGAATCTAAGATGTTGTACCACTACCAGACACAACTACTTCAGAAATGGATTAGTGTTGGAATGGACATGCCACCTATATTACCAGGGCTCATGGGTGCAGCTGCGAATACAAGAACGCCACTTTTGAAATCAACATTCCTCACAATGCGTGGTGTGTCAAATATATAAAATATTTTAAAAATTAAAAAGAAAATCTAAAACTTTAAATATAAAATAGCATGGTTTTTTATATCATGAAAATAATAATTCAATCAACAGTCATTATAGTCATCAGTCAAAATATTTACATTAATGACTCAAAATATAAACACTTCAAAAAAATTCAAAACTTTAAATTCTAGGTCAGAAGAAATGAGAATAGAATACACAATGCTCAATGGTTATTGGTCATAAATATATAATGCATATACGAGACTCTTGCATCCTATCAAACCACAGTCAAGATGTTTTACACTTCTCACTCTCGAGCACTGACTCATTTGTTGGGTTTGTCATTTGCAGGCATATCAACAAGGCCCAATATGTTCAATCAATCCCAATAAGTATATAGAATCAACTATTTATTAGTCTTATGTCTTGCAAGGGAGTTCCTTATACCTTCGGTCATCCACTTAAAAAAGTTGAAAAATAGTGTGAATCAAGTATTCTACCTTATAAAGAAAATCTAAAACTTAAAATATAAAATAGCATGGTATATTTATAGTGTTTGATGAGCATTCCAATTCCAATTCCAAGGTTGAGTAATTGGCTCCTTTTGAGAGCACTTGTACAGTGAACATTTATATTTCCTAGGTATGTCTATCATTAAGTGTTCCACAATTCTATCATATACATGCGGACATGCCTATCATACAAACCCTTAGATATACCAAACTCAACTCACCCACCCGAAAATTGGGTAAATTGACTCCAGATAATGGATACATACTATCTTGTACTAAAAATCTTCTTCATTGTGGCCATGAATCCCTTCATGATATCTCTATTTTTGAGAGGAAGCCTCTTTTACGTGTTTCTTCAGTATCATCCCAATTTTTATTCAAGGCAAAAGATGCCATGGAAAGAGACTCGTTCAACCCATTCCACCATTTATGTTGATATTGATCTAATTGTGAATATAAGTTAAGGATTCTCCTGTCTAAATTGAATTTAATCTTCTCACATAGGCAATGTAGAACTAAAATTGCTAAGTTTGAATTTAATTCTCTCACATAGAAAAAGTTTTCATAGATCTCTCTTAAACATGGCCCATCTCTACTTGTATAGCAAATTGTTGAATATTGTAGCTATGGTCGGTCTTCATAACTAAGGTTTTTAGCCCTACAAATATACGCTGTAGATTTCAAGTCAACTTCAAAAAGGGGAAATTTCAATTTTTGAAATTCAAATTTTTGGCACCAAAATGATCAAGTCGGCCCTCAAGAAAGAGACACTCATTCGGCCTCATCAAACACTATAAATATAGTATATCTTGGCAATTTGGATCACACATACAATATATCTTCTATTCATCAAGTGAAGGACACCAAGGACAAGGAAGCTGAAATTGACCAGACAATTCAGCATTTGACCAAGTTTCTTCTTTCTCTCTGATTGACCTCGCACGTGTGGATTCTCTCTATTTGACCTCACACATGTGCTAGATAGGCCAAATTTATTCTAGGCAAAATCTCAAGGCAGCAGACCGAGTTTCTGAGGTGAAGAATGTTGGAGAATCTACTAGGACAGCGGTTAAAACAAATTCTCCTTATCCTTGATAAAAGCTTGTGAACTTATCTTATCTTTTTATTGTTATTTGTTAGATTCTTTTAATCAAATAATTATCAAGAGCATAAACCATGAAAATCATAAAAGATAGTGGACACAAAATATAGGCTCCAAGTCAGGGCTAAACCCCTTTAAGGAGAAAACCTAGAAGGAATCTATTCTCTTCTTATATAATCAGTTCAAATGAGAAATCCAAGACTCCAAGACCAAAGTCAAAAACTCCTCCAAGCACCAAGTCAGCCCTCCAACAAGATCTCTTCCAAAGGAGTCAAAGTCTTCCAAAGTCAGCAAAGCTCAAACTCTTTCAAAGCAGCTTCAGTCAAAATCTCGGCTCTACAACTTTAGGTCTAAAACTTCGGCCCCTACAATTCACACAAAAACCCTAGACAACTCCACACGTGTGGACATAAAAGATGTTTTCCAAGACTTCTTCGCTTAGACTTCTCCTTCTTCTTCTAGGCTTTATCGCTCTTCTTTCTTCATATCTTGTTTCAAACCGAACTTGTATGCGTGAGTGATCCAAATGAGTCGATGTCCCTCTTATTTATATGTAATATCCCCTTTTAGGGATATCTCTCAAACACAGTCAACTCTAAACCAAAGATGGACTGGAGGGGCGTTTACCAGATATTTCACCTTTGAAAGGAGGGTGAGATCTGGAGGCTACCTGGCCCTCACCAGACTCCGTCTATAGAGTATGGGCAAAACACAACAGATGGTATAGCAACGGGAATGTCTCAAAGGGTAAATGGACAGTAATACAGAGCATCCAACAAGATACAAATACTATAAACTGAACATGAAGCAGATACACATAAAATAGAGAGAATACTGAGCCATTTTATTATACTGAAAAATAGCAATGAGTACAAGAGGTGATCAAAGTGATGGCCCCTCGACTTGCACCAAGCAAGTGTAGGATACTCTCAGAATATCAATGGAATGGCTGCTCTCTGATCTGTGTCCAAGCTGTTGGAAAACTGTCGTGTAGCTGCTACTACTGGAACAAGATGAATATTAGGGGCTGCTCCCCTACTCAGAATGAGCTGAAACTCTGGAATCAGCCTCTGCTCACAAAACCCAAAAAATCCCAGAGAGCGTTTCTGGAATGGACAACCTCTGAAAATACCTCCCTTGAGGATCTACGCTATCCTCCAAGGCTCTGCGCTGAGACTGAATGGAATACTCCTAAATATGACCTCCCGCTCAACCAAGAGTCTCCAATAGGCAAGGGTTGGCCCCTTGCTCAATCTCCCGACCAAAATCCTCCGAAATAATGCCTCTCCGTAGCTCCCTCAAAATGGACTGCGTCCTCCCTCTCAAGACTGCGCAGTCTATGGATGCATTGCTCCTCCACAAAAGCCAAACACCAATCCTCCTGCAAAATACTGATGGGACAACCTCACTCGAGCAAGCACTCGAAGTCTCCCGGGGCTAAGGGTGAGATCTCCGAACGGGCACACTCAATGCACTAAACAGTGCTGCAGACAAGCTAAACAGCCAGCGTGCTCAAGTAGTCAAAGTGACCAGCTCAATATGCATAAACATGGAATGAGGAAATGAGGAGGCTCTCCTCCTTTTTATAACAATAGGCCTCTCTCAACCCTATGCCCCACCATCTCCTACGTTGTCATGTAGTGCTTTCCTCCTCATACCCTGCGCTGGTTGACTTGGTCAAACCTCTTTGCAAATATCTCCTTTGACACATGAGGGTGTGAAATCTGGTTCCACGGTTGATCCATTTTCATACTAGAGGGATTTTATTTATGGTTTTTTTTATTATCAATTGGGCCTCCTTACCCAATTATTCATCTCCTAAATGAATTTAGACAAAATTAATGTTCCAATTTATTGAAGAAAAATTTGGAACATTACAGTCCTCCCCTCCCAAATGTTGCTTGTCCCCAAGCAACTGCAAGGATAGAACTGAAGAATCTCCACTCAAGGCATGGAGTCTGGAATATAATGAGGAACATCTCCCTCATGTGGATCCTCCATCCCCAAGCAATCATCCAAACAAAATGAGCCACCTCCCAACAAGGCAACTATTGAAAATCTCCTTCCACCTCAAGCTCTGGAAATGAAGGTGGGCTGAAAATTTGATCATGGTAAGCATCATAGCCTACCCCATGCTTTCCTTCTCTCCACTTATGACAAGTGTAGAGTGTGTGCTGATCAAATGGCAAAGTGAAGAACAATCCTCCAAAGAAGGCTCCTCCAACAATGAAGAACAAGCTGGCCCAAAACAATCCATCCATGAAGAATAGGACATGATCATCATGGAACATCCTAATGAGAATTTTGCTAAAGGTTTTACATGATGATACATGATGCAAACAATTTCTCACAAGGATACAGCGCAGTCCCATCCACTGCAACTTCGGAAAATTACATGGCAAGCAATGTACATGATTCATCACATCTACTAATGGATAGTAAATGGCTGAATGTAACAACAATACTTGATGGAGCACTTGCCCATGGCTGTACAATGGATGAATATCAATCTTATGGCCCACCTCAAAAGAGAACAAAAATTTGGCTGTGGTGGCCATATCTCCCCTCATGCTCCCATTAGAACATATAGTGCAGAAATTGTGAGAATTCTTCCCACTCAAGGACACATCCAGCTCATGTGTCTCCCTCATAATCAAGCCTCCCATACAAATCTGATCTATATCAGCAAATGAAGACATGATCAGCAGCAAAATGAAGGAAATACTGAAGGTTACAAGTGATGCAAGAAGGTACCAACAGCTTTCCCAGTAGTCACAGTGCAGTTTTACAAGTTGTTGCTTGATAAAAGTACATGGAAAAATGTTTCTTTTTACATGGTTAATCATGCATGTCTTTATATGATACATGCTATAGTGCAGCAACTGACATACATGTGGTGATAAAACATTTGCCCAAGGCCACAAAAGAGATGGATGCCTCCATCATGTAGATTGGCCCAATACAACTCATGGAGCAATTTGACAAGCTTGCCCTCTTGTGAAGCAATGCAATGAGTCCTCCATAGTGTTTTGGCATGCTACAAAGAAGAATGAACCATGTGCTGCTAGAAGATAATCCTCCTTATGCTTGGAAACCCAAGTCAAGAAGAATGTGCCATAGTGATAGATGTCTCTATCATCATTACCTCCTCTTTGTTCATCAAGTGCAACAAATATGAAGTGATCCTGGGACCTATGGGTTATGGATCCACCATATTTCAGCTAGGCACACTTCATCCATAAGTCTCTGCTCCCAATTGACAGTGCTGTGAGCTTTTGCAAATAAGCCCCTGTCAATACAAAACTCTGTTCTCTGACATGCTCCTTGTCAAAGATTCCTTCAATAATGCTGCAACAAATATGGAATACTCCCCAAGATGGAAGAGCTTCCAAGTCATCTAAGACCAAGGAGATAATGCCATCTCCTCCTCCTGCAACATCATGTAAAGTGTGAGAGCAAATCTGCTCTTGCTCTCCTAGAAACAGGCAAAGCAACAAAACATTGTGTTGCCTCCCCATACCTCCATCATACAACTCATGGGATGAAGACACAACAAAAGATATGAGAATCACATCAACATCATGCACCCATACTCTATGTTGCTCAATGATGCAAGTATCTTTCCTCCTACTCTTAGAAAAAGTGTTTGCCAAGTGATGGCCAAACTCTTTCAAGAGTAACCAGCGCAGCCAAGCCTCCTGTTGCCCGGTATCATATATCTGCAAGTAGCCTCCTAGCTCCTTGCTCAACAACCAAATCCACTCAATCACTTGTGGATGCCTCCTTCTTCTTCTCATCTTGGTACTCCTCCCATGAAGGCTATCATCCTCCCAAATCAAATTCCTGTCTTTGCACTTCATGGGATTTTGAAATGCAACCTCCTCAAGGATCAATGAGACCCTATCAAGACCCAAATAGGTAGTAGGCAAAAACCTCCCATCATGATGTGTATGGCTCAACGAATGTCCAACACAAGCATGAGAGATGTTATCCATCCTAAGATTTCCTCCATCTTCTATATGCTCTTGTGAGAAAGGAAGAAAATCATTGCACTCCATGGTGTGTTGAAGTGCACTTCTAATGAGATCTCTCCTTGAGACCTCCCTCTCATCCATAGTCTTCCAAACCCCTTGAGGTCTTGGATCTGAAAGTTGAAGTTCCTCTTTGAGCTGAGAGGAGCTCATTGAGAAAGTGTCATCTTGAAGGGAGAAAGGGTTTCTCACTGCAAGATGTCTACCATCATTCTTCAAGGCTTCAAACCCCAACCTCCAATGTGATATGCAATCCAACAAAGGCTCATGCAGATGATGGTTCGTTTCTTCCTTGAATTTTTTCATGTTGCACAGCGCAGTGCAACCAAGCTGCTCTATGGTAGCAATGGGATTTGACCCTTGGTCATGCAAAAGTAAATCTCCACATTGATCAAAAGAATTTGCTGCAACAATGGAATGTGGAAATCTTTTCATACCTTGATGTGCATTTGGAACTTCTTGTAGGGCTGCAAGAGTCCCTTCCTCAAAAGTGTTGGCTGCCCTAACTGTTGATGCATGGGCTGCTCCTCCATGAGTGTGACAACGTTATCACAAGCCTCCTCAAGAGGTGATGTGATCTTTTCTTTCTTTGCTCTTTCTCCATCAAAGGTTTGGATCAACCTTTGAGTGAACTCTGCAAAAGTCTTCACCCTTGCATGGCTCAAGTGGCTGCACCACCAATCATAGGCTTCACCCTCCAAGTGCAGCGCTGAGATTTCAACAGCTTCTTTCCCTGCTACAGGATGTAGTAGGAAAAATGCCTCCAACTTTCTCACCCAAGTTATTGCATTAGATGACCCATCAAAGGTAGACAACAGAAATCTATTGCCTTTGATTTCTTTTCTGCTACATGGTCTCTTCTCTTCCTTCAGCTGGATGAAATGAGGAAAATCTAGAGTCTCCCTGAAGGCTCTAGGTTGAGATCTATACTCAACAAGGTAATCACTGAGGATCTAATGATCCAAGTATCCTCCATGCTCAATAACTTCTTCTTGATGAGAATAGGAAGTGCATGGTACTTCCTCTTCTTCTTCTTCAGTCTTCTTGACCTCCTTGGAGATGTCTCCTCTGGATCTGAAAATAGATGAGAATAAACTCATCTTTTTCAACGTTCTGATCTTCTTGGGCTTAGACTCACAGGCTGAGCCAAGAAAGCTGCTACCACCTGAAGACTCGGACACTACCTCGGTCATCACCTCAATGGATGACACTACTGGGGTAAGCTCTACTCTCTCTACTGAGATGTCAACCGATATGGTCAAAGAAGTCTCCAACACAGGCGACCCCTGCGTCATACTGGGTGTATCCACATGCTCCCCATGATCCTGTGTGCCCCCATCCTCCAAGTGCGAAGTAGCCATTTTGATGGCTTCCCCCTCCATTATTTGGTCAAGCTGGAAAGAGGTATCCAACTTTTCCACCCGATCTCGAACCGTGAAATCAGTGGATCCATCATATGTGAGAAAAGGTGTCCTAGTGGTACGCTGCAACTCTGAACTCTGCGTGCTAGACCCCCCACTGTTCCTTCCTCCTTCATCCTGCCTGAGCTGATAGTAATCTCTGAAGGGCAAAGCCGCTCTGAAGTTTTCCCCCATGGACTGCCATTCACGGAAATAATCTCCAAAGGATATATGATCATGTTGCCTCCCTTTCTCACTCAGTACTGGAGGTAAGAATGTAGGCATCGTGATCCTGGTTGGCCTATTGAAGGCTGGTAAGTGATGGTCACACTGTTGTGAGACCCCCATATTTCCCCCTCTACTACATTTGGTGGGCAAGATTTTTCCTACCCTCTTTGTTCATAGAAAAATATCCCCACAGCTGAGCCAAGAATGTGGCTCTGATACCACTGTAATATCCCCTTTCAGGGATATCTCTCAAACACAGTCAACTCTAAACCAGAGATGGACTGGAGGGGCGTTTACCAGATATTTCACCTCTGAAAGGAGGGTGAGATCTGGAGGCTACCTGGCCCTCACCAGACTCCGTCTATAGAGTATGGGCAAAACACAACAGATGGTATAGCAACAGGAATGTCTCAAAGGGTAAATGGACAGTAATACAAAGCATCCAACAAGATACAAATGTTTGAGAGTGCAAGCTTCTGTGATCCATAACATATTAGATTATAAATCTTTCGGGAAATCACATGAGAATTTTAGGACCGACGCGTTTCGAACTACCAACTGTAGTTCATCATCAGGATAATGAAGAATGGCTGATCAGACACACCTATTTATACCATGAGGAGAGAAGCAACGGTCGAAACCCAAACTTGATTAAAACCTATTTTTACTTAGTTCTTGGATTATGCTCTTTGACTTCGTGCCTAATAAAGGCTACTCTGATCGGTATTCTTCATTATCCTGATGATGAACTACAGTTGGTAGTTCGAAACGCGTCGGTCCTAAAATTCTCATGTGATTTCCCGAAAGATTTATAATCTAAGATACAAATGCTATAAACTGAACATGAAGCAGATACACATAAAATAGAGACAATACTGAGCCATTTTATTATACTGAAAAATAGCAATGAGTACAAGAGGTGATCAGAGTGATGGCCCCTCGACTTGCATTAGGCAAGTGTAGGAATACTCTCAGAATATCAATGGAATGGCTGCTCTCTGATCTGCGTCCAAGCCACTGGAAACCTGCCATGTAGTTGCTACTGCTGGAACAAGATGAATATTAGGGGCTGCTCCCCTACTCCAAATGAGCTGAAACTCTGGAATCAGCCTCTGCTCACAAAACCCAGAAAATCCCAGAGAGTGTTTCTGGAATGGACAACCTCCGAAAATACCTCCCTTGAGGATCTACGCTATCCTCCAAGGCTCTGCGCTGAGACTGAATGGAATACTCCTAAATATGACCTCCTGCTCAACCAAGAGTCTCCAATACGCTAGGGCTAGCCCCTTGCTCAATCTCCCGACCAAAATCCTCCAAAATAATGCCTCTCCGGAGCTCCCTCAAAATGGACTACGTCTTCCCTCTCAAGACTGCGCAGTCTATGGATGCACTGCTCCTCCACAAAATCCAAACACCAATCCTCCTGCAAAATACTGATGGGACAACCTCACCCGAGCAAGCACTCGAGGTCTCCCGGGGCTGAGGGTGAGATCTCCGAACAAAGACACTCAATGCACTAAACAGTGTTGCAGACAAGCTAAACAACTAGCGTGCTCAAATAGTCGAAGTGACCAGCTCAATATGCATAAACATCGAATGAGGAAATGAGGAGGCTCTCCTCCTTTTTATAACAATGGGCCTCTCTCAACCCTATGCCCCACCATCTCCTACGTTGTCATGTAGTGCTTTCCTCCTCATACCCTGCGCTGATTGACTTGGTCAAACCTCTTTGCAAATATCTCCTTTCACACATGAGGGTGTGAAATCTGGTTCCACGGTTGATCCCTTTTCATACTAGAGGGATTTTATTTATGGTTTTTTTTATTATCAATTGGGCCTCCTTACCCAATTATTCATCTCCTAAATGAATTTAGACATAATTAATGTTCCAATTTATTGAAGAAAAATTTGGAACATTACATTATAGTCTTCTTGAGTCGAATAGGCCTCTTCTAGGCCAACTTCACCATGGTAAGGAAACTTGGTCTTGGAGGTTTTTTTGACTTTCTAGATAAAAAAATAAACTCTTTTACATATTACAACTTGCCCAATAAGGTCTTATACAATTGATTATGACTCTCTTGACTCATGACAATTATTCTTATGACATGAAAAACCCTAGAAGCATGAAGAACATGCTTAACCTAGTTGACCAATCAAGAGAAACATGAAACCCATGCTTGAAAATAATATTTTTCTTTCTTCTTTTCCTTGATACATAAGATATACATAATGAAATGAGTACAATGACAATTATGAAGACAGAAACTAGTTACATTTTCCAACAAAGAAGAAGCTCGAAATTCGGGCTCACATATCAGGTTGACCAAATCTTTTGGGTCGTAGATTGACTTGGATACAAGACAATTTGACTAGGTTTGACCAGGGTTTATTGCAGGTCTGTCTGTCTTTATTTTTAACTGAAAATTATTAGTTGCATCTCTTGTTGAATTGAATAATTTCTCCAAGGAAAAGGTTGTTGGATTTTTCCCTAGAAGAGGGTTTTGCTAGGGTAAAATTTGTGTTGTCTTTGTGTATCATTATTCTAATTTGATCTCTACTGTCCTACTAGTTTCCATGGTTGAATTTCTTATAATTGCTTAGTCAAAAAATGAAAGTGTTAAAGAGAATAAATATCATTAGAAGTAATTATTGATTTCAAGAATTTGTGTTTGTATCTATTGCACTTGAAAAATCAACATCATATCAAACTCCAGAGCTTTGGTGTAGGAAAAAGGACATCAAGATTACTCTTAATTTTTAAAAGATACCTACTTCTGCAATTTGAAAGTTTGGCCAAATCTATGACCATGGGTTCCTATACTAATACAGAAAACAAGTTGGAAGGTGCTACAAACTTTAGGGCATGGAAGACAAGGATTGATCTTATTCTTGTAGAAAATGATGTTTTGGATCATGTGAACGGCAAGGTTACTAAACCACAAGATGATGAAGGGAAAAATAAATACAAGAAGAATGAAATCACAGCCATGAGGATTGTTGTGGAATCTAGCTGAGATCATCTGATTCCATACGTTTCAGGTTTGGATTCTTCAAAGATGTATTATGCCCTAGTTGTATTGTATACCATTAATAACATTGGTAAGAAAATGAGTTTGAAGAATGAACTTCTTGATGTTAAAATGACAAATGATAATTCTGTGGCTTCATATTTCATGAGGATATCTCAATTGAGAGATCAACTTCAAGTTATGGATGAAGTTAAACCTTATATAAAACTTGTGACTACAACACTTAATGGTTTGCTCCATGGGATTCGTTTGCATCTAGTATTTGTGGTAGAAAGGAAATTCCAAGTTTTGAGGAATTATGGACCTCATGTGCTCAAGAGGAATTTAGACTTGTCTCAAAGGGGAAGATTTGAAGACCTCAAGATGGTGACTCTCAAGCATTTACAACCCACTCTAAAAATGGCAGAGGAAGGAGAAATTTTGGGCTTCATGTAGGACCCAAAGTATCAAGTTGACCCCACAAATGAATGGTTATGACTCTTGGTCAAAACCCACCCATTTGACAAATATAAATACACAAGGAGACTACATCATTTCGACCTCACACAACAACAACAAATCTTTTGAAGCAGCTGCAGGTAGGAGAAAATTAGAGGACGAATTGACCAAGTTTGACCATATCTAAATTTTGACCATTGACCTAATGTTTGATCGAGTTGACGAGTTGTACAATATTTCTAACTGACTTTGATCATAGTTACAATTTGACTTTGACCGTAGAAAAGAGGCCAAGTTTGACTGCAAGGGTCAACAATAGGTCAAAGTTGACTGCTGGGGTCAATTGCAATTCTAAAGTTGACCGCAAGAGATAAATTGACCAAGCCTGAAGTTGACCAAAAGTAACCATTTTAAGGTTTGACCAAAGTTGATTAAGCTAGAATTTAAATATCTCTAAGTTTGACTATAAGAGAAAATATAAATATTTTCTCGGACTGGGTTGTTTAAGAAAATCATTTAGTCCAAAATTATTTGAAGTGTTCATTCAATTAGCATCTAAATTTCATGGTGTTTCCTGGTTATTAATTATCGGAATTTAAATGCTTCGGTTTTCATTATTTGCATTCTTCAATAATGTTTTGTGATCATTGGTTCTAGTGCTTCATAATTATTGAGATCACTTATTATCTAAGAATAAAATTAATTCTAAGTGTAGATTTATTTACTTGAATTATTGGATATTTCCTGAACATCTAGTTTTGAAATTTTTCAAGTAATTTTGATCATCACTTTATTGGAGTACTTTATTGTGGATTTGTGATAAATTGTATATCTTTCGAGTGAGTATTTTTTAGCATCTGCATAATTGGAATTTTCGCTTAAGTACTTGGTGTTTAAATCAAAATAAGTCATAATCTAAGTGCTTTGGGTCTTCATCATCGCGTCTCACTAAAACATCTTCTAATTCTCCTTGCATTCCGCATTTTAAGTTAGTCTTGCGTAATTAAAGTTTACTTACAAGCATAAGCTTGGTGATAGAAAGATAGGTACCCATCCATCTTTGCTTAAGAAGCCTAGTTTTTCTAGTACTTAAAACGGTGAACTTGCAGTCGTCGGAGCCACAACACTCTGCAGCGCCGGAGATACTGGGTACGTTAGATTTTTAGGAGAGGTACCGTTGATCACACCTTAGTGTGCTTCACCTTATTTTCTCTCTACCACTTACTAAGAAATCAGGCTCAATATACAAAGGATTGAAGGGTTTAAACTTAAAATAGACATTTAATTAAAATTAACCAAGATTCCTGCATTTCACATTAGTCTTAGGATCTGCATTACATATAGGATAGTTATTCATCCAAGTTGCAGTTGCTTATCAATTACTTGGTCCTAAATTTCTTAGCAAGATAGTTGACTCCATAAGACACTGTTATCAATCGTCTAAATCTAATCAAATCCTTTAAATCTTGCTAGATCTAATACGAGTATTTAGTCGTTCAACTGTGTCTCCCAGATTGGTTGGTTCCCAACTAGTCCTCCTTCATTCCATTTCCGTGGGGTCTACCCCCCTTACTCTGTTATAGGGAGACAACTTAAACGGAGAGATTGGAGATCAAGGTAACAGCCCCCAATCTGAATCGTTATCACGGTGCCTAGACATTTTGTGCGACAACACACCCAAAAGTATATGTGAATGAGGCCAAGTGTAATTCCTAAGTCATTCTGACAGTCTAAAAGCACCCCTCATTGAAAGCAACTTATGCAAGAGAGAGTTGTATTTATTATAAGCAGCATTTCCATAAAATAAAAATAAAAGAATTAATGATGTTGGAAAGGTCATGCTAACTAAACTAAGGGTTGCAAAAGTTGCACTGCCAAGATGTTGTGGGTGTCATTCTATGAGAAAAAGAAGAGCAGGTGTATGTTCCTACAACAGTTATGTTGTAGTACAAAAAATATCGTGAGTAATTCTCACAAGCACAAATTCAATGCTTACACATTGTTTTGCTTTTCTAATTTACCCTAACAGTGTGCAACACTTTAAACTTTGTACTTGTATATCTAAGTCCACGCCAAACCAAAGTCCTCAGTGAGGGACTTACATTCCATTGAATAAGAAGGTATCAATCCCCATGGGAAATTGAGCTTGCAAAGCAACATTAAAATAAATAGCAGTTGAATAAATAATGCAACCTAATGGTTTAAAGGGTTCAAATAACTAAAGCTAAAGTAAATACATAAAAGAAAACAAAGCCACAAATACGAGGAAAAATAAATGGCATACAAAAATCAAAACAAAGGACCAGAATATCGTTCGAAAGGTCAATGAAGAGGGAAGGTTGTGAGACTATGGAACATATCACCAAGTAAGAGTTTGTACGACTATCCTTATATGTAAAGCATAGGTGATGATGCATCCAACCAGAACGTTTACTTAATCAATCAACTATAATGGTGATTTTCCAAGGGTTCGACCTAGTGCATCTAAGAATATAGCTGGATAGATGTTAACAACATAAAAATACAATAGAGATTGTAGATATGGTTGAATCTAAGATGTTGTACCACTACCAAACACAACTACTTCTCTTCTCTTCTTATAGGATCAGTTCAAATGAGAAATCCAAGACTCCAAGACCAAAGTCAAAACCTCCTCCAAGCACCAAGTCAGCCCTCCAACAATATATCTTCCAAAGGAGTCAAAGTTTTCCAAAGTCAGCAAGGGTCAAACTCTTTCAAAGCAGCTTCAGTCAAAATCTCGGCTCTGCAACTTTAGGTCTGCAATTTTGGCCCGCAACTTCAGCCCCTGCAATTCACACAAAAACCCTAGACAACTCTGCACGTGTGGACATAAAAGATGTTTTCCAAGACTTCTCCTTCTTCTTCTAGGCTTTATCACTCTTCTTTCTTCTTATCTAGTTTCAAACCAAACTTGTGTGAGTGAGTGATCCAAATGAGTCGAAGTCCCTCTTATTTATAGTCTTCTTGAGGAGTCGAATAGGCCTCTTCTAGGCCGAGTTCACCATGGTAGGGCAACTTGGTCTTGGAGGTCTTTTTGACTTTCTAGATAAAAAATAAACTCTTTTACATATTACAACTTGCCCAATAAGGTCTTATACAATTGATTATGACTCTCTTGACTCATGACAATTATTCTTATGACATGAAAACCCCTAGAAGCATGAAGAACATGCTTAACCTAGTTAACCAATCAAGAGAGACATGAAACCCATGCTTGAAAATAATATTTTTCTTTCTTCTTTTCCTTGATACATAAGATATACATAATGAAATGAGTACAATGACAATTATGAAGACCGAAACTAGTTACATTTTCCAAAAAATAAGAAGCTCGAAATTCGACCTCACATATCAGGTTGACTAAATCTTTTGGGCCGCAGATTGACTTGGATAGAAGACAATTTGACTAGGTTTGACCAGGGTTTATTGTTAGTCTGTCTGACTTTATTTTTAACTGAAAATAATTAGTTGCATCTCTTGTTGAATTGAATAATTTCTCCAAGGAAAAGGTTGTTGGGTTTTCCCTTAGAAGAGGGTTTTGCTAGGGTAAAATTTGTGTTGTCTTTGTGTATCATTATTCTACTTTGATCTCTACTGTCCTACTAGTTTCCAAGGTTGAATTGCTGAAGTATAATTGCTTAATAAAAAAATGGAAGTGTTAAAGAGAATATAAATATCAATAGAAGTAATTATTGGTTTCAAGAATTTGTGTTTGTATCTATTGCACTTGAAAAATGAACATCGTATCAAACTCCAGAGCTTTGGTGAAGGAAAAAGGACATTGAGATCACTCTTAAAAGATACCTACTTCTGCAATTTGAAAGTTTGGCCATATCAATGACCATGGGTTCCTATACTAAGACAGAAAACAAGTTGGAAGGTGCTACAAACTTTAGGGCATGGAAGACAAGGATTGATCTTATTCTTATAGAAAATGATGTTTTGGATCATGTGAAGGGAAAGGTTACTAAACCACAGGATGATGAAGGGAAAAATAAATACAAGAAGAATGAAATCACGAGCATGAGGATTATTGTGGAATCCATCAGAGATCATCTGATTCCATATGTTTCAAGTTTGGAATCTTCAAAGATGTATTATGCCCTAGTTGGATTGTATACCATTAATAACATTGGTCAAAAAACTAGTTTGAAGAATGAACTTCGTGATGTTAAAATGACAAATGATAATACTGTGGCTTCATATTTCATGAGGATCTCTCAATTGTAAGATCAACTTCAAGCCATTGATGAAATTAAACCTGATACAAAACTTGTGACTACAACACTTAATGGTTTGCTTGACTCATGGGATTCGTTTGCATCTAGTATTTGTGGCAAAAAGGAAATTCCAAGTTTTGATGAATTATGGACCTCATGTACACAAGAGGAATCTAGACTTGTCTCAAAGGGGAAGATTCGAAGACCTCAAGATGGTGACTCTCAAGCATTTACAACCCACTCTAAAAATGGCAGAGGAAGGAGAAATTATGGAAGGTTTCAAAGGAATGTAGGTAGAAGAGCAGCTCCTCAAGAAAAGAAGGATATTCAATGTTTCGGTTGCCTCAAGTTTGGTCATTATAAAAACAAGTGTCCCAAAGGGAAGGAGGATAGGAAGAGGAAGGGCAAGCGTCATGCCTCAACTGCAGACAGTGATGAAGATGAGCATTAACATCAAAAAAAATCCAAGAATGACACTTCAAAAGCATTAGGAACTGATGATAAGGACGAGGATATGTTTTACTACGTAGATAAGATTGCAAATAGATTTCAATGATTTCTACAAGTATGCTAGGAGCAAGAGGGAGTTGAAAATTCCCTACAATCCTCAAAAGATAAGTACTCCATATATGTCTTCCTTGATTATTATTGTTTTTGTTGTTGTTAGTCTCTTGTCTTAGTTTCTTTTGTTGGGTTATAATCGTTCTTCCATGGCCTCCTAGTGAGGTTTGTAGGTACATTGTGAAGGCAACCAAGGATTTGGCAACAGATGGAAGCATTGGAAGAACTAAAGCTAAGTCTGTGGCAAAAGGATTCTCCCAGGATCAACAGTTTGTGTTTCAGAGAGAGAAATCGTACTGACATCGTGCTTGATGACCGAAAGAGGTCCTAGTTCAAAGGGAGAAAGCAAGCTAGCAAGTTTGAAGAAGGTCATTGTACCAAGATCTGTGGAAAGTCAGCAATGACTTCAAGATGGATTCACAAGATCAAGCATTTGTTGACAAAATAGAAAATTGCAAAGCGAAGATTCTCCCAAGAAGAGGGAGAGGGTGTTGAGAAGACAATTGCTCCAATTTCAAATTGGAATGTGGAGAAGTAGGGGAGCTTCAAGATTGTTTCATCAGGAGCTTCAAGATTGTTTCATCAGGTACAATCATTATGATAAATGCACAGGGTACAAAAGGATCCGTGAGGCTCCTAAGTATTTCTATAGTCGAGCTGTTTGCTGACATTCTCATTGTTCCTGGATGAAGTGGGACAAGCCTGTATTAGTTTAGAATGCTTCCCTCAATGAGAGGGAGTGTTGAAACCATGACCCTCAGATCATACAAAGAAGGAAAACAGCATAGCAATTGATGTTGAGGATGAGGAAATTGCAAATGGACTTCATTGATTTCTACAAGGAGGCAAGTATCAAGAAGGAATTTAAAATTCCCTACAATCCTCAACAATTTCTTTTTAAATCAAGAGATAAGTACTTCATATCTTTCTCCCTTGATCATTGTTATTTTTCCTTGGTCAACCTCTTGCCTTTGTATTTTTTGCTTGGTTATAATTGTTTCTTCCATGGCCTCATGAATGAGGTTTACAGGTACATCATGAAGGCTGCCAAAGCAATGATTCCAACAACATCGGGAAGAACGAAGCAAAGCTTGTGACGAGGGTTCTCCTAGTAAGAGGGAGAAGCTACAACAGAACTTGCTTAGAGCTTCAGCAAAAGGATTTGCTTGTTTGATAGAGGGAGAAACAACAGCAAGAGAAATTTCTTTCATGATAGAGGGTGCAGCCAGGACTACCACAAGAAGACCTGCTTCACTGTCAAAGGGAGTTTGGCCTCAAGATTGAAATGAAGGATTCTGGCAAATACACTATTTCTTGGGATTGGAGATTCAGATTTGGTGAATCCCACGATGTACAAGCAATTGATTAGATTCGCGAAGTACCTAGTTAATACCAAACCAAATATTTGTTTTGGAATGAACATCCTTAACTAGTTTATGTTTGAGCCAAGGAATATACAACAGATAACAACAAAGCATGTAGTACCTATGTTGTACAATTGGATGGGGTTTGAGATATGTCTCACGAGGTGAAGTGAGTCTTTGCAGGAATATTCACAAGTCATGAAGCAATGAGGCTTCAGAAGCCAAAAGGACATGGTCGAGTCACTTCATCTGAGACATGATGCAAAGAGGAGCATTAGAGCTCCAATACATATCCACAAATGAGTGGATTGTGGAAAAAGACAAGCTTAGTTTGATGTTGAATGCCTCCCTCATTGGAAGGGAATGATGAGGTCTTTGCAGGGTTGGGTTGATCATCTCTTGAAGCCAAAAAGAACTTTGACCAAGAGGAGATTAATACATTCACCTTTGAAGCCAAAAGGACTTGACTACCAAAAGAACTTGGCTACGTCGACCGAAGGAGATAGATGTAAGTCACCTTTGAAGCTAGAAGAACTTGGATGCCAGAAGGACTTTGTCGGGTCATAATGGACTTTGACCAGAAAGGTGAATGGTCCAAAGGCAAATTCTCTTCTGAGAAGCTAGAAGAACTTGGATGCCAGAAGGACTTGGTTAGGTCATGACTAGAAGAGATTGATACATTTGCCTAAGGAGCCATAAAGGACTTTGGCCAAAACCCCTGGATGCTTACGTACATATGAGAGTTACATTGCCCACTCCAGAACAAAGTTAGTTTATAGAGATGCATCAATGACAAGCTCATGAACTTTTCTTAAGGAGAAATTTCAGCAAGGGAAATTTGTTGCAAAGGATACCTCCCTCGCTAAGAGGGAGTGTTGATTTTTGTGTAGCATCGGGAGGTATTCATGCATGCTAAAAGGCCTTTCAAGTCGGCCTAGAAAATTATGAAAATTAAAATTAAAATTATTATATTTTTGGGGCTTCATGTAGGACCCAAAGTGTCAAGTTGACCCCACAAATGAATGGCTGTGACTCTTGGTCAAAACCCACCCATTTGACAAATATAAATACACAAAGAGACTACATCATTTCGACCTCAGACAACAACAACAAATCTTCTGAAGCAGCTGAAGAGAGGAAAAAATTAGAGGACGAATTGACCAAGTTTGACCATACCTAAAGTTTGACCATTGACTTGATGTTTGAAAAAGTTGACTAGTTGTACGAGATTTCTAGCTGACTTTGATCATAGTTACAAGTTGACTTTGACCATAGAAAAGAGGCCAAGTTTGACTGCAAGGGTCAACAGCAGGTCAAAGTTGACTGCAGGGGTCAACTGCAAGTCTAAAGTTGACCAAGCTAGAATTTTGACCATGTTTGACTGGTATCTTGGACTTGGACTTTAGCATAGATTTCTAGAATATTTTGAATTGTATATATTGTTGAATAACAATTTCTCCTTAGAAGAAAAGTTGTTGGGTTCCTCCCAAGGTTGGATTTTCCCATAGTAAATTTTGTTGTCTCTATTGTGCATGGTTATCTCTTTCTGATCCTACTGTTTTCATTAAATTACTGTTGAATTTTTATGTATATAATTGCTTAATGATATATGTAACATAATATAACTTGATTGGAAATCATTGGAAAGTAATTATCAGATCAGAAGATCAGTTTCTAATGTGCGTTATTATAGAAAAATCAACACTCCCCTCACAAGACCTGTTAGGTCTTGAGGCAACAGTATACATTGATTTATATTCATCATTCATCCTTCTAGAATCTACATTAGATTAAATTTATCATTCATTATTCTAGAATCTAATTGAATATGCAGAATAGTAGATACTAAAGTCTAAAGATTGGTATAGGAGATTAAAATTACTCAAAACTCAAAAATAATAAGAGTGATGAGTCAAAGACTTCGTCTAAGGCCATTAATATCTAGAGTCAAGACTCAAACGTTAAAGCTGAAAATGAACAATGGACAATGAACCAATATTACCAGAGTTGGACCGATCATCCAACCAGTCAACCCCAAAACCGAGAATCGAGAAAAAATCTAGACCAATAACTTATCAACCAAAAATTACATAGATATAAAAATTTTGAAAAACAATGCATAATTATTTATGTGCATCCATATGAATCCAAACCATCATATACAAACAACTCTCTCATATATATGTCAAGTAAGTTTGCATATAACCAAAATAGCACAGAGTGCAATCCAACTTTGAACCAAAAATATATAAAAAAGAGGCTTTAGTGTTGAATTTTGTAGCTATGGTCGGTCTTCATAATTAATATTTTTAGCCCTTGATGCATATGTAATGATAAATATAAAGAAATTTCTTCATGACCTTGTCAAAAGAGAAAATATATGACATGTTCTTCATGTGAATTTTAAAAGAGAAAAATTGTGAATTTTAAATTTGAATCTTTGGCTCCAAGATGACCTAGTCGGCCCTCCTACAAGACAAGTCGGCCCAACTTCTAGAGGCACCCATTCAGCCTCTCAAGACACTATATATACACCATTTTGTCCTCCTCTCAAGCAAGCAACTCGAACTTTCTGAAGCAAACAAGAATTTGAATTTGAGGCAGAGAAGAAGTCAAATCTGAGGTAAAGAGAAAGGAGGAATCTGAGGCAGAGTGAAAGTACGAATCTGTGGCAGAGTTTATGGGTTTATCTGTGCAGCAGAACCGAGTTTTCCTGAAAGAAGAAGAAGGTCAAAATTTGGCCCTACCATAGCAGACTAGGCCGAATTTGTTGGGCAGCAGATTGACTTGTCTATAGGGAAGTTTGACCAGGTGTGATTATGGTTGTCAATTTGACTTTATGTTTGATGTAGATCGTAGATGTATCTCTGTTGACTTGAATTATTTCTCTAAGGAAAAGGTTGTTGGGATTTTCCCCCAAGTAGGTTTTCCCAGGGTAAAAATCTTGTATTCTTGTTTGGTTGTCTCTATATGATTCTATTGTTTTGCTAGTTGAAGATCTTTTGTGTAATTGCTTAATGATAAATGTGAATACAAGTGAATGAATATCATTACAAATAATTATCTGTTAAGAAGACTACAAAAAATCAACATCATATCAGAGCTTGTGTGCCCTAAAGCTTAAAAGAAGCCAGTTTACTTCAAGTTATCCTCTAGGGCTTATTTTGTCATCAACCCTAGAAACCTTAGTTCTATTTTGATTGTAAAAGGATGAAAATCTTTGATTTGCCCTATGTTCATGTTCTCCTATGTGACCCATGATACATGTCCTGAAAGAAGAGCTTGTTTTGTATATGAGCAACAGTAGTAAAGGGTCGAAGTACCCTCAGGCTGAAAGTTTGTTGTGTCTAAGAGCCCTAGTTCCATATCACAGTTTGAACTTTGCAAAGAAGAACAACACACACACACACACATATATATAAGATCCACCTGAGCTTAAGATCATGTTAATATTCAAAACTGAAGCATTCTTGGAGAGGGTCAAAGTCTAAGTTGAAGATAGGTCGAAAGGCCTCAGTCTGTTTCAGTGGATCAAGGAGAACACAAAGTCTATTACAGAGGGCCTCAAGGCCTCAAGGCCTGTCGTAGTAGGCCTCAGGATGCCCTCAAGAAGGCTGAAAAGTCTCAGCATAACATTCAAACCGAAAAGCCTCAGATGCAAGGTAATATAGCTGAAGTAAGGATTGCATTTTTGTCTTTAGATCATACCACAATGAAATCTCTGTGCAAGCATTTGGAAGAAGAACAAATTGTTGTTGCAATGATTCTGAAGAAGCCAAGGTTGTTGAAAGATTGAATCATTTCCAGAATTGAGGACTATTTTGTCTTCATAAGCTGAGTCCCTTAAATTCTTGAGGAACCAAGTGGTGTCACTTCGAAGGTCAAGGAACCGAAATCATATGCCTACCAAATCTGGTTATCCCATTGGAGGCCAAATTCCTATTGTCTGGGGATCCAAAGATTGAGTCATTCTCTCCTAGTGATCCGAGTTTTTATATTATTACTGGAGTTGTACCAAATTGCCTTTGGGGAAGCCTTTAGGCAAGATCAACCAATTGCATTGCAACTACTTGGGTTGAGGAGTTCATTTGTAGCTCTAGAATGTGTTGCAATGAAACTTGAAGATTCTTTATTCCTTGACAAGGACTGATAAAGAGGTCAACAAGAATGAAAGAAGGTTGCTACAGGCTAAGGTTTGATGCTTCCTCGAATCCTTACTATGCGAGATATGTATCAAAGTTTTCTTTGGATCACATATTAAATAGCTCTGTGAATGAAGACCAAAGTTTAGAGTCTTATATCAAAGTGTTTGAATATTATTGAAGTTTGATTTCAGTATGCCTTGAAGGACAAAGTTTAAAGATTGTACAAAATGTTTCATGAAATAAGACTGTAGCTTGTTCCTCAATCAGATTAAAGGACTGTGTTAAAATTGTTTGGACTGTTGCCTTACAAAAGATATGAAGGGCGCCTTGAAAGGGCAGTCATCAATGGTACTCGTGCAAAAAGTTGCTAGATACTGATCGATAACTTAAAAGTCATCTTGATGTCCCAATAAGCCTTGAATTTGGATTAAAAGGATAGCTAAGGGAGATGGATCAAATAGGTTGAAAATTATCAGGCTTCCTAATGATTGATGTGACTTGAAATTAGTAAGACAGTTTCTTTGATATACAAGTTGCCTTGAAGTTGCTGAGATCTAAGTCTCTAATGCCAATCTTGTATGACCAAATAAGGGTTCTTATCTAAGAATATGTCACCTCTATGGAAATATCATGTCAAGTACGTAGAAGATGTCTTGCATTATGTATCATTACCTATATGACAAAGAAGTATGGCAATCTGATCTCTGAAGCTCATTCCTAAAGTAAAGAAGGTCATTTGCAATAAGTTATTCAACAATTGGGAAGCCCGGTTATCTAATCTGAAGAAGACTCTTGTTAAGGCAGAATATATCTAGGATACACTTCCTTTAAGTGTCATGAACTGATGAGACATTTTGATGATTTAAATTTAAATCATACTCAAAAGCTTATGGTTTTTGAGGAGGTCAAGTTACTTGATTTGAAAGAATCAAGGAGGCATGAAGATTCTATGGTCTTGAACATTTTATAGAAAGAAATTTTGCTATTGGTGTTAAAAGCTACACTTGTTGTTACTGTTACCAAAAGTCTAAAATAAACTTTCAATGTTACAAAAGCTACTGAAGAGTGTGTGAAACTTTCGAGCTTACAATGAAGAAGAGGTTGAGTTCCTCTGAAAGATTGGGGACCGAAGTCAATTAGACTTGTAAAAGGTATAAAATGGATTTTTGAAAACCTGGGGTTTTGAAGATTGGAAGTCTTGGATGTGAAAACCCTAGGGTTTGTGGATAAAACCCTAGAGATAAACCTAGATTATCGTTCTCGTTGAAAGAAGAAACCCTAGCTCATGCGAGGAAGGAACGATATGATGAGGACAAGATTTATAAATTTGAAAGATGGATGCAAGAAGATGAAGATCAAGAACGAGCTAACAAAATCCCCTCTATCCTCAAAAGATAAGTATCTTATATCTCTCTTCTGTAATTATTATGTTATTGGTTTACTATTAGCTAGCCTCTTGTCTTTGTTTCTCTTTGTTGGGTTATAAAATTGTTCTTCCATGATCTCCTAGTGAGGATTGCAGGTACATAGTGAAGGCTTCCAAGACTAGCAGCAGATGGAAATAGTCGAAGAACAAAGCAAAGCTTGTGATATGAGGACTTTCCCATAATCGGTGACTCATGTTGATAAATATTGTACTAGATGAGATCCAAGCTCAGAGGTAGCAAGCAGATCAGCAAGTTTACAGTATACCTTGACTGTGCCGAAGAAAAGTCAACGGTGACTTCCAAATAGATCTGCAAGATCTAGCATGTAGCAGATGGCAACATAAACAAGTATAAAGCAAAAGTTGAGAATAGAAGGTTCTCCCAAAAAGAGGGAAATGATCTTGACAAGACGTTTGCTCCAGTTGTCAGGTACACTTTTGTTAGAATTATTATCATTGCTTTGAAAATTGCAACAGGTGGATGCAAAGATCATTTTTCTCAATAGAGTAATTGAGGAAGAAGAAGTGTACATAGAGCTACCTCAGGTCTTTAAGGTACATGAGAAGAAGTCTCATGATTGAAGAAGGCTTTGTACGATCACAAGCAGACAAGTTGGGCTTGGTATTCTTGTAGTGATGGACACCTGATAAGTGTTATTAATCCTATATGATTTGTTTCTGACGGGAGCAGAAGGACTCATGTGTCAAAGAGAGCAGTTGTGGTAGAAAGATTCGGTTCCGTAATAGAGGGAGCAAACTGGGAACCTTGTTTTAGCTTCAAAGGGAGTTGACGTCTGAGGTCGAGACGATGGACTGTCATTATCAAGCTAGATAGATGATATGCTAGAACACAGCAAAAATTATTTAAGAAAGAGCACCTAGTTAGGTTAACTAGAAAATGGTTGATCAGCTTATGGTTGAGTCAAGGCATGTGGCTCAACATGTGTTGAAGTACCAACATGGGACAGCTGGTTATGGCACATCTAGTTATGAGTTATATGTCTCATATAGTGAAGTGCAGTTGTAGGGATACACTAATTCAGATTGGGAAGAGAGTGCAGGAGACAGGAAGTGTTCACCAGGATATTTCTTTAGCTTGGGCTCCATTATGATTTCATGGATGAGCAGAAAGCAGACATCTGACACACTCAGTATTGCAGAGGCAAGTATAGTGCAGCTTGGTTGGCAAGATGAGAAGCAGTATGGCTTCAGAAGCTACTTGTAGGATTCTCTTGATCAAGTGTAGGCAGTGTTTTAAAAAACGGTCGAACTGACTCGGATTCAGCACTCGCTGACCAAGCCAACCCTCTCGTCAAGCCAACTTGGTAGAAAAACCGGTCTGGAGGCCGTTTTGTGACCGAACCGACCGAGCCGATCATACAAAACTGGTCGACTCGACCGAGTCCGAGTTAGACCGGCTGAGCCATACCGAGTCATTGAAACTGAGTCGATTGAGTCGATACCGAGCCATTAAAACCGAACAGACCGAGTCGATACCAAGTCGGAGTCGGAGTCAGAGTCAACCCTCGGTTGGTTCCAAACCCGAGTCGGAGTTTTAAAATACTGAGTGTAGGTGAAGACCATGATGGCAGGTCAAAACACAATGTGATCTAGTACCGAGACATTGTACAAAAGAAAGCAGTGTGGCTTTAGTACTATTCGACAGTCAAGCAGATTGTTGACAAAGCCTATGTCTCAGGATGAAGTCTGTATACTTCGAGGAGAAGCTTCAAGTGATTAAGTATGTCTCTCTCAGAAAGAGGGAGTGATGAAATTGCATCATTGAGGACAGTGATTCTCCTTGTGTCATATATGACCAGATTAGGGAGAATGGACCAACAGAGGCCAGTCATTCTTCCTGTGTCATATATGTTAACTAGAATTAGGAAGAATGGCCCTAAAGGCCCAAAATCACTCAGTTGAGTTTCAACAACAACTCAGATTACTCTCCAGATAGGTTGAGTGAGCCCCTTTAACATCATGGCCTACAATGAGGCATTTGGATTTGGGACTAGATTACTGAAATAAATCAAGTGTGCCCCTATGGTTTCACACCGAGTCAAAGAGATTGACCAAGATGATAGTGAACTAGGACTAGTCAGTATACCATGGGTCAGAGGCACCGACCAGAATCGTGGTGATTAGTTTGATGTTAAAGATGTACCATGTGTCAAGAGTACCGACAAGGATTATGGTGAGGATACACCATAGGTCAAAGGTACTGACTGGAATTATGGTAACATGTTGATGTTGTTGAATTACCATGTGTCAAAGTTGTTGACCAAGATTATGGTAAATGTAATGATGATAATGATAGTGATGATGAATTGTTATAACCTTTTCTTAGAGAAATTTGTCAACATGAAAACATCATGAATTGTTATAAACTTAGAGAAATTTTTCAACATGAGAACATCTAGATAGTCATTATGAATACCTCCCTAGCTAAGAGGGAGTGTTGAATTTTGTAGCTATGGTCGGTCTTCATAATTAATATTTTTAGCCCTTGATTCATATGTAATGATAAATATAAGGCGTGTTCTTCATGACCTTGTCAAAAGAGAAAATATATGACATGTTCTTCATGTCGATTTTAAAAGAGAAAACTTGTGAATTTTAAATTTGAATTTTGGGCCCTAAGATGACCTAGTCGGCACCTACAAGACAAGTCGACCCAACTTTTGGAGGCACCCATTTGGCCTCTAAAGGCACTATATATATACACCATTTTGTCCTCCTCTCAAGCAAGCAACTCGAACTTTATGAGGCAAACAAGAATTCGAATCTGAGGCAAAGAAGAAGTCGGATCCGAGGCAGAGAAGAAGTCAAAGATGAGGTAAAGAGAAAGGATGAATCTGAGGCAAAGAGAAAGAACGAATCTATGGTAGAGTTTCTAGGCTTATCTGTGCAACAGAACCGAGTTTTCCTTAAAAGAAGAAGAAGGTCGAAATTCAACCCTACCAGAGCAGACTAGGCCGAATTTGTTGGGCAACAGATTGACTTGTCTATTGCGCAATTTGACCAGGTATGATCAAGGCTATCAGTTTCACTTTATGTTGACTTAGATGTATCTTTGTTGACTTGAATAATTTCTCCAAGGAAAAGGTTATTGGGTTTTTCCCCAAGTGGGTTTTCCCAGGGTAAAAAACGTGTGTTCTTGTTTGGCTCTCTCTTTATGATTCTACTGTTTTACTGCTGAAGATCTTCTGTGTAATTGCTTAATGATAAATGTGAATACAAGTGAATGAATATCATTAGAAGTAATTATAAGTTAAGAAGTCTACCAAAAATCAACATTTTGATGGCCTTTATAGTCCAAATAACATCATATTACAACAAATACCTACCTATCATCAAAATCATTGGCTATATTGGGATCCTTGTCATTAATAACACCCTTTAAGCATTAAAATAAGATAAAAACAACTTAACATACTAATTGAGATTTTGTTTGAGTGATGAGTACATTTTTACTAGGGCCATGACAGAGGAGTTCAACAATCAATGCCAACAACATTAAGGCACATAGAGGGCTTTGTGCTCTTGATTAAATGTTATTTCCTTACCCGCATACATGATATAATCCAGTGGAAACATTACAACCATCCCTAGTCCTAAAATCTTGAAAATCGTTAATTTTGTTCGATTTTGAGTGGGAACTAAAATTCTACTTCTTCCATATGAAATCCAATGAGGTCAATGTTGAAAATGTAGCAATGGAAGGTCATTTGGCTTGTTCCTTAGCCGATGAAGACCTCGACTTAATCTTTCTCTAGCATAGATGCAAGTTCATGAGATAGACTTCAATTATGATGAGTTGATTTCCATTTTACTTGAATGGTAATCAAGTTTGCATGCGTAGTGTTGGAGCTTTAGTTAGTTGGAGTCTTCTTCAGTTACACTACAGAATGAGGTGGCAGTGACAAGTTGAGTTAGAACGAGGTAAGACTTCAGTGTTGATTTGAGAGAGAATGAGTTGAGTTCTCAGTTTGCTCACAATCAAACTAGAGTAAATCAAGGAGGAACTTGAGCTAGTTAATTGGGACTTTCTCAAGTTAACTGGCAAAGGAAACTCGTGACACTAGCGTGAACTGAAATTCGACTAGGCCACTTGCATGCATCAAATTCTAATCTATAAAGAGAAGGATGAAGGCACAAGATCACAGATCATTCTTTGTGTGTAGAGTGTGCATAATTGAGGAGCAATTGTGCGCAAGGAAATAGGAGGCCTAGTGTGCAACGAAATAGGGCCTCAAGTGTGCAAGGAAATAATAAGCCTAGTGTGCAAGGAAATAGGGCCTCAAGTGCGCAAGGAAATAAGAGGCCTATTGTGCAAGGAAATAGGGCGTCAAGTGCGCAAGGATTATGGAGCAAGAGGATCGAGATTCAAGAGCAGGTCTAGACTATCTTCAGTAAATGTTGAAATTTGGTTACCGGAGGACAGGTGGTTCCCTAAGGCTTTGATCTTTGGCCTAGGGAAAAGTGTCCAAAAGAATTTAATTTTTCTCCTAAAGTGACTTTATAATTTTTATAAAGTCAAATCTAATTTAAAAGTGACTTAAGTGATAAAGTTATTAAAGTCTAATTTTGAAGTGACTTTTAATAAAGTCAATGTAAAATTAGAAAGGAAAAAGTGACTTTGGAAATAAATGACTAAGTGGGTCTTTATTAAAGTGGGGTGAATTAAAAAATAGAAAGTGAGATTTAAATGAGCATTTAATCTCAGCCCTAGATCTCAATCTATTTCAGCCATTGGATTTAGGGATTTCCCAAAAGTCACTTAGGGTTAGGTTAAAGGAGAAAAAGGAGGAAAAGGTCATTCATTCTTTCATGAGCAGATTGAGAGAGGAAGAGAAGGAGAGCTGGAGACTTTTTCTGAAGAGAGCTTGAGAAGGTGAAGGAGAGGCAAACTCAGCAAATCCATACAGCAGCAAGGAGGGCACGATTTTCGAGGCAGTAAGAGATTGCACGGATACCGAGGCAGCTTGGTCGTACAGAAGCACAGAAATCTATACAACAGTCCATACAGCGACATTGAGGCACGGTTTTCAAGGGGAAAGGCAGCACATTTTTCGAGGAATAGTACAGCAGCAAGGGGGCTCGATTTTCTAGGTGGCTGGGCACATTTATCGAGGCAGCTAGCACTGTTTTCGAGAAAGATAGCTTGCTGGAAAATTCCGTACAGTCCGTACAGCTGTTTAGCTAAGTTCTGGGCACTTATTTCTGAACTGTCATTTGCTGTAATAAATTTCTGTTTTGAGTATTTTGCTGTTTTGGCACGTTTTCCTAGGCATAGGCAAGCACAGAAAACCAGATAAGTCTGTAATTAATTTGCTGGAATTTTTTCTGTATATTTCACCTCTCTGTAAAAGAATTTTCCAGAAATAAGGAGGAGCTCTCAAACTGGTTTTCCCCAAGAGTTGTAGGGGGTTTTTCCAGGGTCATGTTAACCAAAAATCTCAGTGTTTAAATGTGTTGAATGGTTGTTTTAAGCTTGCTGATTTTTATTTCTGCATTTTCCAGCATTCTGTAAATTTTCCAGAATTTGTGTTTTCAGCAAAAAATTATTTTTCTGTTGTTGAATGTAAGGATATGGGAAAGGGCATTTAACTAAAAGAAGAAATAAGGTGAAACTGAAAACTGAGGTGGGAAAACAATAAATTTCTACAGTAAAGATCTATTGTGCAAGGCTAAGAATAGTGAGGAGAAGCCTAGTGCTTTCTCAAAGATAGGTTGTTGGCTGCAATAGCAACGTGAATTGTAATAGATCCATTTGCTCAAAGAACAATCAATAAAATTCCACAACAAAGAAAGCAGGTTTTCCCTTTTTGGTTTCCTGGGTAAAACAAGCATGTCAATTTTGTGTGCATGTGTTTTTATCTCTAATAATTTTCCATTGCTTTTTCATTTTTAAGAAACTTTGTATCTTGGTGAAAGTAAATTTGGTTTCAGTTTTCAGTAGCCTTGTTTTCAGTAATTCATCTAAGTAGTTGCAGAGTTCAAGAAAATTAAAAAGGTATCAAAGCAGAGTTCTGCATAAAGACTGGCACCAGAATTGTTTAGTCAGTGAAGGGTGCAGATGAGTCAGCAGGCTTACGCTAGAATTTTGAAGAGCGGTTTTTGGATAGCAGGAGGTCACTCCAAGGACTAAGGGTGAATCATTGTACAGAGGGAGATGCTAACTTTTGCTCATGGAGGGAGTGGATCTCAGTGGTGTAGGAAGATAATGGGGTGCTAGAATTTGTACATAATCAAATAGTTTCACCTATATATTGTTAGTTTTTGATGGATTTGGTAGCAGCGGACAGGTATTCTAGTCTTAGATGATGCTTAGAGATTATGGAACACGAGATCTCCAAAACCCAAAAAAGGTTTCACGAGATAAGCTTGGTAAACACTTTAATTAAATTAATTTGCCATAATTAAAAGATGGGAAAAGTGGTAAATTAAAGGTAACTAATTAAAGTAATTTGTTTTTGCTCTAGAGACTTCTATTGATGGAGTCAAAGTGATCTAAGCCATTGATCGGGATTAGATCTCGGTCACTGGTTGCCCAACAAAGGAATATAAGAGCAAGTCAAGGGCTTGGAGAGATGCATCAGTTGTGTGTAGAGCAATTCGACTACCTAGTTTGCAACATTCAGCAAGGGCGCAGTTGAAGCTAGGGAAGAGCATCAGAGAGAGGGAGCAACACAGATTTGGGAGCATAGATTTTGAAGGAATATTTCCTTAGTATTTACAGTGTCCGAGAAGCAGGAAAGAGGAGGTTGAATTATCTACAGATGAGGTCGTACAAAGTAGTGCAAATAGCCAGAACAATTAGTGCAAGTTGTCGAATGAGGCTTGTTTCAGTTGCCAATTGCCAAATCAGGGTCCCGGAGGCAGAGCGAGTTAATTCCAGTGGCAAAGGGAAGCTAGACGTCTCACCTGGAGGAGATTCAGGGTTGCATGATTTCATCTTGAGCAACAATGCACATTTCCTAGAGGTAGTGCCAATAGCTTGGAAGAGTGCGAGTTGTCGGAACATGGCCGAATTCAATCGCAGAGGGAGAAATTGGATCTCTAGTTTATTTTGCCAGTTGTGATTAGTATTTGTTGGAGGATTGCCAGCAAAAGGCATCAATTTATGTTACTCTCAAATTATCGCATAATAATAAAACCCTCATCTGCTACATTGGTTTTCCCTTCGAGGTTTATGCAGGGACAATTGTCCAAAAATAACGGTCTCATTTTATTGTGTGTGTGCATCTATTTCTGAGTTCTGTATTTTTATCCTCCGCAACATTTTTTATTTGTGAAGAACAACAGTGTGAATTGTTTGTTATTTGTTGTTAATAATTTAACAGGAGACAAATAAACTGTTGAAGTTAGGAGAATAATTTCCAGTTGTTGCAGTTTTAAGGAATTTTCACACAGATCCCTAATAGTTGAGCCAACATAACAAGAATGACACCAAGGCCAGGAGGATCATTCTTGAGGGGGTCAAAGACCATATTATCCCCCATCTCCATGGGAAGAAGATAACATGCAATATGTGGAATGTCATCTTGGATTTGTATCAGGGATCCAGTGATATCAGGAAGCTTGCATTGAATGACAAGCTAAGAAATATCTAGATAAACAAAGGAGAGCCCATCAGTACGTACCTTTCCAAGTTCATCCAGGTTTGGGATGAGATAGTTGGAGTGGGTGAGACTGTAGCAGACAAAGAGCTTGTGAGTCTTGCACTATTGGGACTTCACAAATCTTGGGAGAATTTCTAGGATGCAGTCAATGGCAGAGCAAATCTTCCCAACTAGGAAAGTTTGTGAGAAGATTGCGTCCAAGAAGAAATCTGGAGGGGGACGAGAGTTGGAGATTCAGAAAAGACAAAGGGCAAGGAGAACTTTGCCTTAGAAATCAAAGGAAACAAAGCCAATGGCAAGAAGGGCCAAGGAAAGGTTGAGTCCAGTCAAAAGGTCGAGAAGAAGAAGAAAGATTTGAGCAAGATCAAATGCTTCCATTGCCACCAGTTTGGGCAACATGCCACTAAGTGTCCTAGTCGAAAGAAGGGGTCCAATAAGGACCATGTGGCCACATCAACTGAGGTAGATGTGTTTTCTTCTCAGTTCGAGAAAGAATTTTCATTGATAGCTTGCATGGCAATCTTTGTTGGTAGCATCGTTTGGTACATAGAGTCTAGAGCATCCTTCCACATGACCAGGAACGAGGAATATTTCAGCCATTTGAAGGAGAAGGGCATGCAATTTCACATTAAGCTAGGAGATGATGGCAAGTACTTGACTAGGGGAGTAGGTACTATCAGTTTTGAGAGGGAGTTTGTTAGCTCTCTCCATCTCAGGGATGTCCTCTATGTTCCAAGCCTTTAAAAAAACTTTGTTTTTGTTTCCACCCTGGAGGATAAGGGTTATGATGTCATTTTTAGCAGAGGTAAGGCATACCTCAAGGACTTAGCTTCTGGAGCCATGAAGCATATTGGTGTGAGGGTAAAGAATCTTTACAAGCTACAAGTTGAGTCAGACTCAACCTTGACCAATAAGGCAGGGTGTGAGCATGGCAGAGAAGTGGGGGAGCTTTGGCACAGACGCATGGGGCATTTGCATCATGGGGCGTTGAAGATCCTTCCATATCTATCCACAGGGCTACCACCATGCAGTATTGACAAGCATGATGTGTGCAAGTGGTGCACACTTGGCAAGTATGCCAAGTCATCTTTTCAGGGCCAAGACATCAAAGCCAGAGGGATTTTGGAGCTAATACATTCAGACGTATATGGGCCCTTCTCTTCTCCATCCCTCATGAGACATAGGTACTATGTCACTTTCATAAATGACTATTCTCGAAAAACATGGATCTTCTTTATGAAGGAGGAGGAGGCATTCTCCAAGTTCATGGAGTTTAAGGCCTTGGTAGAAAACCAAACCAGGAAGAAGATCAAAGCATTGAGGAGTGACATTGGCAAGGAATATGTCCCCAATGCCTTCAGGAACGTGTGTGCCAAGGAGGGCATTAGGAGAGAGCTTACAACAACCCATAACCCTCAGCAGAATGGGGTGGTTGATACTCGAGAGTAAGAACTGCAACATAGTTGGAGCGGCCAAGGCCATGTTGCATGACCAGGGACTACCCATGTTCTTGTGGGCAAAGGTGTGCAACACTACAGAGTTTTTGCAGAACATGAGTCCACACAGAGTACTTGGACGAGTTACACCAGAGGAGGCTTTCACAGGCAAGAAGCCTGATGTTTCTCACTTGCGCATCTTTGGGACAAAAGTTTACTAACATGTGCCCAAAGAGAGCAGGAAGAAGTTGGAGCCCACAACTGAAAAGGGAATTTTTGTGGGTTACAGTGAGACATATTAGTCAGACAAGGTGTATATACCATCACTCAAGAATACAGTTATCAGGTGGAATATGAGGTTTGAGGAGGATTGACCTCTGAGGGAATCCTTGGAGCGAGAACAAGTTAGAGTACCTGAGGAGGAGCTACTCGCTCCCAAGCAGGAGCCTCAACCAATATCACAAATTGAGTCTCAGCTAGGTGGCAAGCAGGTCGTACAGCAAGGTGACAAGGGGTCATTGCAGGATGAGGAGAAGAGACCAGGACGAGTGGAGGCAGCCACTCAATCAGTGACACCCAGCACAGGGAGGAAGAGAGCCAAGTGGCATGAGAGGTTGATTCAGGAGGCCCATGAGCAAGCAGCCACAAAGGTACACCGGATATATGGCACTAATGACTGAGTCATCGGACACCGAGCCTTCATGTTATGAGGAGGCAACCTCTCATCAAGTTTGGTGGGATGCCATGGTGGAGGAATATTCCTCCATCATGAAGAACGATGTCTGGGAGATTGTGCCATGCCCAAAAGGCAAATCAGTAGTAGGCTTACGTTGGGTGTATAAGGTGAACCATGGAGCGAGGGCTTCTTGCAGGTTGAGGGCATTGACTATGAGGAGACATTCGCTCCAGTGGCACGTTATTCATCCATCAAGACGATTCTGGCGTTTGCAGCTCAGATGGGGTGGAAGATCCACAAAATGGATGTGAAGACAACATTCCTCAACGGAGTGGTTGTGGAAGAGATTTATATGGAGCATCCAGAGGGGTTTGAGACTTTTAGCAAAGACACTCATGTTTGTTTGTTGAAGAGAGCTCTTTATGGGCTCAAGCAAGCTCCAAGAGCATGTTACACTCGCATTGACACCTGCCTTCAGGGATTGGGCTTCACCAAGAGGAAGATGCCAACCTGTATTGCATCACGGTTGGAGAGGTTCGCTCATTCTAGACTCTAGTGCTCTATGTTGACAATCTTACCTTGACTGGAGCAGACAACTTGATTCAGGATTGCAAGGCAGAACTTGCAAGAGAGTTCAAGATGAAGGATATAGGTCTTATGCAACGTGATGGGGAAATCTTCTTAGGGCAGGGGAAGTACACTACAGAGATCCTCAAGAGGTTTTATATGCAGGATTGCAGGCCCATGACCATGCCTCTAGTCACAAACTGGAGGAAGGTGGACACTGGCAGAACAGAGTGAGTAGATGCTACATTGTACAAGCAACTATCGAGTTGTTGATGTACTTAGTCAACACATGACCTGACATATGTTTTGCAGTGAACCAGTTGAGCTAGTTCATGATGGATCCTACCCGAATTCACTAAGTTGTTGCGAAGCATGTTTTGAGGTATCTCATAGGCACAGCAGATTATGGATTATGGTACAGACAAGTTGATGGAGTGAGGCTTGAGGGCTTCACCAATGCAGATTGGGCAAGGAGCTCCATAGATTGGAAGAGTACTTCAAGTTGTGTCTTGAGCATTGGGTCAATAGTTCTTTCTTAGTTCAGCAAGAAGCAAAGATTAGTTGCACTCAGTTCAACAGAGGGCGAATACATGGTTGTCAACTTGGCAGCATGTGAAGCTATCTGGATGGGGAAATTGCTTGTGGGAATTTTCAGGCAGGGGATGGAGCCCACTGTGACAAACTGTGACAATCAAAGTTGCATTAAGCTCTCTGAGAATCCAGTGTTTCATGATCGCTCCAAGCATATCGAAATCAGGTATCATCATCTCAAGGACTATGTGCAGAAAGGGATAGTGAAGTTACCGAACATTCCAACAGAGGAGCAAACAATAGACACCTTGAGCAAGGCATTGGCAAGAGGCAGTTTTGTCTATTTCAAAGATAAGTTGGGAGTTGTACTGAATCCCTTCCTCCATGAGAGGGACTGTTGAAAATGTAGCGATGTAAGGTCTTATGGCTTGTACCTTAGCTAGTGAAGACCTTGACTTAGTCCTTCTCTAGCATGGGTGCGAGTTCATGAGATAGACTTCATTCACGATGAGTTGATTTCCAGTTTACTAGAATGGTCATCAAGTTTGCATGTGTAGTGTTGGAGCTTCAGTTAGTTGGAGTCTTCTTTAGTTAGACTACAAAATGAGTTAACAGTGACAAGTTGAGTTATAACGAGTTAAGAATTCAATGTTGATTGGAGAGAGAACCAGTTGAGTTCTCAATTAACTCACAATCGCAACTAGAGTAAATGAAGGAGGAACTCGAGCTAGTTAACTAGCAAAGGAAACTAGTGACACTTATGTGAAATGAAATTCAACTAGGCCACTTGCATACATTGAATTCTATCTATACATTGAAGGACAAAGGCACAAGATCACAAATCATTCTTTGTGTGTGGAGTGCGCATAATTGAGGAGAAATTGTGCGCAAGGATTTAGGAGAATTGCACAAGGAAATAGGAGGCCTAGTGCGCAAGGATTGTGGAGCAAGAGGATTAGGACTCGAGAGCGGGTCTAGACCATCTTCAACAAAGATATATTGTGTAGGGATGAGAATAGTGAGGAGAAGCCTAGTGTTTTCTCAATGACAGGTTGGAGGCTGCAATAGCAACGTGAATTGTAATAGATTCATTTGCTCAAAGAACAATCAATAAAATACCACAACAAAGAAAGCAAGTTTTCCCTTTTCAATTTCCTAGGTAAAGCAAGCATATCAATTTTGTGGGCATGTGTTTTATCTCTAGTGATTTTATGTTGCTTATCTTGGTGAAAGTAAATTTGGTTTTAGTTTTTAGTTGCCTTGTTTTCAGAAAATTAACAGTCATAGCCACTCTCAAACATCACGAGTCAATTAATGGTAATGTTAATCTTGTCATTTTCAATTTAAAAATTTAACATTACCATTACTTACATAACATTAGTAGGCATTAGGGTCAAAAAGCGGTCTTCCCCACTCATAAATTATTGTTTTTAGGCAATATTTAGGGAGGACGCCCAACACCCTTTTTGAGGGGGATGTCGATAAGCACCCCTTTTGGGGAAATGCAACCACCATTATGAGGAAGTGTTTCCCCCTATGTTTCCCCACATTTCCCTAAAAGGGGGATGTGGGGAAACATTTTCCCACGCATCTTCCCGGCCCGAGGGAGTGGGAAATGTGGCAAACACCAGGAAAAATTGGAATGAGAGGAGGGTCACATCGATGTAATTGGAGGAATGAATGCTACACAATGTTGGGCAGGAGGAATGGTACGTGTCAAGAGGATGAAAAGAATGTAACAAAGGGTTTAGATGCAAGTTAAACAATAATTTTTTTTTAACTCTAAAAAAGGAACCTCATCAATTTCTAATGGATGTCAACAAATTTATAGTGGTTTTAATTGCAATTTTGTTCGTACTCAAGTTTGTACCTAGGTTGAATTGGAGAATGGGTTGGTTCGAGCAATCGAACAACCTGTTTTTGGTTAAAAGATCTGGGCTCTTTTGCTACTGTTGTTTTTTGTTATGTATATAAGCTGCACAGTTTAAATTTTTGATCAAACAGTGAAACTTTTCTTTCGACCGTGGGTCGTTTTCCTCACCGAGGAGGCTTTGGTGTTCGAACATCTTTCTTATACTATGATATTTGCTGGAAACCGGAATAGTGTCTACTACCCGGTTTTTGTTTTTGAAGTTTCAAGCTTCAAATGATCTTTGTCTTTTCCTCCCTCTGTTTCGGGTGTTTTTCCTTAAAGGAAGACCGAGAGGTGGGCAATGATGAGGACTCTCTCTGTGTTTTGACCAGGCTAATAGGTGAATATGCACATACTATTTACCTCAGCTGAAACTTTGTTTCTTTCTGGAAAAGGGAGAAACGCAGTTTTCTAGAATGCTTTTGCATATGCTATGTAACTTTCTATATTAATAGATGGTTCGATTTTTTTGTGGAAAAAAAAAAGTTTGTACCTAGATTCATCTTTAACTTCGATGAACCTAAATGAGTTTATTACAAAACCTTTTGAGGTTTGACAAATTTCCAAGTGAAAGCTTGAAATTCATTGAATCTAATGACTTAGGGTGTGAGATAGCAGGCAACAAGCTCAAGTAAAGAGCAACAAACCTAGTAAAGGGCATGCAAAATAATGTGATATGCTAGGCAAGTGAGGAGATTGATTTATGATTGAAAGGCCACATGAGAGGAAAATAGGTTGGGTGTTTTCTAATTTCAGTGTATAATCAGTGCCCAATTTGAGCATCCTCAAGTCCTAAATGGAATCCCAACCATCCTCAAGTCCTAAATGGAATCCCTCACCATCTTGGAAAATTTCCTTGATATCCTAGGTTCCCAAAACATTGGATCACCAGGTAGTATGGTTTTTTAGGTAGAGGGACACATCCCCGTGAAACATTAGCTAATTTATAGTTGTATTTAGATCAAATAATAATTATCTTATGCATTGATAATAATTTTACTATGTACAATTCATAATAGTATAATACCAATTTAAAAGTAGTTAATAATTCTTAAATAGTTATTTGCCACCATCTTAACTAGTTCACATGTTGTTAATCTATGCAACCATCTAATTCTCATTATGATAGCATCTTAACCAATAATCATATTGTCGTTAAACACAACCATCTAACTCTCATTTATGGGCTTCAACTTGCTCATATATACTAGTCTAACTAGTATAAGAGGTTAACTATACTAATTGTCACCAATGTTGACGGGCATTTGGCTAGTTCTGTTCAACATGTGATTGATTCAAATTCCGCTAGGTTAGGCAAACTAATCTATGCTAACAGGTTTACTAGGGATACCACACACAAATATAGGGATGCATCCCCTGAGTTTCCACACAAAGTGCTCCTTGAAAAAAAAGATAGTAGTCTAATCAATAACTCTTATATAGTGCAACCTACACTAATTGTATGCACTGACTTACATTTGTTAAGAGGCAACCTAAATGTACAAGAGGACTAATAAAAAAATGGAGGATAAGTTAGCCATTCTTTCCTAGCAAGCATGCACTTTTATCTTTATTAAATTTGCCTTGAGATGACAAAATGACAATGATGATAATACTATACTTGGCATATATTCATATCAAAACACATAAATTCAACCATATCACACAAGTACCATAGTAAGTCGATTTGGAACTGAGATAGTGCAACAAACCTTTTTGAAAGGGTAAAACAACATCAATAAAGGAAAAATCTCAAGGCATTACTTAAAACATAATATCAAAACAGAGTAATTTTTCTCAAAATCTACATATAGAAACTATTCATATAACTTACTGTTTGTATATGCTTTTTAGAATTGGTGATTGTAAACTTGGACTGACTTTGCCTTGATACCAATGTAAAGATGTTTAAAATGTTTAACTGCATCCTAGTGAACTGATGTAACTAGGCCAGCTAGGAGACTGATATAAATAGCCTCATGTAACATATACGAATGACCTGTATAATGGTATTGTACTGGTTTGTATGAGTAACCAATAAAAAATTGACATCAGACAGGTATCTACTATATTTAAGCCATCCAAGTTATTAATGAGCCAGGACCATCCGCATTTCGATCACATAAAGATAGTAATGAATGTCAAATGGCGAGGGAGGAGTGTGTAAATTTCGACAACACCAGGGATTGTAATGAATCTCAAATGGTGTGGACCACGGGATGTTTGGCCTCGCAAGGAATGTCTATACGAAGTGAAATGGCATACTTATTCGATATATATACAAGTGAAACGGCATAATTCGATATATATCATAGTGGAACGGCATAATTCGATATATGTCTTAGTGAAAGGCTTACTTACTTCGGGATTTCAGGATGGTCGTTTGCAAAATTAACAGCTGCAAACTTGACAAACGCATAGAGTTCCTCTGTACTAAGACCTCTAAGATCCAACGGTCCTCCTGGAAAATTCACTGCCTTGCTCAGGTACCCTCTTTCATTCAAATGCTCTAGAAACTGAACCCACTCCGGCCACGGATGCTCCAAAGAACCGGAAACACCGTCTACCTTCCTTTGCATCTTCATCTTCTTCTTCTTCTTCTGCTGCTCAGCTTTCACACTTTTCTTCTGTTTTTTAGATGAAATGGAAGTGAGACTAGGAACCTCCTCGTTATTATTATAAATTGAGCTTTCACTTTTCTTCTGTTCTTTAGAGAAAATGGAAGTGAGACTAGGCACACCCTCGGTATTATTATCAATTGAGCCTTTCTCGGACTCGACAAAACTTAGAGACTTCTGATTTTTTATTTTTACCAGCGATGAATTCCTTCGATTGAGTTTCTTTATTTTCTTCTCCAAATCATCTATATTTTCCCTTAATTTATTAATTATTTCGCACTGAGATTCCAGCTGGCTCTTTAATTTTTTGACCTGTTCTTCTGGTGAAAGATCGCTTAGGCCTTCAACATCCAACGCTAGCCGTTTAGTCTCCACTATTTCATCAACGCCGATGGCTTCTCTGAAGAGTAAATCAATGGACTTCCTCTGAGATGAAATTGTGACAGCGGAACCCTCAGCTTCATTTGTTTCCTTTGCATCAAGTTCTGAAAATTCATCATCTTGAGATTCACCGAACTGTACAGGATTGGCGCTGAAAAATCTGAATCCCCACTGTAACTGCAAAGGAACAAACGCGCTGGGGGGTGTGTCATTGCCACTGAAACCACGAGGATTTTCTGACCAAAACAATGAATACTTCTGCGGATTTTCGGACAAAAACGAGCCGATTTTTCTAGGGCTTGTGCTGGTATTCAGGTGCCGAAGAAGCGACAGGTATTGCTGAGCTCTGCGCGCAACCGAGCTGCTTTGAATGAACATTTTTTAATAACAAAACCCTAATATAATCGGATTATAATTCAGGGTTTTGTAGCAATGGACACGTAACTATGCATCATCCACTGCAGCCTCAGCCAGTCCCATTCCTACCGTTCAAAAAATGCCCGGAAGCCCGGCGCAAGCATATTTGATGTAGATACTGAGGGTTAGGGTTTAAGCAGCGTGCGAACTTCAAAGGGTTTAAGGTTCAACAGAGAGATTGGGAACAACGTGCAAAAACTCAAAACCCCACTTTGTTAAAAGTTATATGACATATTTTTTATGTTTTGGGGTTTAGAATGAGTGGTTTGTTATATTTAACGTTCGTAGGAACACACTCATAATGTACGAAGTACCATTGCAAAAACTCAAAACCCTACTTTGTTAAAAGTTATATCACATATTTTTTTATGTTTTGGGGTTAAGCATGAGTGGTTTGTTATTTTTGTTTGGGTTAAATATTTGTAATGGGATATTTAGGATGTTTCCGCGTTTGCTAAGTCATTAGTTGTCATAAATTACTGGTTAATGGTTAACTTGTAAGCTACTAGCACGGTTATAGTGGTAGTCACCAGCTTTGAACTTAAATTTTACTTTGATAATCTAACTAGTTATCAATTTTTTTTATTTTTAAATCTATAAATGTTAATTACGTTGGAGACATTTTCTCTATGGACTTTTAAGCCTAAACATTGTTACCCAGGTTTCCTTAAGATTAGTTTGTTGGAACTGCAGGGGTTACCCATAGAGACGAGAACCTGGGTTGGGGCCTATTGCGGAAGGTAGAGACATAATTTGCCTCATAGAAACACATGAGCATGAAGGGTGTAAGACACCTTTGTTTGAAGGGTACTGGAAGATAGCAGTGTGGAACAAGGCAGCAGGGAATGGCAAAGGGCACGGGGGTATCATGGTATTAGTAAGAGAAAAAGAAGGTCGTTTCATTCAACTAGAAAAAGAAGACCCAAATAAGCAATTTGTTTGGCTTAAAATATCAGAAAATGGAAATCACATTAGAATTGCAGCATGCTATTTTGCGCCGCAAGTTTCAAAAATCTACAAAAGTAGAGGGCTTGACCACAAAGATCCCTTTGTAGCCCTAAAAACATATATTGCAATATATTCTCAGCTAGGTGAAGTCCTTATAGTGGGGGATTTCAATGCTAGAACTGCAAGTGAACAAGCTAGCATTCTTTGTTGTAAAGAAGACAATGACCCTATCTGGCTTACAGAAGAGAGTAATCATCAGTGGGAACGAATTTCAAAGGATAAAGGCTGCAATCTATTTGGAGAACAACTTCTTATGCTATGTGGGGCCTTCGATTTAGTCATTTGTAATGGTTTGACTAGATGGGAAAAGTCTGGTAATTTCACTTGCAATACTGACAATGGAGCAAGTTCAGTAGATTATGCAATTTGCTTGCATAGTTTGTGTGAGAAAATGGAGGAAGTGTTGTTGGAGATCAAATTTGGGATTTAAAATCAGATCACAAGCCAATCTATTTAAGTTTCTCTTGGACCGGAAAGAAGCAATTAGGGTCAAAAAATCAGTGTGTTCAACAAAATCCCCCAAAGGGCAGGATTCTCTTGAATCCAGAGAATTGTAATACCTTCAAAATAATGCTATAGAGGCTCTTCAAGAAGGAGGAAATCCCATCTCATGGCCTTCATAGTCACAGATTAACACATTTAATTCAAAGCGCACTTGCGGAGTGCAAAAGAGCAAAAATTAAGAAGTCTGAAACAAATTGTTTTCCGGTTAATGCTTGGTTTGACGAGGAATGCAAAAAGGCAAGGAGAAGGTGGAAGGAATCACACACGGATAACATAAAGCTCAAAGCTTACAAGTAGATAGTAAAAAAGAAAAAAGTTGATTTCATGGTTTCAAGGAGAGAAGAACTAATCTTCCTCGGGAAAAATAACCCCAAATTATTTTGGAAGGAGCTCCAATCGAAAAAGGTGCAAACTGAAAACAACATTACAGCTTCTAAATGGTTTGACTATGCAAGACAACTTTATGAGCACGATCCCAAGGTTGACTCTCCTCCCTTGGTCAACACAGACACAAAACTCTTCACGGTGCAAGAAGTAGAGATGGGTATCAAGAAGTTGGGCGCTGGAAAAGCAAAAGACTTAGATGAACTCCAAGCAGAGTATCTAAAGTGGGGCTTAAAATTTCTTTCACCTCACATCACAAAAATTTTCAACAACATCTTACAGCAGGGGTTCCCCACAGATTGGACAACTAGTATGGCAATACCTATTTTCAAGAGTGGTGACGTCAATAATCCTTCCAATTATAGAACCATAATGATAAACCCCTTGTTTGCAAAGTTATTTGGAAGCATGTTGGAAAAGAAAATTAGCAAGTGGGCAGAAGAAAGAAATAAACGTGCTAAAGGGCAAGCAGGTTTTAGACCTAAACATTCCACGGTTGATCATTGTATAACTTTAAGGCACATCATTGAAAAAGGTTGGGAAAATAAGGAAGAAGTTTTTTGTTGCTTTGTTGATTTCAGAAAAGCCTTTGACACGGTTCCTAGGGATAAGCTTTGGGGAAGAATGGAGGAACTCGGGGTTCCCAAGCATTTGAGAGCAGCTGTGCATAGGTTGTATGAAGAGGTGAAAGTCAAAATCAGAACTTCAGCTGGCATTTCTGAAAGTTTTAGAAGCGATATCGGGGTCAAGCAAGGTTTCCCATTGTCTCCTACCCTTTTTAGGTTATATATTGACAAGCTTGAAGAGTGGCTAAATTCGCAAGGGGGTGACGGTATCCATTTGGGCAAGTTCGTTATCAGGCTTCTTTTGTACGCAGATGACCTTATATTGATTGCTAAATCGGCTCTTGGTTTGCAAGAGCATTTATGTTCCCTTGAGCATTTTTGTAGAAGGGTTGGGATGCAAGTCAATATTAGCAAAACGAAAGTAGTGGTTTTCTCTAACAAAAGAAAGCATAACCAACATAAGTTCTATTTTGAAGACAACATTCTGGAAGAAGTTGCAGACTACAAATACCTCGGAATTGACTTCAACAGAAACTTAAGTTGGGATGGTTGTAGAAAGAAAAGAACTTTAGGGGGTTGGAAAACATTTTATGCTCTTCAAAACAGGTGTAGAGAGGCAGAGCTGTGGGACTGGAAAACCACTCTAAGTATTTTTGGGCTTCTAGTGATTCCGGTGATTCTCTACGGTTGTGAACTGTGGGCCAGCAGCACAACCAAGATGCAGTGGAAACAAATTGAGAAAATTCAGAAACGTTTGATTACAAACAGATTCAAAATTAAAAGTGCAATTCCTTATGCTATCATGTTAAGTGAAACAGGGGCTGCTCCTGTTGAAGCAATTGCTATGGTGCGAGTCATAAGGTATCTGAAAAAAAATTGAGCAAATGGAAGAGGGTAGATGGCCTAAGGTGATGTTTAGTGACAGATTGTGCAAAAGATAGAAGACTTGGATGCAGCGAAATAACAAATGGTTTAGTAAATGGGGTATTTGCTTGAACATGTGTCCTACAAACAGTAAAGAGATAAAAACTTTTGTTATGGATAAATTCCACAAACATACTTGGAAGAAAGAGCTAGAGAGAAAGAAGAAGTACTACATGGAAGAGTTTAACCCCACGCATAACCATCAACAAAAGGCGTACATAGGGGCTAATATTTCTTGGAGATCTAAAATTCTTGTTGCTCAATTAAGGACTAATTCTCATCAACTCCGTTGTGAAACAGGGCGCTGGAAAAGGCCAAAAGAAATGTGGGAAGAAAGAGTATGTATTTTTTGCTCCTCCGGAAAAGTGGAAACAGAAAAACATTTAATTCTAGAATGTGAGGCCTTTAAAGACACCAGGGAAAACTATGCAGGTATTCTGGCAACTAATTCTTGGGATAAGCTATTCAGCGAAGAGTTTGTCGATAAGTTGGGAGTGATCATTGTAAAACTTCACAGGAAAAGCGTTGAATACAAGAGTCAGATAGAGAAGCAATCTGTCCCATAGGCTATTTCTAGCCTCGTGGACATTAAAAATTCTTTCTTTCTTTCTTTCTTTCGTTTTCGTCTTTTTTCATCGAGTAAGAAGCTTACTTGTAAAGTCTTTTTTGTGTTGTTTTGCATTTTTTTTAAGCTAGGGTTCACACTAGGCTACGCTACATGTATGTTTATCTTACAGAACTGATAATGGCGGGGTTGTTCGCTGACTTGTCTTACGGTGTCGTGTCGTGTGGGTGGAGGTATTGGTTGTGCTAGTGCAAATCTCCAACTATTGTCGAAGGCCTCCTCTAGCAGTGTCTAGTCGCTCGCCAATTTCAGGGACTTCCTTCTGGGAAACCCCAGTATTTACAGATACAAAGAACTCGCAGATGCCACCGCCCAATTCACCTCTAACATTGTTCCCTATGAAATAGGTAACCTGACCTCAAAACGGGAACTCTAACCCAAAAAGACTAAAAAAACATGAAAAAACACCCAAAAAAAAAAAAAAAAAAGTGTATTCCATTAAACACTTGGTTTTTTTTTTAGGTCAAATTTGAAGAAAAAACACCCTCAAAACAAAACCAGTGGATACTGGAATAACCAAAAAAAATTATTGTGTCATGTTTGCCTTGGGTGTTGTGTTATCAGAGCTCTTGTATGTGTACAAACCGATAAGGTATGTGGCGGATGAGGGCGAGCTTATACAGAGCCTGAATATTATTGTTTCATTGGATGGGGATAATTTTGCAGGGAGGCTGAGGAGATGGATGGATCCTCAGCTCAGGGACTCTTTTCATGTAGATTGTGCAGAGAGGGTAGCGATACTTTGCTTCTTTCCTGTGTGGATTTGGACCCCGGAAAGAGGCCTGGTACAAGATTTGTTGCAGGGGAGTTGTCCAGAGTGTTTATCATGTCGAAACAGTGGTCCGAGCGAATGAATGCCAATAAAACATGGGTCAGTGGCACCTTCGAGGCCCGATAGAGCGATATGTGTTTTCTAAATATTCCAAAGTGAATGAGTTGGATTATATTGGTTTGTATTTCTTTGAACATTGTTGTACAACAAAAGGGAGAGAACAAACCATGAGATATAATGATCCGAAGACTTCCTGTAAATATGGTTTGAATGGATCATTTCGATAGATTATAAGGAGGATATTCAAGTGTTTTAGATCTTTTATGAGCACCACTTTGAAGCCTAGCCAGAGCTTAGACCTGTTGAGATGAGATCTACCAATGCTGAAGAAATGTTTAACTGTAAGTTTTTCTTTAATTCGTTGTGGGATGTATGATTCGGATGCCCCATTCAAATTTTTTAGACCTATAAGGCAATTGTATTCTTGATCAAGAAAGTAATAAAAATTCAAAATACAGAATACTTTGTTTGATCTTTAAATGTGTATTTTATGATGCATATATTTATATGTATTCGCTTCAGTTGAATTCCTGGAGTTTTAGCTTTCCAAGTTTAAAAGCAGTGTTCATGCAGATGTGCCTACTAGGAAACTTTCTAGTAGGAAATTGAGTGTGAGTTGCATATTTTATATTAATTGAATCTCTCTTTAATACAACTTTTCTTATTTTTATTAATTTTTCACGTGCCATTACTCCATTGCCCGCCCCTTTGGGTTCAGGGTTCGAGTCTCCTGGAGCTGGGAAATGAATTACTTACTGTCTAGTTCTGCTTTCCTGTTTGTTGTCCTCCTGCAAACCAGCACTGTTAGTTGTTGATTATTCGAGCCCATTTGTTTATTTTCCTAGTCCCAGATTGATTATCCCAACCTGCAGCAGCCAGGGGTTCTTCATTCCATCCGGGGGTTTATCAATCCATAAAGCAATACCCATTAAGTTCATCGTCTCCAGTTTTTGGAAGAGAGATCGATCCGGGCAACAAGAGAGAGAGAGGTGTGCAACAATAGAAAATATATCAGGAGGTATAGAGACAGGTAAGGCAAGCAGCAAGTTCTTCGATGATGAGCAGGTCGGTTATTCAACCCACTCACTGTGGGCTTGAGTTGAACGTCCCACCCGTGTTCTGTTCTACCTGTTTTGGGTATTCTTTAGGTTAGTAAAAGAAAATACTACAGTTATATGGTAGTTTGGGATTGTTTTCGTGAAGAATGTATGCTTCAGTAAGCCATGCTAACGCCCCTCCTCCTCTTCCCCACACCCATTGGGCGCACCTCCTCCAATAGCGGCAACCATGAAGGGCAAAGGTGAAGTGGATTGGCTCAACCTTCCATGCCCAATCGCTTATGATGAGATTCAACACGAAGTTATGATGCCATTGAAGCCTAATCTTTTGAAGGGTTGTGCTTTGATTTCACAAAGGCTCTTGATTAGAAATTTTCTGTAAGTCACAATGTATTCATGGGTTCCACCGAAGTTCCTTCTCAGTCAATCGATATAGTAAATTTCCATCTGCGCATTACGATTTTGGTGCCAATTTCATGAACCCAAAGTGCATGCATGTTGGATGAATATTTACTGACCGCAGAAAGCTTAGTGCAAGAGTTAAGTGGGACTTGACAGACAATCTAACAATGAAATTCAAGGCACAGCTGACTATTGACCTTTCCAATACAATGAACTATGTTGGCAATTTGACCTTAAGTACGGAAATATGAAACACTGCCTAGCAGCAATTGAAAGCGGGTCCTCATGATGTGCAGGAGCTCGTTGTTTTGATGTTGGAAGAGAATGGAAATATCGGGTTCATAACAGAAAAAGGTGGTCATCTCTTGTAGGATGCTATCCATATCATGTAAAAGGCTCTCCATATCATGTAGAATGCTCTCCATATATAGTATAAGGATCTCCATAGTAGGCTCAGTTTGCGGAATCTGACCATTATCCTCATAACATCCTCATAACATCATTCAACAGTTCCATCACCAGAGCGATCACACGACTACTTCTGGCGTTGCCGGATAAAACAATGTGTTCAAAAAAGTCATTTTGAAAGCCTTGATAGAGATGATTAAAAAATTATTTCCATTCCCTTAATTTCTTGGAGAGTCTCGTGGGATTGCACATGATACTGTCAAGATAGCTTTGGCATGATCCCTCTGAGCGATCGAGTAGGTTGTTTGCCTCCTTAAGCGAATTTTGTAGCAACTGCAACCAAATCTTCACCATCTCTCGGGGCTCTTTTTGTTCATATCCAAAGAAGGCACTATCTCGTAGAATATATAATATATATATATTTTTTCATGGTAAATTATTTTAGTGGATGTTAGTCTCTTGTCTCACAAAAAAGGATATTTTACACATTAATTTTGTGTTTATTATTATTAAGGAGGGTACAAGGAGAGAGGGGAAGATGGAGAAAGAGAGAGGAAGTGAGGTGGGTAGGGGGAGAAAGAGAGGTGGGAAGGGTGTTGAGTGAGGGAGAGAAGACGAGAAAGAGGGAGAGACGAAGCTTGGGGGAGGGGGTGGCAAGGATATTTGTGAAGGAGGTATTGAGATAGGGAGGAAGGGATAGGGGAGGAGAGGGTGGAAGGTGGAGAGAGAGAGAGAGAGAGTGAGGAGGTAGAGAGAGATAGGGATGAAGAGAGAGAGAGAGAGAGAGAGAGAGAGAGAAAGAAAGAGAGAGGAGGTAGAGTGAGATAGGGATGAAGAGAGAGAGAGAAAGAGAACCTTAATTCGATGGTGTTGGAGAGATATAATGAGATGGTTTTGTTTCCCATGAACAAACCCGTGCTTGGGACCAAAAGGAAGTTACATATACATACTTATCTAGAATATAATGAAGCCCTGAATTGCAGCATTTGGTTGTCATTTGCTCTGATATATTTTCTACACTAAAGGAGATCCACTTGCACAATAACATTGGAGGTTTTGAGTTCATGTCAAGACCTCCTTCCACATAATACAAGAATTGCATAAATAGAGTTACATATGTGTTGAGCGAAAGAGATGGAGTGTGATGAGTTTGGGGTTTTAGTGGATAGGCATGATCAAAGAGTGCTCTTACAAACTTCAATTATTTACTTTTGATTGAATGTTTGCCCATCCCACTCACCTAGAGTTATTTTTGTTTTTTAATTTTAATTAAAAAAACATTTTTATTCTACTAGAATAAGAGTTTTCAAATTCAGTGATTTTGTTTTTCAATTTATTTTTCCCAAATCTTCTATTCCTTCGACGTTCCTTTGCACCTCATGGTGCAATTGCTAGTCTTACTAGTTTTCAATTCTTTTAATCTTAAATCTATAAAAAAATTTAGCTTGTGAGTCACTGATACTGACCTAGGGATTAAAGTGGTAGTTGCTAGCTTTGAACTTAAACCCGATCTTGATAATCCACACAAGCTACCAATTCCCTTAAATCTATTTAAGAATAAATGAAATTATTAATCTCTCCAAAATATATATAAATAAATTATTATTACTTTTTATTAATGTTTAATATAAATAAATTTAAATTAAGTAAGTAAAATAAATAAATTAATATTGTATTTTTGGTATATTATTGGACTTTAATTATGAATACTTATTATTAATATAGTAATAATATTAACATTTCTACTTAGTAATCCGTGTTGAGCAGATGACCTTTCATGTATAGATATGTTTGTAGATTTATCTTATATTTATCATCCTCAAGAACAGGTGTCTTTCATTCCTACAACTAACTAATGGATTTCACCATTATTCAAGTTTTCAATTGCAGGTGACAAGTGAATGCGTCCTGATATCATTTTTGTATGTTTTAGCTTCATGCTCTATCTTTGTTGTTGTACTTACCATCCCCAAGAACAAATACCAGTGCAATTAACACTTGGTCTTCACCATTTCCTAAGCATTCAACTATGTATGACAAGTGAATGAGTCTTCATATCGTTTATGTAGGCTTTAAAATCATGCTCTATGTATGTTGTTATATCATATGGTTTTGTGACAAATACTATGATCAATTTCATTGTTGTAAAACTTATGCAAACATTACAAACAACAAGTTTTTTATGCTAAAAAATTGGTCTTTGCTATAAATGTAGAATTTACTATACACCATTTATCTGGATTTATAAATTTTAAATTTTATTAAATACAACATTTATATAGAACTCTCATGTGTGTGTGTGTGTGCGGTGAGTCGATGATTTGTTGGAGTAACGTGGGTGAGACCCAAAGATCAAATCTAGTGGCTACCGCTATAATACCAAGAATTCAAACCCAATGGTTGCCACTATAACACCAAGGGTATATCCAATGGGCTATAAGCCAGATATACCAAGAATTTGTGACTTAGCAAGAGTCAAGACTCCACAAGGGTGGGGTAACCTACTCCTTGAGTGTTATCATAATGAGCCAAAAATGTCCCCCTTTAGGATTTGAAACCAGATGGAGGGGATAACATCACATTGTGCCAACCACATGATCATCACACAAGAAGACCTCTCTTATTAGTATTAAATAAGATTAGATTTACCTAAAGAGTATGAGTATACATAACTTCGACTTTAATCATTAAAAGACATGTCGCCCTAAATCCAACACAACTCGTTTCACTCAAAACCGACATCGGATGCTCCTGATCGATTTGTCAAACAATTATAAATTTTAAAATGAGTTTGTAGGGATGCCTAGTCAGGAGCCCGTACGTTGATTGGCCAATGATTGGGCAAGGTGACTATGCCTCACATTAGCCAACAGGATGAGGACAAGTGGAATTGTCAATTGGATTGGATTGGTAAGTTTCTATTGGTTCGAATGTGTTTGGGTGGACCTGTTAGGAGGAGCCACGTGGTCCAATCCCTAGCTTCCACGTGGCATCCTAATAGCCATGTTAAATTTTGTTTGAGGTCGAGGTGCCTCTGCAAGGTTCAAATGCGAGACCTCCTGCCTGCCAGCCAAGCTCTCCATTGGCTCGCCTGTGATGGTTCTTAACCTCTATGGTTCGAAATTTTTATTTGAAGTTTAATTGAAGCAGAGTCGAGGGTCGGGACCGGGGTTAACCCTAGACCCCAGTCCACCCAACCACACCACGTGGCAAGTAGATGGGGTCTAGGGTTAACCCCAACCCGAACCATATATTATAGATGATATCCCAAATTTTGAAACCACATATCATTAAACCGACGAGTAATGTGGTTTATACAATGCAAACCATATGTTATATTTTAAACCTAAGTCCTGGAGCGAACAAGGTTCATCTCTGATGATTAGGCTTATACGCAGGCACATGTAACGGTTTGTTAAAGGTTTAATGTCATGGTTAATGGAAAATAGGAGAGGAACCTACCTTGGGAAGGGTTCCCGCAAACCTAACCAAGGTGGGCTTCAAAACCCAACCCAATAGAAACTGAAGTTCAAACAATCAGCGCGAATTGCAAAACCAACCCCGGATCTGACGGGTAATATTGCGCCACTTGGTGCATTTTGTCTAGTTCACGGCTGATCGAGTGCATTTAAACGTTCGAAAATTTGCACCCGATGCATCGGGAATGTCGCCGGCACGGGGGAAATTTTTCACTCCACGTGGCCGCAAAAGTTGAAAATTGTAGAAAAAGTTGCAAGTGGGTTCAAATTGGAGGACAATTGGCATAAAAACTTCTATGGAGCATAACTCAGTCAATCTTTTACCTTTTGAAGTGCAAAAAGAGCCCAGCTAGGGTTTTTTTACTGTTCTGGAGTCATTGGAAACATTTTTTTAGCATTTTGAGCACTATAACTTGATGTAAACACATGTTTTTTAGCATAATGAAAGAGGCCCAACATTAGAAGTTGGACCAAGAGATGTAGCCCAGGATGGGTGAACTCCTTCATCATTTGTTGTCTTGTGTATATTGTTATGGTACTGATGTCTTCTTTATTTTCTGCAAAACTGAGTTATTAAAGCATGTTAATGTGTTAATGAAATTGACATAACTGACTAAAACCCCTAAATATTTCACTTGCAATTTTCACCAGAAACTCTCAAGTTTTTATATACATATCAGTTTGGTATTAGAGCACTTGGTTCTTAGTTTGCTTTGAGGGTTTAATTTTTGTTGCAATTGTTTCAGATGCTTACAAGGTTGAAGCTCAAAAGAGGAGAAGGAAAACTTGTGGTTGCTAGTCCTTAAGTTAGGTCAAGGTCAAGGAGAGCACATTTGCCACAATCTCCACCACAAATTTTAGCTCAAGTTTCAACAAAAGCTTCACCAGTCATGGCACGTGAAGGAGAGCCTAACAATATGTAGAAATTTGAATAACTAAGATGAATTATTCACCGAGATTATCCTGATTACACACTATTTAAGCTTCATGCATAATACATAACCTCTTCTACAATTGATCATCAATTTGCAGAAATAGAAGCAGTCGCATGCGCACATTAAAACATAATCAAGCACACATATAACACAATATGTAATGGGAAAGCTAATAGCTGAAAACCCCCAACTATCTATATATTATAATGATAGAGAACATGTAACAATACATAGCACAAAGCTCCTCACAACTCTCAGCACTATCTCACATGCTACACACAAACTAGCTCAGATATAGAACAAGTCACAAGTTCAAATCTCCTCCACAAGTTTGCCTGCCTCTACTGCGCAATCCAAGATGTATAATGATAAGATCCAAGTTCGAATCCCACTAGCTTGTACTGCGCAATCCTCATTGGCAATCTCAATCAATGTGTGTGCAAATCTCATGCACAGCTATAGTCACAACTGATAGTAGACTCACCCTTTCACCCACCTCTAACACTGGTCTCCACTGAACTGTCCATGCATTGCACTTAACTGATGTATTCTTTAGTTGATTTATGAGTTAATAATTAGTGAATTAATTAATAATTAATTCACACCACTCATCACTAGTGTATTTGTCAGTTAGACTAAATACAACTAGTTCAACTAAGTTAAACCGAACACAACTCCACCAACTGTCTCATCAACTCCACCAAACTCCGCCACATGAGTTCTAACTGAAGTCAACCATGCAATAGCTCAACTAACCCTTAGGAAAAGTGTATTTCCTTCTGTCAGCTGCATGTGCCACATCCAAGCATCAAACCGAAGTGCTCCAAGAGGATAAGATAATGTTTATAGTCTAAATATTATTAAGGGTTAATAATATTTGACTGTTCTATTTTTAGCCTAGCAGTCTAAAAATAGAAACCGCCCAATGTCTAAAAATAGAGGTCCATCTATTTTTACCAACTCGACCAATCATCCATAAATAGCATCCTGCAACTCATTGACCATGATCCATATGTCTAAAAATAGACATAGTCTAAAAATAGACTTTGCGCCAAAAATAGCCTGCGGGCCCACTTAGTGAAGGCGACTTCATTTCACTAAGCTCCATCATCTTTTTGCATTTTCAACACTCCATCTCAACAAGATATGGATTATCTGCAACCCCTATCCTGCCTCTGTGGAATTCTAACTTGCTCCTGGTGAGCGCCTTCGTCAAGATGTCAGCATCCTGATCCTCCGTGGGAACATATGAAAGTAACATGATTCTCCGTTGAACACAATCTCTGATATGATGGTATCTGATGTCGATGTGTTTGGATCTATCATGAAATACTGGATTAGCTGAGAGTTTAATGCAACTCTGGTTATCACAATAAATCACAGTAGGCTCCAAGTGTGACCCGAACAACCCGACCAAGATCTTCCTCATCCATATGGCCTCGCATGCAGCCAAGCTTGCTGCCATATACTCAGCCTCTGCTGAACTGAGTGCCACGGATCTCTGCTTCCTGCTGTACCAAGAAACTGCTGTCGACCCGATACTGAAGATCCCTCCAGATGTTCTCTTTCGGTCCGTTGGGCTCCCTGCCCAATCTGCATCCGTGAAGCCACACAGCTTCACCTCATCCTCCTGTCTGTACCACAAACCATATCCCGATGTGCCTCTAAGATAACGCAATACATGCTTGCCTGCCTTCCAGAAGAGCTTGGTAGGCTTAACCATAGCTTGCGAAAGCTGGTTAACAGCATAGCATATATCGGGTCGTGTATTGACCAGATACATAAGCGACCCCACCAACTTTCGATAAACAGTGGCATCCACTACCTCCGCCGAAGTAGCATCCTCCTTCCTCCAACCTCCAGGAAGAGGAGTATCAACAGGCTTGCAGCCATGCATGTTGAACTTCTCCAGTATCTCCTGGGCATACTTACTCTGAGAAACAAACAGTCCATCACTGCGCTGCCAAATTTCCAATCCCAGGAAATAATGGAGGAGGCCCAAGTCCTTCATCTCAAACTCTCTAGGAAGATCCTCCTTGCATGAAAGTATCAACAGCTCATCACCCGTCAAAATCAAATCATCTACATAAAGTACAATGATCAGCAACTTACCCTCCACCACAATCTGGTATAGGTTAGGATCCGCCTCACTCTTGGAGAATCCAAGTCCAGTGAAATAACTGTCAATCCGTGTGTACCAAGCACAAGGTGCTTGTTTCAACCCATACAGTGCTCTCTTGAGTCTGCACACATGCGACTCACTGCTGAAGATCTCGAAACCTTCGGGCTGCTCTATGTACACCTCCTCCTCAATGACTTCGTTGAGGAACGCAGTCTTCACATCCATCTGATGAATGTGCCACCCCATCTGTGCTGAGAGAGCTAGGATCATCCGTATGGAAGAATACCTTGCGACAGGTGCAAAGGTATCCTCATAATCGATCCCCTCTATCTGTGAGAAGCCTCGGACAACAAATTTTGCCTTGTACTTCTCCACACTCCCGTCAGCCGCTTGCTTCACTTTGTAGATCCATCTCGAACCCACCACTGATTTCCCCTCCAGTCTTGGGACAATCTCCCATGCACTGTTTTTGACAATCGAATCATACTCTTCCACCATGGCATCTACCCATGCGGGGTCCTCCACAGCTTCCTCGAAAGAGGATGGCTCTGTCACGACACATTTGCTCACAAGAGCCATGTATCCAGTGTACCGCCCCGGTGACTGTCTCTATCTGAGCTGTGCTATAGGTGGTCCTACAACCTTCTCTGCATCTTGAGCCAGTCGCTCAGCTTCTGTAGTGTGCTTCCACCCTCTGATGGTTGGCGCTGCACGAGTGGTCTCTTCCACTCCATGAACTTCCTCTTGTGGCTGATCCACATCCTGAAGCTCATCCTTAAGAACTAATAGCTCCTCATTTGCATGCAAGTGTGGCTCCCTCTCAAGCGAACACTTCATGGCTTTCTCCTCCTGAAATTTGATATCCCGTCGCACAACAGTCTTGCGACTGTCTGGAAAATACACACGATAGTTGTGGGGCGTATCAGTGTACCCCACAAATATCCCAACCTCTGCGGTCGGCTCCAGTTTCTTCCTAGCATCCTTCATCACATGCATGTAGACAGGTGAACCAAAAATCCTCAAATGGGAAATATGAGGCCTCTTACCAGAAAACGCCTCCTCGAGTGTACTCATGCCAAGTATCGTGTGAGGACAACAGTTCTACACATATATTGCAATATTGCATGCCTCCGCCCACAAGTGAATGGGTAGGCCCTGATCATGCAACATCGCCCGTGCAGCACCCACAATCGTTCTGTTCTTCCGATCAGCAACCCCGTTCTGCTGTGGGTTATGAGGTGCTATGAGCTCTCTTCGAATTCCTTCTGCGCTGCAAAAGTCCTTGAATTCGCCAGAGATGAATTCGCCACCATTGTCGCTCCTAAGAGCCTTCACCTGCTTCCCCGATTCCTTCTCAACTAGCGCCTTGAACTCACAGAACTTTGAGTATGTCTCGCTCTTCTTCTGCATGAAGAAGATCCAGCACTTCCGAGAAAAATCATCAACAAAGATCACATAGTACCTGTGCTTTGTTGTCGAAACTACTGAGAAAGGTCCACACACGTATGTGTGAATTCTCTCAAGGATCGTCGTGGCGCGACTATCCTTCTCGTGAAAGGTGGCTTTCACAAATTTTCCCAAGGTACACCCCTTGCACTGATCTGACTGCGCAAGAGTGCCCTTAGGAAGCCCAGTAGAAATCTGCTGCAGTATCTTCAAAGCTCCATGGTGAAGGTGGCCCAATCTCCGGTGCCACAACTCGCCATCATCCCGACTCACCACTCCTTCTACCTTGCATGCCATTACTGCGCACCCATCTACCTGCAATCAATAAAGGTTCTGAACTCGAACCCCTATCCTTCGGGTCTCACCAGTTACCTTACTGCGCAGGAAAGCCTTTCCCTCGCTAAAGACAACATCATATCCCTTGTCTTCTAACATCGCCACAGAGATAAGATTCTTCTTCAATCCTTGAACATGCATCACTTCCTTCAATACGAAGGGTTTACCAGACTCCCTCTCAAAGGAAATGGTACCGATACCGGTCGCACTGTATCTACCATCATCGCCCATCTCGATGTGCACTCCAAGATCTTTCTCATCCAGATCTGAAAACAAATCTCGATCTCCTGTCATGTGAAAAGACGCACCACTGTCCAAGAACCAAATTGAACCCATCACACTTGATACCAAGCATGCGATTAGCGAAAAATCCAGCTCAAACTGCGAGGCTAAGGCCTCTCCCGCTGCAGATCCAACAACATGCTTATTTTTCTTCTTCTGCGGACAATTTGTGGCATAATGTCCGTGCTGGTGACAGTGAAAGCACTTCACCTTGGACATGTCCTGCTTCTTGCCTTTCGCACCAGAATGAGAAGCTTTCTTGCTCTTCCCCTTCTTTGCTTTGGCAGCCAAAGCGCAATTTTCTTCATCAGATGCCTTTGATGAAGGTCCGTCCCTGGTACTCCGCCTTATCTCCTCTTGCATGAGATCCGACCAAAGTCGCTCCCATCCTGGCAATTTCTCCCGACCATTGACAGAGTCCTGATAGGAATTCCAACTCTTCGGAAGACCAAGGAGAGCCAAGTCCACCAAGTCCTCCTCATCTACAGTCACCCCCACACTTCCCAGCTCATCCCTGCATTGGGTGAACTTCGTGAGGTACTTGGGTATACTGTCGCCTTTCTCCATTTTATGTTTCTGAGTTTATCCTTGAGCGCCAACTTCCTTTGGTAGCTCTTGCTTTGGAATAAATCTTTCAACGCTTTCCACATCAATTATGGAGAAGTTTTTCCATGCAGGCTGGATACAATGTGATCCTTCACGCCCTCCAACAGAATCCTTCGACATTTTGCTGTCTTCTTTTGCCAAGCCTCAACTTGAGTAGCATCAGTAGGCTTTGGGACTTCAGCATCTATGAACTCCTTCAGCCCATTGTCATCTAACACCGCCTCCATCCTGTCCTTCCATGCAACATAATTCGAGCTGCCCTCAAGGGCATACTCCAATCGCAATCCGTTGAAAGACATTTTGATTTCGACACCAAGAAAACACTGCTGCAAATTCGAATTCCACCAGCTCAAAACTCAACCGCTTCTGATCTGTGAGAACAAAGTATTTCTAGCACAGAGATCGACTGTAGGGGCATTTACTGGATATATCACCTTTCAAATAAAGGATGGATCCAGAGGCTACCTGGCCCGCTTACAGACTCTGTCTACCGAAATAAATTGTAATCACTGTAATAGATCCGATGATCAATTTCGCTCCGATACCATGTAGAAATTTGAATAATAGCTGAATTATTCACCGAGATTATCCCGATTACACACTATTTAAGCTTCATGCATAATACATAACCTCTTCTACAATTGATCATCAATTTGCGGAAATAGAAGCAGTCGCATGCGCACATTAAAACATAATCAAGCACACATATAACACAATATGTAATGGGGAAAGCTAATAGCTGAAAACCCCCAACTATCTGTATATTATAATGATAGAGAACATGTAACAATACATAGCACAAAGCTCCTCACAGCTCTCAGCACTATCTCACATGCTACACACAAACTAGCTCAGATATAGAACAAGTCACAAGTTCAAATCTCCTCCACAAGTCTGCCTGCCTCTACTGCGCAATCCAAGATGTATAATGATGAGATCCAAGTTCGAATCCCACTGGCTTGTACTGTGCAATCCTCATTGGCAATCTCAATCAATGTGTGTGCAAATCTCATGCACAACTATAGTCACAACTGATAGTAGACTCACCCTATCACCCACCTCTAACACTGGTCTCCACTGAACTGTCCATGCATTGCAGTTAACTGATGTATTCTTTAGTTGATTTATGAGTTAATAATTAGTGAATTAATTAATAATTAATTCACACCACTCATCACTAGTGTATTTTTCAGTTAGACTAAATACAACTAGTTCAACTAAGTTAAACATAACACAACTCCACCAACTGTCTCATCAACTCCACCAAACTCTGCCACATGAGTTCTAACTGAAGTCAACCATGCAATAGCTCAACTAACCCTTAGGAAAAGCGTATTTCCTTCTGTCAGCTGCATGTGCCACATCCAAGCATCAAACTCAAGTGCTCCAAGAGGATAAGATAATGTTTATAGTCTAAATATTATTAAGCGTTAATAATATTTGACTGTTCTATTTTTAGCCCGGCAGTCTAAAAATAGAAACCGCCCAATGTCTAAAAATAGAGGTCCATATATTTTTACCAACTCGACCAATCATCCATAAATAACATCCTGCAACTCATAGACCATGATCCATATGTCTAAAAATAGACTTTGCGCCAAAAATAGCCTGCGGGCCAACTTAGTGAAGGCGACTTCTTTTCACTAAGCTCCATCATCTTGTTGCATTTTCAACACAATATGTCAGAGAAAAGGCTTTCAGAAAATGATTCTTTGAGATGACACAAATGGTGAAAGTTCTCTATGAAGAGAGGAATACAAGGTTGCAATGTGAGAACTCCAATCCTCCAAAGGGATATGGAGATAGGCCTCCAAGAGGAGATGGAGGAGATGGGGGCAAGCCTCCAAAAGGGAATGGAGGGAATGGTAATAAAATACCTTTAACTCCACCATTCTCTTCACCTCCACCATCACCTCCATCTTCACCATCATCATCTTCTACATCAACCCCTTCACAAACACCTCCACATTCTCGCAAGGGACATGGTAAAACTCCATTATTAAAACTTGACATAAAGTTTGAATTTCCTATGTATAATGGAGAGGTAAATGATGAGAGATTAGATAATTGGGTTCGTCAGCTTGAAGTGTATTGCAGGATACAAAGGATCAAGGATGATGAGACCAAGATTTAGATTGCTTCATTAAGGTTGTAAAGTGTAGCACTTATTTGGTGGGAAGCCAAAACTCAAGAGGGCATGAAGAAACATGGTAAGGTTTTATATTCATGGAATGATTTTGTTGCTGCATTGAGAAGACAATTTTATCCATTAGCATATATGCAAAAATCTATCATGAATTGACAACACTTTAGGCAATTAAAGGGTCAAAGTGTGCAAAGTTATACCCAAGAGTTTAGAAGGAGAGCATTAATATTGGGTGTAGATTTGTCATCTGAAGATACTTTGCTCAAACACATTGGAGGTTTGCATAGTTATTTGAGACACACTATTCTCCTATTTAACCCTACAAGTTTAGATGAGATTTGTGTACAAGCAACACATCTAGAAGCAAGAGGGGAAAATGTTCCACAAGAGGGCAACAAAAATCCTTTTAAGGGTGGAGACAAAGGAAAGGGTAAATTCAAAGGAAAGGGGAAGAATAATGCTTCCATCAAGAAAGAGGGAGAAAAATTAACATGCAAGCATTGTTCCAAGGACGGTCACGACGAATATCATTGTTGGAAACTTCATCCTGAGATAAGACCCAAAAAGTTTAACAATAAAGGAAAGAAAAAGACAGTTGCAACTACACAACATGATTTAGGATCTAATTTTGTATATGAAACAAAGGTCACTGTTATGGGATTGAAAGATAAGGAATCCATTGCTATCACTAATTATTCAAAAAGCCATAATGAAAATCAAAGTGAAAAAGAAAGAATAGAGATTTTCCATATTAGAGTCATCTCAAAACATAACAAAATTGATACTCTATTTGATAGTGGTGTTGATTTTTGTAGCATCGGATGTGCTCTAGCCTTGAGATTTTGGAGAGAGGCTAAGACACATGCATTCTCCAAGACCCATAACTCGTTAGGAGAAATTCCACCCTGAAAGGATTTAATAAAAATAATTAATTAATTTTAATGGATTCCTAAGCCTAAACTTAGTAAATGAGAATAATTAAAGGGTATCAATTAAATTGGGTATGGATCTTCTAGATAAAGGCATGGATAGAGTACAAGTTAATCTGAGCCATTGATTATGATCTAATCTTGGCCATTGATATGTCAACAAGAGATTATAATAAGGCACTTGATGGGCACTTGGAGAACACAGTTTAGAGATCGATTTTGCTAGAGGATCAAATTCTCAGAAAGGCAATGTTGAGTTGCTAGAGAGAAATCCGGTGAGATCATTGTAGTGAGGGGTAGGGATAGTAGATCGGAGGAAGTTTTCCAGATTTGGGGAGTGCAGAGAAGAGAATACGTTGAGAGACACAGAGAGGCAGCGTAGTGCGACGCAGAGGCAGCGTGGAGGCAATGTAGAGCTTTAGAGGGAGTCCATTATTTTGTTGGGAGACAGTTGAGATCTAGTGTCAGAAGTCGGGGTGTGAATCCAAAGGGCAAGAGGGTCGAGTTTCCAGTCAGCAGGAGGTCAACTGGAGGAGTGACACAGTCCCAGGAGCTGTGACTCGTAGGTAGACGCAATACTTGCACGAAGACAATGTAGGGAATTTTGTCTTCAGTCCATATCAGTGTCGAATTTCCCGTGTCAGTGTGAGATTTTATCACTATCTCTTTCGTCAGTTTTTCTCTATATCGGATAGCCAGTTTGGGTATCCAATTATTTGTACTCAAATTACTACTGCATAATATTAAAACCCTCAAATTCTGCATCGGTTTTCCCAAGTTGGGTTTTTCCGGGGATGATTGTGCAAAAATAACGGTGTACTTGTGTGTGTGTGTGTGTGTTTCTATCTTTCCTGCTCAATGTTTTTCTTTCCGTAGTATTTTATGTTGTAAAGGTTGCAGTAGATTTTATTTCAATATTTGCTATGTAACATTGTAAATAACTTGATTCAGAAATTAATACGTAGAAGAAATTTAATCAGTCGTTGCAGCAGGGATTTCGATTTAGGAATTTTCACATGGAACCATAGCACAGGTGAAGTAGGAAGAGCTCAGTTGCAGTCAGAAGAGGGATTTTGAAAGCACTGCGTAGGCAGCAATTCGAAACCCCATAGGAGTTGCATAGTCCATAGCCAGGAGGGTAAATTTTCATGGAAAATTATTTCTCTGAGTGAGTAGATAGAGAATATAATTTTCAAAATCAATGGTTTCCAGAGGCAAAGTGAACAGTGCAACAGTTTCCACACAGAGTAGATCTTCAATTGGGAAGTATTTTTTCTACAGCAGTTTGCTAGAGAAGAAAAGCGTCAGGAGGAAAGAAGAGCACACTAAGGGAATTTTATCCTTATAGAACTTTTAGCCAAGAAATTAGATCTTTTCCACATAGAGCAGCAGTAGCTAAAATCAGTCTTGCTCAGTCCAGTAGGGAGTGCGTAGAGCTAGTCAACAGTTGCGTAGAGTGATCAGGTGCTCAAAATTATGCTAAAAAAATAAATTTGTCGCAATGGTGTGAAACCTAAATGCCCATGTAGATCTTGTCGTTCTGAATCTGACGCAACTCATTTCATGGAAAACCGACACTGTATGCTCCCGGAAACATGTTGTTACACGTTATTTTGTCACCATGACATTTGACTATCCATATAAGTTCATCACTACCTATATTGTGCTCCCTTAGAAGTCAAAAACCCTAATTTTCCTAAACCAAGTCTTGGAATTGGAGAAAAGCTCATTAAAACCTTTAAAAGTCTAACTCCGCACTTTTGCTAGCCTTTTCCTGCGGGTTCGCAGATACTTATTCTATAGCCTGCGACAACTCCCACACGTTCTGCTATTAAAACATTCGGAACCCCGTAAAAAGTCAAATAAAGGAAAAAGTAAGTTCTAGAAGCCCAACTGGTCGAATATTCTCTCAACTGGAAGCTTCTAGAGGCACGATCAGTTCAAGCTTTTTCCCTCCACTCATGGAGCTCTATCCCTCCACTCATGGAGCTTATCCCTTGGTCTATGGAGCTCAAATACCTTCATGAGAGGAATCCATCCCCCTCTTCATGGAATTGAAACTACTTCCATTTCTTTATAAATTGAGCTCATGTTTCAGTCTCAAAGGTAGATGGTAGACATACATGTTAGTTGTTGAAGAAATTCTCAAGAGAGCATAATCTCTACACTAGTTGTTGTTGGCATGAGAATGATCACACCCTTATGTCCATAAATCCATGCTGGTTCAAAGAGAGGAAGGCTTGTCAAACTAAAGGAGGAACAATTTTTCAGGACCTCGAGAGAAACTTGTACGACATCAAGGCATCAGGTTGTAAAATTACTCTTTTCATTCAAAGATAATACATATGGATCTCCTTTTCTCATTGAGTTGTTCTTGTGCTTATTTGAATAATTCAATACTTAGAATCCTTGATCACTAAGTTAGATTAGTTGTTCTTAATTATTATATCTTGCAGGTGCTTTTAATTCTTTTGTCTGTCTTTGATTGCAGGTTCTACTTACTGGAGAAGCCTCTTTGGAGCGACTGGATAAAACACTGCACCGAACGTTGGATTTCAAAGTAGGAGCATGTCCTCTTTCTTTGTTTATAATAATTTTGAATTGCAAATAATCTAGAGAAAACAATTTACAAATGGATGTTTGTTTCTAGCTATTCGTAGAATACTAGGGAGTTCGATCTTGTTCGCAAGAGGGATTAATCTGCATAACAAAATGGCGACTCCACTCGAGAATAGAACTTAGTTTCCCTTTTTATTTTTCAGTTTGAATTTTAAAAAATTTCTAATTTTGATTTATCTGAGATTTGGTTGGGTAGATAACCTTTAAGAATCTTTGAAAAGAAAAGTTGAATATTTATTTTTTCTATACTTTTCCTTGCCTCCATCATTTTCACTTGAAAACAATGCGGTAGCCTCCGCAGTTTTTAGTTCAGAACAATGCGGTACCACTCTGTTCTCCATTAGAACCTGCAGACCTATGGAAATTTTTTGAAAAATTTAAAGTTCTCTTTTTAGGAACCAGATCACCTGATTCTTTGTGTTTGCCCCAGTCTACCTTAGCTGTCAAATCTTATGTGTGAATTTCTTTTCAGCGACTTTTGCAATTGTGTGATTTTTCATCTGATTTGCATTTTATGAGTAATTGTTTGCCCTTTTCTTGTTGCTCCATATAAGATACCTTCATTTACCTCAGCTTATTGGTATGATGTTGTTCTCTTTCTGAGCCATTAAACCCATTGCAAACCTTACTTTTATGAAAATTGATTTCATTTTCATTTGCAAATTTGGAATACCTTTTAGCTTACCTTAGCCTGATTTTCACACCAAACCATTTTTGGATGTTTTCATTTCTGCTGAGATAAGTAGAAATTCTTCTTGGTTCGATCACAAACTAGGAGAAAACGTCTTCAAACTTTCTAAATAGACTTCAAAATTAGATTTTTTCTTTTGATTTTGAAATTTATGTTTTTAGAGTTTTAGATATTGGTTTCTTTTTGGAAATAGTTTGTTTAATGATTTGTAGTCTCTGATCTGATTGATAAAGGAATTTCATTTCAAACGAGTAATTGATCATATTTGTGAAATTGAGTTCTCAAAGAAATCATCTTCTTTTCAAAAAATTTGTTTATGAATGAAAGAATTGGTGCTTTGAAAATTGTTAAATCTCTCAATCTTTCCCTTAAATAAGATTCATTAAAAAGAAAAGAGTTGCACTCCTCATTTAGATGCATTTAGTGTATTTTTGAGTCAGGTCACAAACATCATTGAAGTTTCACTTCCATTCCTTCTGTCTTAAGCAACAGCCAAATTAAAAAAAAACACTTTAATAAAATTAATCTAGATATTTTACGTTCTCTAGGGCTCTTTTCCACCAACATAGCTTAGGCTAGTGTCTTGGAACAAGTTGTAATTAACATTCCAAGACAGTTCAAACAAACAAGTAGCAATCTCGCGGTAGGAAAATCCAATTGTAGCATATGTGCTTTGGGAAGCTCTTCTTAAAAGAGTCAAGCATGAGATCATGTTAGAACTAGTGAGGTAATCATACCTATCTCATTGGGAAAGATAACAGATGTGCACTTATTAAAAATGGTAAACCTCAGATAGACCATTGTCGAGGAGCCTAGGGTCACTTTTTGGTAAACCTTCGATTATATCAAGGAGCCTTCAAGGGGATTGAGCTAGTTACTCTGCCCTTGCGTGTATATCGGATCATAGACTGTACCCCCAGGTACATTTTTTCCCGTTGGTGACCTTAGTGACTATAAAATTTAGGATTTTTTCCAAAGGTGACGGTGGAGGGAAGGTCCCACTGTACCTGGAGCAGACGTCGACTAGACTCACTTAGAATTTTCGGAGAGTACTCTTCACTTTGAGATGGCATAAGTGGAGAGACTTGCACCAGATTGTTTCATTAAGCAGGTTGTCGGGGTAACTATTCCAACCGCCATTTCCACATTAGAATTCTATGACGTTGGATTTCATCACCAACTAGTGTTTTTAGTGTGGGAATCTACCATTTGTGTGTGGTTTATTCTCTTATATTTTGTAGGTGTGTGATCAATTTGATTGTTTCCTTAGAGACTTTAGGATATTTTGTTGAAATTTTCTTTGATTTCATCCATTAAATTTTAATCGTGGCTTAATTACTTAGACAATCATGTAGAATGCAGGGGAAACCCCCTGAGTACACACCAAGCCAATTAGAAAAGCTTAAATTTGAGAAAGGAAAACCATCAGGGACTGGATCAACTGAACACGAGGAAACATCAGTAATTATACGTCCTGATTATAAAGTAGATCAACTTCAAACAATAGAAAGTTCTCAAAGGAAAATATCAATTTCTGAACTAGTTGAACTTGCTTCCACAACTAGTGAATTATCAGCTACTGAGCCTGAAATTTCTGAACCAGAAACTGAACTTGCTACATGTGATCCTGCTTTAGAGTTCATCACTCCAACCCTTGGTCATCCTCATTCACTGAGAGTGAATTTTCGCATCACTGAGAACCTTCCTCCTGGCCTCATTAGCATTAAAGAAATTACTGACATAGAAGAAGAAGTTTTTCTTCCGTCACATCAGGAATATTTAGATCTTAGGCCAAGTGAATCGATTTACTATTATAGCCCTTTCAAACAGGATCCCTAGTATTCTCAGTTAACCGACCTTCTACACAACTCTAGTCTAAACCATTTGCCATCTTGAATTCCTTTTTACGCCATACCAAGAGGTAATTACAGACCTTCATTCAACATGTATGGTGAGTCATTCGTGTTTACCGTATCTCCAGAATCATATTTGTATGGTGATTCATCCGTTCCTCCGGGGTACTAGTCGCTTTCTGGTACTTTCTTAGGAACAACTCCATCTCCCGAAAAACTTATCCAATCACCTGGTCCAAATGAATCACATACCAAAAATTTGAACGCGGAACAAGTTTACATGATGTCTGGAAACATTTTTAACCCTGATCCTCAAAGTAGTAACTTATCGCTTGGGGGGCATCCTCAAGGTAGTAATTTAACACCTGGGGGGAAACCTCAAGGACAGTGCACACCTCAAGGACAGTACATACCGCAGGGACAATACATACCTCAAGGACAATATCAACCTCAAGGGAAATACTCTATTTAGGGTCCGCAACCTCTTCAAGGACAATACCCTATACCAGGGCAACAGTATTTCCAAGGACAACAGCCTCCTTTAGGGCTGCAATTCTATCAGGAACAACAATTGTTTCAGGTAGGTCAATATTTTAGTGGGAATTATCCAGGCAACTATCAAACATACGTTCCAAATTATCAACCTGGTTATGGTCCGTCTTATGCAACACAACCTTCAATGGGAGCTCCATATCCTAGAGTAAACACGGTGTGGAATATGACACCGAATCAACATAATTTGAAACCTAACATGAAAGTACCTTATAATCAACCTGGTTAGCTAATTGGTTATAGTTAAATCCAACAAACTGTCCAACCTACGCTTCAAGTCATACCATAGGTATCTGCACCTAGTAATGTTCAGCAGTCTGGCCCGAGTGCACCTAGAACTCCACCTCAAAATTTTGCACCAACTTTTGTTCAACCTACCACACCTATCCTTGGAATTTATGCAACCCCTATTTCTACAACCCCTCAAGTATCACATCAAATCCCTCTAGTCACTACACAACAACCTAGACCCACAGTTCAGAGTACTGTTTAGATGCTTGCGGGACAACCTGATACATGCACAATTGTAACAAGCCAACCTCAGTTTGTTTATCAACCATATCAAGGGAAGTATCAATATGGACCTGTAGCACAAAATCTAGTCACTACAAGGAAAAGACCCTCTAGCGGATGTTTTTGAGGAACCCCACAGAAAAATACCCCATATATCTGTTTCTAGCGGAGGTTACTAGAGGAGGTTGGCGGGCGGAGGGTTTTGCGGATGTTTTCCGCTCGTTGTGCTTATCATTAAACATCGTCTAGTGCTTTGCAATACCGAAAGCACCGCTGCGCACAAAAACATTGGCACACCGGACACCGTGCACTTCGTACACACCCGCCCAGTGCGTTGTATTATTCTATAGCACCGATGCGTCTCGACTCTTCCACGCCGGTGCATTATAAAATACCGCGCCAAAATTGAAACCACCTGGTGCGGTAGAACAAAACCACACCGGTGCATCATAAGAAAACGCGCTAAAACACAAACCGACCGGTGCGTTTGTAGGAAAAAGAACCGGTGCGCCTATAAACCACGTGCACTGGTAAGGGTTTAAAAAAAAAATTACGACAAAAAACCCGAATTTTTCATTTTCCAGTTTTCCGAAGCTTTCAATTACCAGTGTGCGCTCTACCATAGAACGCACCGGTGCGCACAAAAAATTGGCACACCGGACAGTGTGCACGATGTACACACCCGCTCGGGGCGTCCTATTACGGTCACACACCAATGCTTCAGTACTCTTCCGCGCTGGTGCATCATAAAACACCACGCCAAAACATAAACGTGTTGGTGCGTTCTTATCCAAGAGTACCGGTGCGCCTATAAAACTCACGCACCGGAATAACGTTAAATAAAAAATATTAAGGACAAAAAACCGGTGCTTTAAGCCTATTCTGCACCGTTACGTTATGAATATTTTGCCCTGGTGCATCATCAAAACATCGTGCCAAAACTGAAACATCCCTGTGCGGTGTTAGGGAACCGCACCGGTGCATTATTAACAACGCGCCAAATCTGACACTGCCCGGTGTGGTTTTAAGCAAGCGTACCGGTGCACCTATAAAACCCCGCGCACCAGAACAGGGTTAAATTTAAAAAAAAAAAATTATGACCAAAAAACCGCATTTTTCACTTTCCTCAGTGCTCTAGAGCTCTCAAGCATCGATGCCATTTCCCCTTCTCTGAGCCGCCTTGACATCGGTGCTATCATTGCACTCATTTCACGCACTGTTGCCCTGCATTGGCCACCAATTTCCAGCTTGCATTTTGAAAAACGGTGGTCAAATTTTCTTTTGCAAATTTTATAGCCAATATGCCTCCTCGATGGCGAAATGTACAGGTATTTTTCTAGTTTTTCCATAATTAAGACTTTTAGTGGATTAGAATTTGAAATAACCTTAAAAATAACCATTAAAAAAAAAAAAAAATTGTCGCGTGGTGCTCCTGAGCTGTTCGGCTCGCACCAGATAGCGGTGCTGCCTGTAAAATTTACAGGCCACACGGCCGCTGGTGCTAACAGTATCCGCACTGTTTCCGGGGCAGTTCCGAAAGGCGCCTCACATAATTTTAAATTAAAATAAAATAAAATGCGGTGCGCTCATTTAGCCAGGCACACCGTTGACCATGGGAATCCCAGTGCGGTGCGTTGACGGAATTATCTGCCCCAATGTATGTTAGCGCACTGCATTCTGCATTCTGACAGGGTCAACGGTGCGGCCGGGTAAAAGACCACACCGTCGACTATGTAATTGTCATGAAGTCAGTGCGCTGACACGACTATATGCTCCGAGGCGTATATTTCAGTCAGCGCACCGCTATTCTGAACTTAGATATAGTAAACGGTGCTTGAAAAATAGACAGTTGCACCGAGGCCGGTGCGTTGTATTTCATGGGGCACCAACACCAGTGCACTACAAACTTAAGCCGCACCGCCACCGATGCGTGACTGTTTTTGTCAACATGTCTGTTTTAATATTAAAAAATTATTTAATATGTCAACAGTTCAGAGAGAAGAGGAGGAACAACAACAACAACAGGCTGAACAGTATGACATGATTCGCCAATGGGAGGCCTGAGAGAGGGAGAGAGATGCATACCCTCGCCCTATTACAACAGATACACAGGGAATCCTTAGGCAAGTAGGTCTCCTCAAGTTCTATGAGGATGCTACTTCCCTAAAGGCTCATAATGTGTTTTTGAGATATCTTATCCGCAGGTGGAATGCCCACTGACAAGATTTCCAGGTTGGTCCTGACCAGTGGTACACACCCACTAAGGAGGATATTTATTTTATTACAGGACTATCAAGGAGAGGGGTGGATTTTCCCTCATTCCCAGACGTGTCAGCTGGTTGTGTAGTAGGGAGTCAGTTAGTTTACTCCCAGAGATACATTGGAGCACATGTACTGTCTCCTTCAGAGTTTCAGGTACTTGGAGGTCAGTTACGTATAGGTGCATTTGGTAGACAGAACATGCAATGCCTCTCATTTATCATTTCGACCATTTAACACAAACTAGTGATGGGCAATGCATTAGTTGCTCGCTTTTATATTATGTTGATTCTTTAGTACAACAGCCACGAATTGTTAGGTGGTTTGCCATTTTTTTGCGGAAGTTTTGTACGGCCTTAGATAGATGTCGTGCTCATGCACAAGGGAGGGTCAACTTCCCTTTTGCTTCAGAGCTGTTTTGTTTATTTTTTGAGAGGTTTCTAGAGATGAGACCTAGTTTTGTTCGACAGCCTCGTAGGTCGATGTTTGAGGCCTGGATGCACATGTGGGGGTAGATGATGCCCAAGAGGGGAGACACTATGTTTCCAGCCAGGATATCGCATGATGCACCAGACTTACTAGCCAGTGTTGATGGGCTGCATCCATTCATTATGGTCCCATGTCCTTATGCTGGATTAGATTGGCGAGGTTGTCCCAACATCCTCTTCACAGGTGATGAGCCGCTAGATGATAGAGGTAATATTAGTGTTTTATTTATATTTATTCTAACATGTTCTTTAACTTGTTTTTTATTAAATTGTGTAATGAAATTGTCTAATTATTGTTGTGTACTTGTATATATTTTGCGAACATTGGCTCTTTTGATGGCGAGGAGATGCCAGATCCACCACATGATCCAAGTGTGGATCCTGATGACGATAAGGACATGGCCGATGCCGAGGATGATCATGATCAGGATGAGGCTAGTGCAGCAGAGAGACATGCTCCTGCTCATGGTGCACCGGTACCAGCTTTTGCTAGGTGCGGTCAACCTGAGACTAGATATAGGATGGACTTGGGCAACTAACTCTGTGCATTGATTATTGATGCGGGCATCAGGCCCGCTCATTACAGAGACATAAAGGTCGATGATAAGCTGTTACGGATGTGGAAAGGCATGCTGTGTGACATGTACGACCTGATGCAGCATGTCGTAGGAGCTACGATAGTTGTTACGCGACTGAGGAGGACTGTCCAGCTATAGGCGTAGTCGAGCCGCGACACGTGATAGACAGTCCGCGAGCAAAGAATCACATGCATCTCATGATCGTTCACCTCGCGTCGCGCCTGATGAGCATGAGGCTCCACTAGCAGCATCTAGCAGCAGTCATCATGGAGATGAGGCTGGACCATCAGCCACGTCCAGTCAGCAGCCTGCTACAGCATCCATCAGTACTAGTCATGATCATGAGCAGGCGCCTAGACCATCGACCGTCGATGCTGCACTCTTTACTGAGCAGGCGCCTGGACCATCGACCGTCGAGGCTGCACCCTTTATTGAGCAAGCCTCCACTTGTACTGCTATTGATGTTGTTATACTACCACGAGTTGGTCCATGAAATTTATATTGCAGTTGTATATTTTTAACATTATTCAGTTATATATATATATATATATATATATATATATATATATATATGTATATATATATATATATATATATATATATACATATATATATATGTATATATGTATATATGTACATATATATATATATACATATATATATATATGTATATATACATATATATATGTATATATACATATATATATATATATATATATATATATATATATATGTATATATGTATATATATATATGTATGTATATATATATATATATATATATATATATATATATGTATGTATGTATGTATATATATATATATATATATATATATATATATATATATATATATATATATATATATATATATATATATATGGTCCATGTATTTTATGTTTATGTTGCAGTTGTACTTAATTTTCATGTTGATGATCATCATGATGTGGCGCATATTGTTAGTCATGTTATATATGTTCATTTAATGTTTAGCTTGCAGATAGATGTGTATATGTGATAGGCGCATGAGTTATTTGACATTATATTGAGATGTATATTTGATGTTTGTGTTGTGATGATGTTAATATATAATGTTAATTTGATGTTAATTGAATGTGTTTATTAGTCGAATATGATGTTTTTACGATGGTTATCATGATCGTGATGATGTTTATTAATTAATTTAATATTATTAAATGACCATGATATTTATTAAATATTATGTTGTGAATGTAATTGTAATTTAAATTTTAATTCTATGTAAAATTGTATTTGTATTTGTACTAATTGTAATTTAAAGTGTAATTGTATGTAAAATATTTATTAATGTAACATTTTAATTGTAATTGTAATATTTAATTTATTGTGAAATGATTGTAATTGTATATATGAAAAATTGTAAAATTGTAATTCTAATTCTAATTGTATGTAAATTTCACAAATTGTAATTGTATTTGTAATTGTAATTTTAATTGAATTATATGTAAAATATTTGTAAAATTGTAATTGTAATTGTAAATGTAATTCTATGTAAAATTGTAAATATAATTGTATGTAAAATTCTAAAATTGTAATTGTATTTGTAATTGTAATTTTAATTGAATTGTATGTAAAATATTTGTAAAATTGTAACTGTAATTCTATGTAAAATTGTAAATATAATAGTATGTAAAATTAAATTTGTAATTGTAATTCTAATAGTAATTCATATATGTGAAATTAATGTAAAATTGTAATTGTAATTGTAACTGTAATTCTAATTGTAATTGTATGTAAAATATTTGTAAAATTTTAATTTTATTAATGTGAAAATTTTAATTGTATTAATGTGAAATGATTTTATTAAAATATTTAAATTTGTAAATTTGCAAATAATTGTAAATAACAAATCTAGAATAATACGAATTTTTGTAACATAATAAAGTTTAGAAAATAATGAAAATAAATTCATGTACTTTAGAATTATCATTATTTTATTATGATCTTACATACAAAAAAAAAGAATTTTATACAGTCTGGTGCGCTTATCATCATAACACGCACCGATGTGTTATATTACTAAGACACACCAGTGCTTCACAACTCTTCCGCATCGTTAACGAATAAACGCAAATAAAAAAAACACAACTCTATTTTCTTTAAGTGGAAAAAAAAACGACAATTTGAAAAATTGGCGGCAAAATATTTTCGAAAATCTAATTTCATAAAATAATTCTTTAAATACTAAACACTTTTCATTATTTCACTATTTTTGCTAAAAATTTCAGCCAGATATTTGCAGGAGACAGACCTGGAGCAAGAGAGCACGAGGGCACTGTGGAGCAACGAAATATGTTCGAACAAAAGTATTCAGACAATCAGAAACCAAACCTCTGGTGATTCAAACCGTGTATCATAAAATTTCAAACCATCTCGTGATTAAATTTGATTATTTTTTAACCCCCTCTTCTTCTTCCTTTTTTTTTTTTTTGCATGTTTTTACCCTTTCTTCTCACTATTTATGTAATTTCAAAATTAGGGTTTTTCATTTTAGATCGACATCCAACCCACGCGGGACGACTTGCATAGTCAGATCCCAATCCATTCGGCCATTGCGTGAATTTTTCGAAAAAATGGATTCTTCTTTATCGGTGCGCCTTGCATATGCTATCGCACCGGTGCGCTGTATTATACAATGCACCACACAAGTACTGTGTAGTAAAAAAATTGAAAACATTTTTTCTAAATCCGTGCACCATATTTGAAATAGAGCACCGATGTTCCATTTAATGAGGATAGCACCGTACGGTGTATTACACCGTTTTTGCGGTGTGTTTATAATACCCCGCGCACCGTACGATCTATTATATTGTTTTGCATTGCGTTTTTAATATCTCCACGCACCGGCTGTGGTGCGTACCTCATGAAAGACGCACTAGTGACTTGAGATTTATTTTCTACTTGAAAAGTTGAGAATTTATTTTTAAATATATTAATGAATGCTATGGTACAGGTTTCAGATTAAAAAAGAAATGACTGACAAGAGATCAAGTAACAAAAATACTGTTAACACATCAAGAAAAGCAAAAAAAGCAAGTTCTTTATAAAAAATATTATTTTTGAACTATATGTAAGTTTAACTAATATGTATTGTTTACTGTGTATCATGCAGAGCCACAAAATGACGAAGATCGATATTATTATTTCTGATCTAGGACCAGAAGAGAGTAAAAATTTAATGGAAAAATTGCAAAAGGATGAATTAGGTGAATGAAAAAGTACTATCGATCCAATATGAGTTTATTTTTTTAATTATCATTAATAATATACTTAAAATTATTAGATAACATGTGTCAAACAATCTACTAATTCACATATGTTTAATGTTCTATATGGACCAACAACTCAGAAAATGAATGTTGTTCTAAGAAAAGAAAAAAAATAGAACATGCAAATGAAAATGAATTGCTCCTTAGCTCATCTGGAGTGGTGTTGGAAGTTAAAAAAAGGGGGAAAAACTTTTACAAAAGTTTGGGAGATCTAGTGGAACGAATGTATAGACATTCTTTCCATTTACAATACAAAAATCAATCAAATGATTCCAAGAACCAAATTTTATTTAAACTACAGGAAGAGTTTCCAGAGAATTGGTCAATCAGACATGTCAGACTTTTAATAGCAAAATCGTACAACAACAAAAAAGAAAGAATGAAAAAGTAATATTCCTTTAAATGTTTGTCTAGAATTATTTATAAATATCACTTTTATTATATTTACTTTTCATATATAAATATACAAATTAAATATTTTATTTTCATGTTACATTTTCAGGAAGATTATGAAAATTTCAAAAGATGAATGAGCTGATATCAGAAATATGCATGTAGGAATGTTCAAAAAGGTGTACAAGGAGATGGTCAAAGAAATGGACAAAATTGCATCGTAGGAGGAGCCATCTCAACAACAATGTGCTTCAAATGTAATATGTAATCATTGAATTTTTCGATCATTAGGTACAATAAATAAATAATTTAGCATTAAATATTAATTTTCAAGAATTTTCTTGCAGAAAAGAAAAGAAAATGGAACCCATTCAACACATAAAACAGGACGGCAAGGAAGAAAAATGGTTGATCTCTAAGTTTGTTTGTAATTGTTACTTCCTTATAACAACTTAACTAGATTTCATTTTGTATTTTTTAAGTTGTTTTACAAAAATCATCATTGAATGTCTTCAAACAAGTGCTAACATACAAAGAAGAACCATCAGACGAATTGATTGAAATTGGGTTAAATATGAGTTGTGAGTATATGTTGGCATATCAGAATTTAATTGTGGAATTTGTAAGCATCTATCGATCTTGTTTTACTTAGCTCCGTCTATAATCAATAGAACAAAAACATCTTTTATATTAAATATATGATTTTTTATGGGGTATAAAACTTGCAGAAAACAAAGTATGGAACTGCACCAACAGATGAAATTTTGAAAGATGGCATGGTACATGGTTTTGAAAGAATGTGTATAGTTTACGAGTCAATTGTTGCTTTGGTACATCATTTTTATTTTCGATTTACATTAATGTATATTATTTAATATTGCAATTTTCATTATTCTCACCAATGTATATACACTCATTTCAGTTTATTTTTATGTTTGTAGATGGAAGGTGAAGAAGAAGAAAACAATCAATGCCATGAACAAAACATTCCTGAAAATAACCCAAGTCATGGAAGTAGCTCTAGCAGTGACAACAGTTCAAGCGAAGAATGATGATCACTATGTTTGGATATCAAAGCAAGGCGTTTTATTTTTTGAAATATATATGTCTGTGAAATCAGACATTTTGTTTAATGTAATGGACATAGTGTCCCAATTGAAAGACAAAGGGATACCAATAACTGTCCCATTTTGTATGATAAAGACTGTCTTATATATATAAATTAATTCTATTGCGTTTGCTATTGTCACTATTGCGTTCTCCATTGTCGTTCTCAAATGAACTAATAAAAATTTAATTCATATGAATATTTTTATAAGATATATATGTGTCGACTTTTGATGAATAATGAATTTTAAAAAACCACAATAATTATGATATGATATAACAAATTAATCCAAACATCACATTCAAATGCATTAATAAAAATGTAATTAATATGAATATTGTTATAAGATGTGTCGATTTTTGATGAATAATGAATTTAAAACAATCACAATAATTGGACTGTCGCAGGTCGATGTTTCTAAAAAAACAAAATGAAAACCGGTGTGTGTCAGTAACTGTCGACCGATGCGTTTATGTGTCTATATGCACCGGTGTCGTTGTACGATCCATGGGCACCGCACAAATACCGATACTAGTTATAAATATCGGTGCATTTGTGTGATACTGCGTACAAGGGCGTTTATGTATCTATAAGCACCAATGCATTTTTACGATCAATGGGCACCACATGAATACTGATACCAATTATAAATCTCGGTGCCTTTTTGTGATACGACGCATCGGTGCATCATAGAGGTATATGTACCGGCGCGTTGATACAACCTATGGGCACTGCACAAATCCCAAGACCAATTAGAACGGCCCTGTGCATTGTATAACCAACAGTATGCCTAGTGCGGTTTTACACCTAAACGTCCCGTTGTGTTCGTTCGACCGAGACAACCCGGGGGCGCCGTCTTCATGTACGCACCGGTGCGTTATATCCAAAGTAGCGCACCGATGAAAAAACATCCATAATAACCTTTGGTTGCCCACATTTTTTTAGTTGCGTTGAATTTCCGTTAAAAGCTTCGCCAAAACCTCTGTAACCATAAACATATGTTGTAGCAAATGTTTTTTTGAAAATTTTGACCAATTTTATAACACGAAAAACCTCCTTTATAACCTCTGCTAGAGGGTCTTTTCCTTGTAGTGAGTATACCAACATCAGCCGTACCCTGGTTACACGTATCAAATACCAGTTCAAACTCAGTATGGTCCGACCAACCCTGGTTATCTGAAAGGCATTCCAATCCCGAATGCACAAACTATTCCTGGATATCCTCCTCCTGGTACTGGTATAGTTCCGCAAGGTTATTAATTTTCTCAGCAGGACCCTGACCGTCGGTTACCATTCATAGAAACTTTGGATTTACCCGATTTGTCGCGCCTAACGAATGATTCGATTTATTATCTTCCGTATTGGCCGTCAATGCCGAATAAGCTGCCCAATGATATTCCTAAGTTCAAAGGTAAATCAGGAGAAGACCCCTCAAACCATGTCATGACTTACCACCTCTGGTGCGCATCCAACTCTTTAATCGATGATTCTATTCGATTAAGACTATTTCAGAGAACACTGATAGTTTTAGTTGCAACATGGTATATTGAACTACCACGTGGCTCATTAAAAAATTTCAACGTGTTAGCAACAAATTTCTTAACACACTTTCAGTTGCCAGTCTGATACGACAATGGCACAGAACTCTTAACTTCATTAAAAAAATCTACGTCTACGTACATATCAGATCACATACATGAATGGAGATGTAGAAGACAGTTAGTGAAAATTTTTATTCCAGATCAGATTTTCGCAGAATGGTTTATCAATCATTGCTTCCAAATATCACTGAAGATGTGGCTAAGGGAGGGTTTGTTACAGAAGAACAAGTAGTTTCTCAAGCTCAGTACTTAGATCTTGTATATACATAGTCTGGTACTTTATACGAAAAAATTCCTGACTTACCACGTCGTGGTCAAATAACTGCAACTCCTTTAGGTTCTTATGCAGCAGACGGTGTAATTGGTTTAGTTAGCGCTAATAAGAGTAAGAAGAAGTCTTCAAAAACTACTTCTCCTATCATAACTTTACCATATTCACCGAAAGGAGATTATTCCCTTGAAACTTCTGCCGAAATTCATGTTGTAGATTCATCTACAGCTAAATCTAAAACCGGTAATAAGAAGAAAGGAAAGAATAAAAACAAACAAACTTCCTCTCCCAAAGAGAAAACCAAAAAGAATGAACCATTTGATGATAAGCAGAAACCTCGTTATCCTTCTCTTATCTGTGACGAGGATCACTTTACCAAAGAGTGCCCACATCGGTCTGAGGTCTCTAAATTCTTCAAAGGTTCACCCACACCCGTTGTCTTGAAGGATCCTTTTCCTAATCAAGATAGAAAAATGATAGGATCTTCTTCAAATTCATTGTCAGATATTTTAATAATGTCTGAGGTTATGGTTGTGACGCAATCGCAATACTATGGATGTAAAAATCCAGTAATTGGTAAAGAGACAAATAATTCTAGTGAAACACCAGCTGTATCTCCTTCGGTTTCTGATCTGCTTCACATCGAGAAACCTAATCTTGATCTAGTGATTAAACTGCCTGCTAAAGGTGTATTTCGAAAATCAGCTTTCAATCCACATGCGAGAGCTGCTCAGAATTACAACATTGTTGAAGACTTGGCAATATCCCCTTTAGCAATGTCGGCCTTAGGAGTGCTACAATCATGTCCAACACAAAGGAAATTACTTTTATAAGCTATTGGAGCTATAGATCCTCAGGATTCTAACCTCATGGTCTTTGATCTAGAAATTTTACACTGAGACTCCCTCATCAGATGGATTTTCAGATACCAATATTAGTAAAAAACAGACGATTTTTTCATACTGTAATTGATGAGGGCATCCACGTGCATAATGTCGTTAAATTGTTGGAAAACTCTGGGTTCTCCAACACTCAACCAATCACCGAAAATCCTTAAAGCCTTTGTGTGAAGAGGATTTCATCCATACGAAATACTCCAGGATCTACCTATAAAAGTAGAAGGAAAAACTGTTAACCTAGATGTGGAAGTTGTTGATGCCCCTCTGGATTACAACCTTATTTTGGGTCGTAGTTGGTCTTATGCCATGACTGTTGTCATTTCATCCGTCTTTCGGTTAATCTTGTTTCCTCATAAAGGAAAGATTGTAAAAATCGATCAGTTGTCATAGTATTCGTTTGAGCTTGCTTCTATAGACAGTATCCAACATGTTGGAAAATCGACTATCCCCTACGAAGATGTTGGGGTAGGTTTAGTAAAGGACTCTGCTCTCATGGGAACTTTCTCCATGCCTCCACCCAACGTACCGCATACCATTGCCAACATCAATATGATTTTATCAAGCACTATACCATTTGATGACACTTGGGTAGTGCCTTCAGAGTTAGAAATGGATTCTTTCAATGGCGAGATGTCTTTGAGTCCTTTTGAAATGGCATATGTGGCAGTACAGTCATTTTATAACACACTTTCAACTACACCTGATCAAATGAATGTGATCACCGAAGAATCTTCTTCACCATCAATCTCAACCTTGACATCACTTTCTGATCCTTTTCAACAAGGGTTTCACACAGATGAAAGTATTCGAGAATTTTTGTTTGTGGATGAATTACCTTGGGATGATCTACACCATAGATATTTGTTTTTACCTGAGCTTGATAGGTTTGAAAATGAATTTTCGTATATTTTTACGATTGATTATGTTAAGGAACCACAAAATCCCATATTGATTACAAATTTGGATTCTAAGATTAATTTGGGAAACATTTCTACTATTGTTCCTATTGACATATCAGTTAAACTTGGAAATTTTGAAAACATTCATATAGCCGCTTCTTGTACGATTGAAGTGATTAATGCATATAAAGCCATATTTCAAGAATTCTGAGACATATTTTCCTGGTCTTACGAAGAGATGCCAGGAATCGATCCAAAGATTGTCATTCATGTAATAAATACATACCCGTATGCCAAGCCTATTAGACAAATATTAAGTCCAATACATCCATGAAAAGCTGCTGCTATCAAAACTAAAGTTGAAAAGCTACTGCGAGCAAGATTTATTTATCCAATCCCATTGATAGATTGGGTACTAATATAATTCTCGTTACCAAGAAACAAGGGACTATATGAGTATGCGTTAATTATAGGGATGTCAATAAAGCATGTCCAAAAGACAATTATCCTACCCTCTATATCGACCAAATTATCGATGATTGTGCCAGAAATGAATTTTTTCATTTATGGATGGATTTTTCGAATATAATCAAATCAACATACTCGTTGTTGATCAACCAAAAACAACGTTTATATGTCATTGGAGGACATTTTATTATTGCAAATTACCTTTCAGATTAAAGAATGCTAGTGCAACTTTTCAAAGGGCCATGTATTATGATTTTCATGATATCAAACATATTGTACAACCTTATCTGGATGAATTACCTACTCACTCATTACATAGGGATGATCATCCTACACACTTACGAGCTATTTTCATGAGATGTAGGCATTACAAGATTCATTTGAACAGACACAAATGTGTTTTTTGTGTGCAATTAAGACAATTACTGGGATTCATCATTTCGAAAGCTGACATTCGTGTCGACCCCTCGAAGGTTGAGGCCAACATCAATTTACCTCCTCCTTCCACACTACGCCAACTCCAAAGTTTGAAAGGGAAAGCAAACGTTCTACGTAGGTTTATCCTGAACTATGTTGAGTTAACAAAAGGTTTTACCCAGTTGTTGAAACAGAATGTTCCTTTTATTTGGGATGAGATTGTTGATCGATCTTTTGATTCTCTAAAACACACATTAACCCATGCACCATTATTGCATCCACCAAATTACTACCATGACTACTTTTTATACTTAGCAGCCTCTGATTCCACCATAGAAATGGTTCTAGTTCAAGAGGATGAATCTCACAATGAGCATGTAATCTATTATCTAAGTTGGAATCTGAACCCGACCGAAGTTAAATATTCGCATGTGGAGGAATTGGCCTTGGCAGCAGTTCAAGCTATCCAACGATTCCATCACTACATATTGTTACGTAAAACAACTGTGATATCTAATTGCAACTCGATGATGTATATATTGAAAAAACAATTACTCGGGGGCAAGTAATCTAAATGGATTGTCATCTTACAAGAGTTTGATTTGGAATTCGAGAAATCTAAATCAAAGAAATCATTGGTGTTTGCAGAACTCATGTGTGACTTTCCCAATAATGAGACCGAAACCGTGGTAGAGAATCCCATCGATGAATCTATGTTTCTTATCAATACGTTAGCTCCATGGTATGGATATATCATCATATATCTTCAAACCCAAACCTTTCTCCCAAAGCTTTCACGTTCAAATCGACGGAGAATACGCTATCAAACCCAACAATACAATATTGTTGGAGACACACTTTATCGTCGTGGTGTGGATTCTTTTTTTCGATGTTGTATAACTCACGAAGAGACTGAAACGGTTTTGAATGACTGTCACTCTGGAGTGTATGGTGGTCATATGTATGGGTTTTCCACAACCCAAAATATATTGCGCGTTGGTTATTTTTTGTCGTCATTGTTCAAAGATTGTATCACCTCTAGCTCCTCTTCACCCAATCATTTCTCTCGGTCCTTTTGCGAAATGGGGCATTGATTTCATTACGTGTAACCCTCACTTGGCCGGGGGGCATGGGTATATTATTCTCGCTGTAGATTACTTTACCAAATGGGCCGAGGCGATGCCTACATTCGCAACAGATGGAAAAATTGCAGCTATGTTCGTATTCAATCATGTGATTGCTTGTTTCGATGTACCCCAAGCTATTATCACAGACCATGGGAGTCATTTTCGAAATATAATGATGACCGAACTTTCCGATCAACTTGGCCTGTGCCATGATAACTCTACTCCATATTACCCGCATGCTAATGGTCAGGTTGAAGCTGTCAATAAGGTTTTAACCATCATGATTAAACAGAGTATCGGAACTCACAAATCGAATTGGCATACCATGCCTTTTTTGGCACTATGGGCATACCGAACCTAAAAAAAAACTGCTATAGGTTCACTCCTTTTCAACTGGTCTACGGTTTAGAAGTTGTGTTACCCATTGAATGCGAAATATTGTCACTCAAATTAGCCATTGAGTTACTACCAGCTACCTCTGAAGAGGAAAAACAATTTTTGTACTTAGCACAATTAGATGAGACTTGGTGCACCATTGCATTAGCTACCTAAGCTCATAATAAACGTGTGAAAGCTCAGTATGATCGAAGTGTTACCCTCCTGTTTTTTCAGAAGGTGACCTAGTCTTAGTATATGATCAAGCTAACGATAAGATAGGTGCTAGGAAATTCGAACCGATGTGGCATGGTCCCTACATTGTCAAGCATGTGCTTGCAAAAGGGGCCTATGAATTGACTAATTATGACAGGGTCTCTTTAGATAAGCCCAGAAATGGTCTTTAAATTAAGAGATATTATGCTTGACTTCCGTGTGAAGATCTCACTTGTATATTAGTTATTTTTTAGATAGTGTGCCTCAGATTAGATAAGTGTGCCTAGATTAAGTTTGTTGTTACTACTATCACTACTTATCTTGATTACTCTTGATATTGCAGATGTCGACATCCCTTCAAACGTACATTGGTTTTGCTGATGGTGCTTGTCATAGTACATGAAATATATCTTCCGCAGCTTGGGTTATCTATTCATCCACTGATGAGTTAGTTTCTATGCATGGGGTAAGCCTTGGTCAAACAACGAACAATATTGCAGAATATAGCGCAGTCATTGAGTTATTATCTGGTGCCATTTCATTTGGTATTTGACATTTGATCATTAGGTTGGATTCAAAACTCATTGTATTACATTTAAACAGAGTATACGCAATTAAAAATCCAGTGTTATTGAGATTATTTTTGAAGGTTCATCTCTTGGAACGACAATTTTATCACATCAAATATCAACACATTTCAAGAAATTTAAACACATTGGTGGATGCATTAGCTAATTGTGTTCTAAATAGACATTTGCAACATTAAAATAGTAAACCAAAACAACATTCGATACATGTTGAACAAGATACTCAGAGAAAGTAGTAATATCATAGATAGGTTTGTTTTAAAAAATATTACATCGTCTATGATCATAGGTTCAAACACCTTATGATCCAATAGACACTGATAAAGAAAAAAAAAAAGAAAAAAAGAAAAAAAGAAAAACCCATGTCAATCCACAAATGATCATCCACTATTCGTGATAATGATCATGGTAATACACTATGGCACGCGCCACCTTGCGCCTGAATCTCCCAAACTATCCTGGAACACCTGTAACATGTCTTTGAAGCCGAAGAGGAATGTCATATGTCCATGTCTCAAGAATATATATGGTTAACCTCTCCAGGTTATGTTCCATATTAGTTAGGATCTCTGCTGCCTGATCCCGTGGTGGTGCTATAGGCTCTGCTGCCGCCTATCAAAGCGGCGGAGTGTAGATGGCTGTTGTGGACCAACATCTGCATTAAAATATTGTTATTAGTATTGGATGATAAAAATAAAATAAAAATTAGATTAAAAAACATCAAAGTAGTTCGCTTACATGATTCATCCCACTATGCCCCTAGAGGCAAGGACATCTCAGGATCACCTCTGAAATCTATTCCTGCATAAGGGAAGTCGTCAATTGTGAAGACTTGGTTCCTTAGCCGCATAAAGTATGCCAGAGTGAACCGAACCACTGAACTGCCATCGCCACCATGGTGGGCCATTAATGCAACCCAATGTACCATCTGAGGTTCCCGAGGTTCCTGTGGTTCCCCACGATATACTGGAATAAGCTGAGGGGCGAGAAGTGAGATTCTCTCCAAAGCAAAAGAAATCAAAATGGCACCATAACCAAAGTTTTTTAACTTTGAATTCTTTGCTCTAGTAAGTTGGCCTTTCATGTTAGCCAATACCCCCCTTCGAACCAGTTGAATATGGTGCCTCTGAAACACTCTACTGCGGTCTGCATTTGAGATTGAGTGGCTACATGTGGAGCTGCACTTCCACACAACCTGGTTACCGTGAATGCAATCATTTTGAGATCTAATCGCAAGATAGTTTTTATGTCTATACGGTTATCCTTTGGATCTGCTTCATCACTGCAAAACTGTTGTTTGTAGCTAGCAACGAGTAGGCCACCCCGTCTAGCCCCAAACAAGGATATGTTTTCTCCTCTTCGGGACAATCCAGTGAGGAAATAGATATCCTCGAGCTCAATTTCGAACAAATGGTCACCCATGATAAAGCATTGATCTTGAACTTCCCATGTATTTACTAACCATGTCATCTGCTCTACCTGTGCTTTCATACCTTGGATCGCCCAAAACTTATATAAACCACAATTTTTTAACACATGCATTGTTGCGGGATCATTCATGGATTCATTGTCTATAGCCTCATGCTCATGTTCTCTCCACTCTAGCATGGTGGTATAGCCCGCAAATAAACAAATTTGAAAGTTAGAAACCATTGGAGTGTAAAAATTTAATCATTTTTAAGATAATTTGTAAATTTTAAAATGGTCACGGTGCCTCCGCAGTTTTTGTGCAGAGACAGTGCGGATGCCCACACGGGCTCCACATAAAAACCGTAGTCCGCAGGTAGCGTGCACATGACCTGCAGACCCCCGAGAGCGCATTTTTGAACATAAATTCCTCCCAAAAAATGAAATTAAAGCTAAAAAGGAGAATTGAAACAAATAGAAATGAAGAGTAAGATGGTGTGGATTACCTGGTTCTGACGAATCACGGAATGAACGGTCGGTTTTCCCGATATTAGCTCCGGAACTTTTTTGCAAAAAGCTCTCAATTCACTGCTCTAAAGACAAAAGGTGAAAATGATTTTGTTAAACTCTTTTTTATAGTTTTTGAATGAATAAAATATTATATTTTATTTATTTTTCACTTTAAAAGGCTATTTTTCAATATTTTAAATTCTTGGAAACATGTATGTGTAATATTTTGAGTTTCTGTGCAGGATACAGGATTTTTGCGGTGAAAATAATTATTTTGACGCTGAGTATACTTTTATCACTTTTTCAGGCTCTTGAAAATTACAAAAAAGCGAAACCCTGGAGTTCTCTTTTAAGCCCTTTTCAAACTCTCTAAATATGAAAAGATCGCCGAGTACTTGACTATTCAAACTCGTTAAAGGAAATGAACAATCGTCCCTTCAGTATAAGTTTACCCCTTTTCTAGACTGAAATGGACTATTTACAAAAAAGGTATATGTTGACTAATCATGGTCAATAGAGTTCTCTCCTGTATTATTTTATCCTTTTTCGGGCTTGAGAGACTAAATTTACAAAAAATTACAAGCATGGAGTTTACTTATGTTTTTCTTTTGACTCCCTAAAACTGAAAAACGTCAAGTTTCTCCTATACTAGACTCGTTAAAATTTAACAGTAAAGGACTTGTCGATTACAAAAAGGACCGAACCACTCATTCTTAGGGTTCAATTTTAACACTAAGATGGACTCATATGAAGGATGAGCTTACACAAACAAGCAAATTTTATCCTCCTCAAGCTGGTAAAAAATAAAGAGGTACTTGCCAGTAATGGTGGGGGAAAAAGAGAGAAAAAGAATCCAGTTGTCACCCTTGTTTAAAAAGCAATATACCACTCTTGAACATGACACTTTGTCATACTTGTACCTGGGTTGGGAAAATCCTTTGTCTAACAGATAATCAAACCACATTGAAAGTCTTCAGCCAGTTTTTGGGTATTAGCTTTAGGTCAATTGTTACCAAACCATCTGCAGTGTCGTTATGTGTTCAAGAGACAGTTCAAATAAACCATTCATTGCAAACATTTGTCTCCATTCGCGTTGACCATGCCTGAGTTAGTCCTTGCAAATATTTCTTCAAAATTTGATCTAATGGTTTCGTGTCGTGGGATTTTTTGCGACAGGTCACTTTTTATCGACGACAGCTCATCATATAGAAAGTTGATCTAGAATTCTATCAGTACCTTGGAATCTGCATGCCCTAATGGCAGGTTTCTCGCCTTCGATGACAAGTTGCATCATTGACCTTCGATCGAATGATTCTGTGAAGTGTTCGACTGCAAATCATTCATTCACACTTCATAGATTGTACTGAGTACTTTGAGAGCCATTTTCATTATTAGTGGTTTCTCTTACACTTTTTAACAATTCACATCATTGACTAGTAATCAAGTGGTTTCTACCATGTTCGACTTCAACACTATCAATCGCATGGATAGAATCATACTAGTTCGGGAAGCAGAAATCAAGACCGTGGATCTAGTTTCCACCATCCAAACTGCGAGGAGTTTTATTATTCATGATATAGTAGACTGCTTATGATAGATGGCTACGTCCATACTGTGTCTACTATTGATGTAATATTAAAATCATATATGTACCAAAAAATTTATTTAGTTTTGATATGAGTATGGGAATGCCTATCTAAGTGATGATATATATATATATATATATATATATATATATATATATATGTTTGCATTGAATTTTTTTAACAGGTTTTCGACCGGTGTGTCCGCAATCCAATCCTCGGAACGATAAAGCACTTCACTCTTTAGAACAACCTTAGACTTCGCACTTTAGGGGGAAATCTGTTACATGTTATTTTGTCACCTTGACATTTGATTGTCCATATAGGTTCATCACTACCTATAATGTGCTCCCTAGAAGTCAAAAACCCTAATGTTCCTAAACCAAGTCTTGGAATTGGAGAAAAGCTCATTAAAACCCTTAAAAGTCTAACTCCGCACTTTTCCTAGCCTTTTCTTGTAGGTTCACAGATACTTGTTCTATAGCTTGCGGCAGCTCCCGCACGTTCTACTATTAAAACCTACAGACCCTCGTATAAATTCAAATAAATGAAAAAGTAAGTTATAGAAACCCAACTGGTCGAATATTCTCCCAACTGGAAGCTTCTAGAGGCGCGATCAGTTCGAGATTCATCCCTCCACTCATGGAGCTTATCCCTTGGTCTATGGAGCTCAAATCCATTCATGAGAGAAATCTATCCCCCTCTTCATGGAACCGAAACTACCTCCATTTCTCTATAAATTGAGCTCATGTTTCAGTCTCAAAGGTAGATGGTAGACATACATGTTAGTTGCTGAAGAAATTCTCAAGAGAGCATACTCTCTACACTAGTTGTTGTTGGCATGAGAATGATCACACCCTTATGTCCATAACTCCATTCTAGTTCAAAGAGAGGAAGGATTGTCAAACTGAAGGAGGAACGATTGTTCAGGACCCTGGGAGAAACTTGTACGACATCAAGGCATCAGGTTGTAAAGTTGCCCTTTTCATTCAAAGTTAATACATATGGATCTCCTTTTCTCATTGAGTTGTTCTTATGCTTATTTGAATAATTCAATACTTAGACTCCTTGATCACTAAGTGATATTAGTTGTTCTTAATTATTATATGTTGCAGGTACTTTTAATTCTTTTGTCTGTCTTTGATTGCAGGTTCTACTTACTGGAAAAGCCTCTTTGGAGTGACTGGATAAAAGGCTGCACTGAACGTTGGATTTCAAGGTAGGAGCATGTCCTCTTTCTTTGTTTATAATAATTCCGAATTGCAAATAATCTAGAGAAAACGATTTACAAATGGATGTTTGTTTCTAGCTATTCGTAGAATAATAGGGAAATTTTCACTTGTTCGCAAGAGGGATTAATCTGCATAACATGTGGTTTGTTCATTTTCCCAAACAGGTAAATTTTTGGCAAAAATGTGTAGACTGTCGAGTCAATAGTCCATATGGATTACTGGGAAAGGGTGACTGGGAAGGGTTGACCAATCAGTTCGCGCCACTTGTTCACAATTTATGGGTGCTTGTTGGTGTGTTTTCATTGGTTGGGTTGATGGCCAACCACATGCTGCCATGTGGCCCAATCGAAGGCCGCCACATGGCAGCACGGGGGCCACAAAAATTGATTTAAGATCGAATTGCACCACTGGAGGGATTCGAAACCATGACCATTTTTCAAATAATGCCACACCCTAACCAACCAGATCATAATGTTACTTATTAAAACACATGTTACAAACTATATAAAAGTTGTATGTTTGGCGAAGGTCGGGGTAGGGGCCAGGGCTTAGCCCCGACCCCCCCATATAACACCATATATCCAACTGCTAGAGACCGGGGGCGCGGAGGACTAGCCGCCGCCCAAAATGCCACCACCACCTTAACATGTGTCCGCTGCCACTATGACTGCCAACGATTACGGTAACCGTCGCATTTTTTTTATTTAAAAAAAAGTGGGCCAATATAATATTATGGTTTTAAAATCAGATTTTAGGCGCCATTATGCATTTAAACAATCCAAAATTTTCACCTGGATTTTCGGCAAATTGTTTCTCGGTTAGCCAAAAAATGGCGAAATTGTAGGACCGGTCCGGATTTTGGGGAATTTGTGTGATAATTAGTAACAAAAATAGGGAGGGTCATAACTTCTTCCGTTTTTGACCAATTTCGGATCAAAAAGAGGCTAGAAAGACATTTTGGGTATTCTGAAGCTAATGGAGCATGTTTTGAAGCCATTTGAGCACTATAAATGTATGTAATCACCATTTTGAGCATAATGAAAGAGGACCAAGCCTTTGGAAGCTGGACCAAGGAGACATAGCCCAGTAGGGGTGAACTCCTTCATCATTTGTTGCGTTGTGGTTATTTTTATGGTGTATTTAACTATTGTTTCTACATATTTTAGAGTTTATTTTCATGCTTTATATGTTTAAAAATTAACATAAAAGCTCTTAAAAACTCAATTTTTAACACTTGTAATTTACAAACCCTCAAAAACATTTACATTAAGATCTCATATAGATCAAGTTTGGTATCAGAGATTAGGTTTTCTTTGCTACTGTGAGGATTTAATTGTTTGCAAGTGTTTCTGATTCTTACAAGGTTGAAGCTCAAGAAAGGAGAAGGAAAGCTTGTGGTTGTAAGTCCTCAAGCTAGGTCAAGGACAAGGAGAGAAAATTTGCCACAATATCCACCACAAATTCTTCCTCAAATTAAAATTGAAGCTTCAAAAAGCATGTCTCATGAAGGAGGAGTTGATAATATGTCACATGAGGAAAAGAATTTTGGAAAATATTTCTTTGACATGACTAAAATGGTGAAGGTTCTCTATGAAGAGAGGACTTCAAGATTACAGGGTGAAAGTTCCAAGCCTTCAAAAGGAGAGGGTTATTCTAGAGAAAAAAGAGGAGATGATGAAAAGCCTTCAAAAAGATATGGTGACAAACCACCCTCTTCTCCACCATCATCTTCACCTCCATCCTCACCTTCATCTTCTTCCTCTTCCACAACAACTGTTACTCAAACACCTCCACATAGCCCAAGGGTGCATGGTAAAACTCCCTTATTAAAACTTGATATCGAATTAGAATTGCATATGTATAATGGTGAAGTGAATGTTGAAAGACTTGATAATTGGGTTCGTCAAATTGAAGTTGATTGCAGGATACAAAACATCAAAGATGATGAAACAAAGATTTAGTTGGCTTCATTGAGATTGGAAAGTGCTGCTTGATTTGGTGGGAATCCAAAACACGAGAGGATATGAAAAATCATGGTAAGGTCTCAACCTTTTGGATATATTTTATTGATGCACTTAGAATACAATTTTATCCATTATCTTATATGCAAAATCATATTATGGACTGGCATAATTTTAGACAACTAAAGGGTCAAAGTGTGCAAAGCTACACTCAAGAATTTAGAAGAAGGTGTTTGATATTAGGTGTAGACTTGAATTCACAAGACACTTTGTTGAAATATATTGGGGGTTTACATAGTTATTTAAGGCATACTATCCTTATGTTTAATCCTACAAGTTTATATGACGTTTGTGTTCAGACGACCCATCTTAAAGCAAGAGGGAAAAACATTCCACAAGAGGGTAGAAAAAATACTCTCACTAGTGGAGACAAGGGTAAGAGTAAGTTCAAAGGGAAAGGAAAGGAAAATGCATCTATCAAAAAGGAAGGAGAAAAACTAACATGCAAACATTGTTCCAAAGTGGGTCATGATGAAGCTCATTATTGGAAGCTTCATCCCGAGATGAAACCAAAGAAGTTTAACAACAAAGGGAAGAAAAATACACCTGCAACTACACAACATGACTTAGGCTTTGATTCGGGAGATGAAACAAAGATCATAGCAATGGGAATGCAAGGTAAGGACATAGAAAGCACTAACTCTTCAAGTTTTCCTAATGTTACTCAAGATGGGAAAACTAGAAATGAAATTTTCCATATTCGGGTTATTTCAAAGCACACCAAAATTGATACACTCTTTGATAGTGGTTCACAAGAAAATTTGATTTTTGAAGACTTAGTCAAGAGATTAAACTTAGAGCCCACTCCTCATCCAAGACCTTATCCTTTACGTTGGATATGCAAGAATGCAAACTTATAAGTTACGAGGAAATGCATATTTAAATTTGCAATTACAACAAACTTTCTTGATGAAGTTGAACTTTATTTAGTTCCACTTGATATTTTCGAAATTGTTTTGGGAAACCCATATTTGTATGATATAAAAGTTGTTTTCCATCACCATGAAAACAAGTATCACTTGTTCAAAGATGGTATAGAGTACATTGTTAGAGCACATCGAATAAAATAAATCTTTCACTTGTAAATGTCAGACAAATGAAGAGACTCATTCACTCTAGCAAGATTTTTGTGCTTTTAATGGTCAAGAAAAAGAATGATGTTGAAAATGAAGTTTTTCAAGGTTCTGACTCAATATTAAACTCTGATTTGGTTGAGGTTCTAAACCAATATGATGAGATGTTTCAGGAGCCAAAAGGATTGCCTCCCAAGAGGGGAATCCAACATGAAATACAATTGCAGCAAGATGGTCCTCTTCCTAACAATGGAATGTACATGATGTCAGTAATGGAAAGTGAAAAAATTAGAAGGCAAATCCAAGAGTTGTTGAAAAAATGGATCATCAGACCAAGTACTTCTCCATGTGTGTCACCTATTGTTTTGGTGCCAAAGAAGGATTGAACATTGCGCATGTGTGTGGACTGCCGTGCATTGAACAAAATTACGGTAAAGAACCGTTACCCACTTCTTAGAATTGATGATTTACTTGATAAATTTAAAGATGAAAATATTTTACTAATTTGGAATTAAGGAGTGAATATCATCTAATTTGAATTGCTGAAGGTGACATATGGAAGACAACATTCAAAACAAAACAAGGTTTGTTTGAATGGCTAGTTAAGCCTTTTGGTCTGTGAAATGCTCCAACTACTTTTATGTGTGTGATGAATGATGTATTGAGGCCATTTATAGATGATTTTGTGATAGTTTACTTAGATGACATATTGATTTTTAGTGAATCCCTTGAAGAACATGTCATGCATGTCAAAAAGGTACTTGATGTCTTGAAGAAAGAACAATTGTTTTTAAATATGTCAAAGTGTGAGTTTGGAAAAACTTCTTTAATGTATTTGGTTCATATTGTTGGAGGAGGTGAATTGAAAATAGATCCCTCCAAGGTTGGTATCATATTGAATTGGTCAAAACCCAAAATAATTACGGAGGTAAGAAGATTTTTGGGAGCAACCCAATATTGGAGGAAGTTTATTGCTAACTTCTCTTCTATCACAGTTCCATTGCATGCGTTGACAAGTGTGAAGCAAGTCTTCCAGTGGGGAGGTAAACAACAAAAGGCATTTGATGCATTGAAAGAAAATATCATTTCAACCCCAATACTTTCACTTCTATACTTAAGACAATCATTTGAGATTCAGACTGACATTAGTGACTATGCTACGGGTGTGGTCCTACTACTTGATGGGTAAGGAAACAATCATTGGTCAAAAGAGTGAAAAAGTGGAAACACTACTTGATGGGTAAGAAAACAATCATTCACACTTATCATCAACCATTGCAATAGTTGCAATCACAAACAAATTTGCAGCAATCAAGGCACTTTCGATGAATGGGTTTTCTTCAACAATTCGACTTGGTGATAAGGTATAAGAAAGGTATCTACAATAAAGTTGATGGCATGCTTTATAGGCCTATTTTTAGTGTTGCTACTATTCTTAAACATAATTCTATTTTTCATGAGAGCTATGTTGAGCTATATGCTTTAGATATTGATTTTCAAGATGTATATGCAACTTTAAGTCAAGGGAACCAAGTAGAGGAATTGGATTATCACATCCATGATAACTTGTACCATCTTTGTAAGCTTTGTATTCCACAGGGAGAAAGAGTTAACATTATAAGAGAGGCACATAATTCTCTTATTTCTGGTCATTTCGGTGTAAGTAAGATGGTGGCACATCTACAGAGGTATTTTTATTGGCCTCCTATCCTTGAAACTGTCATGTTTTATTAGAGGTTGTTCATTATGTGTTGTCATTAAGCCTAGAAATAGGAAGTTAGGATTGTACAGACCACTTCCAGTACCTTCTCGTCCATGGGAGAGGGTTTCTATGGAATTTTTTGGAGGTCTTCCTATGTCAAAAAGGAATCATGATTATCTTTTTGTAGTTGTGGATAGGTTCAACAAAATATGTATTTTGATGCCATGTAAAAAGAAAATTATAGTTGAACAAACTGCTCAGTTATTCTTTTAGAATTTTGATCCGAATTTATGTAGGAATGCAACAAAATACACATATAACCATAAATACAAAGATGCAGTGGAAATAACACTTCATTTCATTGATATCAAATAACTGAAATTTGTTTACAGACAGGATGGAAATAAACTAGCTAGGGTGCTGGTAGCTTATCTCTGAGAGGAGATGTGGCAGCGATAGGCCTCTAAACTCTGTGTTACAATGAGGCTCTAAGGCCTATATATTATTGAGAAACAATGGAAAACCCTAAACACCTAAAACCTAACCCTAGGAGATGAAACACCAGAATATGGGCCCCGTCGGGGTAAATTGGTACATTAATTTTTCGGGGTCGTAATTTTTGCATACTATCTCCGTTTGATGCACATGATACATCGTTACAAATATCTATCTGAGGAATACATTGTTAATAACCAATTTCAAGTCCAGAACATACTCACATTTGTTAGAGGTTTGATGCCCAAAAAACGTCGTTTAGGGCCTCAAAATGGCTCCGGAAGTTCAAGACTCGAAAACTGCCAAAAATAGTAAATTGTGCTACAATTAAGGAAACTGAAAAGCTAAAAGAAACAATGGTGGGGGTCCAAGTAGAATAGGTGGGTGGCCACAAATATCCACCTGGATAAAATGTATGGGTGCAATTTGGATTTCCCACATCCATTGTTAGTGATCGAGATTCTCAATTTTTTGGGAACTTTTGGTCAAGCTTGTGGGGGATTCATGGACACCAAATTGAAAAAGAGTGCAAAATTTCATCCACAAACAGATGGTCAAATGAAGGAGGTGAACAAGATGGTGATACATCTTATTCGCGGTTATTGCAATAAGCATCTTAAGTTGTGGGATGAAAACTTGCACTATATTGAACATGCTTACAACAGGGCCAAGCACTCTTCAACTCAAACATTTCCATTCAAGGCATGTTTGGGATACGTGCCTAAATATCATTTGGATTTAATTTTTGGAAAGGATGTTGCTATTGATGGTCATAGTGACATAGACAAAGCTAAAAGGTTCATTGAACAAATCTAATTGGTGCATCAAGCAGTTCAAGAACAGTTGGAAAAGAGCTAAGTCAAGTACAAAACAAGGCACGATATGCATCATGTAGATCACAAATTCCAAGTCGGTGATGAAGTTTGGCTTCACATTAGCAAATAAAGGCTTCAAGGAGAAGGTAAAAAGGTGAAACCAATTCGATATTTCCATTCAGAATTTTAGAAAATATTGGTGATACTGCCTTCAGGTTGGATTTGCCTTCATATATGCAAATTTATGTAGTTGTTAATGTTGAGAACTTAAGGTTGTATGAGCCGCCTATGATTGAATATCAAGGAGAAAATGTTAAAATTCCTTCCATTGAGGATTTTTCTCCTGAATGCCTTGATGAACTTCAATAAGACACCATTCTTGAAAGAAGAACACGGTTTTCAAAATGAGGGAATGTGGAGTAACTTCGTGTGGGGCTCAAAGGAACAAATCCAAGTAAATTCAAATGGATTGAGATTGGAAAGGTGAGGGAACTATACCCTCATCTACTGAACAAATGAAAGTGATATTTTGTGGTCCAAAAGATTCCAGTGGGGAGGAGTGATCAGGTGCTCAAAATTATGCTAAAAAAATAAATTTTTTGGAATGGTGTGGAACCTAAACGACCGCATATATCTCATCGTTCTGAAGCCGACACAACTCGTTTCATGGAAAACCGACACCGTATGCTCCCCAAAACGCATTGTGTCTGATTTCCCAAACAGGTAAAATTTTGGCAAAATTGTGCAAACTGCCCAATCAATAGTCCATACAACTGACTAGGAAAGGTTGACTGGTCAAGGTTGATAGTTCAGAGTTGAAAAAACATGTCGCGTCACTTGTCCGCAATTTATGGGTACTTACTGGCGTGTGTTGGGTTGATGGCCAACCATATGCTGCCACGTGGCCCAACCGGAGGCCACCACATGGCAGCACGAGGGCAAACAAAATTGGTTTAAGGTCAAACTGCACCACCAAAGGGATTCGAAATCATGACCAGAGTTCAAATAGCACCACACCCTAACCAATCGAGCCACGTTGTTACTTATTAAAACATATGTCACAAACTATATAAAAGTTTTATGTTTGGTGGAGGTCGGGGTAGGGGCCAGGGCTTAGCCTCGGCCCCCACATATTACACCATATATCCAACTACCAGAGACCAAGGGCATGGAGGACTAACTGCCACCCAAACTACCACCATCACCGTAACATGTGTCCGTTGCCACCATGACCGCCGACGGTTACAGTAACCATTGCATTTTTTTATTATAAAAATATTTCGGTTAATATAATATTATGGTTTTAAAATCGGATTTCAGGCGCCATTATGCATATAAATGATCCGACAATTTCGCCCAGATTTCTAGGATTGTTGCTCAGTTAGCCGAAAATAGGGCGAAATTGTAGGACCAGTACGAATTTTGGGGAAGTTGTGATGTGGTTAGCAGTAAAACTAAGGAGGCTCATAACTTCTTCAGCTTTTGACCAATTTTGGATCAGAAAGAGGCTAGACATGAATTTTTGGGTATTATGAAGCTAACAAAACAAGTTTTGAAGCCATTTGAGCACTGCAAATGTATGTAATCATAATTTTGAGCATAATGAAAGAGGGCCAAGCCATTGGAAGCTGGACCAAGGAGACGTAGCCCAGGAGGGGTTAACTCCTTCACCATTTGATATGTTGTGGTTATTTTTATGGTGTATTTGTCTGTTTTTTTGCATATTCCAAAGTTTATTTTCATGCTTTATGTGTTTAAAAATTAACATAAAAGCTCTCAAAAACTCAGTTTTTAACACTTGTAATTTACAAACCCTCAACCACATTTACATTAAGATATCATACAAGGGTTACATGCAGAGTTCTACTTTGTTGTTTTTGGTGAGATGGCATCAACTGGGTTGAGAGATTAGGATTGGTTAGATAGAGCATTTAACTACGTGATCTAGAGGGCAAGGATCTCCTTCATTCTGGATGAGTATGATCTCAAAACCTACATCGATAGAGTGGTGGTTGTCCTCATAGATCCAGATCATAACAAGAAGTAAAAGAAGGATATGGCCAAGCCAAAGAGAATGATCCTTGATGGAGTTCAGGATCATGTCATATCTCATATAGTGGCCCTTGGAATGACCAAAGAGATGTGGGACTCCCTTGCCACGTTGTACGAGGGATATTCCAAGCAGCGGAAGATGTATATGGAAGAGAAGCTGAGGAGCACATGTATGCAGAGGGGAGAACGCATAGATCACTTCCTCACCAGAATTTAGGATGTTCGAGATCCACTAGAAGTTTTAGGGTCAGCACCTCGGGCTACAGAGATGGTGCAAATAGCTTTGAATTCAGTCTCAGAAGAATGTAAAGTGTTTGTCAAAAGTATTTTGGGCAGAGAAACACTGCCAAAGTGAGATAGGATGTGAGCATATTTGCAGTGAGAAGAGCTCAGGCAAGAACTGGTGAAGAGCACCATGGAAGCGAACAACAACATTGGGATGAAGGTAGAGGTGAAGGAAGAGGATAATACAACCCTTGCATCAAAGGGGTGGCAGGAGCAATGCAGAAGAAAGAAGGATGTTTTGAAGATCAAGTGCTTCAAGTGTGGTGAAATTGGTTGCTAAGCTACCTAGTGTCCACTCAAAAAGAGGGACAAAGAGGAGAGGCAGGATCAACAGGCTGCATCCATAGAGATCGATAGGTTTTCCACCAGACAGGAGGAGGATTTTTCCATGATCACCGACATACCTACAAGGGTGAGGTGGGGTGATTTGGTTTTTTAGCCCTAGTGAGCTACATGATGGGATATATCCTTGAGGAGTCCACCCCTAGGATCAATACCTTGCTACAGGAGCCCATAACAATAGTAGCAGGATGGACCAGTGACAGTTGGTGCAGTCAGGTGCCGGAATGACATATGCAGTGGTTAGTAGCGTTAGAAACTGAGCAACACAAACCAGAGTTGGAATCTGTGTAGTTGGCACAATGCATAAGCGGCAGTGCAGTTGGCACAGTGCATATTCAGTAGTAGTGAAATGGCTTTAGTGACAACGAAGAGAATAGCAATATTTAGGACTCGGGTGATGGATGCGTCAGACTGAACACTTTTTTTTTTAGTATGGTAGAAATCTCTCAGTTGCAGCAGCAGTAGATGAGAGACAGTTGCAGAAGTTGCATTGGCAACAACAAAAAAGTAACAGAGCTATGCAGTAGTTGGTGGGTAGTAAGGCCAGACATCAGTAACACAAAAAGAGGTGATACAGAGTCAGAAGTGATGCTTCAATGGGTTCCAACACTTGAGCATATTCCTCGCTAAGAGGGACTGTTCATTTTTGTAGCATCGGGTGTGCTCTAGCCTTGAGAGTTTATAGAGAGGCTAAGACACGCATTATCCAAGAACCATAATTTTTTTGGAGAAATTCCACTCAGAGAGGATTTAATTGATATAATTAATTATTTTTAATGGATTCCTATGTCTAAATTTAGGAAATGAGAATAATTAAAGGCTATAAGTTAAATCAGGTGTTAAACTTCTAGATAAAGGCGTGGATCGAGTCCAAGTTAATATGAGCCATTGATTAGGATCTAATATCAGTCGTTGATATGTCAACGATAGATTATAAGAAGGATTTCAATGGGCACTTAGAGAACACACTTTAGAGATTGATTTTGCTAGAGGATCGAATTCTCAGAAAGGCAGCGCTGTGTTGCTAGAGACAGATCTAGTGAGATCATTGTAGTGAGGGGCAGGGATAGTAGACCGGATGAATTTTTCTAGATCCGAGGAGTGCAGAGCAGAGAAGACGTTGAGATACACAAAGAGGCAGCACAATGCCACACATAGGTTGTGTAGAGCTTCAGAGGGAGTCCACTATTTTTTTGGGAGACAGTCGAGATCTAGTTTTAGAAGTCGGGGTGTGAGTCTGGAGGACCAGAGGGTCGAGTTTCCAATTAGCAAGAGGTCGGCTAGAGGTCAACTGGAGGAGTGATGCAGTCCTAGTAGCTATGACAGAGTGATTGTGTAGGTATATGCAGTTACTGCGCAGAGACAACCCAAGGCATCTTGTCTTCTGTCCAGATCAATGCCAAATTTCCCGTGTTAGTGTGATTGTGTAGGTAGATGCAGTTACTGCGCAGAGACAACCCAAGGCATCTTGTCTTCTGTCCAGATCAATGCCGAATTTCTTGTGTCAGTGTGATATTTTCTCACTATCTATTTCATTAGTTTTTCTCTGTATCAGATAGCTAGTTTGGGCATCCAATGATTTGTACCCAAATTACTATTGCATAATATTAAAACCCTTAGCTGCTGCACCAATTTTCACAAGTTCAGTTTTTCCGGGGAAGGTTGTCCAAAAATAACAGTGTACGTGTGTGTGTGTGTGTTTCTATCTTTCTTGCTGAGTATTTTTTTTCCACAGTATTTTATGTTGTGAAGGTTGTAATAGATTTTATTTCAATATTTACTATGTAACATCGTAAATAACTTGATCCAGAAATTAACAAGTAGAAGAAATTTAATCAGTCGCAGTAGTAGGATTTCGATTTATAATTTTTCACAAGTGGCTCACAAGCAAATCTCATTTTTGAAAACATTGTCAAAAATTTGAATTTGGAAACCATTTCACATCCTAAACCATAAACTTTAGAAGCCCATATCTTTATGACATGAGAGCTATCTTTTATTGACATGAAAAAAAATATCACTTGTTTAAAGATGGTATCGAGTACATTGTTAGAGCACATCGCAAGAAACTAAACCTCTCACTTGTGAATGTGGGATAAATGAAGAGACTTGTTAACTCTAGCAAGAATTTTGTACTTCTAATGATCAAACCCAAGAATGATGTTGATAATGAAGCCTTTCAAGGTTGTGATTCAAAGTTGAAATCTAATTTGGTTGAGGTTGCTAACCAGTATGATGAGATGTTTCAAGAGCCTAAGGGATTGCCTCCTAAAAGAGGAATCCAACATGAAATCCAATTACAACAAGATTTTCCTCTTCCTAACATTGGCATGTACAAGATGTCAGTGATGGAAAATGTAGAAATTAAAAAACAAATCAAAGAGTCACTTAACAAGGGGATCATCCAACCAAGTACATCTCTATGTGGTTCACCTATTGTTTTAGTGCCAAAGAAAGATAGAGCATGGCGCATGTGTGTGGAATTTCGTGCATTGAACAAGATTATGGTAAAGAACCATTACCCTCTTCCTATAATTGATTATTTACTTGATCAATTGAAAGATGTTTTTTTTCACTAAGTTAGACTTGAGGAGTGGTTATCATTAAATTAGGATTGTTGAAGGAGACATATGGAAGACAACATTTAAAACAAAGCAAGGTTTGTTTGAATGGTTGGTTATGCCCTTTGGGCTTTGTAATTCTCCTACTACCTTCATGCATGTAATGAATGATGTATTGAGGCCTTTTCTAGATGACTTGGTGATAGTGTACTTAAATGACATATTAATTTTCAGCAAGTCCCGTGAAGAACATGTCATGCATGTCAAGCAAGTGTTAGATGTCTTGGAGAAATAATGGTGGTTTTTAAAGATGTTGAAATGTGAATTTGGAAAAAATTCTTTAGTCTACTTCGATCATATTGCTGGAGGATGTGAGTTTAAAATAGATCCCTCCAAGGTTGATGCCATTTTTAATTGCCCAAAGCCGAAAACAATGATAGAGGTTAGAAGTCTTCTGGGAGTATCCCAATACTGGAGAAAGTTTATTTATAACGTTTCTTCCACCACAGCTCCATTGCATCCATTGACAAGTGTGAAGTAGGGTTTTCACTAGGGAGGTAAACAACAAAAATCATTTGATGCATTGAAGGAAAATATCTCTCATGTACTTTCACTTCTTGACTTGAGACAATCATTTGAGATACAGACTAATGCGAGCGACTATGCCATGGGCACAGTCCTAATGCAACATGGTAAGCCCATCTATTTTCATTCATAAATTTTAATGGTGCAATGATTAACTATCCTACATATGACAAGGAATTGTATGCATTAATGCAAAGCATGAAAAAGTGGAAACATTACTTGATGGGTAAGGAAACAATCATTCACACGGATCATCAGCCATTGTAATAATTGCAATCACAAACAAAGCTCCAACAAGCGAGGCACTTCCGATGGATGGGATTTCTTCAACAATTCCACTTGGTGATAAGAATGTTGAGATTCAACAAGATGATGAGCTTAGTGAAAAGAGTCGCCTTCACTAAGTGGGGCCGCAGGCTATTTTTGGCGCAAGTCTATTTTTAGACATGATGATCATATTTCAGAAGTTGCAAGATGCTATTTGTGGATGGTTGATCAAGTTGGAAAAATAGATGAAATTCTATTTTTATAATATTGGACGAATTCTATTTATAGATCGTCAATCTAAAAATGGATGCATGTCAATTATTATTAGCTCTTAATAATAATCAGACTCTAAACAACAACTTATTCTCTTGGAGCACTTCAATTCAATGCACAGATGTGGCACATCAGCTGATAGAAGGAATTACACTATTCCTAAGGGTTTACTGGAGCTAATGCATGGAGGACTCAGTTAGAACTCAAGTGGCAGAGTTATGACACAGTTGGAAGAAGTAGTTATGGAGTTGTATTCAGTTTAACTCAATTAGACTCAGTTGAGCTAGTTGTATATAGTCTAACTGATTGATACACTAGTGAGAGTGGAGTGAAGTAATTAGTTAATTAATTCACAAATAATAACTTATTAATCAACTAAACAATACAACAGTTAACTACAATGCATGGCAATTTCAGTGGAGACCAGTGGAGAGATAGGTGAAAGGGCAAGATAGACTATATGTTGTGACTATAGTGATGGATTGATTTCATCACACACACAGTGGAGATGCCAATGAGGATTGCGCAGTCAAGGATGGAGTGATTTGAATTCATTCAGAGCTATTCTTCAGTAGAGATTGCGTAGTGGAGGCAGGCTAGCAGGAGGCAAAGATCAGTGCATGGATTTGCAAGATTGGTCCTGATTAGTGTATGACGATTGTACTGTACTGAGGGCTTGTGATAAGCTTTGTGTGTTTGTATGAGATTGTCATATGGTCTCCATGTTACATAATATATAGTTGGGGTTTTCAGCTTCAGGCTTTCCCAGTTAAAAACTGTGTTATGTGCGATTGAATATTTTTGTTTATGCTTCACATGTGTGTGCAATTAATTTTTCCGCAAAAGATTAACAAGTGGAATAGATTCAGTATCTTGCATAAAGTTAAATAGTGTGAGATCAAGTGGATCTTGGACATATGCATGCTTAGTGCATATAATTTCTACATGGTATCAGAGCATTGTTGATTGAATATTGCAATTGTGAAGTGAGTTTGTGCTGGTGGACAATTCGAATTTGCTATAGAAGATTCTTGGTGCAGAAATCGAGTATACATTGAAATGTCTTTCAACGGGTTGAGATTGGAGTATGCCCTTGATGGGAGCTCGAATTACATAGCCTGGAAGGATAGGATGGAGGCGGTGCTGGAGGATAATGGGCTGAAGGAGTTCATCGATGGCGATGTTCCTAAGCTGGGATCTAGCGATGCTGCATTACTTGATGCATGGCAAAAGAAGGCAGCAAAGACGAGGAGGATTCTGTTGGAAGGGGTGAAGGACCATATTGTTTCCAAACTTCATGGGAAAGCCACTCCATTCTTAATGTGGAAGGATTTGACAAACTTGTTCCAAAGTAGAAGTGACTAGAGGAAGTTGGCACTTAAATACAAGCTCAGAAAAATAAAAATGGAGAAAGGCGACAGTATTCCAAAATACCTCACGAAGTTTGTCCACTGCAAGGATGAAATGGGAAGTGTGGGGGTTACTGTTTATGAAGAAGACTTGGTGAGATTGGCTCTCCTTGGGCTTCCGAAGAGTTGGCATAGCTACGAAGACTCTGTCAATGGACGGGAGAAACTGCCAGGATGGGAGCAACTTTGGTCAGATCTTATGCAGGAGGAGATAAGGCGGGGTACCAGGGATTGATCTTCATCGAAGAATGAAGATGAAGAGAATTGTGCTTTGGCTGCCAAATCAAGGAAAGGGAAGGGGAATAAATATTCTTCAAAATCCAGTGCTAAAGGCAAGAAGTAGGACTTGTCCAAAGTGAAGTGTTTTCACTGTCACGAGCATGGACATTTCACCACTAACTGTCCACAGAAGAAGAAGAACAAGCAGGTTGCTGGATCTGTAGCTGGAGAGGCCCTAGCCTCACAATTTGGGCTTGATTTCTCCTTGATCTCTTGCTTGGTTTCAAGCTGCATGGGATTAGTGTGGTATTTTGATAGTGGTGCGTCTTTCCATATGACGGGAGAAAAAGAGTTGTTTAGTGACTTGGAGGAGAAGGACCTCCAGATGCATATAGAGATGGGCGATGATGGTCGGTACAATGCGACATGCATTGGGACCATTAACTTTGAGAGGGAGTCTGGTAATCCTTTCTTGTTGAAGAATGTCATGCATGTTCCAGGTCTGAAGAAGAACTTGCTCTCAGTCACAATGCTAGAAGACAAGGGTTATGATGTTGTTTTCAGTGAGGGAAAATCCTTCCTTCGACATAAAACAATGGGTCAAACCAAGAAGATAGGGGCTCGAATTAAGAATCTCTACAAGCTGGAGGTAGATGGCTGCGCTGCAATGGTGGCCAAAGCAGAAAAAGTGGTGAGCTGGGATGAGGACGAATTATGGCACAGGAGATTGGGCCATCTTCACCATGGCGCTTTGAAGATTTTGCAGCAAATTTCTACTGGACTTCCCAAGGGTACTCTTGCGTAGTCAGATCAGTGCAAAGGATGTACTATGGGTAAGTTTGTGAAGACCACCTTTCATGAGAAGGAGAACCATGCTTCGGTGATCCTGGAGAGAATTCACACAGATGTGTGTGGACCATTCTCGGTTGCTTCAACAACAAAACACAGGTATTATGTGATATTTTTTGATGAATATTCTCGTATATCTTAGATTTTATTTCTTAGGAATTAACGGACGTTCTCAAAGTTCTGTGAGTTCAAGGCATTGGTGGAGAAGGAGTCGAGGAAGCAAGTGAAAGCTCTACGGAGCGATAATGGTGGTGAATACATCTCGGGCGAATTCAAAGACTTCTGCAGCAAAGAAGGAATTCGAAGAGAACTCATATTGCCTCATAACCCACAACAGAATGGGGTCGTAGAGAGAAAGAACAGAATGATCGTGGGTGCTACACGAGCGATGCTGCATGACCAGGGCCTACCGATGCACTTGTGGGCGGAAGCATGCAACATTGCGGCTTATGTACAAAACCGTTGTCCTCATAGAGTACTTGGCATGAGTACACCCGAAGAAGCTTTTACTGGTAAGAAGCTTGATATTTCTCATTTGAAGATTTTTGGCTCACCTGTTTACATTCATGTGACGAAGGACGCCAGGAAGAAGCTAGAGCTGACTACAGAAGTTGGGATATTTGTGGGGTACACAGAAACACCCCATAACTATCGTGTGTATTTTCCAGACAGTCGAATGACTGTTGTGAGACGGCATATAAAATTCAATGAGGTGAAAGCCATGAAGTTGTCACTTGAGAGGGAGCTACACTTGCATGCAGAAGAGGAACTTCTTGTTCTGAAAGATGAGCCTCCGGATGTGGATCAGTCACAAGAGAAGATTCATGGAGTGGCAGAGTCCACTCATGCAAAACCAAACATCAGACAAGGCAGAAAGCGTACCACAGAAGCTGAGAGACTCCAATGAGAAGGTAAAAAGCTCAAACCAATTCGATATGGTCCATTCATAATTCTGGAAAATATTGGTAACAATGCCTTCATGTTGGATTCATATATGAAAATTTATGCAACTGTTATTGTTGAGAATTTAAGGTTGTATGAGCCTCCTTTGATTAAAGATCAAGGAGATAATTTTAATATTCCTTTAATTGAAGATTTCTCTCCTTAATATCTTCAGTAATTGCAACAAGACACCATCCTTGACAAGAAAACAAGAAATTCAAAACAAGGGAATGTGGAGTACCTTTGTGTGGGGCTCAAGGGAACAAATCCAAACAAATCCAAATGGATTGAGATTGGAAGGGTGAGGGAGATGTACCCTCATTTTTTTTTTGACTGAAAGTGATATTTTGGGGTCCTAGAGCTTCCAGTGGGGAGGAATGATCTAGTGGATCAATAAAATGCTCAAAATTAAAAGTGCTAAGATCGGTTCGAAACCAACGCTAAAGCGAAGATCTCTTCGCCTTTAATCTAACACAACTCGTTTCACTAAAAACTAACATCGGATGCTCTCGATATTGCATTCTGATCGATTTGGAAAACAACTAAAAAATTTAAAATGAGTTTGTGGTGATGCACAATCAGCAGTCCGTATGTTGACTGGGCAAATATTGGGCAAGGTGACTATGCCTCTAATCAGCCAATGGGATGAGGACAAGTGGCAACTATTGATTGGATCAAATTGGTAAGTTTCTATTGGTTCGAATGTGTTTGGGTGGACCAGTTAGGATGAGCCTCGTGGGCCAATCCCTCGTTGCCACATGGCCTCCTAATAGCCATGTAAAATTTTGTTTGAGTTCGAGTTGTCTGCGCAAGGTTCGAACGCGAGACCTCCTGCTTTCCATCCAAGCCCTCCACCGGCCCGCCTTTGATGGTTCTTAACCTCTATGGTTCGAAATTTTTATTCAAATTTTAATTAAAGTGGAGTCGGGGGTTGGGACTAGGGTTAACCCTAGACCCCAGTCCACCCAACCAGACCACATGGTGGGCAGAAGGGGTCTGGTGTTAACCTCGACCCCAACCATATATTATACCCTATACCCCAAAGTTTGAAACCACATATCATTAAACCAATGTGTAATATGTTATATACAACACAAACCATATGTTATGTTTTAAACCTAAGTCCTAGAGCGGACATGATTCATCTCCGACGGTTAGGCTTGTAAGCAGGCACATGTAACGATTTGTTAAAGGTTTGATGTCATGGTTAATGGTGGATAGGAGCGGAACATGCCTTGGGAAGGGTTCCTGCAACCCCTACCACGGTGGGTTCCTAAACCCAACCCAACAGCAACCAAAGTTCAAATAATCGACAAGAATTGCAAAACCAACCATAGATATGATATGTAATATTGCGCCACTTGGTGCATTTTGTCTGGTTCATGGTCTACTAAGCACATTTCAACATTCGACAATTTACATCTGGTGCAGTGGCAATCTCGCTGGCGCAGGGTGAATTTGTCGCTCCAAGTGGCCACAAAAGTCGGAAATTGTATAAAAATTTGTAGGTGGGTGTGAATCGGAGGACATTTAACAGAAAAACTTCTATGGAGCATAACTCAGTTAGTTTTTGACGTTTTTGAGTGCAAAAAAAGCCTAGGTAGTTTTTTTTTACTATTCTGGAGCCACTGAAGACATTGTTTTAGCATTCCGAGCACTGTAACTTGATGTAAACACATATTTTTGAGCATAATGAAAGGGGCCTAACATTGGAAGCTGAACCAAGAGATGTAGCCTAGGAGGGGTGAACTACTTCATCATTTGTTGTCTTGTGTATATTGTTATGGTACTGATGTCTTCTTTATTTTCTGCAAAACTGAGTTTTAAATCACGTTAATGTGTTAATGAATTTGACATAATTGACTAAAAACCCTAAACATTTCACTTGCAATTTTCACCAGAAACTTTCAAGTTTTCATATACAGATCTCCCGCCCTATTCGGGTGTTATTATGAACATGACCATGATGTAGCCTTAGCCTCACCAATGCCAGACTTACAAAAAAAAAGAAAAAAAGTAAGCCATACAAGTAAAAAAATTCACTTTTATTGTGGATTTTATGGGTATGCATGAATTTTGAATAGGTTAATTTATTTATATATAGATTTTATTTATAATTATTTTATTTTATTTATAATTATAAATGGCGCAATCTAATTAATAAACGAAATGGTTTTTTTGCAGGAATCCAACGATACAATTTCAGGCAAGATAGTGATTTCTTGTTGTTTAAAATGCGGTTATGAATGCATGAATGGATTGAACACCTCAGAAAACCCCTCTAGCACTCAAATTTTGCAGATTAAACAACTTAAAACTTATGATTCTTAAAAATCTCTAGTGTAATTTGGGCCAAATTGACTAGAAGAAGGTACTCGAAAAAAATGTCATTTCCTTTATTAATTAGACTATGTAACTATACATAAAATGAATAATTTATATATGTATATACAAGAGTCATGTGGTGGGAATGCCACTACTTTTTTGAATAGATGTATTTTTTGCATGTATTATTATTTTGTTTAATTGAAATTATATGGTATTGTCAAGAAGAGAAGTGGTGTCAAAGAGCATCCCTTCCTTAATCTCCTTGTCACATCAAAAAAATGAGAAGGCACTCCATTAATGAGAACAAAAAATCGATTGTTTGGAAGCATCCCATGATCCAATTGACCACCTATAGTGCAAAACCCATTTTGATCAAGACCAATCTCATTGGTTTTATTTGTGTTGATGGTCTCTTGCGCAATGACCATTGCATCGTGAATTTGTATTGTTTTTAAAAATCCAAATTGTTCTTTCAAAATAACAACACTCATTTCCATGTGCAAGCATTTCCCTCAAAAGTTTTGACAGGCAATGATAACTTTTCCATGAGTTTGTAAATGACATTGCAACAAGTTTTTATAATCTCCAAGCGAACATGTTCCCATCATGCTTCTTGTGAATGACAATATATGAATTTTAATGAGAGAGCCCAAAATATTCTTAGAGCTATGTGACTCTCTAATTACAAGTAGAATGTATGCTTTAATCATATTGTAAAAGTTGGTATAAAACTCCAGGTTGGTATAAAAGTTGTTAGAAATTAGTAGGTGTCATTTTGTGGATATTTTCAAAAGGAAAAATTTACTATTTTTGTATCTATCTTAAATTGTCAAATAAAAAATAATATATAATAAAATTAAGAAAAATAAACAAAAATTATAAAATATTATATTTAAAAAAACTAAATATCATAAATAAGAGAATTAATTTCTTACAAAATAATTAATAATTTTATATTCATATTAAATTTACTATAATAAAATTAATAATAATAATAATAATAATAACTGGAAAATAATTACGTTGCATTCATGATTTTGTAGCTCCTGTGAGCATAAACGCTTTCATTGTGCTAACATCTGCTCTAGTTTTTGCGGGAGTTAGATTCCTGAAAGAAGGGTGAGATGGGTGCATTGTGTTACTTTGACCTATCTTGCATTTTAGCATTATGATTGGGTTCATTATCCACCATGTCATCTCTGTTTGATTGCCCCGAATTACAAAAAATGCCACTAAGCCAAATTAAATGAAATTCCAAAAAAAACACATAAGGCAAACTATAATCAATGCAAGCAAGAGAGCTAAATTCAAGCAAGAAAAACCTTGATATCATTTCTAAGAAATTTCAAAAAAGGAACGCCATATAGTTAATCTATCATATGGAAAGATTAGTTTATTTCATTTGTTACAGTGGCTCTACCAGAGGAATAATTGGGTCCAGATGTCATGGATCGACAACAAAAACATGCATATTCCTAATATTTATTCCATGTTGGCCTTCATAGTTTTTCTCCATTATATTTCACACATTCCAATTAAGATTCTTTGTAGGAAAAAATTAATGGACACCTATCCCAAAAAGCTCTTCCAAGAAAAAATCACTGATCGACTCCATAAAACGAGGGGGATTTCATAGGCTCGTAATGCAAGCTTAAACATATATTATACATTCAATGTGATATGGGAAGAGCCAAAGAATTCAGGCAACTGATATTCACCATACATACACGAGTTAGTTAATCAACCCATGTTATATAATAAATCAAGCATTCTTACATAAACATTACAAGATTATTCATTAACATGCATAACCAAGAATACCCATTTGTGTATAGTTATATAGCTGGAAAGTAAAGGAGAGACTTCCACTGTCCACCCAACCATAGGCTAGCTACACTGAAACTTTCTTGCAGTTCACCACCCCTGAGCTAGATCCAAGTTTTGAGGGAAATGCTTGCACCTGGAAGTTGCAAATTCTGCAACTTCTCTGCACTTAGCAATATTCGAGCTCTTTAGACAACAAGGTGCCAAATCCTGGTGGGACGCAAATTTTTATAACAACTTTGAACTTCGAGCCTCATCATTAGCTCAGATCGTGTATAGATTGTGTGCATTAACTGCATATCTTTAGCTAGATCTGCCAATATGTCCTCATAAATGAAACTTTTCGTGTATTTTAACGTTAACTTTCCTTTTTAATGGTAATATTTTTCTAGCGAACTTCGACACATCCCATTTTGTAGCAAACAACCTTTCTTACATCGTGGCTCCTACAAACTTCGACATAATCTAGGTTGTGGGGAAGTAAATTCCTACGCTGAAGCTATTTCTGCAGCATAGTTTGTAGTCCAGTGCCCACTTTCAACTGCATGTGGCACTAATACTTTTCTTCTTTCTACTTCAGAGCGAAGATGCAGGGGCAAATTCATCCCTATACAATTCAATCTACTGCCATTTACTCTTCCTTGAATCATTTCTCCATTTAACTTTTCTAATTGAACTGTGCCTCCATTAATAATATGCTTGGTAATGTATGGACCTAACCAATGCATCTTGAATTTTCCTGGAAATGTTTGAAACTTAATGTCATAAAGGAGAACAAGGTCTCCTATCTAAAATTTTTTCTGCTTAATATGTCTGTCATGCCTGGCATTTTCTCTTGCTTTTTGTACATGCTCATGGAATCCTGCTATAAATATGTCTTCCTCCAAAGCAAGCAACTATGACATTATTTCCTTCATTATATCAGGGTGTTGACGGGAAAATTTGTCCGGCCAACAGTAGGGGATCTCCCCGGTAGAAAGTCCCAATTAGACCTTGAACCGTTTGGAGTAGGGATCCCGTCCGGGGTGTGGGTCCGGCTACCACTTAAGACGCCTTCCCTTCGGTCTCAAAAGAACCTGATTGAACCTGCGGACACACACTTATTCACATGATACAGAATACAGGATTGATGCATTAAACACGAATCAAACACTATGCATAGCAAGATCATAAATAAAGCATGTACACCTCAAGAGATGTCATTAGCAACACATCTTTGGGGGTAATGCTTATAAGGTAGTCTGACCACAAAAGAAATAGTTCTTTATGGTGAGATATCCCTTTACTTTCTGAAAGATAAAACGAAATGCTAACAAAATAGTTCATTAACATTCATTAATAGAGCAGATGATAAATTGAACATCATTGATACAACACAGATAGCCATGACGCATAAATGATGACATGAAGAGTGCAACTTCATTAATCATAGGATGTTCTGAAACTGTACAAGGAATACACACAGTGTTCGCACAGCAAAACACATCATAACCATAGGGTGTTTTAACAAGTATCTGTATTCATATGCACAAGAGTATAATCTTTCAATACAATGCCATGTAGCTCTTGAGTTTCCAAAAGAAAAAGCCCGTTTGTATTTTCCCCGTAGGGGTTTTTATAGATCAAAATTTCCCTTTGTGCTCCCTGACTTTCCGCCTGCCTGCCGGTTGAGTTGCCTTGCGACCTGGGAGAAAATGCGACCTGCGACCTGTCCAGTGAATGCGACTTGCGACCTGCTGAACTGTGCGACCTGCGACCTGGCCAGTGAGTGCGACTTGCGACCCAGTGATACTGAGTTATGGAGGCGGTTGTGTGATAGAGAGATCAGGAGCATCAATCTTCTTTCCTTTTAGGAAGTCTCGCTAGGTCTGGTATTCTGCTGCTATAGGAGAGACTAGAGGGACTTCCTCTTTCAACCGATGCATACATTCCAGAGCATTAGGGATAAGAGTTTCTCTCTTTTGGGAAATCTGGTTCGAAAGGGAGGCAAGCTTGGTATAAACCTGCACTGGCGTGATAAGTAATTGACTCAGATTTTCTTGTGATGTTGCGACTTCCGGGGCGGCAACAGCTTGCTTGATAGGCTGCAAGAATGACTGTATTTCTTGGTCTACTTGTTCCCAGGTCTTAATTTCATCCAATGCCCCTAGCGAAGGAATGTGGTGCAGAGTGTGCATTGAGTCTATGCCGCTGATCAGGTGTTCGTATGAAGACATCACCTTGTCCAAATCTTTGGATAGCTTGTCCTTGGATTGCATCTTTATTCGGATTTTGACTTTGGCATCTTGCGTATGAATCCAATTCTTCTTAGGAAAATGCTCGGGAACTTGAGGGTATTACACTGTCCAGTTCATCATTTTATCTAGAGCGACCGAGGCTTCCTTGAGCCGCTCATGCTTCCACTTGGTTTCTGTTCGTGCTCTTACCAACTGGGCAACTGTTTGCTTTATGGTGAGCATTTCTCCATACACCTGCCTCATGGTCGTCTCTAATACATCGCATTCTTTCATAATGGCGAGTGGGACTTCATTTACCGGGGGAGTCTGGTTTCGAAGTTGTTGAACTTCTGCTCTCAACTCTGATTTCTCCTGTTCTGCTCTTTTCTCGCGCTGCTCGGCTGCTTGCAGTCTATTTTGCAGAGAGACTATTTCTCTACTCATTCTGGTTACGTTTTCTTCCGTGGCTGCGGCGAAAGCAGTGCCTGCCGATGCTATCATCACAGGATTAGTCCTGGTATCAAGGACTATGTCTTTACCTGTTGCAACTGTGGATTTGGCGGAGGGGCTTTGCGCCATAGATCTTCTTTTCTCTTGCCGGATTTTGAAAGAGAATTGATCGAATGTAAGTCTGGTGAGGTCAAATACTTCCTCTTCTTGCCCCTGGGGGGAACTAACATCGGAGAGCTTGGTACTGCCCAGAGGTATTTCGAGGGGAGTCATCTCGATGTCTTCTATCATTTCATCCTCCTTTTATTCTCTATTCTTTTCCTCTTCTTCCTTTCGCCGACGTTCAGTTTCTGCCGCTGCTTCTATTTCGGCCTTCCTCTGGCGCTCAGCTGCAGCAGCCTGTTCGGCCTTCTTTTGGCGCTCAGCTTCTACTTTGTCCAGCTCTGCCTTGAGTGCCCGTTCTGCTGCAGCCTGTGCCTCCTTTTCCTCTTTTTCTTTCCTGGCATCCTTGGCCTGCTTCTTCTTCTGTGTTGCCTTCGAACTCTTCTGGCGTTCCTCCTCATCCTCCTTTATCTTCTTTTCTCTTTCCTGCTGGGCTTTTGCTTCTGCTTTTTTCTGTTGGATAGATGTAGTAAGCCCTGTGCTGGTCTGAGACTTCTTGGGTAAAGAGGAAGAGGCACCTCCCAACTGACGGCTTCTGTCTTCCAGGCTCTGATCATCCGGATCCTCTTGGCCAAAGTCTACCTCCGGAGCAAATTGTCTCTCAGCGTTGTACCAGTTCCTTCTTTCGTCTTCTGCCGAGCGCTCAATATGCTGATAGTTCCACTTGAATTTAGCTTTCTTGCAGTGTTCAGGAACTATTCTCTCCGGGTCATATGTTCGGTGTTCTAGCACCCCAAGTTGATAGCTTTTCATCTCTTCTCCCTCCGCTGCTACTTCTTTGAAGTCTTTAACTGTGCACACGCCGATGGTGAGGGGTAGCGTGGGCCACGACTTCTTTTTGCCTTTAGACAGGACGCTGGAGAAGCCCTGAGACATTTGAAAGCATACCTCCTGAATGAGCATTTTGTCTGTAACAAAGCGAGGCATAGCATGTGGTGCCCTGAAAGATCCAAAGACTCGGATGAAAGTATATCCGGCGAAAGGGAACCAATGTGCCACTTGGCCTAGAGTCTCTCTGGCTCGCCAAGACATGCAGGGGGCGTCTTGGCCAAATAGTCTTCTATATAGAGCGGGGATAAATACTTGGGAGATCTGCTCTATATCCTGTTTATACTTGGACTCCCAAAACACCCTGATTTGCAGATGAATTGCACGAGTCTGCTCGGAATCCCAGTTGTGTGCCCATCCCTCAAAGTGTAACCTTGCGCAGACAGCATCCAATAGGTAAGAGGCCATGTAAAATTCGGAAGGCATTCCATCATCTGGGGCCAATGCCGCGGACAAGTTTGTCTGCATCGAAGTCATCAATATGCCGGCCCAGTTAAAATGGGTGCCATGTGTCGTTACATGCTCCATGATAGTAGCCCAACTACCGCTGAAAGTGGAGCAATCAGAGCGCCCGTAAAGTCTGCAAAGCATGGCGGCAACTAATTTATAAACCTTTCTCAGGCTAGCCACCGGATATTCTTGGTCTTTCTTGACTTTAAATTTCTCGGGCTCCTCCCACCATTGTCTAATAGTATCAACTACGGGAACTGCGTGAGCAATAGCCCATTCTGGTGTGAAGTACTCTTCTGGGCGAGGCAACGAGTAATAAAGGTGGGCATCCGAGCCTACGAGCGTAGCGAAAGCCCTGCCTTCGCTGTCTCGGATCACGAACTTCTTGGGATCCGTTTTCTGTATGATCCAGTCTATAACCTCTGGGCATGGAAATATGGCCGGATGCGCCCCTGCGAGATGCAGTTTGGATCTTTTGACTCTTAAATATACTTCTCGGTCTGGGAGATCTTCTGGGAATTCCTCCTCAGGTATGGCGAACTCGTGGTACACTTGGTACCATCACATACTGTCTTCTTTTGCAAATGTACATAGCGTATCCTTGTATATCGGGGGTGGGGATACCATGTCAAACTCCTCAACTTCTTCCGCCACTTGCTTGTCTTTCTTCCGGGACAGTGGGGGTGCCATGTCGCTAGAATCTGATAGAACAAGTATGCACTCTATGTCTCCTTGAAGTTCACCTGTCAAATTCATAAAGGAATCCCAAGATAAGAACAACATGATGATATAAAGCCAATTACAGTTTAGCAATGAATTTTAGCTGAGATATGCAAAGTTGTGTGACTGGTTTTACTGGGTCGCAGGGTGTAAGAATAAGCCCAGATGCGACCTTGCGACTTGGTCGCAGGGTTGCTGGGTCACAAATTTCAAAAACAGAGGAAAACGCGACTTTGCGACCTCGCGACCAGGTCGCTAGGTCGCTGGGTCGCAGATCTCGAAATTTTTTTGGAAATGCGACCTTGCGACCTTGCGACTAGGTCGCTGGGTCGCGATTTTCAAAAACCCGAGGAGAATGCGACCTTGCGACCTTGCGACTAAGTCGCTGGGTCGCAGGTCGCGCTAGGGCTTGCCGAGGGGTTTTGCGCGTGCGGCGTGAAGGTTTTCTCCCTCCGACTGAAAAATTATAAGCTAGATGGGTCCAGGCAGAGTTGAGGGATGGATTTGGGAGCAAGGGACAAGGTCATGAGAGGTTGAACCAGAAGTGTGGTGAGTTTGGGCAGTTGTGATGAAGCAGGGTTAAACAAAACATTCAAAAACTGGACAAGAAACATTATAGTTCATGCAGAGGGGAATTTAAAGGTCTGGGCAAGCATGAATTTGGCAAGAAATGTCTACAAAGGAAAAAGTAGGAGAGAAACGGCAACTTACCCGGGAAAATCGCGCCAGTCGACCTGTCAGAGCTGTTTCTTTCTATTCGCCGATTGTGAGAAATGCGACCGGCGACCTCCTTTATATAAAAGGTCGCACGTGCGAGCAATTAATGCGGGGTCGCTAGGTTGCAATTTTCGTGATTTAGGGGATCCGCGACCTGGCGACCTTGCGACCTGGCGACCTGGGGTCGCGGGGTCGCAAGGTCGCGAGGTCGCAGTTTTCATTAAAATTTGCGATTTGCGACTTAGCAACCTTGCGACCTAGCGACCTGGGGTCGTGGGGTCGCAAGGTCGCGAGGTCGCAATTTTTTTTAAAAGTTGGGCTTTGCGACTCAGCGACCTTGCGACCTTGCGACCCTTAGGTCGCGGGGTCACAATTTTCTAAAAAACGAATTCTGCGACTTTGCGACTTAGCCTTGTGGATTTTCACTTGGTTTTTCTCTACTTTCAAGGGGCTCCAAAAATTTTTTAAGTGGGATTTTTGGAGGGTGTTGTAGAAGCTACAACACAGGGTTTTCCATATTTGTGAAAGACACAATCCTCAAGCTAGGCACAATATATTCCATGGGCATCACAACTTCTTCCCCATAAACTAACTTGAAGGGTGCCCGACCTGTCAAATTCTTACATGTGGTCCTATAAGCCCATAATACTGCTAGAATTCTAAGATCCAGTGATCCTTGTTCACATTACATACCTTAGTAAGTGCATTTTCCAAAATCTTATTAAATGTTTCCACTGTTCCATTGGCCTAAGTGTTTTAAGGGGTACTCTTTTGATGATAAAACTGGAACTCCTCTGTCAATGCTTCAATAGTATTATTCAGGAAGTGTGAACCTTGGTCACTCACCAAAAAATTTGGACATCCAAATCTAGACAACATGTACTCAAAACTAAACTTCGATGTAGTTTCTGCAGTGCAGTCCCTTACTGGTTGTGCTTCACCCCATCTTGTCAAGTAATCAGTTGTTGTAATTATGTACCTCACACTAGTCCTCTTTCCAGGTGGGTTGATGGGTCCAATAAAATCAATGGCCCACTTATCAAAGGCCTACAATGTAACTTGTGGTAACAACGTCATCTCATCCCTTCTAGAAGGCTTCCCTATTCTTTGACACACATTACATGCTCGACACTACTCCTTTGCATCTTTATGTAGTGTAGGCCACCACCATCCTGCTCTCAAAATATTCTGCGTAATAAATTTTCCTGCATAATGTCCACCACTTGCGCCCTCATGAGCCTTTGGTAGAATCACGTGTCTTTCATGTTCAGGGACATATCTGTGCAGTATCTCATATGATCCCATCTTATATAATTATCCTGCTATTAATGAAAAATATTCTTCCTTAACCACTAATTATTTATTTTTTTGCATAGTATATTTTGAAGGAGCCATTCTTGTACTAAAAAACTAAATAATATCTGCGAAGTGATCATCTGCCTCTTTGATTGCAAATAAATGCGCATAAGGAATATTATCCTTTATGTTGGTTCGTTCTTCCTGCGTTTCCAGTCTTTATAGATGGTCTGGTCCTGCATTCAACCTTACTGGTTTAACAATTATCTCAAAGTCATATTTCTGGAATAACAGTAACCATCTGCAAATATTTCCTCCTAAGACATGCTTATTGACTAAATAATTTAGTGCAGAATGATCTGTAAACATTTTAAAGTGTGCTCCTAGCAAATAGTGTCTAAACTTCTGCAAAGCATGCACCATGGCTAGCCCTTCCCTTTCTCTAGTGGTATAATACTTTTTTTCTTTAGATAAATTTCTACTTGCAAAAGCTATAGGATGATCAATCTCTTATGCACTAGGTTGTGCTAGTACCACTCAAAAGCTATACAAGAGGCATCCACATGGACATGGAATTCCTTATTCCAATAAAGGAACACTAGTATAGGCACAATTATCATCTTTTATTTTAATATGTCGAGGGTCTTCTAACATTCTTCATCCCACTAAAAGGTTACATCTTTCTTCAACAATTTCTCTATAGGTGTAGTTATCTTCGCATACCCCTTGATGAACTTCATGTAATATCAAGTATGCTCCAATGTAGTGCGAAGCTATCTTACTATCTTAGGTGGAGGCAAGTTCACAATAATAGCATTCTCAGTAGGGTCCACCATTAATCCTTGCTTACAAAAAATATGTCCCAACAATATTCCGAAAAAGGTACACAAAATATGCCCTTCTTTAATTTCAAAGAGATTTTCTATTGTCTACATGTGTCGAGCAGAAGCCTTAAACTTCTAACATGTTTTCTTAGAAATCAAAATACTGTCCAATCATCAAAGCATACCTCTAAAAGCTTATGGAGTACTCCTTAAAAGTTGCGACCTCGATCCTAGAAAATATAGTAGGGGCATTCTTTAGTCCAAAAGGAATTACTGTGTATTGATATGAGCCCCATTATGTAGCAAATGTGGTCTTATGCTGATCTTCAGGTGCACTCCTAATCTAATGATAACCTAAGAATCCATCTGTAAATGCGTAGACTTGTATTTCTACGTTGTCTAGCACTTCATCTATGAAAGGTGTGGGGAAAGGATAATGTAGACATGCATCATTCAAATTTTTTAAATCAATACGGATCGTAATTTCTCCTTGAGTCTTCTTTTCGTGTACCACCATATGACTCACCCAGTCTGATTCTTCGACAACTTCAATAATTCCTGTTGCTATCATCTTATCAAGCTCTACTTTCACTTTTTCCTTGCACTTTGGATTCAACCTGTAAGGTCTTTGCTTGATTGGCTTCACATCAGGCTTAAGAGGAATCTTCATGACTCCTAGATCTCCTACTATACCCTTCATTTTTAAAAATTTTGTGGGAAACAATTCGTGATATTCATGAAGTATCTCTGTAACTTTGCTTACTATCTCCTCATCCCAATAGTCTCATATTGTTGCAAACTTGGGTTCCTTCTCTGATCCTATGTTCACCTTCTTAGTATTCAATGGCTTCGTTATGTCTGGATTCTCCAACTCAAGTCCATTTACTTTGCAGTATCCTTCTGATTCTGCTATGTCGATGTTGCAAGAATTTTCTTCTTCTTTTGTAGTGAGGTTATAACATTCCAATGCATTTTCTATATGCGTAGCCCATTTAGGTTGTTACCATGCTAGTGAGGTTACATTCTCAAAGATCTTCTTTCTGACTATCTGAAGGGATAAATCTATATATGGGCAATCATCCTCAAAGATGAATGTCAATATGAAGCCATCAACCATGTTTACGCAATTCACAATACCATGTCGAATCTCGGTCCCTAGGTACCAATTCTTAGGGATTGTCTCTAATGTATGAATGAAACCATGTACCCATTCTTGTTGTGGAATTTCATTCCATACTGTAATGCATAGCTGGATATGCTCCCTAGGACTAGTTTTACCATCATATTTTATCTCTCAATTTATGTATCTATCTGTCCAAACCTTATCCACATCAATATTCAACATACCTGCCAATCTCCTATGTTTTTATTATGTGCATTCCACCATCTAGCAGGAGTATATTTCAAAGCTATATCCAAGGCTGACAACCTCAAACTTTCTGGAACTTTTTCTTCATACTCATCAAGAAAAGCATTTATATCACCTAAATCATCATAAGAAGGTAGGTTACATACCTCAGATATTATACAACGAACTGATTTAGTCATTCTTTCACATCGCCTTATGGATACTTCATGCAGCCTATTCGATCAGTTTTCCAATTCTCCTTCTAAATCTGATGTAAAAGAACTATCCTGCTCCCAACTCAATTTTCCTTCTTCAGTAGGGTTAACACAATCATGTTCCTTCGTTGTCATTTGATAGATGTCATCTATGTCAGCTGCGCAATATTATTCTATGATTGGTTGTGCCGAGAGGCGCAATCTACATCCCAATATGACCCCGATGTTAAGTATGTCACGTCTTCAAAAAATAATAAATTTTATTTTTGCTAATGTCAACCAAAGGATTAACCTAATCTTTAATTTTATATAACTTGAATATTTAGATTATATATATATATTTTTAAACTTATTAATGGGCTGAGATTAATTATTAAAATACAACTATGTATTATTTATATAATTTGAATGGATAGTAAATTATCTCACCTTTTTTAATAATTGCTTTATTATATGAATTTGAATGGATCATAAATTTGCTTTTAACAAAAAAAATTACCACATTGAATTTCCAAATTAAGTAAAATTTTAAACGTCTTTACTCTTTACTAAAGTCAATACCATTTCCTAAATCAAAGGAAAAGAGTTAATTCAACACAAACAATCAAAATCCAAAATATTTTAATATTTCTTTTAATTAAATATTTGTAAAATGAATCTTTAAAAAGAAAACCCATGTTCTATGGATAAATTAAAATATTTAAAGATATAAATATTTCTCCATCAAAATTGCAACATTTCAAAATTTAAATAAATAAAAATCTAAATAAACTAGAGATATGGTAAATAAATAAAACCTATTTTTATACTTACTCCAAAGCTATGGTAAATAAATAAAATATATTTAAACTAGATGTATGGTAAATAAATAAAAACTTATTTTTATATTTACTCCATAAACCTTTTTATATTTAAAAAAACTAAAAAACGAGGTTTATTTAGATGAAGCCTATGGGATGAATACTATGGGACAAATTAATATTGATACCATGGACTAAATACCATGGGCCAAATACCATATTTATAAAAGAAGTATAGTAACTAAATAAATATAAAAAAGGTATAAAGAGGTATAATAAATAAGTAAATATAAAATAATGGTAAATTAATAAATATAAAAGAGATATAAAGAGGTAATGTAAATAAATAAAAATATATCAAATATGATTATAAATAAAAATATAATTATATAACTAGCCTATGGGCCAAATACCATAGTAAATAAAAGAGGTATGGTAAATAAATAAAAATATAAATAAACCAGAGCTATGGTAAGTAAATAAAACCTCTTTTCATATTTACTCAATAATCTGCTTTATATTTATGAACACTCAAAAAATAGGTTTTATTTAGCTGAAGGCTATGGTCCAAATACCATGGGCTAAATTATTAGTAATACCATGCAAAAAAACATTATTAACCCAAATATAATATTAAAATATTAATATTATTATTGTTAAATATAATACTCGTATTAATATATTATAATATTAATATTATTAAATTTAATAAATTTTGATTAATAAGATATCAAATTTATTATATTATAATATATATAAATATATCATGATATATATTAACTCTAGAGTTATATGGGAGGGAAGAACAAAGATATAGAGCGATAGAGGTGGAGATATAGGGGGATTGACAAGGGAGAGATGGAGATAAACTAAAGGAAAGGGGAGAGGAGGAATGAAGAGTGAGAGAGGGAGACACAAATATGGAGGGGGGAGAGAGAGACAGAGAGGGGGAGGGAGATAGTGATAGGATTAGAGGAGACAGATATGGCGGAAGGGAGAGGGGGGTAAGAGAGAAAGGTAGAGAGAGATGGCGGAAGAGAGAGGGAGGTAAGAGAGAAAGGGAGAGATAGGAAAGACCACAGAGAGGACTTGAGAGAGGGAGGGATAAAGAGATGGAGTTGGAGGGGAGAGAGGGAGGGAAGAATAAATATATATAGAGAGAGAGAAGTGGAGAGAGAGAGAGGGTGTGACAAGGGAGAGATGGAGAGAGAGTGTGTATGTTTAGGGGTGAGATAAAGAGCCAAAGTAGGATGTATGGAGAGAAGGGGGGAGAGAAGGAGAGAGGGATGGATATAGTAATGTAGTTGGAGGGAGAGAGGGGCAGAGAGAGAGAGAGAGAGAGAGAGAGAGAGAGATGGGGAAGAGAGAGGGAGGTAGGAGAGAAAGGGAGAGAGGAGAAGGATGAGAGAGAGTACTTGAGAGAGAGGAGGAGAATGATGGGGGAAGAGTGAGAGAGAGAGATCAGGGAAGAGAGAGGAAGGTAGGAGAGGAAGGAAGAGAGAGAGAGGACTTGAGAGAGAGGAGGAGAGAGGGATCGATAGAGAGATGGAGTTGGAGGGGGAGAGAGGTAGGAAATAAGAAATATAGAGAGTGAGAAGTGGAGAGAGAGAAGGAGTGACAAGGAAGAGACAAAGAGAGAGAGCGTGTATGTTTGGGGGTGAGATAAAGAGACAAAGAAGGAGAGATGGAGATAATGGGGGAGAGAAGGAGAAATAAGGAGAGAGGGAGGGATATAGTAACATAGTTGGTGATAGTTGGTGGGTGAAGAGAGAGAGAGAGAGATGGGAGAGAAAGGGAAAGAGAGGAAGGAAGAGACAGGATGTGAGAGAGTAGAGAAAGGGAGGGAAAGAGACATGGACTTCGAGGGGGAGAGAGGGAGGTGAGAAGAAATACATAGAGAGATAAAGGTGGAGAGAGAGAGAGAGAGTGAGTGCTAAGGAAGAAGGAGAGAGAGGGGGAGAGGATAGAAGGAGGAAAGAGAGATATTAGCAGGGGAGAAGGAGATAAGGGGAAGATAGAGATATAGATGGAAGGTGAAGAGAGAGAAGAAGAGAGATATGGGGAGAGGGAGGGAGTGACAAAGAGATTGATAGATATGGAGTGCGAGAGCATGTGTGTTTAGGGGGTTGAGATAGAGAGACAAAAAAGAAGAGATGGAGGGCGATATAAATATGGATGGAGGGTGGAGAGAGGGAAGAATATTTCTTGCACTAGATGGATTGATTTAAGTGGAGATGGTGATTTCTAATCCTATTTGATTATTTGCACTAGATTCATCGATTTTAGTGTAGATATTTATTTCTAATGATATTTGATTACTCGCACTAGATGCATTGATTTCAGTGTAGGTGGTGATTTCTAATACTATTTGATTGCTTGCACTGGATGTGTTGATTTCAATGTAGATGTTTATTTATAATTATATTTTATTGCTTGCACTAGATGCACTAATTTCAATGTAGATGATTTCTATTCCCATTTGATTGTTTGCATTAAATGCACTGTTTTCAGTGTAGAAGTTATTTTCTAATCTTATTTGATTGCTTGCATTAAATGCATTGATTTCAATGTAGATGTTGATTTATGATTTGATGTAATTGGATATATGATGGTACATTAATTTTAAAGTGATTGGATTAACAATATGCATTGATTTTAGTGTAAGCACAAAATGTTATTGACCATGTACATTGATTTTTGTGTTATAATAATTTAACCTATTAATATTGGAGAGGAAGAGAGACAAGGTATTATGTTTACTACAACAGCTCGAGCTAAAGATTTAAATGATTTACGATTTAAATTTTCTTTTTCATATAATTGATATGAAAAGATGACAAAACTAACAAGGGTGACAATAAGAATAATAGAAGAGAATAGTTTGAGATTGATGACAATGAAGACTATTTGTAACATGAGTACATTCTTATTATTCACATTTTCTATCTTTCAACACCATTATTGTCACTTTGCATTCAAAAAAATTATTTCATCATTAAAGTTATTAACAATATTTATCATCTCAACAAACTGAGGTAACTAAGAAAATTTAAAATTAAAATGACCAAGTTAACCTAAAAAATATTTAGCATATTTAAATTATTATATTAATATTTGATATATTTACATATTATTGATAAAATTAATCATATCTTTGACAGATTTTCCTTAGTAGCGCACAACTGAAACCAGCCTAGATCCATCTTAACTCTGGATCTATCAAGTGCTGAGAGGGATCAAATCTCTCAAAGTGCAAACCTTTCCTCAAGTTTTTCACTCAAAAAAAGGTTTTCACTTTGAGATATTTGATCCCTCTCGGCGCTTGATAGATCCGGAGTTAAGATGGATCTAGGCTGGTTATGTATATCTTACTCCTTCTGTTGGATCCAAAGGAACAATTACCCTCATATTGTTTCCTTCAAGTATAATTTGTCTCTTCTTTAGATTGATTATGGCAAAATTTTCAAATGCCCACTCAAGTCCAAGCAATTCAGGATAAGGGTTACTATCATCAACGATCTCAATTACCTCAAAATTAGCAATAGTGCGAACTCCTTCAATATCCATTATGACACTTGGTAGTCTGATCCGAATGGAAAATGGCATCAACTCATGGTATTCATCCACCCATGATATTTATTCACCCATGGTATTATAAGTGACCCATGGTATGTATCCACCCATGGTATTCATCCACACATGGGATTTACCCATGGTATTGTAAGTGGTATCTACCCATGGTATTGGCCCATGGTATCCACCTATGGTATTGTATCTCAAAAAAGGCTATAAATAATAAGCCTCACTTTGTAAAAGGACAGATTGTTTGCCACAATGTAGCTTCTACATTTATTCTCTGTTTTAATAAAACAAGTTTCTTTGTGGTTTTATTTTCTTTGTGTTCTCTCTTCTTTTCTGGCATTCTAATTTTGCAGATCTTGTCAAATCCATTTCAACTTTTTAGATCTTGGGGGCCTCCCTCCCAAGATCTGGATCATAGTCTTCCTAGAGGGAATATATTTTGCTGATTTACCATTCTTAACTGAATAAGTGACCATTGTAGCTTCAACATACCCATTAATTCCCATGTCTGCCTTGTCACAAAATTAACATCATATCCCAGATCTATAATAACTTTATCCATCTCATATTCTCCTATCCACGCACTCAGCCTCATTTCTCTTCCGGTGTTCTTTTGTCGATGTAAATTATTTATTGAGCGCATCTCACTTCGCGGTGTTTCTTGGGATGCGAAAAAACTTATCAATTCCTAAATCCCTCCTACAACCTTCCGATCTCTTAACAGTTTCAATGATTAGAGAACTTTTGAGGTCTAAAATGGGCCTCCTAAGAAAAATGTACAACCAAAATAAAATTTATAAGAACCAGTATGATTCAAGATGATGATGTCAACTATGGGGGATGATTCACCATTTTTAGGGTAAAAATGTTAAAAGATAAAAAATAATAAATAATAAAACTATTTTTTTAAATTGTATTTTCAACTTATCTCCCTGAGGTTTTACTCAAATTTCGAGCGGGAGTACTCGTTGGATGCAAAATTTAATTTCTCATTCAAAGAGTACCCATGTTGTATATTTTTGATGGACCTTACTACACAAAAAAATGAGAAATACATGAAAAACGTGATTTCATGTATTTCTCATTTTTTGTGTAGTGGGGTCTATCAAAAGTATGCAACATGGGTACTGAAATGAGGAATTAAATTTTGCATCCAACGAGTACTCTGGCACGAAATTTGAGTAAAACATTAGGGAGATAAGTTGAAAATACAAATTAAAAAAATAGTTTTATTATTTTATTATTTTTTAATCTTTTTACTTTTTTACCCAAAAATGGTGAATCATCCCCCATTGTTGACATCATCATCTTGAATCCTATTGGTTCTTATAAAGTTTATGTAATGTCCCCTAATAATAATAAAAATTAAAATAATAAATAAATAAATAATATTTAATTAAATAAATAGTAAATAAATAAGAAGTCAATAATAGTAAATATAGAATAAATAATAAAGAGAATAGTAATAATAATAAATAAAATAGTAAATAATAAGTTGGAATTCTAAATAGTAAATAAATAAGTGAAGTTAACAAAAGTAAAAAAAAATAAAAATTAAGAAATAGTTAAACTAAGAAAACTATAAAAATAAGTAAAGTTAACAAAAAATAAAAATGAATAAATTAAGAAAGAATTAAATTAAGAGAAACATTAAATTAAGTAAAACTTAAAATAAAGAAATAAAAGTTGCATGTTGACACAATGAATGTGTGCACGCGGTTCACTTTCCATGGTTTGGTCTATTTAATAGACATTGAGGCAGATTCATTCATCATTCCTTCATCCATTCTCTTGGGAGAAATGTATTGTGAGACAAAAGATTCCCTGGCAGTAGTACATTGATTGAGGGCTCGGGGGTGGCCAACTGTAGAAAGATTATGTGCAGCTGAGCCTACGTTTGGGTGGAGAGTTGTCCCCAAAACTTTGTTGCAGTTAGCAGGATTCAAATAGCGTTTAACTCTAAAGCACAAGTAAGGAATATCGTCGCTCCTGGTAAGTCGTCTCTGCTCGGATTTTTCTTTAAATTCTTTGCTAATTAGTTGAATAATTTTTGTGTTGATTATTAATTGCTTATTTGATGTAATTAGTTGCATGTTAAATTTTGGGGTTGTTACTTATGGTATAAGAGCATAGGCTCCAACACATTACGATCTCTGGGATTTCTTCAATGTGAAACCATTGAAAAAAACATGCAATATGTGAATATAGTAATTTTTTTATACTATTAAGAAAAATGTTAATTTTCCAAATTAAAATATTTGTATGCATGTGTCGAACATTTAAATATAAAATTAGAAAATATGTTAATAGATTATTAGATAATTTTATTTTGAGAATAAAATATTTATAATATTAAAAGAAAAATACAAAATTTATGAAGAAAATCCATGTTGAATGAATTAAAAATTCTATTAGACTTTGGGATTGAATAATATTTTAATTGACATTTTTTTAATATACTGAGGTTTTCATTGGCAACGCGATGTGATCTTAGGTAGCAGTTATGATTGTATGGTTCTCGTTACCGGTTTCCCTCCTGATACAAAAAAATAAAAAAATAAAAAAAATAATTATATATATTGAATACCATACAGTTTCTACTTAAGTATAAGTATTTTCTAATTTAACTTGAAAGTAATAATAATAATAATATAATTTAATTAATATATATATATATATATATATATATATATATATGGAAAGAAAGACTAGAAATAATCTTGGATATTAAGATGAAGTGTTCCAATATAAAAGTTATTTTATGTTCATTATTTTAAATTTCAATGATTTAATTATAGGATTTGTATATAAAAACGCATAAAAAAAATTTACTATATAAATATTATTGACATGCAAAAAAAACCGACTGACATGCAAAAATCCAACTAATACATGTTAGGTTTTTATTTTAAACATAATGCCAATTTGTATAAAAATAAATAAATAAATAAACAAACAAATAAGGACAAATAAGGAGTTCACACATTTTACAGTTGATTCCAAAACCTGTTACTCATGGTTCACGCCTTCAATGCTGAAATCGAAGGCATCCTTTGGAAAAATCTCACCTTCATATTTTTCTGCAAAATTCATATAAAGCAAACTGGGTATAATCTCAACAATCTTTTCTACATTTTCCTTATTTTCTCCTGAGAATAACTGCTCAATACGTCCTCGATTTTGAGGATTTGTCTGGAATTCACCAATTTTGCCCCAATTGATTACATTTCTGAGGGTTGTGAGCCTCTTTTTGCTCATTCTTGGACACCCACAGGCCCTGAAGGCTTTGAATTTGCTTTCAGATTTAATCCCCACGCTATTTGGCAGTAATTAATAACTTTTTTGAGGCAACCGCTAGCATCTAGGGCTCCAATCAAATCTGCGTTCGAGAGTGAGTGCTAACCCTTGTCCTCGTGCAGGAATTTCAAAGAAATTTTAAGAGATCGAAGGCACAGGGATTTACAAATAATTTTTTCTAACTTTTCTCTCTGATTTGGATCATCTTTTGCGAAAGTTAATTTTGGAAGGGAAAACTTGTAATGCTGAATTTTATCACATCTAGCCATTTACGTTTGACAGAAATTTCACATTAATTATCTAAAGCGAAGCCTCTGGAGGAGGGTTTTTGACATCATTTTTAGCACAAAGATTCTGTGACAGCCTCGAGGGTTTTTAAACGTTGTAGTTTAAGTAGATTGTTTTTGGTTCTGAAAATCATGGAAATTTTGGTAATATTTTAAGAAAATCCGATAGGGATTTTTGTAAATCCACGTTATAATTATCAAATTTTAATATTTTGGATGTTTTAGAAGTTTTTCATGGTGATGAATCCATTTCCACCATCAAAATCATGATTCAAACACTGTATTTCTTAAATTTTTTTTTTCCAGCCAATTTTAGCCATGCAGACAATTCCTCCATCTGATTAGACAACTCCTTTTCAAACTGATACCTTATGCATTTTTGTGCTTCATTTAACAGTATTTATTGCAGGCATTTAAAGAGAATTTTGCCACCATTTCTAAGCTACAAATCTTTTGATCTGAATGCTCTTTCCAGCAATTTCTTGGCATTTATCGAGGCCTTTGGGCGGCCCTTTTTTTTAAAATCTGAGAACAATCTTGTAAACTGTAGACCTGGTGCGAAAGTCATATTACAAGAGGGTTTCAAGCATTTTTTTTGAGAAAGAAATCAAACTCTTGAGCTTTAATAATTATGTCATTATATCAAATCAAATTATGTCATTAAAGTACAAGTCGAAACCCAAGGTGCATATAACATAACAATCCAGCGAACACACACCACGTCAAATCATGGCATGAATCAAGTCAAGCAAGTGCAAATATTAAGGTGTAATAATTAGATGACAATTATATGAAGCACCATGTTGGAATCAATTCCACACGACAATAAAAATATGGATTTTATGTTTATGGTTAAATCGGTGCAAAAGTAGAAGTCATATTTAAATAATTTATTTTATTTTAAGTTTTATTAATTTAATTTCTATTAATTAGGCCGTAAGTCTCATTATTTGAAAACAACTTTTCAAATTATCATTATTTGAAAACAACTTTCCAAATTATCATTGTGTCACTTTGTGTACCATCGATCTCATATGTTAGACGATTAGAAAATTTTCAGCCACTAGATAATTATAATTAACTAATTAACTGATTTGAAAAAGATTCATATGTAACTGCTGTTGAATTTGACATGGCATCGTCGTCTTCTTTGGCCCATTTTCTCTTCGCCCAAGAGCACGTAGATCTAGAGAGCAAACCAACATTAACTAATTAACTGATTTGGAAAAGATTCATATGTAACTGCTGTTGAATTTGACATGGCATCGTCGTCTTCTTTGGCCCATTTTCTCTTCGCCCAAGAGCACGTAGATCTAGAGAGCAAACCAAAACATGCTTAACAGAGAAAAGACTTGGTAGCGCACAAACCGAAACGGGCCTGTCAGAGTTACTGAAAGCTGATGCTGCTTGCCACACTTCGGTATAAGGTCGAGATCCAGAAATTAAAGGGTGCCGGGCGTTTAGCAGATCCAGAATTTAAAGGGTGCCGGGCGTTTAGCACACAGCATTAGGTAGTATAATATGTATATGTTGGAAAAATTAAAGAACACAGCCTTTGACAGGTCCTATTGTATCTTATGTCGCTGGATAATCTAAGGCTGCGTGTTTATTTTATGCTCTACTCTTTAAATGTATAAATCTGTGCATCGTTGTCATGAAATTTCGCAATCGTCTTTCGGCTTCTGCACACAGCTAGCGCCTAGGCACAGGATGAATATGAAATATGCCTTTTGAATTTATGTGGCTACATTTTGGGTTTGAATGTCTATTTTGTTATTTGTATCTTGTAGTAGATATTTCAAGATGGCAGTTCCGTGAATTCTATGATTTCCATCGATGTTAAAGGTAAGAGAGGCATTATTACTTTAAAGGTAAGACAGGCATTATTATCGAGATTTATACATCACGTACTGTGCCCTCATGGATGATGAGGACGTCATTCCATTTGGGATTGTTGTTGGGTTTTTCTTTAAATTTTGGCACTGCAATTTTAGATAGTTAGTTTTTATGTTTATTAGGACTGCTGATGTAATGTTTTTTTTCTTTTGAAATTTAGGCTTTGCAATTTTAGTTAGTTAATTTTTATGTTTATTAACATTGTTGATGTAATTTTTTCTAATAAAAAAGGTTTTCTGATTATCTTTACTGGTAACTGTGCTTGTTTTAGGTTGCTTTACTAGTTTTCATATTCATAATATGAATATCAACATTTTTATTTTCAAAAAACAATATTAATGAAAAACAAATATTAATTATAAATCTACTTGAGAACAAACTACTCACTTATGTGCACCTTTTACACCTATTAAATCTAGCTTACATGATATTACATGATATTTACTAGCTTGAGGAGAACTTTATAAATTATTTTGAATTTTCTAAATTTTATTATATTTAATTAGATTTTAATTTTTTTAGTTATATATTGTAATTATTTTAATTTTTATTAATTTATAAAATAGGTATAAATTAAAAAGCTAAATTTATATATTGTAAGGGTATTGGAAAACCTATTCTAAACTTCTAATGGTGGGATTTTCTAATGTACATTCTTGCTAAATATTGTGTATATATGAACATGGGTCATGGCACTAAGAGTACATTTAAAAATAATCAAATTTGGAGTAAGAGCATCAGTCTCCATCTCAATTTTTTTTTGGGTTTCTTTGGAGTCGGAGTAAATCCGTAGTTGGGGTCAGCCTCAAGTTCATGGTCGGGCAGTTGGCGTGTATGTGGAAAATAACCATAAGCAAAAGGCCGACCTTCGATCCATCTTGGAAAATGCTGGATTTGGAGCGATGTTGAAGTTGGATTTGGCGTTTAAGTTAATTGTTTTTTCGACTATTGTAATTTATGAACATATTCACATGATATTTTTTTGCTTTAGATGAAAGATAGGAGGTTGATTTTCTTAAAACATTTTAATATTAATTTGTTTTGATTTGTACCTAGTTTTTGGTTTTATATGTTAAACTTTTAGATAAAAATAATAATAATCTTTTATGAAGAATTGCTTTAAATGAATTTGTCTTATAAAAATAATGCGGAAGTTATTTTTTAATTGGTAAAAAAGATAGTATGGACAAGTTGAAGTATGAGCTCGGAGGTTGCGTTGTAAGCACAAATGGCTATATGGTCATAGTTGTTGGAATTGTCATTTGGATGGTGTCTTTAGACACTCTCGACTACTGATTCTCCCCCACCAATTTAGCACCAACTTCAATGCTTCATGTGAGCTGGTGCGAGGTTAGGAAAAAATTCAATGCAGACTGCAATATTTGTTTGATTTAAATATAATTTTTATCGAAATTATTCAATGCAGACTGTAATATTTGTTTGATTTAAATATAATTTTTATCGAAATGATTGATGTTTACATTAATGTTGATACTAGTTGAGATTAAACTGTTGTGTCACTAATTTATTTTTCTTGTTCAATATATATAAATTGAAAATATAAATATATTTATATCATTGGAAGAAGTAAATAGAAATAACCATATTCACATTATTTTTTTCTTGAAAGAATGGTTAATAGATTTACATCGTTTAAACATTTTATCTTATAACAATAGCTTATTGATTTTTCTTCTTCTTTTTTATTGATTAAAAAACATGATCTTTTAAATTCATTTTATTAAATAATATGTTATATGAAAGAACAAAATAATAAATTTAAAAAAATACCAACTATACATATATGTTTGTTTTGTGGACTATACTAGAAGCAAGTGTGAGGTTGACATGGCTATTAGATCGGAGGTCGGGATTGTCTTTTGAATGGTGTTATGAGACTTCATGACTTATTCGGCTATGTAAAGTGGCCCAACCCAACTATATGAACATATTTTTTTTGTGGTCCCTATTGAAAGCAAGTCAGAAGTTGGGTCTGACTATAAGGTCAGAAGTCGGTGTTGTCATTTGTATGGTGTCTCTAGACACTCACGACCATTGGCAGACTATAACGTCAGAAGTCGGTGTTGTCATTTGTATGGTGTCTCTAGACACTCACGACCATTGACAGTACCCGACCAAATGGTCTCTAGCTACAATAACACAAGAAAGCTGGCATGTGCGGACGAATTGGACAAAAGTTAAGGTTGTGGATGATTGCAAAATAAATTAAAGTTTCAATGAGTGTTTTAATTGTTCTCACTACACTTTATAAAAGTAAAAGGGACTTAGTTTAAAATGACGTGAATGTGAATTTAAAGTTTATTTGAATTAAAATTTAATTTTATTCATATATTTTGTATATTAAGTAGTTGGAATATTGAATAATTAATTATACTTATAATAATTTTTACACACACGCACATATATCTATACACACACACAACATATTTCATTTAAAAAAAACGTATATCTACACTTTATAAAAGTAAAAGGGACTTAGTTTAAAATGACGTGAATGTGAATTTAAAGTTTATTTGAATTAAAATTTAATTTTATTCATATATTTTGTATATTAAGTAGTTGGAATATTGAATAATTAATTATACTTATAATAATTTTTACACACACGCACATATATCTATACACACACACAACATATTTCATTTAAAAAAAAACGTATATTAAAATTTCAATAATGTTGTGTTTTTTTAGTTTTCTATATAATGCTAAACTGCTTTGCTATTTTTATATATAAATAAATAAAGTATTAAATTATTATATAAAGTTGTTTTATATTTTCTTGTTTTAAATTCCATCAATGTTACAATTACTTATTAAACTATTATTTATGGACATCATTGTCATGTTGTTTCATCTATATTGTATTTAAGGGAAGAAAATAAATAAATAAATAAATAAAGAAATATAAATAAACATCAAAATTACAATAATCTTGTGGTTAAAAAATATATTTAGTTGTATTTTATTATAACAATCTCTCTCTCTCTCTCTCTCTCTCTCTATATTTTTATAAATCATGATGCATTGCTTGATATTCAATGAACAAGTGTTGTTGAAAAAGAAGAAGAAGACGTAATTGATTTGAGCAATGAAAATATTAAGTCATGGATATAAATTGCTAAATGAAAAGTGAGAAGCAATAATAGACAAGTGAGATCTAGAAGGAATTAAAGAAACTTATAACCTTTGTTATTTGCAATGGTGGTATTTAAGAGCATTTACTGTCTGAATAGTTGAAGATAGTTATAATGTTCTTTTAATAGTTTAAGATACCTATACTTGAATTTCTTTTTCAATCAATGTTTAGTGTGATTTGAAGTTTAGTGTCTAATTTGTTTACATTTGAATATTTGAAACTAACAAAATGAGTTTTTAGAACACTTTTCCTTGGTATTTTTTTTTAAATATGTCTAATTTATATTATATGGTGCAAAAGAGGTACATTTCAAAACATTCCCACCAGAATTGCTGTACTGGCTAATTTCGACGAGAAAAATGTTCAAAAAAAGAAGAAGGGACTGCCCCTGTTGGGGAAACTAGCCCAGAAATTAGACTAAGTCTCAGGGGGAGTGCTGCCTCAAACAACAAAACCAACACATGACATAATCATCCAAAATTTAAACATACTGTGTAGAGAATAAGTAAGAAAAAAAACAACTATGGAGTTGTGAATGACAAAAGAGAGTGGCACCGTGGTGCTAATCCTTCTGTGGCTTGTCATTCTGAACATCATCAAGAGGTGGCTCTTCCACAATGAAGCAACCATAGTCTTCTAAGAGGTCGTTGTCCTGCTTGGACAATTGGGGAGTCAGCTCTTGCGTGGAGGTAAAGCATGCACCGAAGGCTGTCGCATTGTCGACCTTAGCTGAACTGCTACCACTGTCACTGCCTGAGGAATTCGCCGTGGATTTTGTGGGCAGAGCCACAAATTTTCTGGCTGCTAGACGATGGAGGGTGCCATGGTGGAATTGCATATTCTTTTCTGAGACCTAGAGCCAGAGGAGTTGGAAGGGGCTTCAAAGGTGCACAAAGAAATGAGGGCAAACACTCTTTGTTGGTTAGGCACCTCCGTTGAATTCACATTGAGGGTGAGCTCAACAGGGTAGTCCTCGTGGAGGGGAAGTGGAGGACGGGAGGGATGGATGCGGCCTCTGCCTCCACAACATTTCATTCTATGGCGTCGCGACATCGAGGCATCATAATGCTCAGAAGGTGAGGGAGTGCAGGTGGATTTGTAGATTGAAAAATGGCAGGAGGCCTTAAGCGGGAGAGAAGACAGAGGGTGGAGGGCCGAATGCACAGTAGTGAGGCCGACCAACTGAACTGAGAGATGAAGGGAGGAGAATGAAGAAGAGGTAGCTCCATTTCCCATGAAATAACATAGTGGGTGACGACAAGGACGACTGTTAATGCAGGTGACAGGAGGGAGTTTAATGGCACCAGGGTGGTATCTGGGGGCTTTAAAGGCTGCCCCGCGTGAGCCATGCACAACCATGTGGCTGTGACAGCTGCTGCACGGAGGAGGAGCTAGGTGAAGGTCGATCCAACGATTAGACACCCACATCCTGGGCACTTTTCCTTAGTATTTGATACTGATTTTTATTTTATTTTTAGAGAGCATCATTATTTAGATTATTTAATCAATATTTGAATTGATCATATATTGGATTTAGGTAATGTTTGCTAGTTTGGATGGAATTTGTTCCAAAATAGTGCTATGCAGTTGTGAGTGATTTTGAGTCATGGATTGTGTTATCACTCAGAAAAAGTGAAACATCATTTGACATAGTATTAGAGGTTCATTTTTCAAAGGTATAGTCATAGAGTTCATTTGTCATTAGTTGGTAAAGGAAAAAAATAAATGTTTTCTTATTAACCTATTCTAAGGTCCAAACCCACCCCCATTCAAGTATTTTCATGTCACATTAGTCATTATTTCCTGACATATTCCATGTCCCAAGCTTATAAATCTGAAAAGGTCACTTTAGCCAAGATTTCATACCTTCGTAGAGAATTACACGGCAAAAACACACTTTTCGCTACAAAACTGCTAATACTTTCGTAGCGAAATTGCCCAGAAATACATTAAGTATGCTATGAAAAGAGGCATTCCTGTCTATCTTTTCAAATCAAGTGCTAGGTGTTAGTTAATGATTAGAAGTGTTAAGGTGAATGTCATTAGATTCAGTTAGGGTTAAATCAAAGTACAATGGTCATGTCTAAGGTCATCACTTCTGTTTTTAGCATGTATGAGTCATGATGAAGGAATGAGTTGTCATCGAAACTTTAAAATATTTCCCAATTGAGTCTTTTTCATTCCTCGCTTCATCTTTGCATGCTATTGAGCTCTAGAGAGCTGTTTCACCAAGCCAAGCTGGTTGCTGGAATTTTCAAGAAATTGCAGGTGTCATTGATCAAGCGAGGCAGCGAAGGTATAAAAGCACCATGGCTGCAAAGAGGAAGACCAAAAAATGATGCCACTGTCTAAGATATGAGCCATCAGACATGAATTTTCTGAATGAAGACCCAACTGCCTTAGAAGTTTTCGGAAGAACAAGGTGTTTTCAGTTTTTCCAAAGATTGCAAGGATGCCATGTGCATGTTTTTAAGGAGTTTTCCATCTGTTTCAATGGGAAAACTTCAAAGGTGGGGATGTTGAACCTCACTGTAACACTAGAGACTATTGCAGTAGCAACAAGAATTCCTAGAGGAAGAGAGCAATGGTTCAAAGGCTTCAATTTCACCATGCAGGAATGTAAGGAATTTATCAAGCCAGAGCATAGTGAGATTGATCTCACAAATGCCATTCCAAGGAGCTACATGAAAGACAACTTCTCAAAGTTGCTGCTAATCATTTAGAAATACTTCACCTGTGAAGGGAGGTACCACAAGGTTTACTCATACCATTTTAGGCTTTTGCTACATTTTGTTGGTAAGAGGTCTCTTGATTTACCTTTTTACATATACAGAAGCTTAGCCAAAATGTCAGACAAATTTCAAGCTAAATCAGAAGGAAATGAAACCTCGCTTTTTCGTCATGGTTTATTCATGTTGCTGGTATTAGAAGAGTTAAAAATATTAGGAAAAGACTAGTCATATTTTCTGTTTGTCAGTGGTTTTTAAGTAGATGCCATCACCCCTAAAAGAACTCCTAAACCTAGAGGTATACCATCACCTTAAGTGGCAGAGCAAAGTGAGCCAGTAATCATGGAGACAGAGCCATTGCAGAAAGTTGATACACTTGCAAAAAAAAGTCAACAGTGAGAAAACATGGAAGAGAGAGGGTTACAAGAAGCCAAATAGTGGCTAAGCGTAACTTAGAAGACATTCTGAATGTTATTGATATTGAAGAAACTCCCATAGTCCAAGATGAAAATATAGATGAGGGAGGAAAGAATCTCAAGAAAGCCAAATCAAATAAGAAGTTAGAGTTTGAGGGTGAAGATGCAGGATTCATGTTTCAGGCTAGGAAACCAATGACAAGATATGCTATAAAACTCTTAGTAGGCAGTAAAGAAATTCAGAAGGTCACTGAAACTGTCCAGCCATCACCAAGCATCATTGACCTCTCATCTCCTGCAAAAGAAGATATAGTCATCAAGAAAAAGAAAGGAAAGGATAAAATCATTGAAAAAACAGAGATTGAGGTCCTTATGGAGAAGTTGAAGTTAGTAAATCATGAAATAGTAGTCTTGAAGAAAGAGGCAAGGAAACATAATGTTTAGAAGGTGCAGTTTGAGAAAATGAAAGAAGTTTGGGAAGAGCAGGTTAATAGTGTGTCAAAGACCTTAGATAACACATAGCAATTGATCAAATGGACCCAGCCATTAAGAGGAGAGGTGAAGCATATCAGAAAAATGAACCTGCACTTGAAATATAGGAACATAAAACTGAAGGACCAAGTCAATGACATTCAAGAGCAGTTAGAATTGATCCATGAGGAGCTAGAGAAGAAGGGCTTAAAGATGACCGTGGTTGAGGAACCCATAGCTCAACTAATCATTAATGAAGAGGAAACACCTCAAGAGTCTTAAGTTGAGTTTGATTGTGTTTTAGAAGGCTTATGGCATGTTGAAGACCAAGTTTTTTGTAGCTGGAGGTCAAATTTTTGGGACAGTGTTAAAATCTAGAATTTCTGTAGTTTTTCACAGTTTCGTAGCATTTCCTAGGCTTAAAGCCATGAAAAAGCTACGAAAATTTCTGTAGCAGCTTAGTTGTTTCCAACAACATTTTTATTTTTATTTTTTTATTTTATTTTTTTCTTTTCAGTTTTCAAGGAGGGATTTTAATTGTGATGAGGTGTCATGTCATGAGGGATACCATGGAATAGCAAAGAAGCAGAAATTTTGAGTGCAAAGCCATTTTTTGGATGCTACGAAAGCTCGCTACGAAACTACCCTGTTTTCGTAGTGAGCTGTTTTTGAAGGTTTCTGAGCAGTTTAAAAGCAATTTTGGACAGGTGGACACATCCAACAGGTCAAGGGACCTTACCACCAAAAATTTATGGCTTGATGACAATGCAATGGAGACAACTCATCAACTAAAGCTTTCGTTGAAGATAATGTCTTGTACTCCTGAAAAATAGGGTTTTGTTCCACATGATTACGAGGGTTTTTAATATGTCAAGTAGTGATGAGCTATGTCATAGCCTATTCGAACATGTGATGCTTAGTTGTCACTAATATGTAACTTTTTTAAAGATAAGGTAGACTGATGTAATAAATAGGATTTTGAGTCCTATTAGGAAAAGTCATCTTTAGGGTGTAGCTGCCATTTTCTTATTAAAAGACATGTTTTTTTGTTATATGAGGTGTCATAGGAAGAATTCAATGAATCTAGCCAAGAGGCAGATCATCCCTGCTGTAATAATGTCTATTTAGAGGAAAATTATCGAAGTTGTAAAGGGTTGGAGATTTTTGCACCATACTGCTTCTTTATGTAATTTGACTGATATCAGTAATACAAAAGACTTCTTCTTTACAAACTTGAGATTCTCATGGAGTTTTTAATGTCTTTCTGATCTATATCTTTATGTTTACCACTTACAGTAGATTTCATCTTTATTAATCAAAATTCATATGGTTATGCTTTGACTTTCTTTATTGATGAAATGATTGTGTTTCCCTATGTTCTATGAGTGATTTTCCTTTGTTAAAGACTCTTATCTGCCTCAGCTTCCATGTCAAGAAACCTTGCCACTGAATCTACTGATTTGTTGATTCCATAAGCCCAATGGTTGCAAGCTTGCATTCTTTTCAACCTACATACACAAAAATTTAGTTACTTTTTCAAATAGAGTTAGCCATCTAGTACTATCATTATCTAATGTCATAAACCACTTTGAGAGAGCCCTCTCAGTAAGCTTCAGTCAAAAGCTGGTTTGAAACAGTTACATAGAGTTTTCTGATCAACAGCCAATCAAGTACAATTATGTGATAACAGATTGCGTAGTTGTGCAATTGTCGAAGTAGTTGCAAAAACTAATAAAGGGGGAGGACACTTATGATCAGATATTGGATTATGCAAATAAAACATAAAAGAGGAAAAAAAATGAATGGTTTGGAAGCAATTTCCATGGAAAGTGGATTAGTTGCATTTTTTAATGGTGCAAATGTTTATGTTGTTGTGTGCAATATCTTTGTTCAAATACGGAGAAAAGTGGATGATTAAATGATATATTTGTCAATTACCTATGTCTCATGTGAGAATTTTGGTATATTATTATGTTAGAATTAGTAGTTATTAAATTTATCTCTAGGTATCATATCCGTTTCTGTTGTGTATGTGTACTTGGAATCTTTTTTCCAAGATGGGTGACTATATAAACTTAAATTATTGCATTTCTGGATAATTTTGGTGCAATATATTTTACTCAAATTGAAGCATTTACTAAAGTGCATATGTAATTTGATGTAGTTATAGAACTATGATTAGGATTGAATAATGGTTTTTATTTGCACTTTCTATAGTCATGTGCGCCTAGAATGTTATGTGTTACAAATGACATGGTAAATAATGCTTTCAGTGGCTATGAAGTAGTATGATACAAAGTTGCATTAGTCACTTTGATTTCCAATTTAATGTAATTATATTCATATGATTACAATTGGCCAATGATTTTTTTTTTATTTATGTTTTTTTTGCCAAATGTGACTAGAATGTCGTGTTTTACTTATAACATAATAGGTAATATTTTCAATGGCTAGCAAACAATAATAAACAAAATCACATGACCCATTTTTTGGTCATTGTTATTCGCACAAAGTATATATGTGTGTGTGTGTGTGTGTGTGTGTGTGTGTATTGCTGATAACATTAAATGCAATGTTAGTTTGTCTTTGTACACAAAGTGTTGTGTAGTTTGCATAAAATCATCGCTACAATACTATAAATACTACTCTAGCTTGCATAAATGGTTGATGGTTCTCATGTGTAGTTTGATTCTAAGTATATCAATTTCTTAATGATCAATGAATGATCACGAATACATTTTGAAGACAACAAATGAAGATACAATATATATAACTAATGTGATTTGTTTTGTTGTATCATGAATCATAGAGAGACAATTTAGATAAAAGTATTATAAAATCATAGATGCAACAAAGAAACTATAATTTTTATGGCAAAATAAATTCATAGGTTTTTTTTTTTGGTGAAAAAACCAACAATATGTGCTGTGTTTTATTGATGAAGACACGTGTGATTTTTTCTTTTGTGCTTCTTGCTACATAGAAACATTAGTTTTTAGTTTTTCTAGGTTTCATTTTTTCCATTGACTCCATGCATTGTTTTTTTTTGCCACTAATTATGTCTGGGTTTTGTTCGTGCATATCGACACGTTAACTATGAGACTTTGTTCAGTTTCTATCATGTGCATATGTGAAAAGACTGTAATGTTGATCTGTTAAGCATACTTATCTTTAATTAGTTCGAACTATATCCACTTGCAGGAAGCCTTAAAAAAACAAATATTGCGTTATGCCAGATACTCTATTTGATGGCATATTTTCTTTATAATGCAAGAATAGTTTAGTAACTTAGATGTAGTGCAATTGATATTTTTATAGTAATAAGCATTTGCGTATGTTTATTATTTCAATAAACTATTGAATATGATTATTGTTTCAATAAACTATTGAATATGATTATTGTTTTAGGTAGATTTATGCTCGTTATTTTAAATTAAAGTTGTTTATTATACAAAGCTATAATGTTTTTTTTTGTAATTTATATTTGGATTCTATTTGATTTATATATTATGAATATAATTTACATTAATTAGTGATTTTTCTTTTGTATTTTTTTTAAATTAAATATTTGTGTTTTGAAATTTGTTAAAATGATAATACCGTTTTTGTTGTTATTATTTTAAATTGTATAAATGCATTTAGTTTTCAATTGTAAATATTGCAATCTTCAAGGTTACTTATTGCCATTTTTGTCTACTCCTTTGTTGTAGTGGTAGGTACCGATTTTTGGGAGTATTGTGAAATAAAAAAACAAGGAAAAAGGATAGTGACAAAGGCAATATAGACTAGATAATATATGAGGTGTAGAAATTTTCCAGTATCGTGTGTGGTGATTGAAAATCGAACACAATGTATGCTCATAGTGCTATAAATCATTGTCACATTTGGACAATTTGTGAGATTGTGTCAATATACTTTATGGAAATGGAAAACAATTTTGTGTTGAAAGGTACAAAATTGCAAGAAATTGATCAAAATTTATCTAGATTCAGTTTACAAAGATTAGAGTATTTCTTCTATTATCCTAGTGACTTTTTATTTCACTCATTTGTTGTTCTTTTTCACTTTCGCTATAGTTCAACTGAAATACGACATGGTATTGCAAAGCACTTTCGACATTGCTTATCTCATGGACATGATGCTGCTTTGAAATCATTGCATATGAAAATGTCCCTGGAATACCTTCAGGACCTCCATCATGTTAATTATCATGAAGTGTACTTGGAAGGATTATCGACACCTTCTTTTATTTGTGCTTCATCTAAAATTAGCTTATGGGGTGATGCATTTTGTATCCAGTGGTTCTCCAAGTGGTTTTCAGTTCTAGTGAATGTTTGGCTATTTAAAAATGGTAAAGTATACCTACGGTTCAATTCAAACATTGATGGTTATCAATATAACATTTTTCTACATAATCAAAATCTTGCATGTGGAAATTTTGAACCACTCTTGTTACATAGGATAGTAGATCATATGTAGGTTCAATAGATAAACTGATTGGCCCATGCATTTGTCCATATCAATTCTCAGTTGGACAGTTTAACATACAATGAATAGAGTGAATGTTATGTGAACAAAACTTCTTTATCTATTGACAAAATTTCAATGACTACCATGACTCTTTGTTTGAATCTATTTTCACACTTGCACCATAGTTTGATATGTCTAATATGAGAAAAAAATGCACAAAATTTTTACAATTGTTTCATTTGCAACGATGATAGAGCTTTGAATTGTTTACAACAACACTTGAATGCTGGAAACATTGAACAAGAAAAATGTCGAAATGATTGGCAAGGTTACATTATAAAATTATCAATGCCATATGCAAATGGACATATAGAAGGTAAATGTTTTTCAATACAATGGATATGTGAAATCCTTGGTGTCAATATATATATATATATATTTGGAATATAGAAAAAAAATATATTTATTTGAGATTCTATTCAACAAAAACTTGTTCCAAAGTCTTGTACCTTATGCATATATCAATACCTACATCACATTCACATTTCCATGCAATGCTAGAAATTAAGGGTGTTGAAGATATTAATGGCAATGACAAGACACTACAAATGCTCCAAAGAATCCCGAAGAGAGAAGATTGTAAACTGTTCTCAAGTGTACCTCGTAGTTATCTTGTTAGAAATAATATAGGTTTACTAGATGTTCTAGTGAGTTAAAAATTTGTCAAATGAGAATATAATATAAAAAAAAAAGAAAATTTGTTGAAGTGTCAAAGGATTTCACATCATCAAATGAGAACAATATTCCTTTTTCAATGAAGATACAAAATAACAAAGAGGTTTGTATTTCTTTCTGTAATGCATATATTAAATGATATGCTCATTTACATCAATTGAAATCTTCAATACGAGCACAATGTGCTATAATACAAAAAGTAGAAAAGTAACATGTAAAGTCGAATAAAGAAATTGAGGCATATTTGCAATCAATCCAAGACACACATACATATGCATGTTGCATTTGCGAAAGATTGTCCTTTGGGAAGGACATCCAATCTATTGACAAGGACATATTATCCACTATTTGTTATCTGATTCCTCCTTCAAGCTTCAAAGTCATTAAACTCAATGAAAAAATATGCAAATTTTATAATAATGTAACACTCAATGAGAAAGTGCCTACATTTGCATCACCTCTTCATATTCGACGGAACGAAAAGTTGATGTCTGTTGCACAATTGACATATTTGAACGAGAGATTAGTGGCACCAAGGATGGATTTTGCACAAATAATACAACTTGGTTATAAAAAATCACAAATTGGATTAACAGGAACAATTATAAAATGTTCCTTATAAGATAGATAGAATTCAGACAACTTTACCTAGAGATATTGATGACAATGTGACAGTGGGGATTATGATAAAAATAAAATTGGAATACAAGAATGCCTATTTGTTTGGAAATATTTGACCAAAAAAAGTGATGTCTACATTATATTATTGGTGCAACATATCTCTATATAAGAGTAGGCAGATAGTAATTAACTATGGATGGTGTTATCACTGGAAAATCGTACAAGAAAATACGACATTATTTAATGTCAGGCAGAAGGATTTACAGGGATGAGAGACATTAGAGAATCTGAAAGTATTTAAAAAATCTCTAAGGTCCGAGGAAAAATCAAATTTGAACTAGTCAAAATGATTTTGCACGCAAAATCCTTCGATAAGCATGCCCTTGCGCGCCTTTTGACCCAAAAAGCGCACAATCCTGGGAGTGGCGGAAGTCACTTTCCAGGACCTCAAAAATCACACTCCAGGACATTGATTCCACACTTGAAGCCACCTAAGGACAACCACCCAAGCCTCCTTAAGACATCAAGGGAGAATGCAATGGAATAAATGTGGCACACAATGGAATCACCCTCCTCTCTTGGGTCACCATCCACAATGTACCAAGAGAGGGAAGGAGGATTTGAATTCTCCTATAAAAGGCCACCAAGAGATGAACAACTTGAGAGAACATTGTTATGCTGGATAGAATTTCCCCAAGCAATACCAACAGCGTGTGATTTGGAGTAGAGATAGAGGGGACTCATTTGTTGGCCATCCAACAATTCCAATCCACCATAGTAGAGGGAGGGAGACTTTGTGCCAAGGCAGCTTAGAAGTAAAGACATCCTTGCATTGAGACTTAGAACCTCAAGTTCTAAGGGTCCCTTGGAAAGTGGGTTAATGTTTCATCCTAATTTCCTACCAGCACTCAATATGAGGGAACGTAAGCACCGCCGTCTAGATTATTGAATTTGTTTAACTCTATTAAGAGATTTTGTGTTATTTGTTTTAGTTTTAGTTTAAGTTTAAGTTTTATGTTTGAATATTCATGCTATTTCTCTATCTAGTATGTTTATGTTCTAGCATGTTCCACTAACTTGCTTGGCTCCATATATTTTCTACCTGTGACCAATAACTTAAGAGGGAAAACCACACCCCTTAAGTTGGTGTGATTTCGCACATATGTGCACCAAACACATTAACACAGGATTGACGACTCTACTAACTTTTATTTCCAGGTTTATGTGGTTGTGCCTTTTTGCAGAGACCTCCGCCTGTGCTGTGGAGTTGGGATGGAATTTCCCCCTTCTCTCCTTCAGCCCATATTTCATCCCAAGTGATAAACTGAAGTAGAAAAGCTCCAAAAAATTACATTTGTAGGTATTTGCGCACATTTCCCACAAACAGGCACGCCCAAGGCGTGTGTTCAGATCTGACCTGCGCGCAAACATCGCACTTGTTTCAGCCTTTTGCGTGCAAAAGACAGAAGGATAAATTTCTCCTATATTTCTATCTTTTCCTGCTTGTAAAAGTGTCTGGAAGCCCATAATACATTTTCCAGCATTGGTTGAGGTACCCCATAGCTTGCTAAAGCTCACTCTTAGTTGCTTTTGGTAGTCTTGGTGTTAGTTTTATTTGAAGTTGATTTTTGCAAAGTTCACAAATAGTTTAAGTAGGGGGGAAAATTAACCTGCATTCCGAAAAAAAATTATGTTTGAAAATTTAGGTAGCAAAACACCTAGATAATTAGCTAAAGTAAGTGGCCCAAGTCCACGCATGCTTAGCTAGTTCCTTTTTTCTAGTGTAAAAGTCATTAGGCTAGTTCAATTTTTGCACTAGGATTTCGAGACCAGGATTGAATTGTCGATAGAAGAGCAAGTAATCTCTGCTGCCTTTGCACCCTTTGATGATCCTAGGCAAGCATATGAATGCTCTCTATTCACAACTCACCATCTCCCTATAGTTGATCACATAGGTTAACTAGGAAAAATTGAAAGCGGCCCATATCCGCACATGTTTTTATTTTGAGCAAGGAACAATAGAACATAGTTTAATAGGGGATTTTGAAAAGAGTCATCGCATATCCACACGTTCAAACTATGTGCTTGTTCACTTTTTTTTCACACACATCAACACACTAAGAAAAGCAAAGACACCTAAAACTAACTTAACAAAACTCACTAAATTCTCCCCATAGGGGCCACAAAAGAATTTGTAGTCTAAGTTAGGATCAAGGGGGTAGGCATCCAATAAGCCACCTTGATTATTATTCATATTGAAACATAGAAGTTGACTGTTTAGGGATATTTCAATCCACCTATCATCCCATGGAAAAGATAACCCGAGCTCGGCAAAGACCCTATTAAGAGGGGGTTAGGCTTAGGCGTAGTGCGTGCAGTATCAGTTGGGGCTACCTGACCCGCTTGATACTCGGTCATGTTAGCTGAACTACCAAGAAGCCCAAGAATCGAATGCTCACGTGGGATGATGGTACTTAGTGGCCAAAATTAGAGCATCCTTTCCCTATAGGTGACATTGTAGGTCCAACACTAGATCCTCTACCCTTACCTTGGTGGATTTTCTTCGGCTGACTGGGGGTGTCACCAGATCTTACGGGGCGTTGTACCAACACTCGCAAGATATATTCTCAAGGCCCAGTTACATTTGAGTGTGTAAGGACGATTAGGTCTTCTATGATTTTAGTATCATACACAAACAAACAAAAACCATATTTTTTGATTAACTGATCACATAGGATTAATTTAAAGGGAAAATTTATTTTATTTTCGCTTTGTTTTATGTATGCGATCATAATTTTTCTTTGATTATAATCTCTATCCTCTTAAATATTTCCAAAGCCATACCTAATGGATGCCAGAACGGACCCAACGGGACCTCATTGATCTGGACGTCTTTTGGACCTCCCCCCATTACCGGGAGGGGTTCCAAGTCTTTCATCATTTAGGCGTCAAAGACGAAACACTGCCACCATTATTGGTTCATATTTTATTGGGGCATCTTTAGTTGGGAACCCTGGTTGGTCTCCCAACGCCACACCACACATCACTCCTCCAAAAACCCTTAGAGGGCAGAGGAGTGCTACCCATTCGGGAAGCTAGTCGAATACACAGCAGGGTACATCACAGATAAACCCTATTCCTAACCAGAACATTGTGTTTTCACAAGTAGCAATGGCTACAACCTCGCAGTCACCTTTCCTAGCTTCTTTGAATCTACTAGATTTAACCAATTTGACAAACAAACCCATTGCACACAGCCCCATATGGCCTCCCATGCCCACGGATATCCCTTCGGACATTCCAAAGTTCGAAGGAAAGCAAGTGGAAGACCCAGGAAATCAAGTTATGATTTTCCACCTGTGGTGCTTGTCGAACAACATCGTTGACGATACTATTCGACTGAGATTGTTTCAACGCACTCTAACAAGAGTAGCAATGAAATGGTATGTGTAGCAACCCTCTGCTACACATGGAACCTTTAGTGCCCTCGCCATTGCATTCCTTAACTATTTTCAGTTACCCATCCACCATGATTCCAGAATAGAATTACTGACACACTTTAGGCAAACCCCCGTCGTCCATATCTCGGACCATCTGCACGAATGGAAGAGACGTCGTAGTTTGTGCAAAGCCAAACTCAATGATCAAGTTCTGTTAGACATGTTCCTGAAAACTCTCACCGCAAATATTTCAAAGGATGTGGCGCAGCAAAAGCCCATATCCGAAGAGGACACCATCAGTAAGGCCCAACAACTTGAGCTGATCTATACGCACTCAGGGTATATTTACAATATCGTTCCGAACGCCTCGCAGCTGTAAAATTACCAAGAGTTGCCAGACGCATCGAACTCTACAGATGGTTTAATTGGGTCACTGACCCAAAGTTACCCAGGAAATAGTGTCCAAAACCCTGGTTACACGTATGATTCTAGCCAAAACGTACCACAACCCGGCTACCAAATTCATCACATGCCTCCACAAAATTTGACCAGTAGGGTGTCGTTGTATCACCATCAGCATGGAGGACCTTATCCTCCGGCTCAGGGGACCCAGTACGCAGATAGACATGTTGACGGAAGAGCTCCCCCCCAACAACGATTCACAAGCCAAGGACCGCATTATGCGCAGTCTCCAGCACAAGATTCGCCTATGCAGAATAGTGCACAGGTGAAATTTGTGCAACCTTCCAAAAACCAACCGCGTTAACCATATAACCAGGAGAACAACCCTCCTAGCATGGTTAAGAAAAAAGGAAAAAACAAGCCTAAAGGAAATCTTAGACAGGAGGGAAACAACCAGCAACACCCTCCTCGATCTCAGGCTGGAGGAAACTCCAACCGAAATAAAAAACAGGAGCCAAGCAATTCCCAACAACAGAATAAAATGCCACCTCTTCGAACAAACCACTCTTGTTCGATTTTTGGTGGGTATGACCATTACACTCACCACTGTCCCAACCTCCCTAAGCTGAAGAAGATGCAGGGTAACCGTGGACAAGGGGGATCTTCCCAGTAGCCAACAATTATGCAGGTGCCGTTCCCACATCAAGGGAGATTTAGCACTCAGCAAAAAAATCTTGACGACTCCAGAAAGAACAACCACGAAATCTACATGACTGACGAAGATATGTTTTTTCAAACACGAAATCAAAATTACGATACCCCACCAGACACCAACACGTTAGGGGCTAGTACCAGTGCACCAACAAAACCTTTGACCATATCAAAGATGCCTATTGAACCTTTTCCAAAGATGGCTAAGGGAACAACTAGGCGAGCAAGAAACTATTCCAAAGCACCCCATAATTATAGCATTGTGGATGATCTAGCTCAATATCCCACTACTATGTCAGCTTTGGAAGTGTTTCAGTCATGCCCAAAAGAATGGAAAGCATTGCTTTCTGCATTAGGCCCTATCGACCCTGCCAATACAAGCCTAATGAATTTTGACTTAGATAAAGCCACCCTGAGGCTTTCTTCAATGGTCACCTTTCAGATACCAGTATCGGTGAAAAATATTACCATTCACTGATGTGTCATTGACGAGGGTGCATCCACGTGCATCATGTCAAAAAATGTTTGGCAGAAGTTAGGGTCTTCTGAACTAAAACCATCAGTCATCATGCTTAGAGCATACGATGGTCGCCCTTCAACCCCAGTCGGTCTCTACCAAAACATCCCGGTCTGCTTAGCCGGAAAGATGGTCCTTATAGAAATTGAAGTCTTGGATGTTCACTTGGACTATACTATACTTTCTTGGTCAGAGTTATATGTAAGCCATGTCAACCATAGCCTCCTCCGTCTTCCACACTATGATGTTCCCCCATGAGGATCGCATTGTTAGTGTCGACCAATTGACGCATACAGAAAAACAACCCATAAAAAACACCGATGTAATTCTACCCTACGTAGATACATCCACGGACGCACTTACACAATACCAAGAATTTAGCCTCGGCCAGTTCAAACTGTCGTCCATCCTAGGATCATTCCTAGGAGATCCCCCCATCATAACTGAGTCATCACCTGATGTCATAGGGGCTTCGGTGTGCATGATGTCAACATCAAGCGTCGAAGCTAGTCAGGACACAGACACCAACAATAATGACACCGAGTCCTTGGCCACGAAAACCTCTCTAGCCTACACCGCTTCCCAAACCCCTTTCCTCTACTCCCCCAGCTATTTTTATATCCCAGCAGGTTTTGGCAACAATGGTGTTACCAAACATATCATTTGCAATACCAGTTTGGTATCTCATTCCCCCTACTGGGACAGGAGCCACACACATCACTACTACAGGGTTAAAGCCCCTCAGTCCCGAGGAGGCCCCAACCGTCTAGGAAATTGTTGAAAACATCCATGCAAAGGAAATTCCCATTGCAAAACCGATGATTTCGGCTAAGAAAATCGAGAGAAGAGGAAAGAAGCTGGAAACTCCCACCACACAACGGGAATCACCAGTTTGCGCTGTATGCGACGTAATATGCCACCCTACCCATATCTGCCCAGAGCTGGATGAATTAAAACCACTCCTCGGCTCTGAGGCAAACATTATGATGCCACGTTCCAGTAAAAAAAAACCTGCCACCAAAGGTAAAGGCAAAGCATTGCGTACCAATCACGCATGTGCTATCTGCAACAATTATGGGCACTATACTCATCATTACCCAAAACTCCCACAATATAGGGACGCCTTCTACACCATTGAGTGATCCTATCAAGAGGATCCCTCCACCCAGTCATCTGGAGATGAACCTCGTACCATCGTGTACCTACAGGAGGAACAACAGTCACCAGAAAAACTCCCGTTCATATTTCCCCCTCCTATCATACGATGCATGCTATGCAATGAACGTGGTCACTTCATCGAAGAATGCGCAACCCTAGAAATCATTCACATATGGTATCCCATAGAATGTGTTTATTACATTGGCTTATGGGAAACACAATTCACATGTCCTTTATGTGTCGACAACAACCTTCCAGAAAATTTCCACTATATCCCTCAATTCCGATTAGCACTGGCTAGTTTGCGCTCAGCCATAATCCGCCTCTCCCAAGAAGATGGCACCGACTCAGAATCCATGAATGGCTCGAAAACCCAAGAATATGTGACAAGTAGATCCATCCTATTCTTGTTAGCTGAAAAGAGACCCCTCATAAAACCCCTAGTTACCCATAGCCGCTCTCTGCAGAGAAGACCAACATGTGCGTTATGTAAAATGCCCAATCACGTGGTTGCCATTTGCTCTGATGGAGCAACATTACGACGCTGGTACCTTGCTAGACCACAAACTGAGCACGATGGGACCCCCATATCTAGGCTATTTTTCCCAGTATGTCAGGGCAATTACTGTGGACATCACTATACCTATATCCCACGAGTTTGTCCCCTCATTGATATGATTCATACAATATAGAAGAAACAAGACAATGACCTCAAACGATATAGAAAGTACATCACCCCTAGGCTAGTGACCCCACACCCACACGGGCGTGATGGGAAAACTGGGACAACGCACCAACCAAGCATGACCCAGGCCAAACCTAGGATAACATGCAGACTGTGCAACCAGATTGACCACCGGGTCAATCAGTGCAAAAAACTGAAGTTGCTCACAAACAGTCTTCGCACAGTCTCTTCCCCACAACAGAGACTTCTCTCTAACCAAGAGAAGATCACACGTACTTATTACTGGATTTGTTCACACTTTCATCATACAATTAAATGTGAGCATCTCCCCAAGCTAAGAGCGGCAAGAGCAGTGTTAAGTTTACAATCCCCCAAAGAGTTAGACACACCCAAGCCAACAACACAAAAATGGAATCATAAGACCTCCTCTTCTACAATAGATCCTTTCCAAGCATCCACATCTAGGACGACGAGTAGTGTTGATTCCCCTACAATCTACTCAGTTGGCACAGTGGTACCATGCACCATTCACACTAGCCAAAATCACGAACCAGAGGTATGCTCGCTAATGGAAACATTCACACACCTCTGCACCAGGCACAATTTCCACCAACAGGAAATTGACTGTCCTGGTGGGGAACCCAACCCTGCGCTTACGCAAACTCCCATTATGGAAATTCTCCCCCCACCAAACGCCGAGGACACGATACACCATATACGATTCGTGTCATCATGTATAAGAACTATAACTCGAGCTATCTTCTCATTTGCCATAGGTGTCGAGTCAGCTGTAGCTACGAGAGTAGCTGTTCCTACGATAGTGCAGACCCAATCTGTTTACACTCTATCGACCACATTTAGTTCCACGACATTGACTATGGAATCCTTCTCATTCCTTTCAACTAGCTTCGTGCGGATTGAACCTATTTAGCATAAACTTGCGTAGGATCAATGCCCCTTAGGGTCCCTATTTGATTCAGATGAGGACATCCTAGAGGTAATGACAGAGCCAGATTATCCATGGGATGCAATGCATCACCGTTCGCTTTTTCTCTCCAAGAATGCGTTCAGTACTGACAAGACAAAAGAACAAGAGATCTATGTAATCGAATCAAAATATTGTCTCCCATCAGGAAAAGTCGATTGGTTCAAAAATCTCATCCCAACGCCCGATGCGTTCGAGGAAGGAAATATGTCAAACATCTCACCTACCGTCAAAGTGAACATATCCCAAAATCCTGAAAAGGTCGAAGAAATCTCATTGGGGGCAGCATGCTCTCCAGAAGAAATAGCCTCTTATACCCAATTTCTACAAGAATATCGAGATATATTCGCGTGGGACTACTCAGAAATGCCTGGGCTTAGTCCCACCATCGTAGAGCACCATATTGACACTTAGCATGACGTACCTCTAGTACATCATAAATAGTGTCAACTGCATCCATCAAAGTTAGAGGCAATAAAACCAGAAATCCATAAGCTTCACAAAGTTCAGTTTAGCTACCCCATCGCTTACACATCTTGGGTTTCTAACTCTGTTCCCATTATGAAAAAATAGGGCACTATATGCGTTTGCACCGATTTTCTGGATTTGGACAAAGCTTGCCCCAAGGAAAATTATCCCACCCCATTCATCGACCTAGTCATCGATGCTTGCATGGGACACGAGGCTCTATCCTTCATGGATGTATTCCCTGGGTACAACCAAATTCAAATCCGCCACATAAACTGGTACAAAACCGCATTCACCACCCCCTGCGGCACATTCGCATACAAGGTAATGGAATTTCGCCTTAAAAACGCTGGAGCCACCTTCCAATGGGCCATCAACTATATATTTCATGACTTGGAACACCTTATCCTCGCTTACTTGGATGACCTGACTATCCGCTCCAAGAAGCGCTCAGACCATCTTGAGTATCTGTGATTGGTATTCCAACGATGCCGTCAATACAACCTATGCTTGAATCCCCTCAAATGTGTCTTCTACATCAGCACATGTAGACTCTTAATTTTATCGTGTCCTAGTAAGAGATTTGTGTGGACCCCCTCAAGGTCCAAGCCATCAAAGAGATACCTCCACCTCGAACCCTCAGGCAACTGCAAAGCCTGCAGGGGAAGGCCAATTTTCTAAGATGCTTCGTCCTAGATTATCCTGCACCTCCTTCGCTAGGACATCCCATTCAAATGGGATGATCATGCCCAACAAGCGTTTGATGCGCTAAAAGAAACTTTATCTTCAACACCACTCATCAGTCCCCCAGACTATGACAGAGATTACATCCTATATCTATCAGCCTCCGAGTCCACATTGGCCAGAGTTTTGATCCAAGAAGGTCCAGATGGGAAGGAGAACATAATCTATTATGTCAGCAAAACCTTATCGGGCCCAACATTAAGATATGAGCTTGAAGAAAAGACTGCCCTAGAATTAATACATGCAATCTAGAAGCTTCAGCACTACAACATCTTAAAAACCACTACGGTCATCGCATATATTAATCCCATAAAATACCTACTCACACGCCACCTAATGAACCATAAGTACACCCGTTGGATAGTCATTCTCCAAGAATATGACTTATAATTTCGCTCCCCTAAAAGCAGAAAGGTTCTTACCTTAGAAAATTTCATTACAGACCTCCCAAGAGATACTAAAGGATCACCAGTGAATGATTCGCTACTAGATGAACATTTGTACTTCGTAGAAACTGATGACCCTTGGTATGGAGACATTCTCCTCTTCCCGTGAACTCAAAAGTTCAGACCTCATCTCACTCGAGATGACCGTCGACGCATACGCCAACAGGCCCCCCGATATATCCTCATGGGAGATGTCTTGTACCGACGAGGCATCGACACCATTTTACGTCGATTCCTCACTCACGAACAAGCGGAAAAAGCCCTTAATGACTGCCACAGAGGTGCTTTCAGCGACCACCTATTTGGAATGGACACTGCCCAAAAGGTCTTGCGAGCAGGATATTTTTGGTCCTCCTTGTTTCGCGATTGCATTACAACAGTCAAGAGATGCGAGCAATGCCAACGCTTCGCCCATAAAGCAAGAGCCATCCCTCCACTCCTTTGCACCCTGTCATTGTCGCCAACCCCTTTTGTAAATGAGGAATTGACTTCATGACTTGCAACCCCGCATCATCTGGCAACAATAAGTATATCATAGTGGCCGTCGATTATTTCACCAAGTGCGCAGAGGCCATGCCCACATACAACAACACTGCAAAAACCGCCAATCGATTTCTGTTTAACCATGTGATCGCCCGATTCGGCTTTCCCAAAGAATTAGTCTCCGACCATGGGAAACACTTTGAGAATGAAGTTTTCGAGGAGCTATCTCACCACCTCAGATTCACCTATGAATTTTCTTCACGATACTACCCCCAATCCAATGAACAAGTAGAAGCTGTAAACAAAGTACTCAAAACTATGTTACAACGCATGATGAATAACTATAAAACCAACTGGCACCATATGCTCTTTTCACCCTGTGGGCGTACTGCATGGATGTGAAGATTTCCATTGGTTTCACTCCCTTCCACTTAGTAAACAGAGTCGAAGCCATGATTCCCATATAATGCGAGATCCCAAATTTACATGTCGTCATCAAACTTCTCGATGAACCCAACCTCTAGAACACCGCCTAGTACAACTAGAGATCGTTGAAGAAAGCCAATGATAATCACTTCAGCACAACGAGGCCCATAAGAAAAGGGTGAAAGCATCATTCGACCGCCACATAAACCCTCGCTCATTCACCGAGGGAGAAATAGTCCTCCGCTATGGTGTCGCAAAATTAGCCCTAGGGCCAGGAAAGTTCGAAACCTTGTGGAAAGGACCCTACATTATAAAACATTGCCTTTGCCAGGGGGCATACATCTTGAAGGAATAGGATGGGACATGCCTCAGCAATCTCGTCAATGGCCTTTACCTCAAGAAGTTCTACCCATAAGGGCCAGGAAGGCCCTACCCTAGAGTTAACGTACACAAACCCAACCACTTAAATTTTTTGACCAAAAGACTTATTAAACACGCTCGAGTGCCGTAATGGATTATCAAACTGAACCTTACTTTAGATTTGCTGATGGAGCATCAAGATGGTATCAAAGTTTAGCAGCAACAGCTTGGGTTATATATCACCGTGACCAATCACCAACCTACACCAATGGTGTGTGTATCGGTTCAACAACAAACAATCAGGTAGAATATGACGCCGTCATTGGACTTATGTGCGAACGCCCTCCATCAGGGCATACGCCATATGCATGTATACCTCGATTCCCAATTAGTAGTCGTGCAATTAAACCAAACATTTGAGATAAGAGATTCACACCTATTTAGAAAATATTTGTGTGCAAAAAGATTAAGGAGACAATTTGACTACATTACATTTACACATGTACCAAGGAGTCAAAACCAAACAATTGATCACATCGCTAACAATATTCTAAACTGGAATTTATCTTGAATAAACCATCATACATAAAAAAAAAAAACATAATCACCCATCAGCATAACATAATCCATAAGCAGAAACAAGGGGCACAACATGTAGAGCCGCAAAAAATATCTCTCTTATATATATCATAGTGTATGTGTATGAGTACAGAAAATAGTCTCTGACCCATCGGTCAGCCCAAAAAGATACATAAAAATTCATCAAAAATAGGGGAAGCATCCTAATAATGGGTGATTTCCCCATGTACAAAAAGAATCTAGGGCATTGCTCCCCCAGGTGGGGCACCTGAACCTACTGCAGCTCTCGGTACCACTACTGGAGCCGCCGTCAAAACTGAGGCTGCAACCCGACGTAAAAACGACCGATAGTCCCTCTCTCAGGCCATCAATGTCTCTAGCCAGACCTCCTTGAGGTCATCTAGAAAGCCATGAGAAGGCATCCACTGGGTCAACTGGTCCACTCGATCCCAGGCATCCTCCAGAACTGACACCCGCGTGGTCAACTCAGCAATGTGAGCCTCCTCTGCATCAGCACACGCTGCCTCTGCATCGACATGAGCTTGCTCAGCTACAACCTCGTTAGCAGCCGAGCTACTACCCTCCCCCAAAGGGCCAGCCCCACCACCAGGTCCACCACCTTGAGGCTGTGTAGGATCTCCTCCCATCCCCCCACGACCTCCCCGAGGTCTTCTAGAAGGACCGTGGCCAACCAATCGAGCCACGGGGTGACCTACCGTGCCAACATCTGCAAGAGTAACCAAAAATATGCCAGTGTCACCATCAAAACACATAAAAACATATATACTCAAAATAATGCAAAAAACATAAAAACATACCTACTGGCCCCCAAACATAGCTGGGAGGGAGACCCATCTCTGGATCCCCCCAAAAGTCCATCCCTGCATATGGGAATGGTAGAAACATCTAGGGGTTGGCATCAAACCAGGCCTCCGTCGTGGCGTTCCAGTAACGCCCCACCATACCCCCACCTCCTTGCGACATCATAGGAGCCCAGGTTCTCATGCAAGGCTCCCGTGGCCCCCTAGTAGGCACCGCTACCACCGATCTCAACAGCACTACCCTCTCATACATGATGCTGCATAGAATACTGGTGTACACAAACAACTTCGATCCATCCCGTACCTTATAAAGCTGCGCCACCATCCCATCATAGAAGAAGCGGGAAAAATAAAAAAGTGTTCGGCCCTGAGCCAACGCAATATTCCAACTTGCGGGCCTGATGCCCGATGTGGAGTCGACGACCTTGCAAGTTGCATGATAGCCACCAGAGCACACCACTAGGCCAAATCTGTCACCGAGGCAATGGCTATGCACCCCTCCGTAAGGGGCACCCCACCGCAATGACGCACTTGGAACCTATAAAAATCCACCCTCCCAGAAGGGAGTGGATATCATAGTGCCACATCCTGAGGCAGTAGCATGGTCACAAAGTATATATCCATCTCAGGATGGATAGCGAGGTCAATCCCACACAGCACAAACACATTGTGCTGCATGTTCCAATGCTGGATCAAGTAACGCAGCAGTCGGTCTTGTGACCGAAGAAGCTCGTTCTCCACAAACTTAAGGAGACCCCATTGTGCCAATTGTTGGTGTGCTTGACCATTGGTGGCTAATGCAGTACGGAGCTTGGGCCAATTACGCTCCCTCCACAACATATTGTCATCTAAACAGGAACCCATCAACAACAGAAAAAAATAAAAAATTAGGTAAAATATCCAAAAATTTGCCTCGGCCTTTTGCGTGCTTGTCCCTAAGACATTCAACGTGCATTTCTTTCTCACAGGTGTGCATAAGGTGCACCAAAAGAGGGGAAAAGTGCGCCTAAGGTGCACAAAACCCTGAAAATCACACGCAAAAGGTGCACTCTTACCGTGATCACTCGCGCAATCTAGGGTAAAAATGGCTCAGAATCCGTACAAACCAGTTTTTTACGGACCTTGACACCCTCAGATAGAAAAAATTAAAGTGCAAGACATCATGGAGGTTACCTGGGCATGATATCGCTAATCCCTGGTGCTTAGGATGACCACAATGGCAAGAACTGCTCCACAAAATCCTCTGACCTCTCAAAAAAACTCAACAAGCATGAATGAATTGAATTAGGGCCATATTCACCTATATATTGCACTTTTCAAAAACTTTGGAGGACCATAATGAGAGCTGAGAAGGTCCATTCTCCAAACCGAAAGCATCACTGTGATCAGCACTCCATAATGAACAGAGGCGATGCCACACATTCACACTCCCGAAAAAATATTTTTTCAGCGCCGGGTATGCCCTCTCTCATCTTCTTTTCTAAAGCTCATGTCTTTCAACAATATTGGATAAAGAAGATGATTTCACTTGAGGTAGTTGTTTTTACCAGAAAACACACAAACTATCCACAAATCCATCCACTGAAAGTTCATTTATCCATCACTAATTAACCATAGGTTCCACATATTCGACCGTGTTTATCATCACCTTGCCCTGCACATGATAAGCATCCTCGTTGGTCCATAGATCCTCCGCTCCATGGCGCTCATCACCCAAAGTAGACCATTTATCACAAAAATAGTAACGCCATGGCCATACCTCTATAGTCTGGGAAGCACCTCATGCCCATTCCACCATGCATAAGGTCAAGTTTTACCATACAAAATAAAACCCCTTTCCCAGATGACCAGGTTGTGCAAGCAGATTGAAAGCGCACTACCGCGCATCGCATTTGGCCTACCATACCTCCATCCACATAATCCCATCTACGATACTTTTTGTTCGCTTGATCAACCTCACACATGAGACCAACCAATGGGGCCCCTGTTGGTGTCCGGATATGAACATAATTCAAAACTTTCTCCACATAACTTATCAACCCAAGGGCGTTAGTTATTTCAAGACTAACAACAAAGTATACGCAAATACAAGCACATGACTTGCTGTAGATCACAGGTTTAAATCCATAACACACAAACCACTGTAACAACAATTAAATAAACTGCAGAAATTAAAGAGAATTCACAACAATTAAATATAAACTGTAACAGCAGTAAAGAAATCACACTAAAATGAAAACACTGTAAGAAAAAGGAAAGCGTAGCACCTGATCAGAAGAGTGGGCCCAACTCTCTGATCAGGACAGCGACAACTCACGAATTACAGAAGAAACAACAAGTTGTTGTGCATTCGATTAATGATAAAAGAGATTTGTTACAAGATCTGTATGTAAAAGGGCTTAACCCCAATTCACAGCCTGTAGGCCTCTTTATACAAGTGTCCTGAAGCCCTTGATTCCTCTCAGCAACTCCATAGTTACAAAAATACATCTTGTTACAACAGTAACCTAGTTTCCCAGAAAGAAACCGTGAAAAGGCCTGAATTGGCGTTGATACAAACAATTCTATTACATTGTAACAACAAATGAGAAAAACGCTGGAGATGATAGGCTGTTCCTTGACTTACGGTCGCAACACTCCTGTTTTAGCAAAATCTATAGAAATATCAGAGCCAATATATAAAAAGGTAAAACCTCCATGAAAAATACTTCATTAATCAAATATCCCATGAAAGATAAGGAAAAGGTTTTTACCTCACGCGTTTAAGAGAAATAATGGCACAAAGAGATAGAAAGATAGGGTAAAATGGGAGAGGAAAGTATACAAATCCGGTACCCAACATCTCCCCCCAACTGATCTATCTGCATGTCCTCATGCAACTCATCGTCTCCTTAGATCCAGAGTGGACCGATTTTGATCGGCATGAAGCTGTGTGAGGTCATACTCTGTGGCCATTTCTGTTCCTAGTGGCTTATATCCTTCTGTCAAAACAATATCCTTCCACCAGTCTGGATCAACGTTATATGCATGAGTATACCACTCAGCTGGCAACTAGAGAAGGGGAAATTGAAACCTTAAGCCCATCCATATGACCCCACAAGTATGAATGCATGCCATGAAACGTGGCATTTTTCTAAATCCCGTGCAAAGTTGGGTGCCCCAAATGGTTCTCGTTCTCTAATAGTTGAGGATGACAACATCCACCTTTTCTGACAACTGTCCAGTGCTTCCTTGTGAAAAATTGTAATCTGGCGACACATAGGTTAGCACACCATTTCTTGGTTTCCAACATATTTTCTTTACGACCCTCAATCTATAAAAATGTATAATGCTTATTATAAATATTTGAGGACTGACCATGCTCTCTCCTCATCATTAATGGCCTGCCTGCTTGATTTTATTCAAATGTATCCCAAGCCTTTCTCCATTTAATCTGATTGATGGTATAATAGGTGAAAGCCCTTAAATGGATATCCCACATGAATGGAACAGGGTTAAAGGACTGATCATGCCTTAAGTAATACCCATGCATGTAGATCTCGCACATTAAGTGCTATCCTATAATATCATGAATTTTTAAAATACAGAGGAATTGAATGGGGTCCTCAATTTCATACCAAATCTCCTTAGATATAATTTCAAGAAAAAATAAAAGAAATTGTTCATGAAGGAATAGGGCATAGCTATGTGCAGGAGGTCTGCAAGCCATTACCTGCTGTGCCAGGGAGAACATCTTATCCTTATTTGTCTTCAATAAATGCACTTGTTCTTCCAACTCCTTTATGCTTGCCTTCTATTTGGCCTGCTTTAGCTGCACCTTGTATAACTGATCCATGTACCCCGTGACAACTCCGGCGACCTATTATCGAACCCTAGATGTTTCCTTCTTATGGTCGCTTGCAGCAGATTTCCACTTTTGAATTTCAACGGCCAATACAAATTCTCGACCTTCGAAAAACTCTTCAATCGGGCTAGTCTGGGTAGCTGCAGTGGAGACCTCGATTTTCGGCTTTATTGCCCTCCATTTGTATATTTTTACCTTCCTTTTCAATCATGAAACTTGCTTCTTCAAATCCCGAACCTCCCTTTTTTGTCTAATGGTTTCACTGAACTGCAGCTGATAATTCTTCTTAAGAGGTAACCTTCTTTTCTCACACTGTTCAACCCATTCTTGTTTAACAATGAATTCAGTTTCTGGGCCTATGACAGGCTTAGAAGGTGACGGAATGCTGTCGATATTCTCCACAGATTCTCTTGTCAAGCCCTTCTGGCTAGGCTCCCTATCTTCAGGAGCTTCTTCTTCGATGTTTCCTCTAGGAACTTTTTCCGTCTGGTCGACAATTTCATTGACCACTCTGTGTTCCGATGCTTCCACAGGAACTCTATCTTCTTCACGAGCCTCTAAGTGTTCTGGTTCGGTAGTGGCTGGGCCAATCTTGTCCATATATATAAATTTAAGCACTAGGGGGACAACTACTTATTCCATTAAACGTTTGGGTGAGCGAAATCCCCTTGCCCCTCTAGGCATCAGGGACTAGAACGGAAAACGGGGAACAGACTCATCACCTTCAATTCCGGTTTGAACCGGAATTTCGTGCATTACTTCCTCCATTGGGGTTGATTTTGGTTCTTGTGGGGCAACATCAATTCCGCGGCTTATTTCCCTTCTATCCTCTTGCCCCTTTCTCTCCATTTATTCTTCATGGGTCGATACTGGTTCTTGTGGAACAATATCGACCTCTAGGCTCATTCCTTCTTTACCTTCCTGTTCTCATGAATCACCTCTGTTTTCACAATCGGTATCAGTTCTTGAGGTCCAACATTGATTTCAGAGGCTAATTTCTCCTGTTATAGCCGAATTGGGGGTGGTTCTTCTGTAGCACCCCCACCTGTATCAACATCCATATCTATATGGGGAGGTGATGCTGTTTTGCAGTGATGCTGTTTTTTGCAAAACAACATCACTTGCCATTTATCTGTCCACAATTTCACTTCTTTGTTCTTCATTGAAAAAAGTTGACGATTGTATAACGGTATCAACTTCCTACACAATGTCCATAGTTTATTCCTCTGTGGGTTCTTTACGCGAGGCTAGTTCTTGTGTAACAACCTTGTTTGTGCCACTAATTACCTCCTCCATCCTAATTTCTTCTTCTGTGGGCTTTTCCAGAGAGGTTGGTTCTTGTGTGGTAGCCTCAGTTGTGTTGCTCATTACCTCCTCCATTCTCGTCTCTTCAGGTTCCTCTTAATCAACCATCATCTCTTCTTCCTTGGGTTCCTCCTGATTTCCATTTCCTCGGGTTCCTCTTGATCAATTCATTTTGAATGTTCTTCTTCTACCATACCAACCAGAGAGACTGGTTCCTCTTCTTTAGCAGCAATCATGGCTGCTACCTCTTCTTTTGAGGACTTGCAGAGTTCCATGCAGGAGACCTGAAGCCTGCCTATTGCATGCACGACCAATAATCATACCAATCCATGGTTAGAAAGCACTGCCAGCATTCGGCGAGAGCACTGAGCAGACTGTGCCATATTATACGACTGCTTTAATAGGAAGAAGATCATGTTTAAGGCATGTACCTGATCCTGTGGAAATCGAAGGTGCATTAGAATTTTAAAGTGATATTTGAATAGAGTTGTGGCTCAGACCTCGCAGGTCATGTATTTTATTACGAAACTTGCAACTTTGTTCCAAGGATATGGCACAGTTATGTGTTCGTACCCTCTGCCCATTTGAACGACACTTTCTCCTGCGTGCAAGAACAATTCAGGAAATTTCGGGAGAGAAAGTTTCGAGAAAACCATTACTGCCCCTGATGTCTCATCCCGCTAACCTCTTCGATTACCTCTTTTGTGATAGGAACTTCCAGACCTCTAACCCGCAAATAATTCTCCTCTAAATTGTGTGCGAATTCCATTGTGATTCCTCCATTAAACCCCTGCAATCTGTCAAAGTAGGTATCCCACCCTGCGTCAAAAAAGATTTTCCGTACTTCTGGATTGCTGCAAAATGAAGCTCTGTTTTCAAGCTCATGTTTCACAAGTAGCCCAACCATACTGTGGAGACTTGTAGTAGCACTATCTATAACAACAGAGCGTTGGGCGAGGTGGTGGATACCAAATTCGGAGAAACAACATGGTGAAAATGGAAAGGTGGTAACGGTAAATATAGACAGTAACTCTCGAAAACTGAGAAAAATCATAAAGGAATATGGTAAGTGTGGTGAATAACAATAATAATTGTTTCATATAAGGTGGACGAGACATCTTACGAATCCCAATACGTATTGAATGATGACACCACATGTTGATGGGAATCGTAAGGTGTACCATGAACGGATTGTCATACTGATTTATGAGGAAATTATTACGCCATCCTTGACTATGATGGCATCCCCCCCAACTTAAATTTTTTCCGTCCGCGGCATTAAGATATTCACATGGGATATTTAATTAAATCGGTAAAAGTCACGTGGATTCATACCTGACGTCCTACCTGAATGAAGTGACGGTTGGTAGGATGACGACGCAGAAATGATGTGGATGGAGTAACAACATCTGGTGTAACAACATTAGAGTAACAACATCGGAGTAACAACATCTGGTGTGACAACATCCGGTGTAACAACATCGGAGTAACAACATCCGGTGTGACAACATCCGGTGTAACAACATCGGAGTAACATCAATCGGTGTAACAACAATGTGGTGTAACATCATCAGAAATAAAAGCATGAGAGTAACATCATCAGAGTAACAACATCCGGTATGACAGCATCCAGTGTAAAAATATCAAAGTAACAACATTCGGTGTGACAACACCCATTGTAACAGCATCGGAGTAGCAACATCGAAGTAACAACATTGGAGTAACAACATCTGGTGTAGCAACATCGAGCAAGGAGTAACAACATCTGGAATAACAACAGTGTGAGTAGCAACATCCGGAGTAACAACAATGCGAGTAACAACATCCGGTGTAACAACATCTGGAGTAACAGCAGTGCGAGTAACAACATCATGAGTAGCAGCAACTGAGTAACAACATCATGTGTAGCAGCACCCGAGTAACAACACCATGAGTAGCAACATCCGGTGTAGTAGCAACTGATACTTTGGAAATTTTTTTGTTTGATTTTTACTCCTTAGTAGTAACTCCTGCAAAAAGACAATAAGATAAACAATATAATTCTTTATTCCTTTATTATTATTATTTTTTTTTTTTTTACAACACTGATGCAGAGGAAGGATTCTCTGTGCTGATGACCTTCAAACCATATTTATTAGAGAGTTGTTTAATAAAAGCATCCTTAGAAGCCGGGCGGTGGTATAATCTCAGGTGATGTCCATTGAATATGAATGAAGCATGTGCATCATCGATTGTAACTAGCATGACTGTTCCATTATCAAATAAAACATCCACCTCATAAGGTCCCATCCAACGAGTGCAAAGCTTCCCCTTAAAATCCTTAAAATGGGAGTCATAAAGTAGTGCCCAATCTCCGCTTTGAAACACCTTGTTTTTCATAAAATTATCCCGCCATTTCATTCTTTGCTGTTGGATAGCAGTAGTTCGCTGGACAACCATGGAACAGATTTCATCAAGTTCATTGAGCTGAGCCAGTAGGTGTTTATGGGCGTCTGATAAATCTAAACCAAATTCCAGAGCTATTATGAGCGTACTAATTTCAAATTCTATTGGAAACAATAGGGATTTCCCATAAACCAACTCGAAAAGTGGAAACTCAGTTGTATTCTGCCATGTTTTTCTATACGCCCAAAGAGCTTCCGGGAGCTTCTGAGCCCAATCCCGATGATGGTATGCCACAATTTTTGTCAAAATATTTTCCAATTTCTTGTTCATGCTTTCCACTTGTCCATTCGGTTGGGGGTGGTATGGAGATGTCACTCTGTGCTTGACCCCATATTTCTGCATGAGCTTTGCTATCTTGTGTGATGTGAATTGTGCTCCTCCATCTGAAACAATCTCTCTTGGAGTACTGTAACGAGCAAAAATTTCTTCAAATAGAAAATCTGAGACCACCTGCTCTAATGCTTGCGCAACAGCTTTGGCATCCACCCACTTAGTCACGTAATCATTACAGACCAAGATGTGAACTTTTTGTTGGGAGGGTGGGTTAAAGGGTCCAACGAAGTCAATATCCCATTTCTCAAAAGGCTCGAGGACTACCTGTGCCTACAAAGGCATTTCATCAGCTCGACCGGGCTGCCTCATACGTTGGAAACTATCACACCTCCTAACATAATTCCAAGCATCACGAAAAATGGAAGGCCAAAAATATCCCATTTGTAGCACCTTATGGCTTGTTCTTTTGTCCACAAAATTCCCTCCACAAGGGCCATCATGGGCAGCTTTCAATACCTCATAAATATCATCCTCCGACACACAGCATCGGATCTGCTTATCTGCTCCTATATGAAAAAGGTACCCTGCCATCCAAGAATATCGGGCACTGTGATGGATAATTTTCCGCTGTTCCCTGTATGACAGATGAGGAGGCACTTTCCATGTAGCAAGATAGTTAGCAATGTTTGTATACCACAGAGGTTTAGTAGAAACTGCAAAAAGATGTTCATAAGGAAAGCTATCTTCTATGGTTGTGCTCTCATCATCGTTATCCAGTCTAGATAGGAAATCAACACTACATTATCTTTTCCTGGCTTGTCTACTATTGTAATATCAAATTATTGAAGTAATAGCAACCATCTTGTAATACGGCCAGAAGTAATGGGTTTATTCATCAAATACCTGATTGCTACATGATCAATATGGACAATAGTAGAGTACCCGGTGATGTAATGCCGGAACTTGTTGACGACGTAGATGAAAACTAGGAATTATTTTTTTGTCACCGTATAGTTTAGTTCAGCAGGAATTAAATTCTTACTGACATAGTAAATTTCATATGGTGTTTTGTCTACCTGCTGCCCTAAAAAATCCCCTACTGCTGTTTGAGAAGCATCGATATGTATGTGAAATGGTAATGTCCAATCAGGTCCTTGGAGGATTGAAGCCATGCACACTAGCCCCTTTATTTTAGTGAAAGATGTCTCACAATATTCAGTCCACAAGAATTCTGCATCTTTTGTTAGTGATTGAAATAGTGGGTGTGCTATTTTAGAAAATTTTTCTATAAAGCATCTGTAATAACCAACACAAACAATAAAGATACGTACCTGTGTGGGTGTTTTGGGTACCGGGAAATGTAATATTACCTCTACTTTAGCCGGATCAACTTGAATTCCAGTAGCTGAAATCAAATGTCCCAATACTACTCCTTCTTCCCTCATCATATGGAATTTGACTGTACTCAGAGATACATGAGTCTGTTTACATATTTTGAGTACCTTCTCTAAATTTTCCAATCCTTTCTCAAATGAGTTTCCATATGGGGTAAAGTCATCCATATAGATTTCAACACTATCATCGACCAAATCAGAAAAAATTCCCAAGATTTCCCTCTGGAAGGTAGCAAGAGCATTACACAGGCCAAATGGAAGGACCATGTATGCAAAGGTTCCCCAAGGGCATGTGAAAGTTGTCTTATCTTGGTCTTCCAAGGCTATCTGGATCTAGTTATATCCGCTGAATCCGTCTAGGAAGGAAAATAACTTCTTCCTAGCCAAGGTATCAGGACCTGGTCAATGAATGGAAAAGGAAAATGGTATTTTTGAGTTGCCTTATTTAGTTCCCTGTAATCTACATAGGTCTGCCATCATTCTTTTTGGGAACAATAACTAGCGGGGATACCCATTGGCTATCTAAGATGGGGTAAATGAATCCTACATCCAACAATTTTTGTAATTCTTCTTTAACAATGTTTTTGAGAGCAGGATTCATCCTCCGTTGAGGCTGTCTTATAGAACAGAAATCTTCCTTAATTTAAATATGATGAGTGCACAGGTTGGCAGGGATACCCTTCATGTTGGTATAATCCCAGGAAAAAGCTTCTTGATGATATTGAAGGACTTTCAAAAGCTATTTTTTCTGGGATTCAGACAGTTTTGGGTTTATATTAAGTGTTCTCCCTGGTCCAATCTTGATTGGAGTACTATCGTGGGATGAGGTTACAGGAATGTTCTCAATGTAATCTTTTGGTTCAATGTTTTCCTGTGTCTCACAGCTCATAACAGATTCTAGAATATGTCGAGTTGAATCAGAAACATAACTAGAATCATTAATGAAAGCGTTAATGGCATCATATTCAGTTTCTGTTTTAAATTGAAGGGCCTACCCAATGGTAGGAACTAGTCTAACATCTTTGTTTTCAGGTTCAGGCTCTTCTACAGGTAGAGGTTTCTGACTGGGTAGTGATTTTTCAGATGGGCTCGGTTCCACAGGAGGATAAAGCTTAAGGTTCTTTGTTACAGTCCCATTTGATATAATCATGTGCCCAGATCGACAACCTATGTAGGTGTTTGCAATTGCAAGTCAGGGTCTTCCTAAGATTAATGGGTGACCTCTTGCTAAAGATCGAGTCTGTAATATAAGGAGGTCCACAGGGTAATGCCATGAATCTACTGAAATGACCACATCTTCTAATTTCCCTACTAGTTTAATTATGGATCTGTCTGCAAGTTCGAGGATAGTAGGGGTTGGTTTAATGTTTCCAAGTCCTAATGTGTTCATTGTTTCAGTAGTAATAATGTTAATGGCTGCTCCCAAATCCACCAATACATTTGGGATTTCAATCCCATTAATCTGTACTGTTATAATCAGGTTCCCAGGGTCTCCATATTTTGTAGGCATGATCTTTCCTAACATCAAATCGGATAGTCTACCCATTACATGAATGGTTAATGGGTCCTTAGATTTCCTCCCTGGTTTCTTTGAGCATTATTCTTTTAGAGTTTTTGTGTATATAGGTATATCCCTCATAGCTTGTAAAAGGGGTATTTTAACAAAAAGATTCTGCAGTTCCCTTAGGAAGTCAAATTCTGCTTGAGGGTTTGGTTTGCTCAAGGTCAATCTTTTGGGATATGGGGGAGAAGTTAAATGACCTTGATTAGGGACAGCTTGGGGAGGTGTCTGATTTATTACATTTTGATCTAAATTCTCCCTAACTGTTCCTTGTTTTGGTTTTTTATCTCCACCATCAAATTGTTCTGTGATAATGGGTGAAGTAGGCGCATTTACTACCCGGCCAGACCGTAGATTTATTTCATTAAGCCTTGTGGTAGAAATCCTGTAGGATGGAAGGTTCAGTGTGTCTGTCTACTGGACCCCTTTATTATTCAGATTTGGGTTAGGCTGGATAGGAAGCTGGGGTCTAATGGCTGGGTTTCCTAGGGGTACATTGGAAGGCAACTGAAGTTGCTGTTGAGGCATAGGATGAGGAAATTGTCTAGTAGGAGAGGGTCCACGCCAGGTCTGGTTCCATGAAGGATTTGGACTGGTCTGGGAGACCCATTGTTGCCAAGGGGGATACTGATATTGAGACCACATAGCTAAAAATGGTGCAGATTGGGGACCCATATTGAAATTATTAAAGTACTGAGATGGGTCTGGAAACATACCTGGATTCATAGTTAGTGGTCAAGGTTTCCGTGGCTTCTTCTGCCCCATGAAGTACAACTGGTCCACCATGATTTCTTCACTTGCTCCTTGGAAAACTGATTTCAGCTCGGGCAAGGAAGGAGATTAACTGGTCGCATGATTTTGTTCATAGATTGTGCAGGCTTCCACCGTTTTCAGCGAGCATTCCTTCAATGGGTGTTTCTTTCTGCACTGAGGGTATAATATGGCCACGGTTTTTTCCAACTCCATTTGCTTCTGTTTTTCCTGTAGAGTGTCCATCTGGTCTAATAGTGTGCTCAAAATATCGATCCTTAGATTGTCCAATAGATTTCCAATATATTCTTTTGTAACCCCTCCACCGAAAGTCTTTGATGACTGAATCCCTTGTCCACTTATTGCAACTCCCCGTGAACACTTGATACAATAATCACAGATAGTTTCGAAGTTTTATTTCAAAATATCCCCTTTTCCCAGTATATTCATAAGTTTCAGAGAGTCTTCCCTAAGTGCTCTAAGAAGAATGATCTTCAGAATGTCCTTTTCTAGGTCACTATGTCCAGACCTCTGCAATATGTATTTAAATCCTTCTACAAATTCCTCCATATTTTCATCCTCTTTCTGTGCAAATTTAAAGATTTCTTCCTTAATTTCATGGGAATTACAGTAATCTTGGTACTTCTCCAAGAAGGATTCTTTCATTCCTTCCCATGAGGTAATCGTACTCCCTCCTAGACCCATGAATCATCTCAGGGCTGTCCCCTTTAGGGTAGCAAGAAATATATTCAATTTCTGGGCATAAAAAATATAGTCATATTTGCGGCAAACAATATCAAACTAAAAAAGGAACATATCAGGGTCTTCAGAAGAAAGCCCATGGAAACTAGACAAGGCTGTTAAAGGGATGGGTCTCATTGGTGCATCACTTGTAACATTTCCAATGGGAAAATCAATAGAGGAACTTATAGGTGCCATAAATACCCTCCAATAATCACTTGGAATTTCGACTGGCTCTGCAGCTGGTATTTAGAGTGATTCAGTGGTAGAAGGTTGCACCGCGCTCTCCTGGTCCCTTGGTGACTCAAAATATTTCAAAAATTCCTTTACCAGATCAGAATCGTTTAGTTCAAAAAAATGAATTTTTACAGTGCTGTCTTGGTCTCTTAGGGATGAAAACCCTTTTAGAGGTTCTTCTTCCCAGTTAGAACTGCTCAGTTCTTCTGATCCCCTGCTTGCCACTTCTTCCCCTTCTGCTGCTGATAAGGATATCTCCTCCACTGATACCTTGTTTTTTAAATATTCTGCCGCAGAAAGAACACCTTCTGGTACCGAGGATGGTACTGGTTTCTTTACACACTTCCCTTCGGACTTCGTCTAAACTCTAACCCTAACAACAACATGGGACGATGCCTCAGATTTATATTTTTCAATAATTTCTTGAATGTATGTCTTCCTTCCCAGATCCTTCCCTTTCTTTGGGGGTCTTCCTCTACCCCTATTATTTGGATATTTGTTCATACAAATTGTGAAGGGGGTTCATAAAAGAAAATCAGCAACCGCTGAGGACCCAGAGTAGGACAGATAACTTCCTCCCCAGGACGAGATAAGAGATTCAAAAAAATAGAAAAAGAAAAGAAAAGAAAAAATAAATAAATTGAAGTTCAGGACCTAAAGCAGAGTAATCACATGCCCTCCTTAGGACAAGAAGTTGGCCCAAAAAAAAAAGAGAAACAAAAAGAAAAAAAATGGAAACTATGCCCAAGACTTAGGGCAAGGTTACAAAATACCTTCCCCAAGACGAGGGATTAATATTTAATGAGAAAAAAAGAATGAAGCAGAAATAAAAACAAAATGCTATGCTCAGAACTTGGAGAAGGGTAATAAATGCCTTCCCCAAGACGAGAGATCAATCCTACAGAAAGACAATTAAAAAGAAAGAAGGGAAAGCGCAAAGCACTTACGCTTAGGACTTGAAGCAGGGAAATAAATTCCCTCCTCAAGACGAGAGATTGACCCTGAGATCTGTTGCAGATCCCGTTCTTGCACCTGTTAGCCTTCCCCAACAACGATGCAAAAATGTTAGTGTCTGGATATGAAAAGAATTCAAACCTTTTTCCACATAAATTATCAACCTGAGGGCGTTAGTTATTTCAATACTAATGGAAAAGTATATGCAGATACAAGCACATGGCCTGCTGTAGATCACAGGTTTAAATCCATAACACACAAACCACTGTAACAACAATTAAATAAACTACATAAATTAAAGAGCATTCACAGCAATTAAATATAAACTGTAACAGCAGTAAAAAAATCACACTAAAATGAAAACACTATAAGAAAAAGGAGAATGCAGCACCTAATCAGAAGAGTGGGCTCAACTCTCTGATTAGGGCTACGACAACTCACGAATTACAGAAGAAACAACAAGCTGCTCTGCATTCGATTAATGATAAAAGATATTTGTTACAAGATCTGTATGTAAAAGGGCTTAACCCTGATTCACAGCCTGCAGGCCTCTTTATACAAGTGTCTTGAAACCGCCGATTCCTCTCAGCAAATTCATAGTTACAAAAATACATCTTGTTACAACGACAACCTAGTTGCCCAGAAAGAAACTGTGAAAAGGCCTGAAATGGTGCTGATACAAACAAGTCTGTTACGCTGTAACAACAAATGAGCAAATTGCTGGAGATGATAGGCTGTTCCTTGACTTACGGCTGCAACGGTCCTATTTTAGCCAAATCTGTAGAAATATCGGAGTCAATATATAAAAAGGTAAAACCTCCATGACAAATACTTCATTAATAAAAAATCCCATGAAAGATAAGGAAAAGGGTTTTACCTCATGCATTTAAGAGTAATAATGGCACAAAGAGATAGAAATATAGGTTAAAATGGGAGAGGAAAGTATACAAATACAGTACCCAGCAGCCCCCACCCTCGGTAAAACACCTTCCTCACGACATCAATGAGATAACTCTTTCATGTTTTGGGGCACTCGTCTCTGTGTTTTGTAAAAACGAAACCTCATTATTTTATTCTTTTGGTATTTGTACAAAGACCGCAAACGACGCACTATGTACACCACCCACTCATTCATTTTTTCCCCATGGAAGCAGTCCCTGGTCACCCTTGGTTGGAGTATCACACCCTCATGCAAAAGCCACCATGACATTCACAGTTAGTTTATACCCACCCTGGAAGTCCTACCGACTCTAGGTATTTCCCTATCAGAAATATTTATGACTGCTACCAAGCTACTTTTTATACTCCGACCTTGGGCCACTGAATCCCCATCATGAGTTTTCATTCATATCTCGCCATCATGCCTGTGTTAAACCCATCACATCTAGGATCCTGATCCCCTAAATCAGTGACCCTCTCGTTCGGTTGAGTCTTCCTTTTTGTCAACTTCAACACCTATTTTCCAAAAAGGAAGTGATAACTTGGATCTCCCCTCTCCATAAAAGGGGCATCCTCGGGTGGCACTATGGGAGACAACATTGCCCATAGATGTCATCGATCCTCCTGAATTCGACTACAACACAAGCTTTCATGTCAAGATGGTATCATACCTTACAACCATTGGACTTTGATCAAATTTGTCGAAGATTCGTGCCTTCATAAGCGTCTCTTTTAACAATACTTACAGGGGAAGGTCCCAACCATCACTTATGCATACAATGCGTAGTTATATGCCATACCAAGTTTATGCATATGGGTACCACATTCCACCTATTGTCAAAGAAAAAATTCCCTTGAGGGTGTCAACAGTCGTCATCATCAACCAACGGATCACTACCATATTAGTGACACAGACAGAACATGTATCTGTCAAATATATTTGTTTAACTAGCCACAACATTACGAGCATGGGACATGCCCACCTCGTAGAATTTTTATATATATTGTATTATATTTTCTTACAGGGGTCCCACAGGACATGGTCATTCTTTGAATCGGTGCAGGGTGTCTCCAATTTCGAGATACACACAAGTCTATCTCCCTTTACGCACAATATACAGAAAATAAACTATAATGTATTTCGGCTATACAGTTCTTCCTAGACCTCACACATTAGGGGGCAACTGTTGTCTTTGGAAAATCGTACACGTAAATACGACATTATTTAATGTGAGACAGAAGGATTTACAAGGCTGAGAGACATTAGAGACTCTGAAAGTATTTAAAAAATCTCTAAGGTCTGAGGAAAAATCAATTTTGAACTAGTCAAAAATGAATTTGCGCGCAAAATCCTTCGATAAGCACGCCCTTACACGCCTTTTGACCCAAAAGGTGTGAAATCCCGGGAATGGTGGAAGTCATTTCCCGGACCACAAAAAGCACACTCCAAGACATTTATTCCACACTTGAAGCCGCCTAAGGACAACCACCCAAGCCTCCTTAGGACATGAAGGGAGCACACAATGGAATACATGTGGCACACAATGGAATCACCCTCCTCTCTTGGGTCACCATCCACAATGTACCAAGAGAGGGAAGGAGTATTTGAATTCTCATATAAAAGGCCACCAAGAGATGAGAAACTTGACAGCACATTGTTATGCTGGCCAGAATTGCCCCAAGCAATACCAGCAGTGTGTGATCCAGAGCAGAGATAGATGGGACTCAATTGTTGGCCATCCAACAACTCTAGTCCGCCATAGTAGAGAGAGGGAGAATTAGCACCAAGCCAACTCAGAAGTAAAGACATCCTTGCATCGGGATTGAGAACCCCAAGTTATAAGGGCCCCTTGGCAAGTGGGTGAAATTTTCATCCTCATTTCCTACCAGCACTTAATAAGAGGGAACGTAAGCGTTGTCGTTTGGATTATTAAAGTTGTTTGAATCTATTCAGAGCTTTTGTGTTATTTTTTTTAGTTTTAGTTTAATTTTTATGTTTGAATATTCATGCTATTTCTCTATCTAGTATGTTTATGTTCTAGCATGTTCCACTAACTTGCTTGACTCCATATATTTTCTGCCTGTGACTAATAACTTAAGAGGGAAAACCACACCCCTTAAGTTGGTGTGATTTCGTACATACGTGCACCAAACACACTAACACATATGGAAAAAACATCTTGATCAAAGTAAACGAGATCATCAGATTAATTGTCCATAAATGAAGGAACTGGACTCACCAAATGCATATGATGATCTAGAGCCTAAAACTAAAACACTTGTACATGATTATTTAGAGGTGCAACTTATCCATGATATTGATACAAGGATAATAGAAATTGTACCTTCTAAAGGTTTTCGTCCCCTGGGCATTTTTGAAGACAAATTCTCTGAAGAATTGAGCTTCCCGACATTGTTCTTTGGATCAAGTCATCCTAGTGATGTTATCAGTCACTTTTCGTATCAAAAAATTGCACAATGGGAGCTGTTGTACATGTCCCGTGACTTTTCAACACATATTAAAACATATTTTTTAAAGAAATTCATATTTTGATAAACCAAGTTTCTAACTTTGCTTGGATTTATATTCGCAAAAGAGAGTTGAAAGGACAAAAGCTAGTTGCTAAAGACGTTAAAAATAAAAGCAATCTTCAGAAATTATTAAAATCTCCAATTGCATATCAATGCTTAAGAAACATTCGCACACTACATGAATATTTTAAACATTTACGAAAATAAATATTTGCAATGATTCGACAACTTGGTCCATCAAATTTATTTGTGACATTCACTAGTGTTGAGCATCTTTGGGGACCATTGATAAATGCACTAAAAATACAAAGTAGCGAGTCAATAACAAATGAGGCAAAGAGATTTTATGATGGATGCATTGACACATTGATCAAACGTCAGCCGGTCGTATGTAGTTGATATTATAGACATAGAATCTCATCACTACATTCCTTGTTAACAAAATATAACGAATTATTTGGTCAAGTGCAAGATTATTTCTTTATTACATAACTCCAAAGTAGAGGAATAAAGCATGACCATGCATTGCTTTGGTTTGAAAATGTGATAATATATTAACAATCCCTTGATGTCGATGTCATAGGTTTCATTGATTAGTATTTGAATTGTCATAGGTTTCATTGATGAAACTTGTATTTTTCATCCTTTGAGCAACGAAAATAGTGAAAACCAAACAATGCAAAAGAAACTTTTAGTTCTTTTGCAAACCAAATCCTATTAAAAAAACATCACATTTTCAATGTTTTTATAGGATCTTGGAATTAAAAAACAATAATACATCATGTTATTAAAATTTTGTTGTAGTCGACCAATCGTGCTCAAAATAAATCCTTGTGATGTGTGGATAAATGCATTTGCAAAAAAAATTCCTTCGTTGTGGCAAGAAAGCACAGATGCTTAATTTATTTTAGATGCCTACGTTGCAATAACATATTGTCATTCTTATATGAAAAAAATGGATCGATCCATGACAACTGCATTAAAAAAAATCCGAGAAAATTGCATTTCTTGTGGAGACAACAAAATTGAAACTATTCGTAAGCTTGGAAACACATTTCTAAATATGCAACAAATGTCAATCCGACAAGCAGTCCACATTGTTTTTTCATTTCCTTTGTATTCAACTTCTAGAATTTTTTTTTTTCATTAACACTGCTCCAGTTAAAAAACAAACATATGTTTTAAAAATACATATATTCTTAGAACAAGAACTCAATAATTTTGAGGATATTGTTTGCATGAAAATTTTTGATAGATATATTGCACGCCCTATTGTTCTTGAACATGTTTTTTTGGCAGAATATGTTTCCAATTATTCAATCACGAAAAAAACATAAAAAAAAAGGTGTCCATGTGTCATAACGTTCATTCGATATAGTGAACACAAGGACCCATCAAAAACCATTATAAAGAAAAAAATGATGCTTTATATTCCATAAAGAGACTCTGAATATAGTTTAAAGAGAAATGAAGAAACATGGGCTCAAGCATACTTTTCACGTAAACACATTATCGATTTCACGGAGAAACAATTTTCTCATCTAGTCACACCATGGGGTGATATTGAAAGTTCTTCTACAACAATTGCATCCCAAAGTGATGAGGTATTTATGCTTCAATTTCCCTTAGAAGATGGCAATGGACCTTGTCCTGATGAAAAATATGACATTCAATAAGACGTACAAGAGAAAATGAAATTCAAAAACAATGAAACTAAATACACAAAAAATAATGAATTCATTAAGCATCCCTTTGTTTTGGACACATTGGCATATCATGCAATTATGAGCTAGTTAAATCAAGAACATGTTAGGTCCCTATATTAATAGTGTAGTCCCTTATTGTTGTTAGTGTAGCCCCCTTATTGTTATTGTTGTACCCCTGTAACCCCCATATTGTTATTATTGTGCCCTTACATTATTATTTTTAGGTCGTGTAGGATTATATGGTAACCCCATGGACTCCTATACATAGAAAGGAGGTTTTGTCATTTGTATCATCCAAGAATTGTTCATTTATTTAATGTAAATGATGTTTCCCCCTCGAAGTGGCTGATTTCTAAGGCGTTGATATCTCTTTTATTCTATTTTTGGAGCTGGTTTCATAACATTTGATATCAGAGCTTTGGATTATAGGGTTTCGTTGCTTCAAACAGGTCCTTGTGGAATTTTTGCTATAAATTTTTTTCTAAGAGGGTTCAGACACTAAAAAAAAATCCATTTCTAAGAAAACCTGCGGAACATCGTGTAAAAATTTCAGATGTTGGTTCACAATATTTTCGGAGATATGATCTGTGGAAGTTAGGGTTTTTGGAGGCTCCCGAATTTCATCTAAACGAGGTGACCTTGGGAAAATCATCATAATTATCTCTCTGAGCATCAGATTGGAATTATGTAAAAAGAGGCCAAAATTACACGGATTTTAGTTTCTTGTGTATCCATTTTAGAGCTGAAGGAGGAGAAAATGACACGTGGCATGCTGTACAATTTCGCTCTTCTGAACCAGTCCATAATTAGGTCATTGTGGGAGATTGAGCATAACTTTGTATTGAAGAATCCAAATCATGTTAGACCTATGGAATTCGAAAGAAGATTCAGAGGGCTACTACAATACCAAATTTTAGATATTGAAGATCCGAAATCACAGAGATAATTCAGTTTCAATATTGAGCTCCTCAAAAGCAAGAAAAAGGTGTGTGTTTTTTTTATTCAAATTGCATAAGTCTTGTTTGAAGTGATTCCAAGGGCATATTGAAGCTTAGGTATCAGTATTGGGTTCTAAAATTCCCCATAAAAATAATTTAGCACCCATTAATCCCTCATAATACTATACTATGACTCATGAAGAGGAAGAAGTGCAACATGATATATCAAAATTACTAGAGAAAGTACACCAAATTTCGCTCTTGCAAAGAGCAACAAAAAATGAAATGGAAGTTTTAATGAAAGGCGTGGAAGCTAAGATGGATGGTTTGAAGAAGGGTGTGGAGGCTAAGATGGATGGTTTGAAGAATGACATGGAAGACATGGAAGAAAAAATGAAAGAAAACATGGAAGACATGAAGAATGATCTAAAATCAGACATGGAAGGTTTGAAGGAAGGTTTGACAAAGTTGATACAAGAAATGATTCCTAATGGTGAAAATATAGTAGAGGAAACTCATGATGAGAAAAAAATAAATGTTAATCGTGATTTCATAAAATCTAATGTTCGATTGAAGACCCACCATATTCCAAAGATCGACATGAGAAAGTTTGAGGGCAAGGATCCCGTAACATGGATACTATATATGGAGCAATATTTTGATCTCAATAATGTGAAAAACACACAAAAGGTATGCCTTGCAACTTTATATTTAGAACAAAATAAACTTGTATGGTATAATTGGCTTTTCTCCCATAAAAAAATTGTCACTTGGTAAATTTTATGGAGGAAATGATAGCACATTATGAGGATACAAAGAGAAACACCTTCTTTAGCCAATAAATAAATCTCAAACAAAAGGGTTTAGTGATGGAGCACATTGAGGACTTCCAAAAATTGAATATAAGGGTAGTTGATATTTCAAAGGAACACATGATTGATGTATTCATATAGAATTTAAAGGATAACATCCAACATTAGGTTCACATTTGGGAACCTGATTCATTGGATAAGGCATTCAGGTTGGCAAGAAAAATTGAATGTAAAATTATGGCGACAAGGAAGCCTACCACTCACATCTATAAAGATGGAAGTGTTGCTACTCCTAGACTTCCAAAACCTACAAGGTTGACACCAAAATAATTGGAAGAAAGAAGAGAAAAAGGGCTTTGATACAGTTGTGATAGAAAATACACTAAAGGTCATAAGTGTGTTGAGAATAAATTATTTTACATCGATTGCAAAGAGGAGGAAGAAAATGAACAAGAAATTTCAAAAGAAGAGGATAGACACCAAAACCAACCCTAGAGAAAGAAGAAATGAGTCTGACCATATCCTATAATGCATTGGCAGGAATTACCACTCCTCAAACTCTCAAGATAGAAGGATATATCAAGAAGAAAAAGGTAATAGTGTTGATTGACTCGGGTACCCATAATTTTATTCATTGTAAGGTAGCCAAGGATTTGAATTTCTTCCTATACCCAACACCAGAATGTCGAGTGATGGTTGAAAATGGAGGATCTATCAATTTCTCTAGAAAATTCCATAATATCAAGATAACCATGGGGTAATATGTATTGAATAGTCCAATGCTTTCTATTCCAATGGGAGATGCTGATGTTCTACTAGGAGTACATTGGTTACAATTTTGGGGATGGTAGCTTTTAATTTTCAAGAAATTTTCTTGAAATTTTTTTAAGAAGGAAAGGAAGTTGAATTACGGGGTTTCACAGGGAAGTCGGGAAATATAATAAGCTCTAATGTCATGACAAATCTTCTGAAGAAAGAACAATTAGGCGCACAATTATGCTCACTAGAAGTTCCAACATCAAAATAATCTATTTCTCCAGATCTCCAAAAGTTCTTGGACAATCATTCCAAGGTGTTTGAAACTCCCGAAGGACTCCAAATTATTCATGATCATGATCATGCTATTCATTTGATTCCAGGAAGTGTTCCTCCAAACATCATGCCTTACAGATATCCTCATGTCAAAAAGAGCGAAATTGAATGTATGATTTCAGAAATGTTAGAGGCTGGTATAATTCAACAGAGTCAAAGTTCTTTCTCTACTCCAATAGTATTGGTGCACAAGAAGGATGGATCATGATGCATGTGGCAATATTATAGGGAGCTTGATAAGCTCACTATTAAAATTAAATTTCCCATTCCTATGATTGATGAATTATTGGATAAATTACAAGGAAAAATTTATTTTACCAAGTTGGATCTTCGTTCAGGATATCATCAAATTAGAATGAAGGTTGAAGATATTCCAAAAACAACATTTCGAACTCATGAGGGTCATTATGAGTTTTTGGTCATGCCTTTTTTCCTTACCAATGCACCTTTTACATCTCAAGGGTTGATGAATTCCATTTTCAAACCCTTCCTTAGAAAATTTGTCTTAGTATTTTTTGATGATATACTAATCTACAACAGGCCTTGGAAGGATCATGCTCAACATCTTGACAGGGTGCTCAAACTATTGGAGGAGAAATAATTATATGCAAAAACCTCCAAATGTTTCTTTGGTGTAGAAGAGGTGGAATATTTGGGTCATATTGTATCTCACGAGGGTGTTAAGGTAGACCATAACAAAATTAAATCCATTAAGGAATGGAAAGTCCCCACAACCATAAAGCAGTTGCAAGGATTTCTCAGATTAACATGGTATTATAGCAAGTTTGTTAAGAATTATGGGAGAATAGTAGCACCTCTAACAAAATTATTGAAGAAATATGCATTTTCGTGGACTCTTGAAGCAACTAAGGCCTTTGAACATCTTAAAGAGGAAATGTGCCTAGCACTGGTCTTAGTTACGTCTGACTTCACAAAAACCTTTATTGTGGAATGTGATGCCTCAAGAAATGGAATTGGTGCTGTTTTAATGCAAGAAGGAAGACCCATTGCTTTTGAAAGTCGTCCAATCAAAGGCAAGTATTTATAGAAAGCTATTTATGAGAAGGAAATGTTGGCAACACTACATGTACTAAAGAAATGGAAACATTACTTGATGGGAAGACACTTCAAGGTAAAAAATAATCATGATAGTCTTATATACTTTTTGGAACAAAGAATATCTTTAGAAGAGCACCAAAAATGGGTCGCAAAGATGTTGGGTTATGACTTTTAAGTCATCTACAAAAAATGGAAGCTAAATGTTGTTGCAGATGCACTCTCATGAAAGGATGAAGAGGTGGAAGCATTGCTTTGTTCCATTTATATTATCCAATTAGGTTGGATAACCGAAGCAAAGGATGAATGGAAGAAGGATGAAGAAGTGTGGACACTCATTCAAAAGTTACAACAAGATCCTAGTACATATGATACATTTAGTTGGAAAAATGATTCCTTATGGTACAAAGATCACTTATATCTTTGTAAGAATTCCCAACTAAAACATAATATTCTTTTGGAATTGCACAATTCTCCCTTAGGAGGACACTCATGATTTTTAAAAACTTACCACAGGGTGAAGAAATAATTTTTTTGGGATGGCCTAAAATCTGATATTCAAAAGTTTTTGAAGGAATGTTTGGGTTGCCAGCAAAATAAAGTTGAGACAATTAAGACCCCGAGTCTTCTACAACCTTTATCCATTCCAAGTCAACGTTGGGATGATATTTCAATGTATTTTATCATAGGTTTACCTAAGTTTGAAGGAAATAGTGTCATCATGGTAGTAGTTGATAGACTTACCAAGTATGCACACTTTTGTGCATTATCTCATCCATTTAAAGCAAGTACAATTGCTACTGCATTTATGGAAACAATTCAAAAGCTACATGGAAACCCAAATATTACTGTAAGCGACAAAGATCCCTTTTTTACTGGATGAAATTATTTTCTTGTTTGGGTACTCAACTAGCTCATAAATCATCTTATCATCCTCAATCGATGGGAAAAATGAGATAGTGAACAAATGTTTGGAAGGATATATTCTTTGTTTTGTATCTGATAAACAAACACAATGGCTCAAGTGGTTACCTCTGGCTGAATGGTGGTATAACACTTTCTTCCATACTACAACAAAAATGACCTCATTTATGGCACTTTATGGATATCATCCAACGTCCATCACATCATCTTTAAGAGAAAATTCTAAGGTTCAATCAGTGGAAGATCACATCGAGCATCAACAAAAAGTTCTCCAACTCTTAAAGGATAACCTAAATTTGGTACAAAATTGAATGAAACAACAGGCGGATCAAGATTGCAGTGAGAGAATTTTTTATGTAGGAGACTGGGTATTTTTATGGCTACAACCATACAAACAAATGTCCCCCAATCAAGCTAATAAGGATAATAAATTATCGCTAAAGTACTATGGTCCATACAAGGTGTTGCAAAAGATTGGTACTATGGCATAGAAATTGGAGCTTCCTACTTCTTCTCGAGTGCATCCAATTTTCCATGTTTCATGCTTTAAAAAGGTTATAGGTGACAAACTTCCATTTCAAAAAATGTTGCTAGAACTTGATGAGGAAAGAAAAATCATATTGGAATCTGAAGCAATCACGGAAACAAGAAGTCGATAGCTACGAAATTGATCAATTTTAGAGTATCTCATCAAGTGGAAGAACTGACCCACTGAAGATTCTACATGGGAAGATGAGAATTTTATATAGAATCATCCAGAGCTACTCATGCATTGAGGACAACAAATTTTTGAAGGAGAGGGGCATGTTAGGTCCCTATATTACTAGTGTAGTCCCTTATTGTTGTTAGTATATCCCCCTTATTGTTATTGTTGTACCCTTGTAACCCCCATATTGTTATTATTGTGCCCTTACATTATTATTGTTAGGTCGGCTAGGATTATATGGTGACCCCATGGACTCCTATACATAGAAAGGAGGTTTTGTCATTTGTATCATCCAAGAATTGTTCATTTATGTATTGGAAAGGACTTTGCCCCTAGAAGTGGCTGATTTCTAAGGCGTTGATATCTCTTTTCTTCTATTTTTGGAGCTGGTTTCATAACAAAACAACAATCAATAATCAAACAAATAGTTCTATGGACAAAGAATAATCCTGGTAAGAACTTCTATTTGTTCATCACTGGAGGTGCATGTACAAGAAAGACATTCACTACACAAGCACTTTACCATGCACTAGTGCATCTTTATAAATAGGACTTACAAAGTGACCCTTTGAAAAAAAAGGTATAATACTTGCATTTAGTGGCAAAGATGCATATATTGCACATGGTGTTATAGTTGATTCAACTTTTCATTTTCCATTTTCACCATATAAAATGGTGCTAGTCTCTTCTAATACACTCGATATATTGATCAAAGAATAAAAAGATCTTAAATTTTTGTTGATAGATGAGGTTTCATCAATTGGGTCTCGATTGCTATATAGTAGTGACAAGAAGATTCATGAAATTATGCATACTCCATCTTCGCCATTTTGAAACCTTGACATAATATTCTATGACGACCTATGTCAAGCACAACCTATACCTGATTGTTGGATATTTGAAGAACTGAATCTTAAAGGAAATAGTGCTCCTTATAGCTTTTGGAAAGAAAATGTGAAAGATTATGAACTAAAACAAGTAATATGACAAGAAAATAAACGATTTGTATCCATTTTAAACAGAATTAGTACATGTTCACATACTGGTGAGGATCTTGAATTCTTGAACAAGCATTTCTATAGATCAACACTAAATGATCCAAATTTTCCATACCTCTTCTATTTGAACAAGAGTGTACATGAACATAATGAAAGAATGCCGTCTCTTATCAATAAATAAGAAATTGTATTAAATGCATATGATATAACAATTGAATCAACAAATGTAAATTGAAATAAATGTAACAAAATTAAATTGCCATATTCTATTGTGCTCAAATAAATATGCTTGTTCAACTAATTGGCCAAAATTATGATTTTCAAGATGGCTTGGTCAATGGCGCTGAATGAATTTTTAGAGCATCAACGAAATTTGAAAATGGTGCAATTTGGATCGAATTGGCCGATCCAACTTTTGGAACTATTCAACGAAAAAAAATGGCTCACTTGTACAAAGATGGAATAATGTCTATGTGGACACTTATTACTAGAGTTTGTGGAAATAATGAATCAAATAACAAAAATAGTTTTACAAGAGAGAAATTTCCTATTCAACTTGCATGTGCACAAACTATACATCGATCACAAGGGTTAACAATGGAAAAATTGAATTTTGATCCAAAATGAGTTAGGTATGTCAATTTTTACATATTCCATGCCATCAATGTGAGAACAGAAATATGTAAATTCCATGCCATCAATGTGAGAACAAAAATATGTAAATTCCATGCCATATGTAAGTATTTTTTGATGAGTACTGCACTTTCTTGTGTCAAGGATAATAAATCCTTGTATTTATTAAACAAATTGGCACATAGTAACTTTTCCCTCCATGGAAATATTGCTATTGAGCTAAATATACTTAGACAAAATGCCTCTTTTGAGGTTGAATATAACATATATCAAATTAAAACACTTGAAGAATTGACAATAAGTTCATTAAATGCTCGTAGTTTGTCCTTGCATTTTGAAGATATCATTTCTAAATATGATCTAATGAGTGCTGACATTCTTTGTTTCCAAGAAACAAAAGCAAAATCAACTCCATCGAATCCATTATTGTCAAGAAAATATCATTGTATACATTTATACCATTTACATGGAATTATGACATACTACCAAAAACATATTGTGGCCGAGAATCATTTGACTTATACAAAAAGCCAAATTGAATCAACAATTGCAACACTCCCAATGTTCAAGAAAAAAACTATTATAATTGCAAATGTATATATTGCACTAAATACAAACATTGAAGAAATAATTAACTTCATTTCATTCATTTTAGAGCACACATGGAACAACTACCCAATTGTGCTTGTTGGTGATTTCAATGTTAACATGTTGCAAAGTACTCATCAACTAAAAAAAATACTTTCATTTATGCAAAATAATGGCCCCAATTTTCACACAAAAAAGGCAAGAACTGACTATAGCTCAATGCTAGATCATTTTTGGACAAATCTTTCAGCTAGTTTTGTTTCCTTCCATGTTTTTGATGCTTATTGGACATATCGTCATACAATTTGTCTAACCATATATATATATATATATATATATATATATATATATATATATATATATATATATATATATATATATATTGAGTCAATGTTCATATTCTACAATTTCATTATTGACTTGTGACCATATTTGTCACATTTGCAAATGTGCATTTTTGAGATATGATTTCATTTGAAAATATTGAAAAGCAATAAAAAACATGGAAATTTCAAATTTTGGTAATTGTTTGAACCATTGACATAGATTTGTTCCATTTGTCTCATGTAGCTATGGTTTTTTATGTCATGGTTGGCATGGAATTTACATATTTTCGTTCTCACATTGTAGCATTTTTTTTTTTTTGAAACATATTATTATGGATTTATATTAAACATATAAAAAACAATGGAAACAACATCCTCATCAATCATTGAAATATGCTCTGGAGCATATACAAAGACTTTTGAAGGCAATGTGTTGGTTATTTATGGCCCAACACAGACTAAAAGTCCTAACTCTCCTGCAAAGGCACAAATGCTCCATGCTGATTTGGTTGATAGCTACGGTCAACAAACTATCATAGTGAACATGAGAAAAAATATTATAGAGTGGTTCCAAGACATGTTTATTGTTGGAAACAATATTCAAATTACAGATTTTGTGATAAGAAACAAGGGTATTTATGAACGAGGAGATGCAAAATGTTGCAAAGTGTTGTAGGACAAAACCACAGTTGAATCAATTGCACAAGTTTTCAAGAAACAAAGATTGGATCCAGATACGGCGATACATAGTCTTCTTGTCTCAAATGACACATGTTGGTTCAATAGGAGAAATAGTAATAGGATGTCAACAAAATAATAGGCAACTTTAACTCAATATAAAATATGGTGAAGCTACAGATGACAATGCAACTGTAAGTTTTCTACTAAAATAACTATAGTTGCATTTTGAACAAAAGATGATAGTTTCTTTCAAACTATGTTTTTGTGTGTGTGTTTGTTTTCCATTGTTATCAAGGTAGCAATTATCTCATTATTTCTTTCACATCTAGATTAATAAAAAAAATATATGTTAATTGATTCACTGCAGTTGCTACTGGATGATAGTCATAGAGATTTTTTTTTCAAAATATAGCATGAATTGACATCAAATATGGCTCCGCTCTATTTGTTCAAAAACATTGTAAAAAATTATGTGAAAGGAAATCAATAGTTACGATCTGGATCAACAACTTTCATTGAGCCATTGAATGATGAATTTGCAATAATGCATTTATTATCTTTTGTCATGTCAAGAACACATGTATATTTAGTAATATCTTCTTTGTTTAGGTAACAATAGTTTTACTTTGATGTATAAAATCTTACATTTTGATAATATATATTTGAATCTAATAATTCAATTTCCCTGGACTTAAAAAAAAAGAAAAAAAAAAAAAGAAAAAAAAGAAAAAAAACTAGATCGAAGGAGTGTTGAAGGCCAAAAATGTTTTCTCTCCTCTTTTTGAGCGAATTTGTAATAATTGCAAACAACTCATCCATGAAAATATAACTAAATGCACAATTTATAAAGATGAAAAAACATTTAACTATGAGCACATTGTTGAATGCACCCTGGAAACAGAGAAAGGAAAAATTGATTGTATGTATAGATGCCATAGCTAAAAGAACATTTCCCAGTTATTACTTAGACAAAATTTCAGAAATATATGCAAAGTATACCATCTACAATTTTCAATTTAAGAAAACTTTGTATTCACAGGCTTTTTACTTTAACAATTAACAACACTATTTCCGAGATAAAAGAGTTGTGATAAGGAAATAAGAAACTTCTTTCATACATCAAGATGGTACGTTTTGAAAATTAACATATTCTTCCTTTTTCCATTTTTTATTTTCTGTATTGCATTAGTTAATAATTCAAAAATAATTCTAGTAAAAAGAATATATAGTTTTTCTTTTATTGCAGGTTTGAAAATTACAAGAATACAAAAAAAACATTTAGTTAAGCTCTTTCTGAACATTTGGTACAACTCAATAATGAATAATGTTTTCCTTTTTTTGAAAAAGTAACTAGCTATTTTTTCTCTTTTTTTGTATGTAAATTTTGAATTAAACAACTTCTGTTGCTGCAAATGAAAACAAAAATCAAGATGCACATTTTGCAATGTAGTATTTCAGCTATATCAAAAGTTCTGTGGGACTATGGTCTCGTTTTTTGTTAACAAGAACATAAGACCTTAGTTGCACGGTGACATATTTTAATTGCAGAATGCTTATTATTCTACTTTATTTATATTTCAATCTTCTGCTCTTCACTGTTATAGTACTGAATTAGATTGTCATTTATTGTAAATTATGGAATTCTTTTCTGTTAGACGAAAAAAAAAAACAGAAAAGAAACTAGTTGCATATGTATGGATGTGTTCATTTCTGTATATGGTCAATTAAATTCGGTGTGATAAAATAACACGATACGAGAGTATTCGGATAGCTGTATTCTTGTGTTCTTTTTCCATAGATCAAATTGTCCTTATTTTTCAATTTTTATAAATTTTTTTCATGTAGTGTTCATTTGTTAGTTAGACCTTTTTTTTGCCCCTCTATTTTGTGAGTTATATAGTGTCATCTTGAATCTGTATACAATTGAAATTTTTTTTCTCCATTTCAAACTAATAACTTGTTATTTATCATAACACATCTTATTAGTTTTCGATGTTTAACCAATCGTAATTATTATTTGGTGAAAGGTGAATGGTATTTGTGCTATTTGAAAGCAATGACGTCTTTTTTGGAGTGCAATGTCATTTCTATGAATAATAAATATATTAGTTATCTTGGACTAGGAGCTCTTGTGCTAAATTTTCCATTGTTCTATGAAAATAATTTTAGTTCGACAATATGATAGATTTTATTGTCTCACTAGCATAGTGGTTTTTGTACCAATTTCGCATTAGCTATTTTATGTGTATTAAGTATTAAACATATGCAATCTAGTGTTGTAGTTATATTGTAAACAAGAGTTTGAGATATTAGTAAAATTATATCTGGATAATTGGTGGCTTGATTTCTTATTTTTGATGTTCCATGTCACTCTAAAATCTGTGCTTTCAGTGTAACAATATGGTAATCAATATAATTGATAATAATGTCACTAAAGTTATATGTTTCCACATACCTTCTTCCGGAATGTTAAAATTTCTTGGATTTTTCAGTCAAATTCTTTTATCCATTCATTCATTAAGCATATTAGAACTATGTTCAATCTTAATTTAGTGGCCTTTAGTGATGAATGCAAGGAAAAAACTTCTATTTCCAGATCAATACACCAATCAAAAACATGTCAAATGAGCATTTTAAAACAAAGTTATAGATTTTAAAGGAAAAATGTGTCTACAATTGGTCCCAGACATATGCTTTTTATTGTTTCAATATTATGAATGAATCAATGTGGTGAGCTCAACGACGATCCAAAACAGGTGCCAAAGAATTTAGACAATGGAGTCACTGAGGGAACATAAAAACATATATTTTTTGGATAAAGAGGTATATGTTCTTTAAGCACTTACTGCTTATTATTTAGTATTGTTGGAAAGTTTTAAGTAATATAGTTCGAGTACACTCATTTTCCCTTTGATGTAGCCAATATAACAATATTTTGAAGCCACATAATCATTATAAAATTAGTAATGCACACATTTTTGAAGCTGAAACTAGTGTGCATGTACTCATATCTTAATATTTTAATGTTAATATGCCAATTAATCTCATAATGGATAATATTCCCCATAATTTTATGATGTTCAACGTTAGTATCTGTTTTATCACTTAATTTTGAAAATAATGCATTATGGTTCCTTTTTTTAATGGATCCCGTACTATATTTTTGTTCTACTTACATAATACTACATATTGTCAGCCTATCTCACAAAATTCAAAAACTACAAAAAAAATAGGAATGATAGGAAGCTTATTTCTAGGTAAACCAACACGTAATAAATGACATGTTTTACTATTGTGTTTTTTGAACTTATTTTGCTTTGCACTCATAGTAAAGGTTGTTGTTGATTTTTTTTTTTTTTCTTCGAAAAAAAAATATCATGTTTTGGATTTTGTACTTGGCGCCTACAAGGCTACCATATGTACTTTGTTTCGATATTTATTTTTAGTGAAATATAACAATTGTTATCATTAAACGACAATGAAAAAAGAAAACTTGCTTTAATGAAAAACGGAAAAAGTGCTCTTTGTCACATATCAACCAATATATAAATGCCTATGTTTCCTGTGTTAAAAATTATATTACCTCGATTTCCAACCTTCTAGGTGATTTCGTACTCTTGACACACTAGAACAACATATCCTCTAGATACTGTTGTATTGGCATATCAAAATTTTCAAATTTACCTTATTTTTCATATCTCTATTTATATTTTTTGATTCAATTTGACTAGAGATATAGAGATAGCATTTCCTAAATCAACTATGAATAAAAAACACATTGATTCACATAGACTAAATCTAAGGAACCTTGGAAATAAAAAACATTTCTATGGAACTCTAATCAAAGTACCTATGAATAGATTTTTGTCAACAAAGGACAAAGCATATATCTTCAAATCATTAAGTAACATTCCATTTTCCTGCTCCTTTTCCAAAGATCCGATTGAAATAAAGACAAATGTTAGCAGTGTTATTTCCTTTCATGTATCTGCTCAATGTTCATAGATTTTGGCCTGCTCCCTTTGGAATCATGAATTTTGTAGAATAGTCGCGAATATGTGCCATCAGACAAGAAACCAGTGAATAATACGATAAATATGATCTTTGTGGCCATATTAGGTATCCTCTGTAATTTAGAGATTCAGAATCAGAAAAGTCCATTAGTCATTTCTCCCTGCTATTTCGATGTGCCTCTTATCCATTGGTTTCACTGATCCGGATTTATGCATTAACGCAAAATAATACAGGAATAACCATAAACATAGATATGCAGCGGAAATAATGCATCATTTCATTAATATAAAATAACAAAAATATGCTTAAAGACATAATGGAAATAAAATAGCTAGGGTGCTGGTAGCGAATCTCTAAGAAGAGATGTGGTGGCTACAGACCTCTGAACTGTGTTACAATGAGGCTCAACGGCCTATTTATTATTTAGAAACAATGGATAACTCTAAATGTCCAAAAACCAAACCCTAGGAGATGAAGCGCCAAAACTATGGGCCCCGTTTGGGTAAGTTGGTGGTTCAACTTCCCGGGAACGTAACTTTGGCATCCGATCTCTGTTTGATGTGCTCAATAGCTCGTTAGAAAGATCTATCTGAGGAATTCAACTTTTGAGTGAGAAACATGGTCTATGACCCATGTTGCTCCCCGTTTCCCCAAAAAATGTTGTTTAGGGCCTCAAAACAACTCCGGAAGTTCAGGACCCGAAAAACTGCTAAAAATAGTAAGTTGTGTTGCAACTTAAAAACTGAACGAACTAATGGTGGAGGTTCAAATGGAATAGGTGGGTGGCCACCATTATCTACTTGGATCATTAAGGCCCCAAAACGGCTCCGGGAGTGCAGGACTCGAAAACCTGCTAAAAATAGTAAGTGGTGCTGCATATGAAAAGCTACAAGAATTGATGGTGTGGGTCCAAATGGATTAGGTGGGTGGCCACCGATATCCACCTGGATCATTCCTCCCTCCTTAGGAAGCAATGGTACCCATTGCGTTGAGATCCTCCCTGAGATGAAGCAAATTTTGTTGAACTGGGTATCATGGACCTGTGGGCAGACATGCTGGATGCGTTTAGTAAATTTGGTTTCTTTATCAGCTTTAGACAGTACATGTGTGGATTCTGTATGTGTATTTGCAGGAGGTATGGAAACATCAGGCGGTAGTGCATTAGGGGTCAAATCAATGGAATGCTTGTCCTGACAATGTAGAGGAACCTCTGTGAGTGAGGAGAAAATTTCCTCGTATTCCTCCATGAATTTGTCCATCTGCTACAACCGTGTAGGGGAACCCTGTTTCAAGGTTGTGGCCACAATATTATTCTTTCCCTGTGAGCGAGTTGTAAGGAAAATGAATTTCCTGATTTGGGAAACAATCTTACTGGATTGTTTTGCAGTAGTCAAAGAGATGACAGGAGGCAGTACTACCTTTGGTATCATGTATAAGTTATTTCCCAAAGTAATATTAACATCACAAGGCCTAGAATCATACACAACATGTCGCCTCCACAAGTATAGTTGGCCCAATAATACATCAGCTACATCAAGAGGAGCAACATCACATAATACCTCATCCGTGAATGGCTTGATGCTGTATAGAAGGCGACACTATTGGCGGATGCGGATATCTCTCCCTGGGTGAAGCCACCCGATGGTATATGGCTGCAGGTGTGCTATGGTTGGTAGGCCGAGCCGCTTCACGACCTCTGCTGAAATGAGATTCTTTTGGCTTCCTCTATCGATAAGAAATTGTAGCGGAGAACCCTTCATGCACATTTGCGAATGGAAGAGGCGCTCCCCCTCCTCTGGATCCTTTGGGTCCTCCCTCTAGATCTTGGTGGTGGCAACAATGGCACTGGGATCTGCATCAATGATCTGCTTCCATTTGTCATTGCCTTTGTTTGGTTCTGACTCAGGATCAAAAAATGCATCTGATTCGGGTGCCTTTAGTTCGGCCACCAATGAATGTTTGGCCCGACACTCGTTTGTGCTGTGAGTAGGGCTGTTATGAAATTCACACCACTTCCCTGTGTCCTTTTGATTTGTGGTGTTGTTCTGATTTGCACAGCTTTGGCCTTGCCCCTTGTTCTTCAGTTTGGGGACACCTTTCGGATTCGCAGATCCAAAGTCTCGCTTCTTCTGCTTAAATTTCTGCTCGATCTTGGCGGCATAGCAATATGCCACGCCAAGTGATGTAATGTCGAGGAACTCCATTTCCTCCTGAATGTGTTTATGTAGACAACCGCGGTACTTGAGCACCAAATGTCTCTCTAAATATTTAATACCCAACTTTTTGCACAGGGTATGGAACAGATTCATCAGTTCATGCACATCTTGATCCCTATATTGCTGCAGCGTGGTCCATTGAATGTATTTGTCCTCATAGCTCCCCACGGGGTAATATTGTTCCTTGATGCCGTCTCGGAACGAATTCCAAGTGGGTGTGGCCGAGAACAGAGAGGGTTTGCCTTCATCCTATTGCTCACGGTAGGTTTCCCACCAGTCTTTGACATGGGGGGCGGCTTTAAGGAGTGAAAAAATAATCTTTTCTCGGTCAGAGAAATCATGGACTGAGAAATACCCTTCCATCAAATTCAACCATCTATCTACGGCGTCTGCATCTATTTGGCCTTCAAATACAGGAATATCAAAGTTTACCTATACCTTGAAGGGAGTGGTGCCTCCAGAGTGGCTGGTGGATGCAGATGCGCCGTAGGTGGGCAGTCGTTGAAGGATCTGAGCAAAGTTATCCATCATCACGTTCCTTTGTTTCTCGAGGGCCTCCTCGAGCAATATTTTGATAGGATCTCCTGCTCCCTCATATTTATTTTCTTCCACCATGGAAGGTCGTCGGGGTTTGCGAGGTTGATCTTACAAGGGTTCAACCAGATCGAGCCCTAACTCCTTATACCCTGACTGCGTTGGGGACATGCAAAGGAAAACAAAGAAAGAGCAGACTGCTCTGATACCACTGATCCGGATTTATGCAGGAACGCAAAAGAATACAGGAATAACCATAAACATAGAGATGCAGCGAAAACAATGTGTCATTTCATTAATATCAAATAACAGAAATATGCTTACAGACATAATGGAAATAAAATAGCTAGGGTGCTGGTAGCGAATCTCTGAGAAGAGATGTGGTGGCTACAGACCTTTGAACTGTGTTACAATGAGGCTCGAGGGCCTATTTATTATTTAGAAACAATGGAGAACTCTAAACGTCCAAAAACCAAACCCTAGGAGATGAAGCGCCAAAATTATGGGCCCCGTTTGGGTAAGTTGATGGTTCAACTTCCTGGGAACGTAACTTTGGAATCCAATCTCCGTTTGACGTGCTCAATAGCTCGTTAGAAAGATCTATTTGAGAACTACAACTTTTGAGGGAGCCCTGTTTCCCCAAAAAACGTCGTTTAGGGCCTCAAAACAGCTCCAGAAGTTCAGGACCCGAAAAAATGCTAAAAATAGTAAGTTGTGCTGCAACTTAAAAAATGAACGAACTGATGGTAGAGGTTCAAATGGAATAGGTGGGTGGCCACCAATATCCACCTGGATCATTAAGGCCCCAAAACGGCTCCGGGAGTGCAGGACCCGAAAACCTGCTAAAAATAGTAAGTGGTGCTGAATGTGAAAAGCTGCAAGAATTGATGGTGTGGGTCCAAATGGATTAGGTGGGTGGCCACCGATATCCACCTAGATCATTCACTGCAATAACGCTACACATGGTGCAAGTGTGTTCAAAACTTTTTTAGTCCAAAAATATCTTTGGTTACTGTGTAAAATAAAACAAAGCAACGTTGTATTCTACTTGTAGGAATAGTTCTATCTGTAGCACACATATGACATGATTTTGGCTATCTAAACAAGTCTTTTGGAGATTATGCAAAAAGTTTACATTTGTAACTTTAAGTATGACACATCTATGTAACTATTTAGTAATTGTTGAAGCTAGTTTTCATTGCCAATTTCAAGTAACTAGAATTCAAATATTTATTTAGACATTGACAAATCCAGTGTTTATTGCTAATACTAAGTAGATGACACACAAGACTGAAAGATAAAATTCAAGAGATCACTGATTTTATTAAATAATATGTTGTGTGAAAAAAGACAAAAAAATTCATAAAGAGGCCAACTGTAAATATATGTTTATTTTGTTGAGCCTGCCAAGAGGAAGTCAGAGGTTGGGCTGGCTATCAAATTAGAGGTCAAATATATATACACATATATTTGTTTTGTGGTCCCACTGAAAGCAAGTCAGAAGTCAGACGTGGCTATGTGGTCGAAAGTCAACCTTTTTGTTTTAATTTTTTTTTTTTATAAATAACCTGAGCGACCTCATGAATTCAACATTGTGCGACCTTAAAACTATGTTACCCAGTGAAACCACTCGCCTATGGTATAGTCAGGATCACGAAGGAATAAATGAACGAGAAAACAAAAAAACACGTGACTGTCCAACCTCCCAAGTGTGCGATTAGGGGTTTAAAAAGAAGGGGGAAAAAACTTGATTTGTGTACAATGTGTGTTTTTATATAGAAAGTTGAAAATTTTACGTTTCATGTTAAGTTGGTTTTTTGTAGAAACAATAAAAAATTTTCTCGTGATTTCTCGCTCTAGCAAAAGAAAAACAATCGAACTCGTTTCAAGAACTCAATAAATAGGTTTAAATGCCATCTTTTCTTATTTCAAAAAAAATTTTAAGATTACAAAGTCCTTTTCTTGTATCATGTTTTCTTAACCTTGGTTCAAAGAAACATTGAATTAAGAAAATATAGCAACAGTTTCAAAAAAACCATGTAACCATAATATTATTTTACAGATTAGTGCATTCAACTTCAATTTTAAATAACGGGAATATATATATATATATATATATATATATATATATATATATATATATAGTTCATAGGTAAACAAATGCCCAAAAAACTACTCAACCGACCCACTGCCCAACCAATAGACTGCCCTGCTACTTGACCTAAAGAAAAAACTCGACTATGTTGTACTAGTGGTCGAGATATGAAAAATTAATTATAGAATAACAAAACATCTGACTGTCCGGCCAATCATCCTCCAAATCGAATGATGATTGCAATTAAATACAATTATATATATATATATATATATATATATATATATATATATATATATATATATATATATATATATATATATATATATAAATACATAATTTTATTTATTTATTTATTATTTATTATTTTATATATATATATATATTTGTGTGCAATATTCTTTTTAACAAACATTTATAAAATTTTCTCATTTGATGTTCAATTGATTGTTTGTTAAATCAACAATAACTTTTCAAATGTTTTCTCAATTCCTGAAAAAAATAGTTGGACTGTTTACAGAAAATTAATGAACACGCCCGCTTGTGATTTTCACGTTTTTCTAAACACGAGTTTAATATTTTAGGTTATCCTGCCCGCATGTTATTTTATTAAGTGTTGTTGGAAGAAAATATTAATTAAGAAAACAAAGTAGTAGTTTCAGGAAACTTTGTGTAAGCATAGAATCAATTTTCTTCAGAAACTCCAAATTTCAATTTCAAATTTTAAATTTGCAAAACTTATACATGATGTATTGGGATTTACAGGTCATAAAATGCCAAAGAACAAAAACTCTCTAGGGGAAAATTTGGGATTTTTCGGTATTTTTTCTTAGAAGTTGTTCTCTTAGCTCTTGCTCTAAGAATAATTGAATTGAGGTAATACAATATCAGATTCAATAAATTCTGCCTAAGCCTAATGTTATTTCTTTTTTGGAGATTCCTGAATTCAATTACAAACCTTGAATAACCAAAACTTATGTATGCTTTTTTGGTGTTTCCAACTGTTGAAATACAAAAAAAGAAAAAATTGTAATCATAAATTTATGATTTTAGGATATTTTGGTCGCATGTTCTTTTCTTAAATCCTGTTGCAACAAGCACTCAGTTAAACAAAAACAACATTGATTTAAAAAAAATCCTGTGTAAACAACGTTATTTGTTTGTTTTAGAGATTTTTGAATTCAATTTCGAATTTTGAACAAGAAAAATTTATATATCCTCTATTCCTGTTTACAGGTTATACAATGGGGAAAAAAGGAAAATCTTCAGCAACAAAACAACAAATAGAGTAGATTAGAGGAAGTATTAAGACAATGGATGATGCGTCAACACAACAAGGCAATTTGAACTCATTAATCATGTCATATACTACCTACAAAACACGAAAAGTAGGTATGATGAGTTGGGAGGAGATATTTGACTTCTTTGAGAAAAGAGAATGGCTAAAAAACACAAGAGATACTCAATCAAAGAAAAATTAATTTGAAGCAATCAAAGCGATAAAGTTACATAAAGTAGCAACTAGGGCCATAATTTTTCCCTATAATGACATGATTTCATGGATTTTCTCTCGCGATGATATTAAAATATGAACAATATCTGATTACCAACAAATTTTCGTAGCCTTCTGGAATTTTGAAGTCTTATCGGCCAGGTACAAGCTCACTCCCCCTAAAATCCAACTTGATACTAACTTCCTTTATAAGTTTTGAAGCTATGTGTTGAAAAAATGTCAAGACAATTATGATGTAGTAATTGAGGGCTGGTTGAGATGAGAAGAAGAAGGTTTCAAGCTCAAAGCAAAAAAGGAGTACCCAATTGCTATTGTTAAGAAGCCTATCAACTTCCTTATTAAAATTCTAAGCATATTATATGGGGGACAAGATTCTGAACATTGAAAAACTAAATGGGTTCCAATAATCCATTACATTTTAAATGACGGGAGACGTCTAAACTTGGCTGACAACTTGTCATATAATATCATAGATACAATAAAATTGTCAGTGAAATCTCCCTATGGCTTCAAATATATTTTTGTATGTTTTCCTATATGGTATATGTTGTTATTTCCTCGGTCTCATTTCCCCTCATAAAATGGAATTACCCATACGACCAATCACTACCGATTCAAAATTATGCTCCTATTCTCTGGGAGTGTAATTTTAGTTACCATTTTTATGATATTTGCAACTATGTTTTGGTTCCTTTGTATCAAATTTTGTTTGGAACACCACCCCCAAAAGCTAACTGATAATCGGAAAGAAGGCCTAGAATCAATATGAAATTGGTTCGTTGAAGAATTATTTTCATACATTAGAGTTTTTGGAAGTGAAGTTGACCCCCGTCTTCTACCTCGATATATCCTAGAAAGAATTGCATCAAGAGAAGTAGCCAATCAAGCTATTTTGAATGGACAAGACAAAAAACTAATTAAATTACAAAAGAAAGTATGGTCTAATTTTCCAATAAAACTTGGTGACAATAATATCCGAGATAAAGGCCACATATTCAAAGAAGCTGAGGTGCTTCAACAAATTTGGTTATTTACTTTGCCCCATTATGATTATGATCCTCATGGTCTCATTGGAATTCATTATATAACAATCAATATTATTAAAAGATGTATTCATCATCAAACACATTTCGATGATGTGTTTATAAACATTGAATATTTTTAGTAAGTTTCTCAAAGAGGAAAATTCTTGCATGTTGAAACAAGACAACAATTACAATAATTTAGGGAAGAATTGTTTGAAAATTTCCTAAAGGAAAAGGATTCGATCCTCAACATTTCATTCGAAGAGATAAAGTCTACTAAATTCTTGCAGTTTAGTTTCAAGGAACTCACCACATAATCTACTATTTTTTTTAGAAGGATAAAGGGACAAAAATAAAAAAAAATAGAATATTTTTTTGTCATAGGTAAAGAAGTTGAATTGAAAACCTTGCAAAATCTGCGAGAGGAGCAAGAGGATATAGTAAGAGAAAAGACTCCAGAAGAAAAATAAATAGTTTAGCCAAAGACTATTGTCATTGATTCTCTTGACAAAAAATATAAAGAGAAGCCAGAAATCATAGAAATCAAAGAAATCGAAGTGCCTATGGACAAAGAAAAATAGGTACCTACTGAAACCAACAGAAAAAAAAAAGAGCAAATCAATGGAACCATATAACATATTGTTGGAATCGGTATTGCCGTTAGACCAAGACCCGTAGGCGTTAGTCTCCACTACAATCGCTAGAGTTAGGATCCATGAGAGGCGGTTAGTCCATGTTGTGAAACACACGGGGGGTGTTGAACCCAATTTCCAACAATCTCCCCCCCAATGCGAATCGGGTGAGTTTTGAACTCAAGACCTGTCGCTCTAATACCACTTGTTGGAATCTCAATTTTCGTTAGACCAAAACCCGCAAGAGTTAGTCTCTGCTACAATCGTTAATATCCATGAGAGGTGGTTAGTCCATGTCGCGAAACACATGGGGAGCGTTGAACCCAATGTCCAACAATATCCCCCCCAACGCGAGCTGGGTGAGTTTTGAACTCGAGACCTATCGCTCTGATACCACTTGTTGGAATTGCAATTTCCGTTAGACAAAAACTCATAGGCGTTAGTCTCTGCTACAATCGTTAGGATCCACGAGAGGCGGTTTGTCCATGTCATGAAAAACACGGGGAGCATTGAACCCAATGTCCAACACATATTTGATACTTTATCTACTGTATCTCCTTAGGCATCACTAACACCGATTTCCACTAAGATCCCTTCAGAATCATTTTTGTTTAAATCGATTAGTGAGTTAGAGTCAGTGGCAGATACTGTCCCTTCTTCGAAAAAAAATTCTTTAATACTCAAACTAAATAATCTGTACGAAGAACAAAGAAAAGAAAACATGATGCTTTGGAAACTATATCTGAATTCAGCTGGCAGGCTTAGGGAGACTTAAAATAAAAAGCTCAAGAATCTTCCCAAGCTTTGGAAACTTTTGTTAGTTACAACCAGTATCATTGGAATGAGCTTGCGGCTTCATATGATGACATTTTACAGAAAATTAAAGTTTTGGAGGAAAGACTGAAGAAACATGAATTGTTTAGTGAAGTAAATTGGCAGCGGAATTTTGATACTTTAATCCAAGGTTTTTCTATAGAAAGAGAAAACCTGCAAAATAATTTTCAAAGACAATTGGAAGAAGAAAATGCAAAACATGAACAAGAGATTCAAAAATTGAGAAAATTACATGAGGATCAAAGTTGTGCATGGAGAGAAGAAGTAGACAACAATTTTTCCATTATTATCACATCTTTTCAACAAGAAATTGAATCTCTCAGATATCAACTGAATTAGAATCAACATGCAACACAAAGTCTCCATATTTTCAAAGATCAAGCTTTACAAATTTGTTTTATTTTAAGGAAGAATCAATCAAAATAAAAAAAAATGGATAAAATATCAAGGTTTTATCAAAAAATCAAAGATTTGAATGAGAGAATTGGTTCATTGGTAGAGGAAGACAAAACCATTAAAATCAAGTTTTTGTCCATTCTTGACCGAGAAAACGAATTTTAATCTAGTGAAATTACAAAAATTTCTAAGAGAGATAAAATATTGATGCTTGCTTCCTTAAGTTGCAGGGAAAAAGAAGAAAAATAAATTAGAGCATACATACAGGTGGCATATGAGCAATGTCTATCGATTTTGGAAAAAGGAATAGACTTCATAGAAGAATTTGACCTCTTGGGTGGTAAGCCGTTGAAGGAAGCAGTTCCAGGAGAATTGAAACAACCCATAGAATATCTTGTTGCTAAGGATATGGTAGAAATAAAAAACATATCAATTTGGAGGCAACAAAGTCTCTAAAAATTTCTGCAACTTCCATTTGAAAAAATCAATCTTATTGCCAAATTTGAGGTCAAATATGATAAAAGGAAGAATAAGATACTCGGATTAATTTCCAATTTCCAAATTAACATCAATAAATTTCATCCTGTCTATTTCACTTCAAAAAATGTATTTAAAATAGGCAACCTATATCCATGTGCATGCACCTCACTGACTCCTTAATATCAATTATGACGACTTTGAATATGAGGAGAAGATCCCTTCTTCCCTGTCAGATATCAACTGAACATACAAATGTTTGGCATTGAGTATTTAGTTTCAGAAAATCTGTTTATTTTCATGTTCCAAGATATATTTTATTTTATTATATTTTTGTATTTTTAGACCTTTATGCATTGGTGCAAAGGGTCCAGAATCATTGAAGACTACACACTTTCATGTTCTTAATGAATTTTGAGATACCAACTTTTTCCAATGGCATTCTCAGTTCTCCTGTGTGATGGCTTTTGAAATTTATGTTAGTACATGGTTTTTAACCCTTAATATATTCCTCTGTTACTCAAATTGAAACATTAACTAAAGTACGTATGTAATTTGACGTAGCTATAGAACTATGATTAAGATTGAGAAATGGTTTCTATTTGCAGTTTATGTAGTCATGTGCGACTAGAATGTTCTTTGTTATAAATGACAGAGTAGATAATGCTTTCAATAGCTATCAAACAATATGATACAAAGTTGCATTGGTCACTTTGATTTGCAATTTAATAAAATTATAGTGCTATGATTACAACTGGGCAATGTTTTTTGTTTGTTTGTTTTTTTATAGCTAAATGTCACTAGAATACTGTGTTTTTACTTATAACATAGTAGATAATGTTTTCAATGGCTGGGAAACAATAGTATGCAAAATCACATCACCCATTTTTTGGTCATCCTTATGAAAATTTTGTATTTCACATCTTCTTTATAACCATAAATTTAAAAATTAGATTTATGGTTATTGTTAGTTGATCATTACAATACAATATTCAAATGTGGACAAGCTCGATGTTCCCTATGATTTGGAAGTTGTAATTTAACTACTTTAAAGAATGCATTTATGGACACTCAAGAAAATACTAAAGAACCTGTGTCAATAGTATCAAAATGCAATAAGTTTTTTTGAAATTGTTTTTAAATATTCATGCAAATCCTAATTGTTCAACATTGTGAACTAAATTTCAATTATCAATTCAAATTTCATGATATTATGCATGGTATTATGCTCATTTAAATATTTTAATTACTGGTATTTAGATTAATTAAATCATTTGTTAAATGTGCATTTGATCTGAATGTTGTTAGATACATAATGTACAACACTCTGGAGCAAGTATTTGATGATTTTTTTTTCAGGAAAACATATTTTGTTTTTGTATTTCATTTATATATGTGTGTGTGTGTGTTAAGATAAAGTATTTTGAAAATGCATTGTATTCTAGAACCTCTTTCTTCTGTTTCTTGATATGCATGTGACAATAGTGAGTTTATAGTATAAGCCTATGAACCATTGATACATTTCTCTTGTTCAATGTTCCTAGCATTCAACTACTGTTTTCGGCAATTACCAGTTCTATTATCATTTTAAATGATACAATAACAAAATACCTTGTAGAATTTTTTTTCTCATATTACATATATCAAAACATGGTGCAAGTGGACAAACAAACTAAAACAAACAATCATTATAGTCATTGATATTGTGTTCATAGATCTCCAAGCGTTATTCAAGAAAAAATTTCTCAATTGAAAATATGTCAACATGTCCACCTAGGAATTTCTATATAAAAATACATAAGGCAATCGCCTAAGCTATTGAAGCTACAATATTTATTGTCCTATGTAACAAGGGTGGCCCAAAATTTCCAGATACAAAATTTTGATTATGTTGCAAAATATTATATTCATGTGCATCATTGTCCACAATGAACTGTAGATCCTTGTTTAATCTTAGTTTTAGAAAAGCAGCAAGACCTTTGTTACATGTGATATAAAACCATAGCAAACGAAGAAAAAAAAAATATAGATGGAGCTTTTATTAACTGCATAGAAACTTGTTACAAGATGATTTTTGCCACTAGTCAACAACTTATAATGTAAATTGGATACAAGCATGTTAGTTATTGCAGTAATAGTTGAGCCTTGATCCATGTTCACATTGGTGGTGCTTATAATATATCATAGACATATATTTCGCGTTCAAATGTTTATAGTTGTTTATGCCACAATAAAGTTACTATTATTTTTGAGGGCTACTGTACAAGTTTCTTCGAGATAATATATTGCAGTAGTTTTTGTTCCACTATTGTTTCCTGTAATATATGTCTGTCACTATGTTCATCCAAACAATTATTCCTATAAAATCAAGTAGAACTTGAAAACAAATTCCATGTTGATCATGGATTCCACACACAGTGTTCCCATACTTCTTGAAAAAGAGTTACTATACACAAAGCTAACATAAAGAGCCAACCAAATATTTTCACATTCTGTCAAAAACTGCTCTATCAATCACTATGTTCTTGTATTCAATTATGTCAAGAATGTAGCTCTCAATGCAAGTGGGACTGAATAACTCAGAGCAATCAACTTATTGTTCTAACAAAATAGTTCATTTTAGAACATATGTTTCTTTTCCAGTAGGAGCAGAGCTCATGATAGTTTTTTTCTAGAAGTTGAGTAGGAAGAAAAACACAAAACAATGTGCATTTTTTCTCCAATTGAAATTTGTTGTATATTTAGTGACGTGTTTCCAAGTTTCTAAAGAACTTGAACTTTGTTGTCTTGAAAACATATACCATTTTTTCCTCATATTTATTTAAATGAAACTGTCATAGAGCAATCCATTTTTATGATATAAAAACTGCAATATGTTCCTGCAGCATAGGTATCTGAAATAAATTGAGCATCTGTGTTTTCTTGTCACACTATGTTCTAGTACTCACTTGCCTCAAATATTTAAATATGAATACAATTTTGACTAAATAACTCTTGTAATTTAATATTATTGATACCAAACAAGTAAAACAAGCAACTGTATTGCTAGATATAAAAGTAGAGACAAACAAAAATGAAATATGGTATTTAATAATCATTTACTCAAAATTTACAAACAATTTATAGTGTCACATAATATGTGGACTCATGATTTCAATAAATGACCGAGAAACATGGAAATAATTGGCAGTGTGCACACAATAACCTCTTTTCGTAGACTCTTGGACAACAACAAATATAGTCTTCTATATTTATTTGTTATGTAATATTTTAGTATATAATTTATAATCTAAATATACACTGAATAGTTTCCGTTCTTGTTAGGAGGTTTGCAACATGATTTTTTTTCTTTTGTGCATAACAAAAAATAACTATAAAAGTATTTAATGATTTCTTTCGATTTTGAAAACTTAATTCGTAGGCTGGATCCACAAAAAAATTGAAAAAAATACACATTATTTAATATAGGAGTTTCCGACGACACAAGTAGCAAATGCAGTTGAGTGCATTTTTTTTTAAATTAATTAATTAATTTATATAAACAATCCTCCAGACCTTCCAACCTCAACATTGCCACATTCTGAAACTACCAACCCTAATGAATTCAATCGACTATGATCTAGCCGAAGTTGTAATAGAATAAATGAAATCACAAAACCAAAAAAAATTGTCGGGCATTCGAAACTCACGATTGTACAATTAACTCAAAAAAAATAAAGAAAATAAAGAAAAATGCTGCAGTCACATCATAAATCTTCTACTTGTGCTTTGAGAATTAGTTGCTGAAAATTTAGCATCATTTATTTTCTTGTTTTGTGTTTTTTTTATATCAAACATATAATTTAAGAATTCAAAGAATAATTTTCATCGCTGCCATCATGTTTGTAAGAGGGCCTTTTTAATTTTGTACATCATGAAATGAATGAAACAAAAAATCTGTAAACAATTTTTTATTTTTATTTTTTTGAAAATTAAGAAGAATTTTGGATGCATAAAAATTTTGAGAAAAAAAGAAAAAGAACCTATTGATTACCCTCACATTCTAAAATGAAATTATTTTCTGGTTCCACTTTTCTGAAAGAGAAAAAAATACATACTCATTCCTCCCACACTTATTTTGGCCTTTTCCAGCGCCTTGTTTCACAATGGAGCTGATAAGAATTAGTCCTTAATTGAGCAATAATAATTTTGGCTCTCCAAGAAATATGGGCTCCTATGTACACTTTTTTTTGATTATGGTAAATGGATATATCATTCTAGATTAACGATATTCTCTCTTATAGCTTTATAAACTAATGAAAACCATAGACTCAAAATATTAAATTCAAAATATCAACAACCTATATTCAAGGTTCAAAATGAAAAAAATACCATAAATATTGAATTTTTTAGTGAGTGTGAGAGGTTTCATCGTTATTTCATTTTTGTCTTTGCCAACATCTTGAAGATCACATCTTCCAGCTATTAAGCATCTACTCCATACAATGGTAAGCAACATGAATGTCGAGCTTGCAAGTAAGTACAGAATGAATAGATTATGTGATTGAGCATTCTCATTGGATGCAACAATGCCACACTAACAAAATTGAATATAATAAAATTAAAGTGGGAATTGTCAATGTCTCTCGAACTTAAAATTCAACACTAACACAAGATGTAGAATGTTCACTATTCAGTATTTTAAAATACAATATGAGAAATTCACATAGAATTCGTATGCATCTCCTGAACCATGAATTGAAGTTGCAACCTCACATGAGTAGGGAAGAGTATCAAAGTAGTGCAATTGCAGAGAAACATTAGGGTTGAACATATTTCATTTATCCCATTTTACAACCTATGGGCTTACCTTTTGACCATAATTGAATCATAAATAATGGACCATATCCAATGAAATTACTCGTAAATACAACTCACTAATCAGATTAAACCTGGCATGTAATAAAATTATAAAAGGGATAATTTGGTGTTAAAATCTTCTGAAGACTATAACACTTGGGTAACTAGTTCTTCATATTAGCAGTAAAGACAATCTTCATTGTACAAGCATTACAAATGGGTGATGCATGGTTTGTCGAAAACCTGAAACTGTTAAGCAGATTCTATGGAACTGCAAGGTTGTCGAAGCCTTCTTGATATGGCTTGCTGCAGAGTGCAATCTTCTCTTTGTTGCTCCTCTTTATTAGAAAGAGGTTCTTTTTGGTGACAAATGGGTAATCTCCAGGAACGTAGACCATGTGGAACCAGATTAGACCGACAAACATCTTCTTCTTATGGAAACAACTGTGTGGAACAACCTCCATCTTATTCTTATGGAAACAACGGTGTGGAACAACCTTCTAATCTAGTCCATTTGGGAAAATTTTCAATTAATAGATTGTAATTGGCTATGCAGATCTCTGCTATGATTTACATATTTAGGGATACTGTAGATGCTCTTGAGATCAAAGACAAACTGGACATGCTAGCTCTCCTTGCTTATGTAGGGAGGGTGAACCTAGTTTGTGACTATCTATTGGCTTCATAATGTATCATTCTTGATCTGCATTTTTATTGTTCTATAGCGAAATATCAAATGTATTTTTCACAAAATAATGGATAGAAGGCTAGAGAGTGTGATCATAACTATTTGGCTTCCATTTAATATTGACCTTCTCTGAATGAATCGCAAGCTCTCCAAATATAACATCATTGCAGTCTTTAGGTCACGTGTCAAGAGTCATCATGGACTATAGGCACCAAAACAAGCATTAGACTAAGGGAATTGAACAACATAACAAAAAAAATCTGTTCTTGATAGAAACTTTTAAAGGAGAGAAGCCTATTTTGGGACTATGCTAACAAATAACCATCTATATAAAGGGAAATATTACTGTGTCTAATCTTAAAGAAAGTGTGACATAGTGTGACATACAGTGAATGGAATTGCCCCACACCTCCACTTGGAAACTGGATGAATAAGGTTTGTGACGGTAGCCATGTAACCGTTCAGCGAATGAATGAAAAGATAGAATGTTAATTGACCTAGAGTTTGCATGAAAAAAACTTCAACTTGTTCAAAGGTACATATTACTCTAAAAATCTCGATTAGCTTCCCAACTTATTAGGTCACTAAATATTAAACAAATATGAATGGACCGTGTAATTAAAATGGTAAAATGCACTTAGAAATGCATAGTTGCAATTAAAATTAGATGGTAAAGAGCCATGATATTGATAACACAAAAAATGACACACACTATCCAATTTCTTAGCTGTGTAAGTGTCAGCCTTCTGCAAAACAGAACACTCATTAAGATCAGGATACTTTTTCTAGAATATCATACAAGAACCTGGATTTGTCAGATTATATACAAAATTATTTGGTTCAAGAAAAACTGAAACAACTCTAAAATGGAAACCATGGTAAAAGCTCAAGCTCCTAAAAATATTACAGGCCTAGATCCTTAGGCTATTGGTTTGCATCAAACATACGTTGTTCCAATTCTTAACTGGTAAAGGAAATCCCACTTAGATAATCACAGTATGCCACTTTGTCAAGTATTGTACAAGGTAAGAGAGAACATCAAACCTTCCGCTTGGCTAGCTTGTCCTTTGCTAGTTTTTCCAGAAATTTTTCAGTTTCTATCTAAGTATCCAACAAAAAGGACAATTTTAGTCTATGTGCATAAAAAAATGACTCTGACACCACTCTTAATTTGATACAAAAATCTGAGGAAGAAATTTAAATCTGTTGATGACTGTCTTCTCCTAGACTCATACGAACGTTGACATCATATCTTGCAATATCGACTATATATAAAAATCAATGATACTTCAAGAAACATCAATTTTTGAAATCAATCCCCCATTACAGATACACTCTGAAACTTGCCTTGTAGTTTCTTGTGAAAAGTTGTAGATGTCTAATTTACAAAATATGTTGACGGGGTAATGCCATACAAAGTTTTATTGGAACTGTAAATAATATCAAGCATTTGGCTTTAAGTAAAACTATATTTCCAATAACATTAAATATAAAAAATATCTTGCCCTGCTTTAAAATCCAAATGATTGAATTTAAACATGATAATGAGCAATCAAAATGTCTCAAAATGTTAAAATGCAGGATGAAGTATAAATAGGTTTGATTCCTTGCAGCGTTTGAAGGGAATTAACTAAAATTGGTTCTCTCTAGAAGAATTATGGGTATTGTCACTTATTATCATACTACCAAAACTAAAAATCAATAATACCAGGTTCTCTGAAATAACAAAAAGTTAATAAAAAAATGGTACATACATTTGACAAGTAATTCAATCCCTCTATCTCCATCTCCTCGAGAATCTACATTTACAAAAGTCGTAATCACCTCTATAAAGAATTTTCGAATGGTAGAAACTGACATAAATAAACTATTCGAAAAATTCCAGTTACCTGCTTTTGGATAAAATGTGGAAGATATTTCAGTAAAGTAGTTGACGATCTTGAAAGTAATGATGGACATTTTTTAGTGCTTATGATTTCTTTTAGTATGCCCTTTATTTCCTGTACAAATAAAGAAATTTTCACAATCACTACATTGTAATTATATGGAAACTATAAGGAAATTTATGGGTTAAGTTGAATAGCCACAATATTCTCAATGAGGCCTTTCGATAGTATAATGACACCATGATACTTACCTGCAATATGCCACGATGGAAAGACATGTTAAAATATTAAGGTCATACATTTTGATGGGTTTAATTTTTCCATTGATAGGAAATTCAAGAAATCAAATTCGGTGCCTTAGATAGCACAAAGTAATGTTGTATACCATGATGGTTATAGTCGATGTGCTTTCTTGACTGCAAATTACAGGCCTTCAAGAGTTTCTACAAAGATCGAGTGGAAAACTCTGAAAAACTCATCCACTTCGAACTCAAATCGACAGCTGGTTAAAGGACCGAGATTTGAACTTCTGAAAAATGAGCAATAAGGATTTTGTCTCTTTGCTGCAGCATGGTAAGTTTAAAGATATGATGAATACTGAAATTTAATTGAAACTCTCAACACTTCCATGGTGGAAGCCCGAGTAGGCCCTTCTGTTGAGTCCTCTATGGAGCAATTCAGGAGAGTGTTGTTGCTCGATTTCTGAAAATTCTACAGCATAGAGAGTTAAGTAAGATCTCATTGAAATTCATATTTGAAATTCATTGAAATTTTTCTTGAAATGAATTTCAAAATATTGTTTTTGAAAGTTTCTTGAAAATTTTCTTGAAACTCATTTAAAAAATGATTCATATGTTTCTTGAAATTTATTTAAAAAACTCACATTGAAATTCATTTTTTAGAATATATGTATGAAAGAATTTTCTTGAAATTAATTTTAAAAATTCATATTGAAATTCATTATTTAGAATATACACGAAAGTTTCCTGAAAATTTTCTTGAAATTCATTTAAAAAATAATTCATATTTTTATTGAAATTCATTTAAAAAGTTCAAATTGAATTCATTATTTATAACCTTGAAATTCATTTAAAAAATAATTCATATGTTTATTGAAATTTTTCTTGAAATTCATTTAAAAAATTTACATTGAAATTCATTATTTAGAATATATATGAAAGTTTCTTGAAATTTTTGTTTCTAAAAGTGTTTTTATTTATTTATTTATTTTTTCTTGAAATTAATTAAAAAAATTCATATTAATAAAATTCATTATTTAGAATATATATAAACTTTAAAAAATTTACATTGAAATTCATTATTTAGAATATATATAAACTTTAAAAAATTTACATTGAAATTTTTGTTTCTAAAAGTGTTTTTTTTTTTTAAATTTTTTCTTGAAATTCATTTAAAAAATTCATATTATAATTCATTATTTAGAATATATATAATCCTTTACTCATAAATCTCTATTTTTTCATGCATAGATATCCCATTGAAGATAATCCTTATAGTCAAAAGAACTTAATCTTTGATAGAAATAAAAGCGATCTCTTTCTAAATGAATTAAAAACTAATTTGATTCCTTTATCTAGTATAGACAACATAGATGACCTATATCATAATTTTACTACAACCCTCTCATATTCTATTAACAAGTTCTCAATTGAAGTCTCAAGTAATAAAAGAAATATCAAAACCAACCCATGGTATGACAAAGATTGTAAAAGTGCGAGGAGAGCAATTAAGGAAGCTGTTGATGAATCTCTTAAAATTGACAAGGTAAAAATATACAAATCCCTAACTAAAAGGAAAAAAAGGAAATATATTCGTAAAAGAAAAGAGAATCTCTTACACCTCTCTAAGGTGGCTCCTAAGAAATTCTGGAGGCAGATTCTAACTAGGAAAACTAAAGATAATAATAAAATTTCTTTACACGACTGGAATTCCTATCTTAAAAGGCTTATGAATCTCTAAACGCTAGGGATAAATTTGAAACCCTGCTCACAACGAAAGAATTTTTCTCATTAGAAGACATTGATTTTGGGTTTAAACGCCTGTCAAATGGGAAAGCTAAAGACATTGAAGGTTACCAGACAAAAATCTTAAAAATTGGAGGTCCTGTCCTCATCCCCCACATCCACAAGCTTTTCAACCAAACGGTCAAGCAAGGGTTCCCTAAACCTTGGACTCAGAGCCTCATTATCCCTATTTTTAAAAGTGGGGATATAAATAGCCCCTCTAATTATAGGACAATTATGATCAACCCTCTCTTAGCCAAGTTATATGGTATTATTTTGGAAAAGAAGTTGAGCATTTGGCCTGAAAGTGAAGGTAAGCGGGCTAAAGGCCAAGCAGGTTTTAGAGGCAACACTCAACAACGGAACACCTTGTTATGCTTAGGATCATTGTGGAGGAATGCCACAATGATAAATTCAATCTCTTCTATTGCTTTGTGGAATTTAGAAAGGATTTTGATATGGTTCCTAGAAACAACCTATGGAATAGATTAGAAGAGCTAAATGTTCCTTTCCAGCTAAGAGTGACTGCTATAAGGTTATATGAGAATATAATTGCCAAGTTAAAGAGCAATGAGGGGTGGTCGAAAGATATTAAGTGTAATATCGAAGTTAAACAAGGTTGCCCCCTCTCACCTACCCTATTTGGCATTTACATCGACAAGCTAGAATGTTGTTTAGAGGAAGCAGGATGTGCTGGCACGATCTTAGTTGGGATAGTCATCATCCTTCTTCTCTATGCTGACGATATTGTTCTTCTAACAAGGTGCCCATCTGATCTTGATAAGCAACTTAGACTTCTTAAGGATTTCTGCTCTACCATGGGTATGTCTGTTAACACTGACAAAACAAAAGTTATGATTATCAAATCCAAGAAGGACACTTACGCTAACTTTATGTATGACAATAGTAACTTGGAGGAAGTTTCTTCTTATAAGTACCTAGGAATTGATATTCATCACAAGCTCAACTGGAACTATAGCATTCAAAAAAGGATTAATGGGGGGTGGAAAGATTATTTTGGGTCTTTCTATTCTCCTTATAGAAGTGGGTCTTTCTCCTATCGAGAGCCTAGCTATGACTAGGCTTCTGTTTTACAGGCACAAGCTCAATAGCATAAGAGACCATAGACTTCCTAAGATAGCTTTAAATTCCAGCCAAAATCACCTAAGACTTAAACGAGGTTGGTATAAAGACACCAGGGCCTGGTTAAACCATTGGGAGATCGACGAGAATGTTGCACTTCAAAACATTAATAACATTAAAATTTTTTTACTTCTAAGTTCAAAGAAAAAATGTGGTGTGAGAAATATCTAGCAGCTAAAAGAAAATTAAGATATTATAAGGAGGTCATCAACCCCACCCTAGAAGATCAAAAGTATCTCTCTGTTTTAACTAGCTCAAAGAATAAAATTAATATAGCCAAGATTAGAACGAACTCTAATGAGCTCCATAGTGAAACAAGTCGCTGGACAGTTCCTAAGACACCATGTATGGAAAGGATCTGCCATCTCTGTGAGAATATGAACATTGAGGATGAAAATCACTTCCTATTAGAGTGCCCTGGGTACAATCACATTAGAGCTCAATTTCATAATCTTTGTTGCAATACTGACCTTCCTAGCTTTTTAACATGTCAAAATTATAGTGAGCTAGGAAGGCTTCTCTCCAAGCTTTTTGAGCATAGGAATAAAATCTTAAATCAAACTAAATAACTCTTTTCTTTAGGTCCGATAGACAAAAGATTAGTCTCAGTGGACATTAACCATCATCATCATCATCATCATCATATAAAAATTTCTTGAAATTAATTATTTAGAATATATATGAAAGTTTCTTGAAATTTTTCTTGAAATTCATTATTTATTTAGAATATATATATATATATATATATATATATATATATATATATATATATATATATATGAAAGTTTATTGAATTTTTTCTTGAAATTCATTATTTAGAATATAAATGAAATTCATTGAAAATTTTCTTGGAAATTCATATCAAAATATTGTTTATTTAGAATATATATGAATATTTATTGAAAATTTTCTAAAAATTCATTATTTAGAATATAGATGAAATTCATTTCAAAATATTGTTTCTTCAAATTTTTCTAGAAATTCACATTTAGAATATATATGAAAGTTTCTTGAAATTTTACTTGAAATTCATTATTTAGAATATATATGAAAGTTACGTGAAATTTTTATTGAAATTCAAGATTAGAATATATATGAAATTCATTGAATTTTTTCTTGAAATGAATTTCAAAATATTGTTTTTGCTAGTTTTTTGAAAATTTTCTTGAAATTTATTTAAAAGACAATTCACATGTTTCTTGAATTTTTTCTTGAAATTCATTTAAAAAGTTCATATTGAAATTGATATATTTAGAATATATATATAATTTTCTTGAAATTATTATTTGCATCTCTGTAATTTTCTTCAAATTTTTCTTTAGATTGATTTAAAAAATAATTCATATGTTTCTTGAAATTTTTCTTGGAAGTCATTTAAAAAATAATTCATAAGTTTCTTGAAATTCATTAAAAAAATCATATTGAAATTCATTATTTACAATATGTATGAAAATTTAGAATATATATGAAAGTTTCTTGAAATTTTTCTTGAAATTCATTATTTAGAATATATATGAAAGTTTCTTGAATTTTTTTCTAGAAATTCATTATTTAGAATATATATGAAAGTTTCTTGAACCTTTTCTTGAAATTCATTATTTAGAATATATATGAAATTCATTGAAATTTTTCTTGAAATGAATTTCAAAATATTGTTTCAGAAAGTTGAAAATTTTCATGAGATTAATTTAAAAAATAATTCTTATGTTTCTTGAAATTCATTTAAAAAAATTCATATTTTAAATTCATTGAAATTTTTATTCAAATCAATTTCAAAATATTTTTTTTTGATGTTTCTTGAAATTCATTTAAAAAATAATTCATATTTTTCTTTATTTTTTTTTGAAATCCATCTAAAAATTCATATTGAAATTCATTTTTCAGAATATATATGAAAGCTTTTTTTTTGAAATTCATTTAAAAAATTCATATTGAAATTCATTAGTTAGAATATACATAAAAGTTTTTTGAATTTGTTTTGTTTCTGAAAGTTTCTTGAAATTCATTTTAAAAAAATTTCATATGTTTCTTGAAATTCATTTAAAAAATTCATATTGAAATTCATTATTTTGAATATATATGAAAGAATTTTTCTTGAAATTCATTTATAAAATTCATATTGAAATTCATTATTTAGAATATATATGAAAGTTTTTTGAAATTTTTGTTTCTTAAAGTTTCTTTAAATTCATCTAAAAAAATAATTCATATTTTTCTTAAAAATCATTTAAAAAATTAATATTGAAAATTCATTATTTAGAATATTGAAATTCATTTAAAAAATATTTCATATGTTTCTTGAAAGTTTTCTTGAAATTCATTTAAAAAATTCATATTGAAATTCATTATTTATAATATCTATAAAAGATTTTTTCTTGAAATTCATTTAAAAATTCATATTGAAATTCATATATATGAAAGTTTCTTCAAATTCATTTAAAAAATAATTCATATTTTTTTGGAAATTCATTTAAAAAATTCATATTGAAATTCATTATTTAGAGTATATATGAAACTTTCTTGCAATATTTCTTCAAATATTTCTTGAAATTCATTTAAAAAATAATTCATATGTTTCTATATTTTTTTCTAGAAACTCATTTAAAAAATCCATATTGAAATTCATTATTTATAATATATATATGAAAATTTAGAATATATATGAAAGTTTCTTGAAATTCATTATTTAGAATATATATGATTTTTTTTTGAAATTTGTCTAGCAATTCATTATTTAGAATATATATGAACGTTTCTTGAAATTTATTATTTAGAATATATATGAAAGTTTCATGAAATTTTTATTGAAATTCATTATTTAGAATATATATGAAATTCATTAAATGTTTTCCTCAAATAAATTTCAAAAAAATAATTCAAAAAACATATAAATTATTTTTAAAATGAATTGCAAGAAAAATTTCAATAAACATATGAATTTAAAAAAAATGAATTTCAAGAAAAAATTCAAAAAACATATGAATTATTTTTTAAATGAATTTCAGAATATTGGTTTTAAAAGTTTGTTGAAAATTTTCTTGAAATTCATTTAAAAATCAATTCAAATGTTTTTTGAATTTTTTTCTTGAAATTCATTTAAAAAATAATTCATATGTTTATTGAAATTTTTCTTGCAAATCATTTAAAAAATAATTTATATGTTTTTTGATTTTTTTTTGAAATTCATTTAAAAAATTCATATTGAAATTCATTATTTAGAATATATATGAAAATTTAGAATATATGTTAAATTTTCTTGAATTTTTTCTTGAAATTCATTATTTAGAACATATATGAAATTTTCTGGAAATTTTTTTTAGAAATTAATTTTTTAGAATGTTTATCAAAGTTTCTTGAAATTCATTATTTAGAGTATATATGAAAGTTTCTATAAATTTTTCTTAAAATTCATTTGAAAATTTCTTATTGAAATTATTTATTTAGGATATATATGAAAATTTAAAATATATATGAAAGTTTCTTGAAAATTTTCTAGAAATTCATTATTTAGAATATATATGAAAGTTTCTTGAATTTTTTTAGAAATTCATTTTTTAGAATATATATGAAAGTTTCTAAAATTTTTTATTGAAATTCATTATTTTATAATATATATGAAATTCATTGAAATTTTTCTTGAAATGAATTTCAAAATATTGTTTTTGAAAGTTTCTTGAAATTTTTCTTGAAATTCATTTAGAAAATAATTCATATGTTTCTTGAAATTTTTTCCTGAAATTCATATTTGAAATTCATTGAAATGTTTTTGAAATGAATTTCAAAATATTAGTTTTGAAAGTTTCTTGAAATTCATTAAAAAAATAATTCATACGTTTCTTGAAATTAATTATTTAAAATATACATGAAATATTTTTTTCTTGAAATTCATTATTTAGAATATATATGAAAGTTTCTTGAAATTTTTGTTTCTAAAAGTTTCTTGAAATTCATTTAAAAAATAATTCATATTTTTCTTAAAATTCATTTAAAAAATTCAAATAGAAATTCTTCATTTATAATATTGAAATTCATTTAAAAAATAATTCATATGTTTCTTGAATTTTTTCTTGAAATTCATTATTTAAAATATATATGAAAGTTTTTTGAAATTTTTGTTTCTCAAAGTTTCTTGAAAATTTTCTTGAAATTCATTTAGAAAATAATTCATATGTTTCTTGAAATTCATTTAAAAAATTCATATTTGAAATTCATTATTTAGAATATATATGAAAGTTTTTTGAAATTTTTGTTTCTCAAAGTTTCTTGAAATTCATTTAAAAAATAACTTATTTTTTTCTTGAATTGCTTTAAAAATTTCATTGAAATTCATTATTTAGAATTTTGAAATTCATTTAAAAATAATTCATATGTTTTTTGAAATTTTTCTGAAAATTCATTTAAGAAATTCATATTGAAATTGATTATTTAGAATATATATGAAAGTTTTGTGAAATTTTTGTTTTTGAAAGTTTCTTGAAATTAATTTAAAAATTAATTCATATTTTTCTTAAAATTCATTTAAAAAATTCATAATGAATTTTAAAAAATTCATATTAAAATTCGTTATTTATAATTTTGAAATTCATTTAACGAAGAATTCATATGTTTCTTAAAATTGATTTAAAAAATTCATATTGAAATTGATTATTTAGAGTATATATAAAAGTTTCTTAAAATTTTTGTTTTTGAAGTTTCTTAAAATTCATTTAAAAAATTCAAATTGAAATTAATTATTTAGAATATATATGAAAGTTTCTTGAAATTTTTCTTGAAATTCATTATTTATTTAGAATATATATATATATATATATATATATATATATATATATATATGAAAGTTTATTGAATTTTTTCTTGAAATTCATTATTTAGAATATAAATGAAATTCATTGAAAATTTTCTTGAAATTCATATCAAAATATTGTTTATTTAGAATATATGAATGTTTATTGAAAATTTTCTAAAAATTCATTATTTAGAATATAGATGAAATTCATTTCAAAATATTGTTTTTCTTCAAGATTTTTCTAGAATTGTTATTTAGAATATATGAAAGTTTCTTGAAATTTTACTTGAAATTCATTATTTAGAATATATATGAAAGTTAAGTGAAATTTTTATGAAATTCGGTATTTAGAATATATATGAATGTTTATTGAAATTTTTCTTAAAATGAATTTCAAAATATTATTTTTGCTAGTTTTTGAAAATTTTCTTGAAATTTATTTAAAAGACAATTCACGTGGTTTTTCTTGAATTTTTTTCATGAAATTCATTTAGTTCATATATTGAAATTGATATATTTAGAATATATATATAATTTTTCTTGAAATTCATTATTTAAAATATATATAGAAATTTTCTTCAAATTTTCTTTAGATTGATTTAAAAAATAATTCATATGTTTTCTTGAAATTTTTCTTGGAAGTCATTTAAAAAATAATTCATAAGTTTACTACGAAATTCATTAAAAAAATCATATTGAAATTCATTATTTACAATATGTATGAAAATTTAGAATATATATGAAAGTTTCTTGAAATTTTTCTTGAAATTCATTATTTAGAATATGTAAGAAGTTTCTTGAATTTTTCTTGAAATTAATTATTTGGAATATATATGAAAGTTTCTTGAATTTTTTCTAGAAATCCATTATTTTGAATATATATGAAAGTTTCTTGAATTTTTTCTTGAAACAAATTTAAAATATTGTTGAGAAAGTTATTGAAAATTTTCATGAGATTAATTTAAAAAAATAATTCGCCTGTTTCTTGAAATTCATTTAAAAAAATTCATATTTTAAATTCATTGAAATTTTTATTCAAATCAATTTCAAAATATTTTTTTTTTGATGTTTCTTGAAATTCATTTAAAAAATAATTCATATTTTTCTTTATTTTTTTTTGAAATCCATCTAAAAATTCATATTGAAATTCATTTTTCAGAATATATATGAAAGCTTTTTTTTTGAAATTCATTTAAAAAATTCATATTGAAATTCATTAGTTAGAATATACATAAAAGTTTTTTGAATTTGTTTTGTTTCTGAAAGTTTCTTGAAATTCATTTTAAAAAAATTTCATATGTTTCTTGAAATTCATTTAAAAAATTCATATTGAAATTCATTATTTTGAATATATATGAAAGAATTTTTCTTGAAATTCATTTATAAAATTCATATTGAAATTCATTATTTAGAATATATATGAAAGTTTTTTGAAATTTTTGTTTCTTAAAGTTTCTTTAAATTCATCTAAAAAAATAATTCATATTTTTCTTAAAAATCATTTAAAAAATTAATATTGAAAATTCATTATTTAGAATATTGAAATTCATTTTAAAAAATATTTCATATGTTTTCTTGAAAGTTTTCTTGAAATTCATTTAAAAAATTCATATTGAAATTCATTATTTATAATATCTATAAAAAGATTTTTCACAATTCATTTAAAAATTCATATTGAAATTCATATATATGAAAGTTTCTTCAAAAATTCATTTAAAAAATAATTCATATTTTTTGGGAAATTCATTTAAAAATTCATATTGAAATTCGTTATTTAGGTATATATATGAAACTTTCTTGCAATATTTCTTCAAAAATATTTCTTGAAATTCATTTAAAAAATAATTCATATGTTTCTATATTTTTTTCTAGAAACTCATTTAAAAATCATATTGAAATTCATTATTTCTGTATATATATGAAAATTTAGAATATATATGAAAGTTTCTTGAAATTCATTATTTAGAATATATATGATTTTTTTTTGAAATTTGTCTAGCAATTCATTATTTAGAATATATATCAACGTTTCTTGAAATTTATTATTTAGAATATATATGAAAGTTTCATGAAATTTTTATTGAAATTCATTATTTAGAATATATATGAAATTCATTAAATGTTTTCCTCAAATAAATTTCAAAAAAATAATTCAAAAAACATATAAATTATTTTTAAAATGAATTGCAAGAAAAATTTCAATAAACATATGAATTTAAAAAAAATGAATTTCAAGAAAAAATTCAAAAAACATATGAATTATTTTTTAAATGAATTTCAGAATATTGGTTTTAAAAGTTTGTTGAAAATTTTCTTGAAATTCATTTAAAAATCAATTCAAATGTTTTTTGAATTTTTTTCTTGAAATTCATTTAAAAAATAATTCATATGTTTATTGAAATTTTTCTTGCAAATCATTTAAAAAATAATTTATATGTTTTTTGATTTTTTTTTGAAATTCATTTAAAAAATTCATATTGAAATTCATTATTTAGAATATATATGAAAATTTAGAATATATGTTAAATTTTCTTGAATTTTTTCTTGAAATTCATTATTTAGAACCTATATGAAATTTTCTGGAAATTTTTTTTAGAAATTAATTTTTTAGAATGTTTATCAAAGTTTCTTGAAATTCATTATTTAGAGTATATATGAAAGTTTCTAACAAGTTTCTTAAAATTCATTTGAAAATTTCTTATTGAAATTATTTATTTAGGATATATATGAAAATTTAAAATATATATGAAAGTTTCTTGAAAATTTTCTAGAAATTCATTATTTAGAATATATATGAAAGTTTCTTGAATTTTTTTAGAAATTCATTTTTTAGAATATATATGAAAGTTTCTAAAATTTTTTATTGAAATTCATTATTTTATAATATATATGAAATTCATTGAAATTTTTCTTGAAATGAATTTCAAAATATTGTTTTTGAAAGTTTCTTGAAATTTTTCTTGAAATTCATTTAGAAAATAATTCATATGTTTCTTGAAATTTTTTCTTGAAATTCATATTTGAAATTCATTGAAATGTTTTTGAAATGAATTTCAAAATATTAGTTTTGAAAGTTTCTTGAAATTCATTAAAAAAATAATTCATACGTTTCTTGAAATTAATTATTTAAAATATACATGAAATATTTTTTTCTTGAAATTCATTATTTAGAATATATATGAAAGTTTCTTGAAATTTTTGTTTCTAAAAGTTTCTTGAAATTCATTTAAAAAATAATTCATATTTTTCTTAAAATTCATTTAAAAAATTCAAATAGAAATTCTTCATTTATAATATTGAAATTCATTTAAAAAATAATTCATATGTTTCTTGAATTTTTCTTGAAATTCATTATTTAAAATATATGAGAAAGTTTTTTGAAATTTTTGTTTCTCAAAAGTTTCTTGAAAATTTTCTTGAAATTCATTTAGAAAATAATTCATATGTTTCTTGAAATTCATTTAAAAAATTCATATTTGAAATTCATTATTTAGAATATATATGAAAGTTTTTTGAAATTTTTGTTTCTCAAAGTTTCTTGAAATTCATTTAAAAAATAACTTATTGTTTTCTTGAATTGCTTTAAAAATTTCATTGAAATTCATTATTTAGAATTTTGAAATTCATTTAAAAATAATTCATATGTTTTTTGAAATTTTTCTGAAAATTCATTTAAGAAATTCATATTGAAATTGATTATTTAGAATATATATGAAAGTTTTGTGAAATTTTTGTTTTTGAAAGTTTTTTGAAATTAATTTAAAAATTAATTCATATTTTTCTTAAAATTCATTTAAAAAATTCATAATGAATTTTAAAAAATTCATATTAAAATTCGTAATAAATAATTTTGAAATTCATTTAACGAAGAATTCATATGTTTCTTAAAATTGATTTAAAAAATTCATATTGAAATTGATTATTTAGAGTATATATAAAAGTTTCTTAAAATTTTTGTTTTTGAAGTTTCTTAAAATTCATTTAAAAAATTCAAATTGAAATTAATTATTTAGAATATATATGAAAGTTTCTTGAAATTTTTCTTGAAATTCATTATTTATTTAGAATATATATATATATATATATATATATATATATATATATATATATATATATATATATATATATATATATATATATATATATATATATATATATATATATATATGAAAGTTTATTGAATTTTTTCTTGAAATTCATTATTTAGAATATAAATGAAATTCATTGAAAATTTTCTTGAAATTCATATCAAAATATTGTTTATTTAGAATATATATGAATGTTTATTGAAAATTTTCTAAAAATTCATTATTTAGAATATAGATGAAATTCATTTCAAAATATTGTTTCTTCAAATTTTTCTAGAAATTCATTATTTAGAATATATATGAAAGTTTCTTGAAATTTTACTTGAAATTCATTATTTAGAATATATATGAAAGTTCCGTGAAATTTTTATGAAATTCAGTATTTAGAATATATATGAAATTCATTGAATTTTTTCTTGAAATGAATTTCAAAATATTGTTTTTGCTAGTTTTTTGAAAATTTTCTTGAAATTTATTTAAAAGACAATTCACATGTTTCTTGAATTTTTTCTTGAAATTCATTTAAAAAGTTCATATTGAAATTGATATATTTAGAATATATATATAATTTTTCTTGAAATTCATTATTTAAAATATATATGAAATTTTCTTCAAATTTTTCTTTAGATTGATTTAAAAAATAATTCATATGTTTCTTGAAATTTTTCTTGGAAGTCATTTAAAAAATAATTCATAAGTTTCTTGAAATTCATTAAAAAAATCATATTGAAATTCATTATTTACAATATGTATGAAAATTTAGAATATATATGAAAGTTTCTTGAAATTTTTCTTGAAATTCATTATTTAGAATATATATGAAAGTTTCTTGAATTTTTTTCTAGAAATTCATTATTTAGAATATATATGAAAGTTTCTTGAACACTATGAAATTCATTATTTAGAATATATATGAAATTCATTGAAATTCTTCTTGAAATGAATTTCAAAATATTGTTTCAGAAAGTTGAAAATTTTCATGAGATTAATTTAAAAAATAATTCTTATGTTTCTTGAAATTCATTTAAAAAAATTCATATTTTAAATTCATTGAAATTTTTATTCAAATCAATTTCAAAATATTTTTTTTTGATGTTTCTTGAAATTCATTTAAAAAATAATTCATATTTTTCTTTACTTTTTTTTGAAATCCATCTAAAAATTCATATTGAAATTCATTTTTCAGAATATATATGAAAGATTTTTTTTTGAAATTCATTTAAAAAATTCATATTGAAATTCATTAGTTAGAATATACATAAAAGTTTTTTGAATTTGTTTTGTTCCTGAAAGTTTCTTGAAATTCATTTTTAAAAAAATTCATATTGAAATTCATTATTTTGAATATATATGAAAGAATTTTTCTTGAAATTCATTTATAAAATTTATATTGAAATTCATTATTTAGAATATATATGAAAGTTTTTTGAAATTTTTGTTTCTTAAAGTTTCTTTAAATTCATCTAAAAAAATAATTCATATTTTTCTTAAAAATCATTTAAAATTAATATGAAAAATTCATTATTTAGAATATTGAAATTCATTTAAAAAATATTTCATATGTTTCTTGAAAGTTTTCTTGAAATTCATTTAAAAACTTCACATTGAAATTCATTATTTATAATATCTATAAAAGATTTTTTCTTGAAATTCATTTAAAAATTCATATTGAAATTCATATATATGAAAGTTTCTTCAAATTCATTTAAAAAATAGTTCATATTTTTTTGGAAATTCATTTAAAAAATTCATATTGAAATTCATTATTTAGAGTATATATGAAACTTTCTTGCAATATTTCTTCAAATATTTCTTGAAATTCATTTAAAAAATAATTCATATGTTTCTATATTTTTTTCTAGAAACTCATTTAAAAAATCCATATTGAAATTCATTATTTGTAATATATATATGAAAATTTAGAATATATATGAAAGTTTCTTGAAATTCATTATTTAGAATATATATGATTTTTTTTTGAAATTTGTCTAGTAATTCATTATTTAGAATATATATGAACGTTTCTTGAAATTTATTATTTAGAATATATATGAAAGTTTCATGAAATTTTTATTGAAATTCATTATTTAGAATATATATGAAATTCATTAAATGTTTTCCTCAAATAAATTTCAAAAAAATAATTCAAAAAACATATAAATTATTTTTAAAATGAATTGCAAGAAAAATTTCAATAAACATATGAATTTTAAAAAAATGAATTTCAAGAAAAAATTCAAAAAACATATGAATTATTTTTTAAATGAATTTCAGAATATTGGTTTTAAAAGTTTGTTGAAAATTTTCTTGAAATTCATTTAAAAAACAATTCAAATGTTTTTTGAATTTTTTCTTGAAATTCATTTAAACAATAATTCATATGTTTATTGAAAATTTTCTTGCAAATCATTTAAAAAATAATTTATATGTTTTTTGATTTTTTTTTGAAATTCATTTAAAAAATTCATATTAAAATTCATTATTTAGAATATATATGAAAATTTAGAATATATATTAAATTTTCTTGAAATTTTTCTTGAAATTCATTATTTAGAACATATATGAAATTTTCTGGAATTTTTTTTTAGAAATTAATTTTTTAGAATGTTTATCAAAGTTTCTTGAAATTCATTATTTAGAGTATATATGAAAGTTTCTATAAATTTTTCTTAAAATTCATTTGAAAATTTCTTATTGAAATTATTTATTTAGGATATATATGAAAATTTAAAATATATATGAAAGTTTCTTGAAAATTTTCTAGAAATTCATTATTTAGAATATATATGAAAGTTTCTTGAATTTTTTTAGAAATTCATTTTTTTAGAATATATATGAAAGTTTCTAAATTTTTTTTATTGAAATTCATTATTTTAGAATCTATATGAATTCATTGAAATTTTTCTTGAAATGAATTTCAAAATATTGTTTTTGAAAGTTTCTTGAAATTTTTCTTGAAATTCATTTAAAAAATAATTCATATGTTTCTTGAACTTTTTTCTTGAAATTCATATTTGAAATTCATTGAAATTTTTTTGAAATGAATTTCAAAATATTGTTTTTGAAAGTTTCTTGAAATTCATTAAAAAAATAATTCATACGTTTCTTGAAATTAATTATTTAAAATATACATGAAATATTTTTTTCTTGAAATTCATTTAAAAAATTCATTATTTAGAATATATATGAAAGTTTCTTGAAATTTTTGTTTCTAAAAGTTTCTTGAAATTCATTTAAAAAATAATTCATATTTTTCTTAAAATTCATTTAAAAAATTCAAATAGAAATTCTTCATTTATAATATTGAAATTCATTTAAAAAATAATTCATATGTTTCTTGAATTTTTTCTTGAAATTCATTATTTAAAATATATATGAAATTTTCTTGAAATTTTTGTTTCTCAAAGTTTCTTCAAAATTTTCTTGAAATTCATTTAGAAAATAATTCATATGTTTCTTGAAATTCATTTAAAAAATTCACATTTGAAATTCATTATTTAGAATATATATGAAAGTTTTTTGAAATTTTTGTTTCTCAAAGTTTCTTGAAATTCATTTAAAAAATAACTTATTTTTTTCTTGAATTGCTTTAAAAATTTCATTGAAATTCATTATTTAGAATTTTAGAGACATTTTAAAAAATAATTCATATGTTTTTTAGAAATTTTCTGAAAATTCATTTAAGAAATTCATATTGAAATTGATTATTTAGAATATATATGAAAGTTTTGTGAAATTTTTGTTTTTGAAAGTTTCTTGAAATTAATTTAAAAATTAATTCATATTTTTCTTAAAATTCATTTAAAAAATTCATAATGAATTTTAAAAAATTCATATTAAAATTCGTTATTTATAATTTTGAAATTCATTTAACGAAGAATTCATATGTTTCTTAAAATTGATTTAAAAAATTCATATTGAAATTGATTATTTAGAGTATATATAAAAGTTTCTTAAAATTTTTGTTTTTGAAGTTTCTTAAAATTCATTTAAAAAATTCAAATTGAAATTAATTATTTAGAATATATATGAAAGTTTCTTGAAATTCCTTTTCATATATATATATATATATATATATATATATATATATGAAAGTTTATTGAATTTTTACTTGAAATTCATTATTTAGAATATAAATGAAATTCATTGAAAATTTTCTTGAAATTCATATCAAAATATTGTTTATTTAGAATATATATGAATTTTTATTGAAAATTTTCTAAAAATTCATTATTTAGAATATAGATGAAATTCATTTCAAAATATTGTTTCTTCAAATTTTTCTAGAAATTCATTATTTAGAATATATATGAAAGTTTCTTGAAATTTTACTTGAAATTCATTATTTAGAATATATATGAAAGTTCCGTGAAATTTTTATGAAATTCAGTATTTAGAATATATATGAAATTCATTGAATTTTTTCTTGAAATGAATTTCAAAATATTGTTTTTGCTAGTTTTTTGAAATTTTTCTTGAAATTTATTTAAAAGACAATTCACATGTTTCCTGAATTTTTTCTTGAAATTCATTTAAAAAGTTCATATTGAAATTGATATATTTAGAATATATATATAATTTTTCTTGAAATTCATTATTTAAAATATATATGAAATTTTCTTCAAATTTTTCTTTAGATTGATTTAAAAAATAATTCATATGTTTCTTGAAATTTTTCTTGGAAGTCATTTAAAAAATAATTCATAAGTTTCTTGAAATTCATTAAAAAAATCATATTGAAATTCATTATGTACAATATGTATGAAAATTTAGAATATATATGAAAGTTTCTTGAAATTTTTCTTGAAATTCATTATTTAGAATATATATGAAAGTTTCTTGAATTTTTTTCTAGAAATTCATTATTTAGAATATATATGAAAGTTTCTTGAACCTTTTCTTGAAATTCATTATTTAGAATATATATGAAATTCATTGAAATTTTTCTTGAAATGAATTTCAAAATATTGTTTCAGAAAGTTGAAAATTTTCATGAGATTAATTTAAAAAATAATTCTTATGTTTCTTGAAATTCATTTAAAAAAATTCATATTTTAAATTCATTGAAATTTTTATTCAAATCAATTTCAAAATATTTTTGATGTTTCTTGAAATTCATTTAAAAAATAATTCATATTTTTCTTTACTTTTTTTTGAAATCCATCTAAAAATTCATATTGAAATTCATTTTTCAGAATATATATGAAAGATTTTTTTTTGAAATTCATTTAAAAAATTCATATTGAAATTCATTAGTTAGAATATACATAAAAGTTTTTTGAATTTGTTTTGTTCCTGAAAGTTTCTTGAAATTCATTTAAAAAAAATTTCATATGTTTCTTGAAATTCATTTAAAAAATTAATATTGAAATTCATTATTTTGAATATATATGAAAGAATTTTTCTTGAAATTCATTTATAAAATTTATATTGAAATTCATTATTTAGAATATATATGAAAGTTTTTTGAAATTTTTGTTTCTTAAAGTTTCTTTAAATTCATCTAAAAAAATAATTCATATTTTTCTTAAAAATCATTTAAAAAATTAATATTGAAAATTCATTATTTAGAATATTGAAATTCATTTAAAAAAAATTTCATATGTTTCTTGAAAGTTTTCTTGAAATTCATTTAAAAAATTCATATTGAAATTCATTATTTATAATATCTATAAAAGATTTTTTCTTGAAATTCATTTAAAAATTCATATTGAAATTCATATATATGAAAGTTTCTTCAAATTCATTTAAAAAATAGTTCATATTTTTTGTTCATTTAAAAAATTCATATTGAAATTCATTATTTAGAGTATATATGAAACTTTCTTGCAATATTTCTTCAAATATTTCTTGAAATTCATTTAAAAAATAATTCATATGTTTCTATATTTTTTCTAGAAACTCATTTTAAAAAATCCATATTGAAATTCATTATTTATAATATATATATGAAAATTTAGAATATATATGAAAGTTTCTTGAAATTCATTATTTAAATTATATATGATTTTTTTGAAATTTGTCTAGTAATTCATTATTTAGAATATATATGAACGTTTCTTGAAATTTATTATTTAGAATATATATGAAAGTTTCATGAAATTTTTATTGAAATTCATTATTTAGAATATATATGAAATTCATTAAATGTTTTCCTCAAATAAATTTCAAAAAAATAATTCAAAAAACATATAAATTATTTTTAAAATGAATTGCAAGAAAAATTTCAATAAACATATGAATTTTTAAAAAATGAATTTCAAGAAAAAATTCAAAAAACATATGAATTATTTTTTAAATGAATTTCAGAATATTGGTTTTAAAAGTTTGTTGAAAATTTTCTTGAAATTCATTTAAAAAACAATTCAAATGTTTTTTGAATTTTTTCTTGAAATTCATTTAAAAAATAATTCATATGTTTATTGAAATTTTTCTTGCAAATCATTTAAAAAATAATTTATATGTTTTTTGATTTTTTTTTGAAATTCATTTAAAAAATTCATATTGAAATTCATTATTTAGAATATATATGAAAATTTAGAATATATATTAAATTTTCTTGAAATTTTTCTTGAAATTCATTATTTAGAACATATATGAAATTTTCTGGAAATTTTTTTTTAAAATTAATTTTTTAGAATGTTTATCAAAGTTTCTTGAAATTCATTATTTAGAGTATATATGAAAGTTTCTATAAATTTTTCTTAAAATTCATTTGAAAATTTCTTATTGAAATTATTTATTTAGGATATATATGAAAATTTAAAATATATATGAAAGTTTCTTGAAAATTTTCTAGAAATTCATTATTTAGAATATATATGAAAGTTTCTTGAATTTTTTTAGAAATTCATTTTTTTAGAATATATATGAAAGTTTCTAAATTTTTTTTATTGAAATTCATTATTTTAGAATATATATGAATTCATTGAAATTTTTCTTGAAATGAATTTCAAAATATTGTTTTTGAAAGTTTCTTGAAATTTTTCTTGAAATTCATTTAAAAAATAATTCATATGTTTCTTGAACTTTTTTCTTGAAATTCATATTTGAAATTCATTGAAATTTTTTTGAAATGAATTTCAAAATATTATTTTTGAAAGTTTCTTGAAATTCATTAAAAAAATAATTCATACGTTTCTTGAAATTAATTATTTAAAATATACATGAAATATTTTTTTCTTGAAATTCATTTAAAAAATTCATATTGAAATTCATTATTTAGAATATATATGAAAGTTTCTTGAAATTCATTTAAAAAATAATTCATATTTTTCTTGAAATTCATTTAAAAAATTCAAATACAAATTCTTCATTTATAATATTGAAATTCATTTAAAAAATAATTCATATGTTTCTTGAATTTTTTCTTGAAATTCATTATTTAAAATATATATGAAAGTTTAACGAAGAATTCATATGTTTCTTAAAATTGATTCAAAAAATTCATATTGAAATTGATTATTTAGAATATATATAAAAGTTTCTTAAAATTTTTGTTTTTGAAAGTTTCTTAAAATTCATTTAAAAAATTAATATTGAAATTCATTATTTAGAATATATATGAAAATTTCTTGAAATTCATTATTTATTTAGAATATATATGGAAGTTTATTGAATTTTTTCTATAAATTCATTATTTAAAATATATATGGAATTAATTTCAAAATATTGTTTATTTAAAATATATATGAATGTTTATTGAAATTGTTCTTGAAATTCATTATTTAGAATATATATGAAATTCATTGAACTTTTTGTTGAAATTTATTTCAAAATATTTTTTCTTGATATTTAATTAAAAAATAATTATACATGAAATTCACTAAATTTTTTCTTGAAATTCATTTCAAAATGTTGTCTATAAAGGTTTCTTGAAATTCATTTCAAAATACTGTCTATCAAAGTTGAAATTTTTCTTGAAATTCATTATTTGAATTCATTATGTAGGATATATATGAAAGTTTCTCGAAATTAATTTCAAAAAATAATTATATATGAAATTCATTGAAATTTTCCTTGAAATTCATTTCAAAATATTGTTTATTAAAGTTTCTTGAAATTTTTCTTGAAATTCATATTTAGAATATATATGAAAGTTTTTTGAAATTCATTTCAAAATATTGTTTTCATTATTTAAAATATATATGAAATTTTCTTGAAATTAATTAATTAGAATATATATGAAATTTTCTTGAATTTGTTCTTGAAATTAATTTAAAAATAATTATAATTATATATGAAATTCATTGAATTTTTTCTTGAAATTAATTTCAAAATATTGTTTATAAAAGTTTTTTGATATTCATTTAAAAAATAATTATATATGAAATTCATTTCAAAATATTGTTTATGAAAGTTTCTTGAAATTCATTTCAAAAAATAATTATATACGAAATTCATTGAAATTCAATTTTTTCTTGAAATTAAAAATTTTCAAAATATTGTTTCATTTCAAAATATTATTTCTGAAAGTTTATTGAAATTCATTGAATTTTTCTTGAAATTCATATAAATAATAATTATATATGAAATTCATTGAATTTTTTCTTGAAATTCATTTCAAAATATTGTTTATGAAAGTTTCTTCAATTTCGTTTAAAAAATAATTATATATGAAACTCATTTCAAAATATTGTTTATGAAAGTTTCTTGAAATTCATTATGTAGAATATATATGCAAGTTTTTTGAAATTTATTTCAAAAAAAATATATATGAAATTCATTGAAATTTAATTTTCTTGAAATTCAAAAATTTCAAAATATTGTTTCTAAATTTCATTTCAAAATATTATTTCTGAAAGTTTCTTGAAATTAATTTAAAAAATAATTATATATGAAACTAATTAAATTTTTACTTAAAATTCATTTCAAAATATTGTTTATGAAAGTTTCTTGAAATTCATTTAAAGAATAATTATATATGAAATTCATTTCAAAATATTGTTTAGGAAAGTTTCTTACAATTTCTCTTGAAATTCATTTTTTTGAAATTCATTCTGTAGAATATATATGAAAGTTTCTTGAAATTTAGTTCAAAAAATAATTATATATGAAATTCATTTAAAAATATTTTTTATTAATTTTTTTTGAAAATTTTCTTGAAATCATTAGTTAGAATAGATATGAAGGTTTCTTGAAATTTATTTCAAAATATTTTTTTCATTAAAAATATATATGAAATTTTCTTCATATTAATTATTTAGAATAGATATGAAAGTTTCTTGAATTTTTTTTGAAATTCATTTAAAAAATAATTATATATGAAATTCATTGAAATTTTTATTGAAATTAATTTAAAAAATAATTATATATGAAATTCATTGAAATTTTTCATGAAATTAGAATATATATGAAAGTTTTTTGAAATTCAGAATTTCAAAATATCATTTCTGAAAGTTTCTTTAATTTTTTCTTGAAATTCATTTCAAAATATTGTTTTCGATATTTTCTGGAAATTCCTTATTTAGAATATATATGAAAGTTTATTGAAATTTTTCTTGAAATTCATTATTTAGAATATATATGAAATTCATTGACATTTTTCTTGAAATTCATTTAAAAAATAATTATAAATGAAATTCATTCAAAATTTTCTTGAAATTCAAAATTTTCAAAATATTGTTTTTGAAATTCATTTTTTTCAAAATATTGTTTCTAAAATTCAAAATTTTCAAAATATTGTTTTTGAAATTCAAATTTTCAAAATATTGTTTCTGAAATTCGAAATTTTCAAAATATTGTTTCTGAAATTCAATTCAAAATATTGTTTCTAGAACTTTCTTGAAATTCATTTAAAAAATAATTATATATGAAATTCATTGAAATTCATTTTTTTTTTCTTGAAATTAAAATTTTCAAAATATTGTTTTTGAAATTCATTTCAAAATATTATTTCTGAAAGTTTCTTGAGATTCATAGAAATTTTTCTTGAAATTCATTTAATTTTTTTTTCATGAAATTCACTTCAAAATATTGTTTCTGAAAGTTTCATGAAATTGATTTAAGAAATAGTTATATATGAAATTCATTGAAAGATATTGTATATGATATTCATTGAAATTTTCAATTCAATATTGATGTGAAATAATATTTTGAAATTCATTTAAAAAATAATTATATATGAAATTTCATTCATATTGAAGTGAAATAATACTTTGAAATTTATTTAAACAATAATTATATATGAAATTTCATTGAAAAATTTCTTGAAATCTCCATCATAATTTTTCTTGAATTTCTAATCTCATATTTATATTGATGTGAAATAATATTTTGAAATTCATTTAAAAAGTAATTATATATGAAATTTCATTGAAAATTTTATTTTCATATTGACGTGAAATAATATTTTGAAATTTTGAAAAATAATTATATATGTCTCATATTCATATTGACAATGATGTGAAATAATATTTTGAAATTTTGAAAAAATAATTATATATGTCTCAATATTATTTATATTAAGATTGATGTGAAATAATATTTTGAAATTTTGAAAAAATAAATACATATGAAGAAATTTCCAATCTCATGTGATATAATATTTTGAAATTCATCTTAAAAATAATTATATATTTATACTGATGTGAAATAATATTTTGAAGTTCATTTTAAAATAATTATATATGAAACTCATTGAAAGTTATCATGAATTTTTTTTTCTTGAAATTCATATTGATGTAATTCATTGAAAGTTTTCAAGAAATTGTATTCTTGAAATTTCCAATCTCATTTCCAATATCATATTCATATTGATGTGAAATAATACTTTTAAATTCATTTAAAAAATAATTTTAATTTAAAAAATTCATATTGATGTAATTCATTGAAAATTTTCAAGAAATTGTTTTCTTGAAATTTCTAATCTCATATTCATATTGATGTGAAATAATATTTTGAAATTAATTTAAAAAATAATTATATATGAACAATTTCTTGAAATTTCATTGAATTTCTTCTTGAAATTTCCAATCCAATCTGAAATTCTTATTGATGTGAAATAATTTCCAATCTAATCTCAAATTCATATTGATGTGAAATAATATTTTGAAATTCATATAAAAAATAATTATATATGAAAAATTTCTTGCAATTTCATTGAACTTTTTCTTGAAATTTCCAATTCAACCTTAAATCCATATTGATGTGAAAAAATATTTTGAAATTCATTGAAAGTTTTCAAGAATATATATATATATATATATATATATATATTTTAAAATTGAAATTCATTAAAAAAAAAAAAACCAAATATGAACATATAAAATTAATTAAAAAAAACAAATACGAACATATAAAATTAATTTAGAAAATATACCAAAAAAGATCATATTGATATGAAATATATAAAATTAATTAAAAAAAAACAAATACAAACATATAAAATTAATTAAAAAAAACAAAGAAAACATATAAAATTAATTTAAAGATATAAAGTTAAATTAAAAAAACAAAAAAAAAACCATAAAAAATAAATTAAAAAAAAAACTAAAAATGAACATATAAAATTAATTTAAAAAAAACAAAAAAAAATCAAATACGAATATATAAAATTAATTTAAAAAAATAAAAAACCCAAATACGAACATATAAAATTAATTAAAAAAAAACCAAATATGAACATATAAAATTAATCTAAGAAAAACCAAATAAGAACATATAAATCTAATTTGAAAAAAAAAAAACAAAAAATTCAAATTTGAAAAAAAACCCCAAAAAACCAAATATGAGCATATAAAATTAATTTACAAAAAATAGAAACATATAAATTAATTTAAAAAAATCCAAAAAGTTCATATATATATATATATATATATATAAAACAAAATATGAACCTATAAAATTAATTTAAATTAAAAACATCATATTAAAAAAAACCCAAAAAAAAATATAAATTTAATTTAAAAAAAATTAAACAAATAAAAACTTATAAAATTAATTAAAAAAAGAAGAAGATATAAAATTAATTAAAAAAAATATGAGCTTATAAAATTAATTTCAAAAAAATATGAACATATAAAATTAATTAAAAAAAAAAAACGAAGATATAAAATTAATTTGAAAAAAGAACCTAATACAAACATATAAAATTAATTAAAAAAAACCAAATATGAAGATATAAAATCAATTAAAAAAAAAAACAAATACGAACCTATAAAATTAATTTAAAAAAAAAAACCTAAAAAATTATATTAAAAAAAAAACAAAAAAAAACCTGAAAAACCTAAATATGAACATTAAAAAAATAATTAAAAAAAAAACAAAAAATTCATATTTGAAAAAATAAATTAAAAAAAACCAAAAAATTCATATTTAAAAAAAATAAAATAAAAATAAAATAAAAAACCAAAAAATCATATTTAAAAGAAACCAAAAAAATCATATTATATATAAAATTAAACTAAATTGTATCACCAATTAAAAAATTCATATTTATGTGAAATTCCAATCTCATTGAATATATATATAAAATTAAACTATATATAAAATTAAACTAAATTATATCGCAATTAATTAAAAACCCAAACACAAAACCAATTAATTAAGAAATTAAAAAACTAAAAACGTGTGAACGCTGGCTTAAATGCTAACTAGTTGTTATGTCACTTTATTTTTAAAGAAAATAAAATAGTGATTTCTTTTGATAAATATTACTTAAGGAACTTGAATTAATTATGTTTTGTGAAAATAAAGTTTAGTTATGGAAAGGTGGTTCCATAAAACTGAAAAAGGCTGATGGTAAAAGTATTCTAAGAATTGAGAAGTAGTTGAACAAAAAATAGTTAACAGACAATTACCTGTCCTCTAGGGATAAAGGTACATACCAGTGAGGAAAAGGGGTTCTATTTTGGAACTAAGGAAGGGAGAGAGTGGATAATTCCTGAGCTGGTAGTGACCAGTGGAAGACATTGAGCATTCCCAAATCTTCTCGAAAGAAGAAGTACTAGACCAAGGGTCCTGAGGTATCTTCTGGTAATTCTGTCAACCTACTGGGCTCAGTGTGGAGCACGGGGGGGTGAGAGGACGTTATCGCCTCTCTCATGGTAGGGTGGATATCATCAGCGAGTTTGGAAATAAGATCAGTACACACACTGCCGAAAAATAGAATATCTATAAATTTAAATGTCCGAAAAGATTTCTTTTGTGCTGGAATATTTAGATAGACTACTTTATTATGGTATTATGTAGATACAACTCTGTTAATTAGTAGTAATTGTTTCAGGAAAATATGAAATGAATAATTTTACTTTGTGAAGTGTTGTGGAATAATAAAACCCGTATTATATGTAATTTCCTTCAAATGTATGGTAGAACAAGAATATGCATTATTATAAGTATAGGTTGTGTAATGAAAGCTTACATTGCAAAATTATAGTTTGAAAATCAAGAGAATAGTATAGGAAAAACTAAGTTAAATGCCAAACATAAAGTATTGACCAAGAGGTATGGACTCAGTAAATCATATGCTTAGGGCCAAGATCGAAACCCCAGGCTTTGAGCACATTGTTGATCGGAAATAATTTTATTTACATAGACATCGAATAGGAGGGAAAAACCCCACACTGTAGATGGTCTGGGCATCCCTAAATAAAATAAGAACAAAAAATAGAAACATAGATCAAAGAATGTGTAAATTCTGAAAGGCTTAGAAAAACAGAGTGACATGCATATATCTATAAAGAAGATTTCTCTTGTAAAACTTACTGAAGTAAAACAATGGGATAGAACTATGTTACAGTAAGATATTGTAAATCGTTCTACATGACCATTCATTTAAAAATATTCCTTCAACATAAAGGGAAATAGTACTGTATATTATGCATATGTATATAAATATTTGAACTATAACAAAATATCTTTTCAAGGTTGCGGGAAAGACTGAAGCTTAAAATGAAAACTAAAGGGTTATCGTCAAAGATATAAGACCAAACTGTCCACTGTAATGTTATAAAATGTTTAATGTTGCCCTTTCTCATAAATAGGTCATACCGGCTCAAAAAATGGACATGCAACACTTAAATATTACAGACTAGAGTCTCGACAAGTATACAAGTATGCAACCAATATCTCTAAAGGAGACTCGAGATTGCAAAGTAAAATAGGAGATAGTGCTTCATTAAATTAATGAAAAAATATTGCTATCAAGAATTTCATAAGTTAAATAGCCATGGAACCAAGCCGAACATTTGAATGCCAGAAAATTTGTAAGACCTCTTGCGAGATTCAAAATACCTGTTAAATAAATCACCCGAGGGTCAGTTTAATCCTCGGAGCTCCAAATAAAAGTGTACCTGTGTTTGTGTCTTGCAGTGTTAAGAACAAAGGGTTACCTGTGCCATAGAAAACATCTCTAACCAGTAGGCTAAAACCCTAACTGCTAAAACAAGATATGGAGAGAGGATAAAATATTTAAGATTTTCACATACCTGAACGATTTGGCTTGCAGCAGCAGCGACAACTCCTGCACCAAAAACATTGAGCAGATACTTTCTCATAAAAAATACCAGATAAAAACTTATAAAATTAATTAAAAAAAGAAGAAGATATAAAATTAATTAAAAAAAATATGAGCTTATAAAATTAATTTCAAAAAAATATGAACATATAAAATTAATTAAAAAAAAAAACGAAGATATAAAATTAATTTGAAAAAAGAACCTAATACAAACATATAAAATTAATTAAAAAAAACCAAATATGAAGATATAAAATCAATTAAACAAAAAACAAATACGAACCTATAAAATTAATTTAAAAAAAAAACCTAAAAAATTATATTAAAAAAAAAACAAAAAAAAACCTGAAAAACCTAAATATGAACATTAAAAAAATAATTAAAAAAAAAACCAAAAAATTCATATTTGAAAAAATAAATTAAAAAAAACCAAAAAATTCATATTTAAAAAAAAATAAAATAAAAAAAAATAAAAAACCAAAAAATCATATTTAAAAGAAACCAAAAAAATCATATTATATATAAAATTAAACTAAATTGTATCACCAATTAAAAAATTCATGTTTATGTGAAATTCCAATCTCATTGAATATATATATAAAATTAAACTATATATAAAATTAAACTAAATTATATCGCAATTAATTAAAAACCCAAACACAAAACCAATTAATTAAGAAATTAAAAAACTAAAAACGTGTGAACGCTGGCTTAAATGCTAACTAGTTGTTATGTCACTTTATTTTTAAAGAAAATAAAATAGTGATTTCTTTTGATAAATATTACTTAAGGAACTTGAATTAATTATGTTTTGTGAAAATAAAGTTTAGTTATGGAAAGGTGGTTCCATAAAACTGAAAAAGACTGATGGTAAAAGTATTCTAAGAATTGAGAAGTAGTTGAACAAAAAATAGTTAACAGACAATTACCTGTCCTCTAGGGATAAAGGTACATACCAGTGAGCAAAAGGGGTTCTATTTTGGAACTAAGGAAGGGAGAGAGTGGATAATTCCTGAGCTGGTAGTGACCAGTGGAAGACATTGAGCATTCCCAAATCTTCTCGAAAGAAGAAGTACTAGACCAAGGGTCCTGAGGTATCTTCTGGTAATTCTGTCAACCTACTGGGCTCAGTGTGGATCACGGGGGGGTAAGAGGACGTTATCGCCTCTCTCATGGTAGGGTGGATATCATCAGCGAGTTTGGAAATAAGATCAGTACACACACTGCCGAAAAATAGAATATCTATAAATTTAAATGTCCGAAAAGATTTCTTTTGTGCTGGAATATTTAGATAGACTACTTTATTATGGTATTATGTAGATACAACTCTGTTAATTAGTAGTAATTGTTTCAGGAAAATATGAAATGAATAATTTTACTTTGTGAAGTGTTGTGGAATAATAAAACCCGTATTATATGTAATTTCCTTCAAATGTATGGTAGAACAAGAATATGCATTATTATAAGTATAGGTTGTGTAATGAAAGCTTACATTGCAAAATTATAGTTTGAAAATCAAGAGAATAGTATAGGAAAAACTAAGTTAAATGCCAAACATAAAGTATTGACCAAGAGGTATGGACTCAGTAAATCATATGCTTAGGGCCAAGATCGAAACCCCAGGCTTTGAGCACGTTGTTGATCGGAAATAATTTTATTTACATAGACATCGAATAGGAGGGAAAAACCCCACACTGTAGATGGTCTGGGCATCCCTAAATAAAATAAGAACAAAAAATAGAAACATAGATCAAAGAATGTGTAAATTCTGAAAGGCTTAGAAAAACAGAGTGACATGCATATATCTATAAAGAAGATTTCTCTTGTAAAACTTACTGAAGTAAAACAATGGGATAGAACTATGTTACAGTAAGATATTGTAAATCGTTCTACATGACCATTCATTTAAAAATATTCCTTCAACATAAAGGGAAATAGTACTGTATATTATGCATATGTATATAAATATTTGAACTATAACAAAATAGCTTTTCAAGGTTGCGGGAAAGACTGAAGCTTAAAACGAAAACTAAAGGGTTATCGTCAAAGATATAAGACCAAACTGTCCACTGTAATGTTATAAAATGTTTAATGTTGCCCTTTCTCATAAATAGGTCATACCGGCTCAAAAAATGGACATGCAACACTTAAATATTACAGACTAGAGTCTCGACAAGTATACAAGTATGCAACCAATATCTCTAAAGGAGACTCGAGATTGCAAAGTAAAATAGGAGATAGTGCTTCATTAAATTAATGAAAAAATATTGCTATCAAGAATTTCATAAGTTAAATAGCCATGGAACCAAGCCGAACATTTGAATGCCAGAAAATTTGTAAGACCTCTTGCGAGATTCAAAATACCTGTTAAATAAATCACCCGAGGGTCAGTTTAATCCTCGGAGCTCCAAATAAAAGTGTACCTGTGTTTGTGTCTTGCAGTGAAATAAAAGAACAAAGGGTTACCTGTGCCATAGAAAACATCTCTAACCAGTAGGCTAAAACCCTAACTGCTAAAACAAGATATGGAGAGAGGATAAAATATTTAAGATTTTCACATACCTGAACGATTTGGCTTGCAGCAGCAGCGACAACTCCTGCACCAAAAACATTGAGCAGATACTTTCTCATAAAAAATACCAGATAAAAATGGAAAAGAAAACTATGAGAGCAGACCGGAGGGAGAACTGAAATTGGTAAACTTACCTGTCGAGGTTGAGGTAGCTGTGACCGAGTAGTAGAGACGTGGGTAGCTACATTTCTAGTCACAGGAGCAACCGGACAAAACCTACGAAGCCATGACTATAGAGCCTGACTCATTTAAGGAGAAGAGTCCCAAAATGTGATAGAGTAACTGCTTAAGTCCTCAAAGGACCACGTAGAAACCCTTTATAACACACAAAACATAGGCGAAGAAGCCGAGTAAGCCTGAGATAAACTACATGGCAGGTTGTGATGAAAACTCACCACGGTTGGAGGTAACATAATTGCCAGCGCTGAGCGGAAGACTTGCAGAGCCGAATAGTTTAAGGTTTCAGAATGGTTTCAGAGATGCAACACCGTGGAGCCAGCTTGAGAATTAAAGAAATTTTAGGGCTTTGGTAGGGGTCATTAACTTAAGACAAGACCCGAAAACCCTCAGCCATAGATCAAGACCCCTAGAATCCAACGACGCATGACAAAATAGGTGTCCTCCACATTTGTAATGATCACATGCATTATTCATAATAATTAAATCCTCAATTAAAGAACCAAATCTGTGGTACTTATCTAAAGTATTGCTTAAATGATAAATGGTATCGTCAGTACTGAAAACATTTATGTGTGCCGTAGAGTAAATTATAACCATAGTTATGTATTGTTTAATCAAAGTTTATATATATATATATATATATATATATATATATATATATATATATATATATATATATATATATATATATATATATATATATATATATATATATATGGTGAGGGTAAATACGAGCTAGAGACACGTATACGTGGACATTGCATGTGACTAATGAAATTGAAATCTGATATGGAAATGAAATATATAATTATATGTTCGAATATTGGTGTAATAACTTCTGTAGGGTGAAAAAACTCATTAATGGAATTTCTATACAAGGTAAAGACTTGGAATCTTATAAATTAACATTCTTGATTTGTTAAGGTAATTTTTTTTTTAGTTGTACTGTCATGGACGTTACAAGTGGTATCAGAGCAACGTTCGTATGCTAGGACCCTAAGGGTCACCTAACATGATAAATTGTGTGTGTAAATGATGCAAAAAAAGGAAATAAAATTGTAGTAGACGATATGAGGATGGTATTTTCACAAAAAACACCTCGAAATTCAGGGGAACCTACACCCCAACCCCAAACAGAAGTGAATCCTGAAATGTGGATTCAGCTGAGCGTAGATCAGCAATAGCAGACTAATAGATTGCTGGAGGAACAACAACACCAAACCAGTATCCTGCTAAGCACTATACAGAAGCTACAAGAAGAAATGGTCCGGGTTAGGAGTGACAATGAGAACTTGATGCAAGAGCAGGAAAGGATACTCAAAAGCCTTTATTACAAGCAGAATCAAGGAGTGCTACAACCCAGTCCTGATAGAGAGACACAAGAAGAAAATTAACGGCAAGCTAAGGATAAAACTAATGACAGAATGGAAAGAAGCCATTCCGAGCGAAGTAAAAAAAATAGAAACTCTAATGAAGTCGAGTTTGGAAATGTGTCAGAAAAACAGGAAATTAAAAAACAAAAAATGGAGCTATAGGGTGAGTTCAAAAAAATAAAGCCACCTATGTTTGATGGAGAAGCAGAGGAGGTGGTTGAAGCATGAACAAGTACTTCCAAGTTTATGAGTATAGAAGTAACCTTAAGGCCATATTTTCCATTTATAAGTTGAGAGACAAGGCCACCCTGTGGTGGGAGGAAGTCAATAATGTACTTAGTATTGAAGATCAAAATGTGACATGGGATACATTTCAACAATACTTCAAGGACAAGTATCTGAAAAAATGTTTCAAGGATGAAAAGTCAAGGGAATTCCACGACTTGAGGTTGGGAAAAATGACAATGGATGAATACATAACCAAGTTTATTTCCCTGTTAAGATATGTTCCTTATTTAAGGGATTAAAAGGCTAAGGTTCAATGATTTTTGAGTAGCTTTCCGACCCACATGAAAGAATGAATTGATTTCGTGAATCTAAGGAACATGGACGAAGAAATTTGAAAAGTGAGAATGTATTATCAGCAGTCCAAAAAAAAAGGAGAACTGGGCAAAAACTGGCAGCCAAGGAAAGGGCATAAAGGAGGCTCAAATTTCAAGAGTTCAAGAACTAATAACTTTAAGAATTTTGCAAGGAATTGGGTGAGGAGATATTTTTAGAGGAACCATTAGAGAACCCGTTGGCTTGCGGAAGAGAAGCCCACAGAGGCTTCCAGTAAACCTGAACAAGGACAAAGCTAGAAACCACCCCTAAAATGCTAGGGATGTGGTGAGGCTCACTATTATAAGAACTGCCCATAGCGGGGAAGAAATGATATAGTAGAAAATCTATAAGAAGCCTCTATTGTGGGGGATGTAGCCCAGAACATACCTAGAATCAATGTAGCCTTGGAGGACCGACATGAAGATTATCAGCTAATGATGATAGAACTGGAAGGTAAGTTACTTTCACAATATGCTTCTATTTTGGTTGACCCAGGTGCAAGTTTAAGTTATATAAATAATTCTACACGACCATTCATTTGAAAATATTCCTTCAATAGAAAGGGAAATAGTACTATATATTATACATATGTATATAAATGTTTGAACTGTAACAAAATTTATTTTCAATTTTGTGGGAAATATTGAAGCTTAAAACTAAAACTGAAGGGTTATCGTCAAAGATACAAGACCAAACTGTCCATGGTAATGTTATACAATGTTTAATGTCACCATTTCTCATAAACAGGTCATACCGACTCAAAAAATGGACATGAAACCCTTAAATATTATAGACCAGAGTCTTAAAAAATATACGAGTATGCAACTAATATATCTGAAGGAGACTCAAGATTACAAAGTAAACCAGATGATAGTGCTTCATTAAATTAACAAAAAAAGACTGCTATCGAGAATTCTACAAGTCAAATAGCCATGGCACTAAGCCGAACATGTAAATGCTGGAAAATTTGTCATACCTCTTGCGAGACTCAAAATACCTGTTAAAGAAATCACCTGAGGGTTAATTTAATCTTCACAGCTCCAAAGAAAAGTGTACATGCATTTGTGTCTTGCAATGTTAACACTGAAGGGTTACCTGTGCCAAAGCAACCATCAATGATCAGTAGGTTAAAACCTTAACTACCCAAACAAGATATGGAGCCAAGGATAACATATTTAAGAGTTTCACATACCTGAATGAGTTGGCTTGCAGAAACGGTGACAACTCCTGCACCAAAAACATCGAGCAGAGACTTACTCATAAAAAATACCAGAGAAAAATGGAAAATAAAACTATGAGAGAAGACCTGAGGAAGAACTGAAATAGGTAAAATTAACTGTCAAGGTTGAGGTAGTTGTGATCGAGCAGTAGAGACATGGGTAGCTACATTTCCAGTCACAGGAGCAACCAGACGAAACCTACGAAGCCATGACTGCAAAGGCAGACTCATCCAAGGTGCAGAGTCCCAAAATGTGACAGAGTAAGCACTTAAGTTCTGAAAGGACCACGCGGAAACCCTTTATAGCACACAAAATAGAGGCGAAGAAGAAGAGTAAGCCTGAGATAAAATACATGGCAGGTTGTGATGAAAACTCACCACAGTGGAGGTAACATAATCGCTAGCGTTGAGTGGAAGACTTGTAGAGCTAAACATTTCGAGGTTTCAGAATGGTTGCAGAGATGCAACGCAGTGGAGCCAACTCGAGAATGAAAGAACAACTAGGGTTTTGGTAGGGGTCATTAACCTAAGCCAAGACCCGAAAACCATCAGCTGTAGATCAAGACCCCTAGAATCCAATGACACATGACAAAATAGGTGTCCTCCACATTTGCAATGATCACATGCATTATTCATAATAATTAAATCCTCAATTAAAGAATTGAATCTATAGTACATATCTAAATTATCACTTAAATGATAAATGGTGCCATTAGTACTAAAAACATTTATGCGTGTCGTAGAGAAAATTATAACCATAGTTATGTATTTTTTAATCAAAGCTAATATATATATATGGTGAGGGTAAATACGAGCTCGATAAAATTATACATGGACATCGCATGTGACTAATGAAATTGAAATATGATATGGAAATGAAATATATAATTATATGTTCGAATATTGGTGTAATAACTTCTGTAGGGTGAAAAAACTCATTAATGGAATTTATATACAAGGTAAAGACTTGGAATCTTAGAAATTAACATTCCTGATTTGTAAAGGTAAATTTTTTTTTAGTTGTACTGTCATGGACGTTACAAGTGGTATCAGAGCAACGTTCGTACGCTGGGACCCTAAGGGTCACCTAACATGATAAATTGTGTGTGTAAATGATGCACAACAAGGAAATAAAATTGTATCAGATGATATGAGGAGGGGATTGTCACAACAAAAACCTCGAAATGCAGGGGAACCTACACCCCAACCCCAAACAGAAATGAATCCTGAAATGTGGATTCAACTGAGCATAGATCAGTAGCAGCAGACTAGTAGAATGCTGGAGGAACAACAACACCAAACCAGTATCCTACTAAGCACTGTACATAAGCTATAGGAATAAATGGTTCAGGTTAGGAGTGGAAATGAATGCTTGATTCAAGAGCAGGAAATGATACTCAAAAGCTTTTCTTACAAGCAAAATCAAGGAGTGCTACAGCCTAGTCCTGATAGAGAAACACAAGAAGAAAATGAATGGCAAGCTAAGGATCAAACCAATGAAAAAATGGAAAGAAGCCATTCCTAGCGTAGTAAAAAAAATAGAAACTCTAATGAAGTCGAGTCTAGAAATGTGTTAGAACAACAGGAAATTAAGAAACAAAAAGTGGAGCTACAGGGTGAGTTCCGAAAAATAAAGTCACCTACCTTTGATGGAGAAGCAGAGGAGGTGGCTGAAGCATGGCTGATAAATATGAACAAGTACTTCCAAGTTTATGAGTACAATAGTAACCTTAAGGCCATATTTTCCATCTATAAGTTGAAAGAGAAGGCCACCCTGTGGTGGGATGAAGTCAAGAATGTTCGTAGTATTGAAGATTAGGATGTGACATGGGATACATTTCAACAATAATTCAAGGACAAGTATATGACAAAATGTTTCAATGACTAAAAGTCCAGGGAATTCCATGACTTGAGGTTGGTACAAATGACAATGGATGAATACATAACCAAGTTTACTTCCCTATTAAGACATGTTCCTTATTTAAGGGATGAAAAGGATAAGGTTCAATGATTTCTGAGTAGTTTTCTGACCCACATGAAAGAACGAATTGAGTTCGTGAATCTAAGGACCATGGACGAAGCAATTCGAAAAGTGAGAATGTGTTACTAGCAGTCCAAGGAAAAAGGAGAACTGGGAAAAAACTGACAACCAAGGAAAGAGCAGAAAGGAGGCTCAAATTTCAAGTGTTCAAGAACTAATAACTTTAAGAATTTTGTAAGGAATTGGGTGAGAAGATAGTTTGGGAGGAACCATCAAAGAACCCATTGGCCTATGGAAGAGAAGCCCACAAAGGATTCCAACAAAATTGAACAAGGACAAAGCCAGAAACGACACCTATAGTGTTGGGGATGTGGTGAGGCTCACTATTATAATAATTTCCCACAACGGGGAAGAAATGATATAGTAGCAAATCTACACGAAGCCTCTACTGTGGGGGATGTTGTAATATTACCAAATGGGGAAGAAACAATACATGAACACAATAATGGAAAGAATAGTGAATAAATCAACACACCATGATATGAGACAAATGTACAACCATCTTATTGAACATATCAGCAAATAATAGGCACAAGATCTTGAGGATCAAGTCACTCAAGCAATTAAAAACAAGCCTCTATAAGCAAAATATGCTAATACATGAGAAATAGCTGCCATGCAAATGCCCTTGAGCTATGACATCGCAGTTTTAGGGCATAAACTGCTGCATAAAGATAGATCAATGTGGATATTCTATTATATAGTTCAAATAATGCTAGGAATGAAGATCTAGCCTCCTAGACACCTTTCCAAGGTAACCCAGGAAGGGTTTCTGGAAATACACCCAAATACAAATGGTGATCTATAGCCCTAGGATTGAAGAGTCATTGCAAACTAAAGCTCATGAAATAGAAGGTTGAAATAATATAGATCTGATGTAGATCTCCTCAAATGTCTCCTCCAATGAAAGGCTGAACCCTTCAACTACAGGAAAACATTCTAAAAGAGCCAATAGATCCTCCCTTGAAGATGCCCTCCAAAATAATGTAATTCCCAGCTGAAACTACACTATAAATGATGGGAATAGGTTGGCCTGGTGCCAAATATCTTAAATGTGCTCAGAATCCCTCTTTGCTGATCTCCCAAGAGAAGGAATCCTTCCCCTATGAAAAACTAGCCAAGAAAGTGGGTTTATCAACCCTCCACTGCAAAACCCTATAATAAAACACAATTTTCTACAGAATCTGTGTTGTAGCTGAAGACTAAAGCTTGGCCAGAATGCTAGATATGTGGAAATGATAGATCAGTACTCACCCAAGAGGCCTCTCAAGGAAAGAGGTGGGATTCCCGACTGGGAACACCCTGTGCTAAACAACACCAGCAATCTTAGCTAAACAGCTGAAGAGAGTAAAAGTATAAACATACATATCAAAATAATAATCATAAGCTAACCCCATATAGCTGCCATCCTCTTCCTTATAAAAAATGTGAGCCTTCTCACCTTGGGTCCCACTCATTAGGGTTTCCACCATCATGCAATTAATCTCCCTCCAAAACTGCGCTATCCCATCATTAATGCCACTCCTCCATAACAACGCTATTTGATTTGGTCAAAGTTGACCTATTCAACATGCTCCAGCCCCTTTTCACAACTAAAGGTATTCAATCCAATTTTTATATGACCTCCATTAACACTAGGAGTGTCTTTTATTCCTTCGAAGGATATTTATGGGTCTCCATACCCTCTTATTCTTCTATCTAAGAGCAAAATTAAAATTTAATATTCCAATTAGCTGTGTGCTAATTTAGGAATATTATGGTCCTCCCCTCCCAAATGTTGCTTGTCCTAAAGCAACTATAAGGATAGAACTGAAGAGTCTCTCCTCTTCCTCATGTAGCATCTCCATGTGATAAGCTCCTCCAATGAACAAGATGTTGTTTTATCAATAAGTTTCCAAGTTGCTCCTCCCAAATGTATAAGTATGCCTTTGGTGAAAAATCCATGGAAGAAACTATGTGTGGTATAGAGGCCTTCTTGAGGCATGCAATCTGAAATATATTGGGAACTATCATTCCCATGTGAAGCCTCCATCCCTAAGCTATCATCCACAAAAAGTGAGTCATCCTCCAACATGGTAACTCCTGAAACATCTCATCCACCTTAGGCTCCTGTAAAGAAGGTGGGATGCATAGCTGAATATCATGGATCAAATTTTCCATCCCACACTATCTCTCTCTCCACTTATGATAAGTGTAGAGCTGCTGCTGAATATGGACTGCAATAATGTTGCCTTCATGGAGAAAAAAGGCAATAGGATCCTCAAGGATCCATTCCTTGGTTCTTGCCCAAAACATTCCATACAAAATGAATATGTCATTATCATCATATGGAATCCAAATAAGAGAAATACTGAAGGTTTTACATAGTGCTGGAAGGTACCAACAATTTCTCAAGTAGTTACAACGCAATTTTATCAACTGCAGTTTCAGAATATGATGTGGCAAGTTGTCTTCAAACAATTTGATAGTTGTGCATGTCATCCCATCTACTAGTAAATAGTAAATGGTATTGTATATCAACTGAGCATATAGGAAATAGTACAATACTTTCCCAAATCCATACAAGAAATGGCTATCACCATCATATATGTTGGTCCCAAAATGACCATGAAGTCCAAAGAGAGGCTTGCCCTCTTATGGAGCAATGCACTATATAGAGATGGAAAGAAAATGCAAATACTGTGTTAGATAATCAATAATTGCAAAAAAATCATCCTTACCATGTATTGAGAGCAATATGATAATGAGATCCATGAATGAGCCCTCCATAGTGGTAGGATATACTCCTATGAAGAGGAATGAACTATGTGCTGCATGTAGATCTTTCTTCTTATGCTTGAAAATCCAAGTCAAGAAGATCATATCATGGTAATAGATGTCTCCATCCACTACTCCATCACTCTCATCTCTTACTTGTCCATTAAGTGCATCACATGTGAAGTGATCCTGGGAACACTCCATCAACAAATCCAAGCTCCCAAGTGACAGCGCTATTGGCCTTTGTAATAAGGCTCTTGTCATCTCATAGCTCCATTATTTGACATGAAAAATGCCAAAGTCATCTACCATAATGTTGCTATATGTGGGAGAATCCTTCCAAGGTGGAAGTACCTCCTGATCCTCCAAAAATAAGGAGTAGCCCCTTTTGTAATATTCCTAAATGGGGATAAATCAACAATACATGCACAAATAAGGAATTTTTAGAAATGAATGCTACAAGAAGAAAAAAAAACCCTTGGATCCCTGATATCTATCCATCTACCATATAAATCCAAGAGGGTTTTAGAAACAAATTATTCTAGGTGAGGTAAACAAGTCTTCCACACCTAGTATAATTATAAAAACACCTAGAATTGGGGTTGCAACAATACTAGACAATTATGCTGGAAAATAACACAGATTTACTGAACAGTAGTAGGAGGCCAATATGGAGGCTCAAAAATAACATGTACATCAGAAAAATGGATTCATAATGAGGCCCATACAATGTACAAGATAATGTATAAGACTTTAATCAAAAGAAACCCTCAAAGGAGGTGCTGCAATCACATGTATTCACTGCAAAAGGCTTGACAACGTTATTTTTATTATGCTGCAACAATTGTTAATTAAAAATCAGATCTAGAGAAAAATAATGCATGAACAATCAGATCTATGACAGATCCATACACTATAGAGTCTCTACTTTACATACCCCTTGGGGTTTTCAGCAATACATGAAGCACAAGGAGTAGATCTAAGATCTAAGCCTACAGATCTCTAGAAAATATTAAGGAATTTTGCAGTAAATACAATAGAGATCAGATTAGACCTAAGAATAACATGGATCAAAAATATAATCCATGGATAACCATAGTGAAAGGGCAGAACCCCAACACCAGAGATCTCTCCTCCAAAGGTGTGCCAAAATACCCTTACAACAACACCTACAGAAAAACGCAGATCTGGAAGATGGACTACGCTATAGGGTTTAAGATCAGTTTGGCCTGATGCCAAGATGTGGATCTAAAGCTCCAAAGGTCTAGAACTCTCTTACCAATGGGGAAGAATACTTTCCCACTAAAAAGAGGTGCTAAAATGGCTTAGATCTGAGTAGATCTAGCCTCCACTTGCCGCAGCTCACAAGGACAACTAAACCCTCAATATGATCTGAGATGTAGGTGTAAGATGAAGCTTGGCCAAATTCCTGATAGTGGACAAGATCAGAAAAATTCTCCCAAGAGGCTCCTCAAGGAAAGAGGTGGGATTCCCGATCAGGAACACCCAATTCTCTTCTAAATACCCAAGAGAATGATATGTCTAAAAAAACAATATATTCAGAAAATATCATATAATTAACAACCCTTCTCTTGGTTCCATCCTCTTCCTTTTATAAGATAGAAGTCTTGCAAAAACCTAAACCATCTCAATGATTTAACTCCTTTCACATGTGCCACCTCCGACTAAAACTGTGCTGTGCATTAAGGAGGTTCATTGCATCTATACAATGCTGTTGATTTGGTCCTGTTGACCCAGTCAAATGTCTCAATCCCTTTCACACATAGGGGTGTTTTATTAAGGTAGCCTAGATTCAGCCTTGTTCACATGGGGCATTGATTTATTCACTGATTTTTGGAGTTTTTCTTGTCCTCCTTTACAATTTTATTCATGAAACATAAAACAAAACAAAATTGAATATTCCCATTAGCTTAGGACTAATTGGGAATATGACAATCCTCCCCTCCAAAATGTTGCTTGTCCTCAAGCAACTGATAAGGTGAGTGCTGCAACTCATTTCCTCCTCCTTTGATGACACCATCAAGAAGTAAGCCTCCTCCATGAGCTGAGTGTTCACCAAACCAACCCTCCATGAAATGTTTCTCCAATGTTCTTATGAGAGGCAAAAATTCCATCCCACAAGGAGTCAAAAACTCAAATGAACATGCATGGCTAAACCAATACTCTCCCTAAAACATGTAGCATATGGCACATAGAGAGTCTCCATTCCATGTGGTACATACATGGATCCCATCCTCATTCCATAAATCCCCATGAAAAGCACAAGTATATCATCTATGTATGGAAGCAAAACTATGTAAATACAAGCAGAAATTTGAGCATGATGAGGTGGGTCATAGTCCCACATATGGTACCAGCGCAGTGCATCTCCTGCCTACATCAGATCAAGGTATGGTAAGTGGTTTCCCCACCACTTACTTGATTCCCTATTCATCTCACTATGGCTGAAGGTGAGATATATGTTTGGTGCCTTAGGGAAGCACCCATCATGATAGAAAATCTCCCTTTGCACAACAAGGGAGTGGCCAATTCAGAGATTTTAGTGGCCCAATGTTTGCCATGAGATTTACATGATACATTACTCCTCCTTGGAGTCATGGCCTGCATAAACATGGTGAAAGAATATGTAAAATCAGAAATTAAAACTTGCTTTACATGATCAGATTCTTCACCAACAATATCTTTCATACACATGAAGTTGTGCATGGATCTTTCTCCTCTTTCCAAAGAAGGAAGAGATGGCTGAATTAACTCTTGCATAGAGTCACATGGCTGCCCCAACTCCACATACTTGATGCATTCTTGAAAATGCTGATCTCGATCTCCTCCAAAGCCTTCCCATTCAAAGCATCTCATGATAGTATTGTAGATCTCCATAAAATAGGTAGGGCTGAAACATAACTCTTTGTGAGCCCTTTGTAGCATCCTCTCCTTGAGCTTGGAGGCTCTAGGTAAGAAGACCCTATCATGATGATAAATTACTCCCTCATGGAATAGATAGCCCTCTTTTTGCTGCTGGTCATCAAGCATCATACAATGTGGAGATCTTTGGAATAATCCACCAATAGCTGGGATTTCAAATATAGATTTACACTCCCCAAAAGTGACAATGCTGATGATGCATATACAGGAATGTATGTCATGTTTTTGATATCCTCTTTGACATTTCTTATGCCAAAGTTGTGTGTTGGAAGGACATACCTTCCCTTCTTCTCCTCCAACAACGCAGAACCCGAAATGGAAGTGGGAAATGATGATGAGAGGGGAAGATCTCCCTCCTTCTTGAGCTTTCCCAAGCCTTCCAACGCTGTAGATCTATCTTCTAATGCTCCCATATCTCTCTGAAATTGGAGAATCATGTTGTGAGAGATCTCCCACATAAACTGAATCAGGTGGCCTCCTAGGTGGTTTTCCACTAGATAGATGGGTCCCATGCAGAAATCTCATAAACATAAGAGATGGGACTGTAAGGTCCTTTCTTCCACTGCGAAAATCTATCTTTGATCTCTGTGTGGAAGTGTGATGTGAGGGGTAGGTGTGCATGCCTTTAATAATTTTGACTTCACCACTCTTCTTGTCCACCCATTCCATTTGTGAGGCCTCCCAATTAGCGGTGACTTTCCCCAATGTAATTAACCACTGAACACCCAAAATAACATTGGTGTCCGGTATGTCAACCACAAAGAAGTGATCAACCAAAGTGCATGTACCCATGGTGACTTAAAGTGATGGGACATAATGCATGCACTGCATAGTTCTATCTTCGGGGACCAAACAGAGAATCCCTCAAAGGTATCAGTGGGTATTGCCCTCCTCTGCACAAGATGGGCATCAATGAAATTGTGAGTTGCCCCACTATCAATAAGTACAGAAACCCTCTGATTCAGAATGGAGCCTTGAACCCTCAAGGTCAAATATTTAGGAACCCCTATCAAAGAGACAAGAGCCCCTCCAATAGGACCAAACCTCCATCCCCATCTCTTGATGAAGTGGGCTCACATTCTGCAGTGTCAGTGCTGTGACCTCTCCTTGGCTCCTCTTCTTCTTCTTCCTCCTCAACATCTGAGAAGACCTCAATATAATGTGCTTTCCCAGCAACACATCTATGTCTAGGTGCCCATGGTTCTTGGCAAGTGAAAAATAGTTTCTTCTTCCTCAGATATCTCCAGACTTCTATGTCAAGAGGCTTTCTGAATGTGCCCTCCTTGGAAGGAGAAAATTTCTCTCCCTTTCCCTTAGAGGGAAAAGAGGGCTTGTGTTGAAAGTTTTCCTTTGATTTTGGCAATACATCTTGAAGATCTCTAGCCCTCTCAATGGCATCATGTAGGGTAGTGGGCTTGGTAGACTTTACCAACCCATGAAGAGGCTCATCTATGCCATCGATGAACATATACACCCTCCTAGCTGCAGATAAATCAGGAAACATGACAGATAATCTTAAAAACTCAGAAATGTAAGATTTTGTGTTACTTGATTGCTTCAACTTGGAAAGGCTTATGAAAGGTGCTTCTGGCTTATGGAACCACTAGTTGTGTGCTTCACCTTCAAAGTGCAACGCTGCAATCTTGTTGGCCTCCACTTCTGGAACCTTGTTCAGTTGGAAGTAGATATCAAGATTCTCTACCCATGATTTGGCAGGACACTTTAATGATCCATCAAAGTTAGGCAAAAATAATCTGCCCATAGAGTGATGTCGATCATGATTTTGATTGAATCCACCATCTCTATGATGATGCCTTGGTCTTCTTTTGTCCTTGAGGTGACAAAACTCTTGAAAAATCAAGTTATCCTTGAATCTCTGATTCTGAGATTCATATCTTGAAAAATAGTTTTCAAGGGGTTCTTTCTCTTGAAACCCTTCATTTTCCACAACCAGAAAGGTAGGAATTGTAGAATGCCGTGGAACTTGTGGCTGGTTCACTGGTTGATCATTCCAGTGATGAGACATGCCAGAGCTTTCTCCAAGATGAAATATCTGAGGGGATTCTTTGATTCTATCCAACCTAATCTCTTTTATCTCTCTAGCAAGATCTTTCATGGCTCTCAAAAAGATCTTGGGAAAATCCTTTTCTTCATCTTCACTTTCAGATTCAGGGGCTTTACCCTTGTCTTTATCATCATTGGTGTAATCAAACTTTTTATTATATATTCTCTTTAGATACCTCTTCTCTCTGTCAGTGAGAGGCTATTATTCTTATGAAGACATATTTTCTTCTTAAAAAAGCACAGGCTGAGCTAAGAAACCTGGCTCTGATACCATTGTAATATTCCCAAATGGGGATAAATCAACAATACATGCACAAATAACGCATTTCCAGAAATGAATGCTACAAGAAGCAAAGAACCCATGGATCCATTAGATATGTTCATCTACCATCTAAATCCAAGAGGGTTTCAGAAACAAATTATTCTAGGTGAGGTAAACAAGTCTCCCACACCTAGTATAATTATAAAAACACCCAAAATTGGGGCTACAACAATACTAGACAATTCTGCTGGAAAATAACACGGATTTACTGAACAGTAGTAGGAGGCCAATATGGAGGCTCAAAAATAACATGTAAAACAGAAAAATGGATTCATAATGAGGCCCATATAATGTATAAGAGAATGTAGAAGACTTTAATCAGAAGAAACCCTCAAAGGAGGTGCTGCAATCACATGTATTCACTACAAAAGGCTTGAAAACATTATTTTTATTATGCTGTAATAGATTTTGATTATAACTATGATATAGAGAAAAATAATGCATGAACAATCAGATCTATGACAGATCCATACACTATAGAGTCTCTACTTTACATACCCCTTGGGGTTTTCAGCAATACATGAAACACAAGGAGTAGATCTAAGATCTAAGCCTGCAGATCTGCAGAAATATTCAGGAATTATGCAGTAAATAAAATAGAGATTAGATCAGACCTGAGAATGACTTGGATTAGAAATATAATACATGGATCACCACAGTGAAAGGGCAGAACCCCAACATCAGATATCTCTCCTCCAAAGGTGTGCCAAAATACCCTTACAACAACACCTACAGAAAAATGCAGATCTGGAATATGGACTGCGCTGTAGGGTTTAAGATCAGTTTGGCCTAATGCCAAGATGTGGATCTAAAGCTCCAAAGGTCTAGAACTCTCTTACCAATGAGGAAGAAGACTTTCCCACTGAAAAGAGGTGCTAGAATGGCTTAGATATGAGTAGATATAGCTTCCACTTGCTATAGCTCATAAGGAAAACCAAATCCTCAATAGGATATGAGCTGTAGGTGTAAGATGAAGCTTGGCCAAATGCATAATAGTGGACAAGATCAACAACACTCTCCCAAGAGGCTCCTCAAGGAAAGAGGTGGGATTCCCGATCAGGAACACCCAATTCTCTGCTAAACATCCAAGAGAATGATATATGTCTAAACATACAATATATTCAGAAAATATCATATAATCAACAACCCTTCTCTTAGTGCCATCCTCTTCTTTTTATAAGATAGAAGTCTTGCAAAACCCTAAACCATCTCAATGATTTAGCTCCTTTCACATGTGCCACCTCCAACTAAAACTGCGTTGTGCATTAAGGAGGTTCACTGCATCTAGACAACGTTGTTGATTTGGTCCTATTGACCCAGTCAAATTTCTCAATCCCTTTCACACATAGGGGTGTTTTATTAAGGTAGCACAGATTCAACCTTGTTCACATGGGGCATTGATTTATTCACTGATTTTTGGCGTTTTCCTTGTCCTCCTTTACAATTTTATTCATGAAACAGAAAAAAAAACAAAATTGAATATTCCCATTAGCATAGGACTAATTGGGAATATTACAACTTTGCACCATGATTGTGCTACCACCATCTACTACTGCAACATCATGCAAAGTATGGGAGAAAATTAGCCCATACTCTCCCAAGAGTATTGAAAGAAAAAAAAAATCTTGTTGCCTCCTCACACCATCACCATATAGACCATGGAGCAAAAACATGATGGTTGATATGAAGGATATCACATCGCACCAATACGCCTAAACTCCTTGCTGCCATATGATGCAAGTGCCATGCCAAGTCCCTTCTACCAACATACTCTTTGAAATAGAATGTGTCATATGATGACCAAACTCTTTCAAGAGTATCCAATACATTTTTGCCTCCTACTGTCCGGTGTCATAGATCTGCAAGTGGCTTCCAAACCTCTTGCTCAACAACATCACCCATCAAAACAATGGCAAGTGTCTACTATCATGCTCAAAATTGGTATTCCTCCAATGGAGAATACCATCCTCCCAAATCAAATTTCTATCTTTGCATTTCATGGGATGTTGAAATGCAATATTCTAGAGATCTCCAAATGAAGACCACTCATCAATGACCAAATTGACCCCATAAGGATCCAAATGAGATGTAGGAAAAAAATTCTAATTAATATGTGAAGTGGTCATCAAGAAGTATCCATCATAATAATGGAATATGTCATCCATCATAAGATGTCCTCCATCAATCATCTGCCTATCCTCTGCTATACATGTAGAAAGGTCATTGGAATGCCCCAATAATGGTTGGGCCCCTAACTCATCACTACTGCTCAATGACAGCGCTGCTGATGTCCATGATGGTGTATATGCTGTCCCAATATTATGCTCAATACTGAACACATAGTTCTGCATCTACTCAGGACAATGTTCATCCCATCCTCCAAAATTCTACACTCCAACCCCAAGAGTTGTGTGCAGCTCAACAATGACATACTAGGATGAAATTGCATCTCCTCATTGGTAAAACCAAAGTTTCAGCCATGATATGATAAAAATGTACAACCATATTATTGAACATATCAACAAATAACAGGCACAAGATCTTGAGGATCAAGTCACTCAAGCAATACAAAACAAGCCTCTACAAGCAAAATATGCCAATACATGAGAAATAACCGCCATACAAATTCCCTTGAGCTATGAAAGCATATTTTTAGGGCATAAACTACTGCCTAAAGATAGATCAATGTGGATCTACTGTTATATAGCTCAAATAATGCTAGGAATGAAGATCTAGCCTCCTAGACACCTTTCCAAGAGAACCCGGGAAGGGTTTCCGGAAATACACCCAAATACAAATGGTGATCTACAACTCTAGGATTGAAGAGTCACTGCAAACTAAAGCTCATGAAATAGAAGGTTGAAATAATATATATCTGATGTAGATCTCCTCAAAGGTATCCTCCAATGAAAGGCTGAACCCTTCAACTACAAGAAAACACTCTAAAAGAGCCAATAGATCCTCCCCTGAAGCTGCCCTCCAAAATAATGAAATTCCTAGCTGTAATGACACTGTAAATGATGGGAATAGGTTGGCCTAGTTCCAAATATCTAAAATGTGCTCAGAAGTCCTCCTTGCTAATCTCCCAAGAGAAGGAATCCTTCCCCCTATGAAAAACTAGCCCAAAAAGTGGGTTTATCAACCCTCCACTGCAACACCCTACAATACAACACAATATTATGTAAAAAATGTGTTGTAGCTAAAGACTGAAGCCTCCAAAATGCTGGATATGTGGAAATTATAGATCAATACTCTTCCAAGATGCATCTCAAGGAAAGAGGTGGGAGTCCCAACCAGGAACACCCTATGCTAAACAGTACCAGCAATCTTAGCTAAACAACTGAAGAGAGAAAAATTCTAAACAGACATATCAAAATAATAATCATAAGCTAACCCCATATGGATGCCTTCCTCTTCCTTATAAAAAATGTGAGCCTTCTCACCTTGGGTCCCACTCATTAGGGTTTCCACCATCATGCAATTAATCTCCCTCCAAAACTACGCTGTCCCATCATTAATGCCACTCCTCCATAACAATGCTGTTTGATTTCATCAAAGTCGACATATTCAACATGCTCCAACTCCTTTTCACACCTAAGGGTCTTCAATCTAGTTTTTATATGATCTCCATTCACACTAGGAGTGTCTTTTATTCCTTCTAAGGAGATTTATGGGTCTCCATACCCTCTTATTCTTCTATCTAAGAGAAAAATTTAAATTTAATATTCCAATTAGTTGTGTGCTAATTTAGGAATATTACAGATGTAGCCCGGAACATACCCAGAATAAATGCAGCCTTGGAGGACCGACAGGCAGATTATAAAGCAACGATGATAGAACTGGAAGGTAAGTTACTTTCACTGTCTGTTTCTATTTTGGTTAACCTAGGTGCAAGTTTAAGTTATATAAACCCCAAGATAGTAGAAATTTGTAAATTACAAAGTCAAAAATTCAAAAACCCTTGGCTGGTACAACTAGCCACTAGAGAAAAAATAAAAGTCTGTGCCAAAATTCCAAACTGTACTTTGGAAATTGGAAATCAACAATTAAATGTAGATCTGAATGTGCTGCCTTTGGGATTCTACGATGTGCTACTCGGCATGGATTGGTTGGAGAAACACTAGACACTGGTAGATTGTAAAGAAAAGATTATATATTACAAAATGCTAGATGGAACTCGTAAAGAGATACAAGTAATCAAGAAACCCCCACAACTGCATCCCATTACAGCCTCTCAAATGAGTAAGTGTATTAGGAAAGGATGTCAGTTGTATGTTATCCAAGTGGGTTTTTCTAATTCTAAGGAGAAGACTCCTATGATGGAGAACATACCTGTAGTACAAGATTTCATGGATGTATTCCCAGATGATGTACCAAGATTACCCCCATGAAGAGACATCGATTTTACTATTGAATTGATGCTAGGAGCATCACCAGTTTCAAGGGCACGTTATCAAATGAGCGTACTGTAGCTAACCGAACTAAAAATGTAGTTGAAAGAATTGTTGGATAAAGGATGTATTCGACCAAGTGTGTCCCCTTGGGGAGCAGAGTTTCTGTTTGTAAATAAAAAGGATGGAACCATGTGAATGTGCATGGATTATAGACAACTCAACAAATTGACTGTTAAAAATAAATATCCATTACCACAGATTGACGACATGTTTGACCAGGTGAAGGGGGCCACTGTATTCTAAAAGATAGACTTAAGAACTGGATATCACCAAATTGGAATTAAGGAAGAGGATATATACAAGACTTTTTTTCTTACCTGATATGGCCATTACGAGTTTGTGGTTTTAGTATTTGGTTTAACTAATGCACTAGCTACATTTATGAGGCTGATGCATGGCATATTTCACCATTTCTAAATAGATTTGTTATGATATTCATTGAAGAAATTTTAATTTATTCAAAAAGCATGGAGGAGCACAAGGAACATTTAAGGATAGTATGGGAGATGTTGTGGAAACATTAGCTGTACGCCAAGTTCAACAAATGTGAGTTCTTCAAAGAGTAGATCCAGTATCTAGGCCATGTCATTTCCGCTAAGGGAATAACGGTCGACCCAAAGAATATTAAAACTATTATGGATTTCTGAGTACCCCAAAATGTGGCAGATATCCGTTCCTTTATGGGGTTAGTTGGGTACTATCGACGGTTCATTGAAGGATTCTCAAAGATTGCTTTTCCAGTTACATCTTTGCAAATAAAGGGAAAAATATTTAGATGGTATACTGAGTGTTAGAATAGTTTCGATAATTTGAAACATTTTCTAACCATAACCCCGGTGTTGAGGGTAGCTGATTCCAATAAGGAATTTGAAGTCTGTACTGATGCTTGTAAAGAAGGATTTGGAGCAATTATTTCACAAGAAGGAAGGGTGGTTTCCTATGAATCAAGAAAACTAAAAGAGCATGAACAACTATATTCATCTTATGATTAGGAGATGACAACAGTAGTGCATGCACTCTGGTTATGGAGGCACTACTTGCTAGGAAAAAGGTTTGTGTTAAAAACCGACCACAACAGCTTAACCAGCTACTTTAAGCAAGTTGATCTAAAATCTCGTCAGGCAAGATGGAATGCCTTCTTAAGTGAGTTTGAAATGGATATTCAACATGTAAAAGGTAAAGAAAATCGTGTGGCAGATGCCTTAAGCAGAAAACTGCATTGTGTTTATGAATTGTGCTATAACTAGATTGAATGTAAATTTTTAGACCAGTTAAAAGAGGAAGCCGGGAAGGATCCTGAATATTAGTTTTTATGGTAGTAAGCGGAGGAAGCCAAGAGGCAAGAAAAACCTTTTGAATACAGATTTAGAAAGGAATAATTCATAACCTTTAAAGAGAAGATATATATTCCAAATCAAATGGGTTTGAATGAGCTTATCATGAATGAGTATCACCGTAGCGATTACTCAGGACACCTAGGATACCAGAAAATGCTAACAACAACTAGAAAGGTCTATTTTTGGAACAACATGTGAAGAAATATTGCAGAATATTCTAACAAATTCTTGGAGTGTCAACAGGTTAAGGTGGAGCATCAACATCCAGCCGGATTGTTGCAACCTATACCAGTACTTGAGTGGAAATGGGAAGTTATATCTCTAGACTTTATTATTGGTTTACCAAGATAAAAAATGCACAATGAATCCATTATGGTGGTGGTTGATATTTTGAGCAAGGAAGCACATTTGATACCAGTACAATCTACCTATAAAACTGTGAAAATAGCATATATCTTTATGAGAGATATTTTTAGACTGCATGGCATTCCAAAGACGGTCATATCAAATAGGGATGTGATTTTACTTCAAAATTTTGGAAGACCTTATTTACATGTTTGGGAACCCAAATAAACTTCGGCACCGCTTATCATCCTCAAAAGGATGGAAAAATTGAGCAGGTAAACCAAATCTTGGAGGATATGCTATGCATGTACGTAACGCAGTAGCCAACAAAGTGGGAGGAATATTTTCACTCAATACAATTTGTCTACAAAAATGGCTATCAAGAGTCTCTTAAGATGACCCCCTTCGAAGCTCTGTATGGACAAAAATGTCGTACTCCTACCAATTGGAGGAGCATTGAAACCAAGTTGATGCTTGGACCGAAGATGTTAACTGAGATGGAATTGGAGGTAAGAAATATTAGACAAAATCTGAGAGCTGCTCAAGATCGGCATAACGTAAATGCTGATAAGAAGAGGAATTATCGAGAATTTGAAGTGGGTGATCATGTGTATGTAAGGATTAAACCCAAGAAGAGAAAACTAAGGTGGGCCTCCTATGCCAAGTTAGCTCCCAGGTTATGTGGAACCTTCCAGATTTTGGAGAGGGTGGGACCTATGGCATACCGATTGGCTTTACCAGCCATATTTGGGTGCATAATGTGTTCCTTGTATCCTTACTAAAACGATACATTGTAATATCCCAAAATGGGAACTGTCAGCAAGGCATGACTGGAAAACACATTTTCCAGGAATGGCTGCTAAAATATTTGAATCCAGCACTTGGATACTTTATATATGAGTATCTAAGTCCTAAATCCAAGAGGATATCAAAGACAAATCCTTCTAGGCAGGGCAAACAGGCCTCCCACACCTAGTATGGCTTGATAAATTCCCAATGAGGGACTGCAGCAATGTATAAACACAGTAATGACTATGAAGCATTAAATAAGCTCATAGGGTGTGTTAAAAACACATATCCATTAATCCAAGCTACAACAACAAACTGTACTTCATTTTATGAGCCCAAAGTTGGGGAAAAGCAGTACTTTATGCCCTAAAAAGGTTAATTTCAGAGATGAGCGTAAAAATAAGGGAAAGTGATGGTGGGATATCATAGCATATGTCATTTTGGACTCACATACCAAATTTCAGCAAAAACAAATGACTCTAGCTATGTTAAACAAGTCTCCCACTCCCGGTTTGGCTTAAAAATGCCCAATCCCCATGACTTGATTACTGCAGAAATTACTGAAGCATAGTTAGCATGATTTTCTGAAGGTGATGGATGCAATATGGTATGGAAATATGTAAATCAGATCTATATCATGGTTCATACAATGTACAATATATAAATAGAAGAATTACATGAAGAAACCCTTAAGATTGAGGTGCTGCAACAACAAAATGGGACTGCAAAGCCTGACAACATTATTTTATTAATGATATAGCTGATATATATTACACATCAGATCTAGAGAAGATATATACACAAAAATATAGATCCAATACATATTTGTGTACTAGATGAGCTCCTCAATACACTCCCCTTGGGGATCTGAGAAAATCATGAACAACAGTGAGTAGATCTGAGATTTAAGTTGCAGTCCTGTAGTAATATTCAGGAATTATGTAGTAAATAGAACCAGATGAAAATTAGATCTGAAATGAACATGCATTGGATGGCCAATCCATGGATCACCACAGTGCAAGGAGAGCCCCTTAACACCAGAGATCACTCCTCCAAAACATTGCTCAAACACCCTGCAACTTCCTTCTTGCAGATAACACAGTTATGAGAGAGAAAATGAACTGTTAGCTTCAATACTGGATAGGCCTGATGCCTAGATCTGAAAGTGCTACTCTGATGATCCAATACACTCTTCCAGGAGGTTAAAATACATACTCACTGAGAAGAGGCATTAGATTTTCCTAGATCTGAATATATCTAGCTTCCACTGTTGCAACTTACAAAAAAAATCAAACCCTCAACATGATCTAAATTTTGGTTGGAAAATGAAGCTTGGCCAAAGCCTGATAGTGGGCAAGATAGAACAAGTCTCCTCCAAGAGCTACTCAAGGAAGGAGGTGGGATTCCTGACTAGGAACACCCAAGTGCTAAACAACACTATTCTCAGCTAAAATACCAGAGAATAAGGAATGTATAAATAGATAGCACCTTTAGAAATATCAAATAATCAACCCTCTCCTTGGTGTCCTCCTCCTCCTTTTATAATTTGGAAATCATGTCAAACCCTAAACCACCTTGATGATTTAGCCTCATTCACATGAGTGACCTCCAACATGAACTGTGCTGTGCCTTTAGGAGATACATTGCATGTAGACAATGCTGTGGATTTGGTCATGTTGACCCAGTCAATTGACCCAGCCTCGTTCACACTTAAGTGTGTTTATGAAAGTAGCTCAGACTTAGCTTGTTTCACATTGAGCATTGATTTATTTTGATGTTTAGGAGTTATTATTGGTTCTGATTTAAAATTTTATTCATAAGCATGAAAAACAAAACAAAATTGAATATTCCTATTAGCTTGGGCTAATTAGGAATATTACAGTCCTCCCCCTTCAAAACATTGCTTGTCCTCAAGCAACTGCAAGGTAGAGAAAAATTTCTCCCTTCCTCTTCTTGTGGCCTCATCAATGGATCCCACCATGGCTGAAAATGATAGGCAATGAATCTATCCTCCAATGATTCCCTCCAAGTGTAAGATAACAGAGTGTACATCATGAGAAAATGGAAGGTACAAGTGGTGATCTCCTTGTTTCTCAATGGCCTCCTCAAGGTAGGAGTGATGAAAACATGGGAAGTCCTGTTCCCAATGAGTGACACCCTCATCCATGCAATAATCCAAATGAAATGAGCCATTCTAGGTAGCTCATCAAAGAAATATTCAACCCCGGATCTATGCAATGTGTTGGGGTTGAATGGAGAGTTTAGATTTTCCCATCCAAATTTTTTCTCTGTAATGATCCTTTTTGGGGATTCTCAAGATTCTATTTCAGAGATGGACTACAGAGAAATTTACTAGATATGTCACCCTTCAAAGAAAGGGTGAGATCCAGAGGCTACCTGGCCAACTGTAGACTTTGTCTATAGAACTTGGAATAATCCCTTTCAGGAATCTCAACAACGTCTTCAAGAAAAATGCTGTAGAAGGAAATATGAGCAAGAATAACACAGATCAGGGCTGGGATCCCCTCATTTATGCTGTATGTGACTCATATATGGAATTTCATCAGAAAAAAATAAGTTTAATCACATTAAACAGATCTCCCATAGTCAAGACTAGCTAGAAATCAGCCAAAGAGAAGGGCTGTTGCAACATGAAAACCCCAGAAACTAGAATTGCACAGTTTTGACTAAAAATCAGAGGATGACAGACTAGGATATGATATTTCAGAGTTATGACAGTAAATCATATTTACATTTAAGCTTATTGCCTCTACAGCAGATTACAAAAGAAACTAGGGAAAAATCCCTTCAGAAATTAAAGCTGCAACTAGAAATAAACTGCAGAAATACATAGACAACATTATTTTTCAGATGGTTAAGCTTCTGTACATTAAATTTCAGATCTATGACATATTTATGGATAAAAAATCAGATATAATACAAATCTAGAAACTATATGACTTTAAGAACAATATCCAATTGGAATTACATCAAAATATTGCATAATAAGCTGTAGATCTAAATTACAAAATACAGTGCTGCAGAAAACCCATAAATTTCTGAAGATAAATTTTATTGCTGAAAGAGAATCAGATCTATAGTGACATGGATCAGCAACCCAATCCATGGATCACCAAGATAAGGAAAGCCTAACACCAAGATATCTTCCTCCAATCTGATGGCAAACTGAAATAAGAAAACCCTCTCACAAAATAACGCAGTATTGAGCAGAAACTGAGCAGAGGGTGAAGGAGACTGAATAAAATAACTGAAATTGTAGCTCAGATACAAAATATGGATAGACTCTCTCATTCCCCTGATTTCTTCCTTCGATTCATGCATGGCTTGAGAGAGAGTGTCAGAAAAAATATTCTCTTTTTCCTTTGTGTAATATTTCTTCAGTCTTCTTCTTTATTCTTCTGATAGCTAGATCTCACAGGCTGAGCCAGAGATCGAGCTCTGATACCACTGTAATATCCAAAAATGGGAACTTTCAGCAAGGCATGATTTGAAAACACATTTTCTAGGAATCGCTGCTACAGGATTTGAAGCCAACACTTGGATCCCTTAGATCTACGTATCTAAGTCCTAAATCCAAAAGGATATCAAAGACAAATCCTTCTAGGTGGGGAAAACAGGCCTCCCACACCTAGTATGGCTTGATAAATTCCCAATGAGGGACTGCAGCAATGTGTAAACATAGTAATGACTATGAAGCATTAAATAAGATCATAGGGTGTGTTAAAAACACATATCCAGATGGTTCAGCTGCTGTACATTAAATTTCAGATATATGACATATATATGGATAAAAAATCAGATATAATACAGATCTAGAAACTATATGACTTTAAGAACAAGATCCAATTGGAATTTACATCAAAATATTGCATAATAAGCTATAGATCTAAATTACAAATTGCAGTGCTGCAAAAAACCCATAAATTTCTGAAGATAAATTTTATTGCTGAAAGAGAATTAGATCTATAGAGACATGGATCAGCAACCCAATCCATGGATCACCAAGGTAAGGCAAGCCTAACACCAAGAGATCTTCCTCCAATCTGATGGCAAACTGAAATAAGAAAACCCTCTCACAAAATAACACAATATTGAGCAGAAACTTCGCAGAGGGCGAAGGAGACTGAATAAACTAACTGAAATTGTAGCTCAGATACAAAATATGGATAGACTCTCTCTTTGGAGGCTGAAGAACACACTTTAATAGAAAAAGCCTCTCAAAACAAACTAGATCTAAGTAGATCTAGAACACCACTTGCTACAAATGATAGCAGCTACAAAACCCTCAATGGGATAGCGCTGCTCATGAAAATAGAGCTTGGTCTCACACCAGATAGTGGCTCACTTCAACAAAGAACTCCTCCAATTATCCTCAAGGGAAGAGATGAAACCCCTAAACAGGAATTCCAATCACAATCCTCCACTAAACAACAGAGAATGGTATTTGTCTAAGCAGACAAATACTTCAAAAATATGATCTATCAACAACCTCTTCATGTGCCTTATCCTCCTTTTTATAACATGAGAAAGCTCTTGCAAACCCTAAACCACTTTGATGAGTTAGCCTTCTTCACATTAGAGGCTCCCTTCTAGAACTACACAGTCCCTTTTGGAGATGCAATGAACCTAGACCTAAGACAACGCAGTTGATTTGGTCAAGGTGGACCCAATCTTAGCTCAAACCTCTTTCACACCTGCAAGTGATTATTTACATAGCCCTGATTTTTCTTTTTTCACATGGGAATTGATTTATTCAGAACTTTTAGGAGTTTTACATGTCCTCCTTTATTCATTTATTCATAAAACATAAATTAAATTAAAATTGAATGTCAGGCTAAGTAGGAACATTACAGTCCTCCCCTCCAAAATGTTTCTTGTCCTCAAGCAACTGACAGGGTAAGAGCTGTAGTTATTTTCCTTCTCTATTTATGGCACCATCAAGAATCAAGCTTTCATCATGGATTAAGTGCTCACCAAGCCAATACATCCGAAATTTCTCCTCCAATGCTAACATGATAGGTGCATAGTCTGCCCCTTCAGGAGTGTAAAACTCAACAGAAATAAACATGGGTGAAGCAATGTCATATCTGAAAACATGTATCATGAAGTACTGGGTAAATTTCCATCCCATGTGGTACATGTAAACTACTTAATTTTTTCCCATACATACCCATAAACAATACCAATATGTCATCTATGTATGGAAACAGAATCAAATATAGGCAAACTGAAATTTTCACTTGAGGAGGTGGGTCACAATCCCACATAAGGTACCAACACAGTGTACTCCTTGTTTTGAGTAGATTTGAGTGTGATAGGTGGTACTCCCACCACATCTTTGCTACATGGGTCACTTTGACATGTGTTATTCATCAGTATTTTTCACTTGTTAGTGATGACTAGATCCATAGCTGAGTTTTCTAGAAGATGATCTCCATATGTCAATTTGTCATCTAGAAAAACCTCATAAAACTTTTTTCGCCCTCCTACTTTTCAGTCCACCCATGTCAAGGTGAAACCTCATTATCACTATCCTATCTAGCTTTAGCCCTACTAGTCTTCCCATAAGCTTTAAAAGGACAATCCAAATTTGTTCAAAAAGCCTACCCTAAGTTAGGAAGTGGCGCTTTAAGGCATTTTACCCTTGGCAACCATCAAAAGGCCAACAAACCTCCATCTGCTATAGACCGATCACAGAAGACCTCTGCTTCCGCTAACCAAGTTAGTCACGGCTTTAAGTCGCGCCACTTACACACCCCTAAGTCTCGACCTTGCATAGACCACGAGTCTCAAGCTGATTATTAGGTGTTTTACATCGTTTATGGATTTGACAAGCACAGGGAAACATGTCATCATCTCGGAAGAAAATTCTTGAAACCCACATTTAGAAGAACAATTGCTTCTCAATGTAAACATGAGCCTCGAGATACATCCGAGGATAAGGACTTACTCATCAAATTCTTACGACTTCATTCGACTTTGATAGCACGATAAAAAGAAAGACTACACTCGTCAAACGGACTTGTAATTTGTCATGGCCAAGAACCTCCTTCATCTACAAGCAGAGGGTTAAGGCGCCTCCTTCATCCATAAGCGGAGGGCGATGGCCAAAGGTTGACTTGAAGAATTACAAACCGACTGTGAGACAGATTTGTTTCCATGAAGAGTGAGACAGGTGACACGATTTTCTGAAGCAAAGTAATGGTTGCGAGCGAGAGGTAAAAGCATGGATGTTTTCAAGTTGGTTTTCTTGCCATCATCCATGAGAGAAACCTGTCAAACATATTCATCAAACTTTCTACATTTTATTGAAGACGGAAGATTGACAAAGCACGAATATTTTTGCCAAGAGAAAAAGGCCTCCTTCATTCATAAGCGAGATGGCCGAGCATTAATTGATTTTAAGGTATGTTTGATTAGAAAAACAAGGTAAGAGACCAATGGAAAGCAAGGGTACCACTGCAATCCAAGTAGGTCAAGTTATCTCTTAACTGGTTTTTTCCAAAAGAAAAAGTAGTCTGCGGCTCCAACAAAGCAAAATATTGAAGAAATGGTTGAGGATCTCGTGTCACTACACAAGCGAGAGGATATAATACCGATTATGCTTCAAAGTCTTGAGTCCTGCTCCATTCATAAACAAGTGCTTTTCAAATGTACTTATCATAGGCGACACGAGAAAATCTGGTTTGATCTCCTCAAGAGGCATCACCACCGAAAACAATTGTTCATAAAATGCAAAAAGAAGGTTTTGACATATTTTCAGGTCCCTGGAGAATATCTTAAGACAAATATAAGTGTTCATTATTTGAGGGCAGAAACACCATGTTGGTACATTTTTGAGCAAAGAGAGGAGGGATAAGGAAATTCTCTTGTCAAATGGACAAAGGTGGAAGGGCACGAGCAAATGCTACATCACTTTCATCCACAATCGGAAGATGGGCTTAAAAGACACGACAAATAAATTAGTTTCACGATGGGAACGGAGTTTGAACTCTTATATATTTCATATAAGTAAATAGGTCAAAGTCCTGTTAGAATTGTTTAGAAGCATGCATCCTTTTGCCACCATTATTCAAATATGGGCCCTTCATAACATATTCAAAGTCATTTTGTTTTCCTTGCAAATGGATGAAGCAGTGTTTAAAACGAAATTCTTCCAAGCCCTCTCAAGACAAATTCAAAAGGTATTAAGCTGGTTCATTGTCAAAGGGTTTAAAGACCGTTTCTTTTAACTTCTCTCGCATTTCAAAATGGTGAACAAACTCCTCTTGCTTGCCTACAAAACACGAGGAAAAGGTTATGATTGAAAAACAGAGTTTTTTTGGGTTAAAAGGCTTGCACGACGCTCCCGGAAAAGCGCGCGGCGCGCTCGGAATGAAATTTGCAAAGGAGTCGTAACTATGGCGCGGCGCGCTGTGCTCGTTGGTCTTGTCGGCCCGACGGTGACCCAACACCACAAGTTGCGCGACGCTCTCCATTGCAAACGCACCACGCATGTTCAAAACAATCAACACACCTCCGGATCAATCTTCAAGGTTGCTCAAAGCTTTTCAAAGGGTTTTCCATCGATTTATAGAGGTATTTATGCGGCCCCCTTAGTTTTCCAACAAAATTGTTAAGTGGTATAAAGGGATAGAAAATCACGAGTTTCAATTTTCCGTGTGAAAATGAAATGATGTTTTTTCGATTGAATGATGAAACATCAAACACCCTGTGAGCTTTATTTTTTATTAAAGGACCATCAAAATACCCTCACTACCATGGTGAAGCAAGGTTGAAGGCATCGACCCATACGCATTGTTTGAAACTATAAAAAAATCGCCATGTACAGGTTGGAGGGTGTTTGGATCAGATTAGTGCAAAGAGCGAGTGGAATTTAGAGAAGGCGGTTTTTGTGAGAGGAGTCTTTCACGGTTTGAAATAATAGAAGAGTGTTTGTGATATCATAAAAACATCTCAAAACTGCTGTCACCATATCCATAAAACAAGTGCCTTTTTCTTTGTGAGGATATCCTTGGTTTAAAGTCGTGGTGTAGAGCTGAATATACTGATGAAATGCCTACGGGGAAAAGAGTTTTGAACTGAAAATCGTGTTTTCACCTCCCTAATCAAAGGAAAAAAAGTGTCTTGTATCCTCAAAATGTCAAGGGAGCGAGTTACCCCTACCAACCACGGAAAAGATAGTTGTTCACTCTGTGTATTATAATTGATTGTTTTTTTTGTTCTTCGAAGTTCATTTGTCAAAGGTTGATATTCGAGAGGGTGGAAAGGCATTTTTCTAAAGGAGACAGTGGGTTTTATATTGAAAAGGAGCCCAGAATTTGCCCGTAAAAATGCTAAGACATCATACTCTTGTTCTAATGAGTTTGTCAAACATGAAGAACATTCTAGCTGTTGTAGCACAAAACACAAAATCGTCAACTGTGTGCACCCAGTTGAAGACAATATTGAGGAGAGTTGATGTTCTTGTTTAAAGGTCTGGGCCTCCAATGACTTTGGTTGCTCAACACCTGTCTTAGAAAAGTGGTGTATCTTGATGGATGCCAAAAGACCTTATAGAGTCTGCCCTCAACACAACATTGAAAGGTGCGGAACAATGCCCAAGAAGAGGAACACGAGTATCTAAAATAAACAAAACAGTGGGTTTAATTCCATGAAAGTAATCACTATGGTCTGTTGTGCTCACATCAACACAAGGAGCTTGATGACTCTCCCTATAACACGGTGACCTTTTTGGCTGTGTTTATTCCTTTTGTCGACTATGTGATGGTTATTGACTCTACCTTTTGAGTGACATACAAAGGAAGGAAAAACAGGGTGTTAGGGGAGGAAATAAAAACCTAATAGCAAGGAGGGCATCTCACACGACATACGAAACCATTTTACCTTGATTAAAACACGACATTGGTGAAGATGAGCAGCGGTAGGAAACCGAGGAGGAGAGTGTCGAACAGCGACGAACTCGATGGTTTGAGCAGCAGCATAAGGATGATGATTAAGAACATCAGTCTCAAGAAGAAAAGAAAGCAAGACACCTTTAAACTTGGATTTTGGGCCCAAGCTTCAGAACATGTTGCCAAGGACCCTTGAGGGTCATGCACACCAATTTTGGGCCCATTTTGACAACTTTTGGTTTTTTGGCATTTTTGAGTTTTTGGTCAAAAACTCATAAATTCGCCATTTCATTTTGAGGATTCGTCAAGGGAGGAGGATGTTATAATTGGATGCCATAATTTCATGAGCATGCCCTCAGTGATTTTCAGAACATTTGGAGATCATTTTCCTCATCAAAACGGCGAAAAACACTCTCTTTTTGCACACTCTGCCCGGTCTATCAACAGACTGTAATTTTCTAGCTTTTTACACACAGGTGCAGATTTGGAGGACTTCCAGGCATCGGATTGGGGACATTTTAGTTGTGCCAGAAATTAGACACTCAGAGCTTTCCAACAAGCTATCATGAGCCTCGTTTTGACACCGGGAAGGCTGCCAAATGTTTCCAGCAATTCAGGGGACCTTTTTCTGATATAAATTTGAAGTATTTTTGTAATTTTTGAACCTCTAAAATCTGCTTTTTCCAAATGTGCGTTTAGCTATTTTTGCACATGAAAAATGATGTAAAGTCAATATAATTCCCATTTTTAGAAATTTTTACATATTTTATGAGATATTTTGTGCCTTGGGCTTTGCAAAGCCTCAAGGACAAGTTTAGATATTTATTTTGAACCAATGGCTAGCTAGTTGCCTTGGTTGGTTTTCCTCCTTCTTGGCCTATATATTCCAAGAGGTTTCATTGTAAAACAAGGCTACACTTGAGAAGAGAAGCAATATATGGTCATATGAGCTTTGGAGAAAATACTTGTGTTATGCTTTTGGATTGCCTCTTGAATGTTCTTGGATGGATGATGAAGTATTGTTGATGGATTCCATGACATGGTAGAATGGTATAGTGTTTCTTGCTTTGTTGTTGTCTTCTAGTTTTCATTCATGATACATGTTTCTTGCTTGCTATAGATCAAGTAGAGAACAAATTTGAGATATGCCCATGGAGGCACCTCAAAATTCCCGAATCTTCATAGCTTTTATGTTTTCTTCTTCCTTAGTTGCATTAAATAATTCTTAATCTGCTCTTTAATAACTTGAGGATATTGTTGCTAGTTTCATTAATAGTTCTATGCATGTTGAGTAGGATGTATGGTGTGCCTGCTTACCTAAGACTGTCCATAGTTCCATCCATGAAACTATCTCTTTGATCGATTAAGATTATCATTTTGTTTGAACCAAGGAGGCCTAGTCCCGATCTAGCCCTTTGCCTAAAACTATGCAAATCTTGTTGTTCAAAGTACCCAATAAACTTGAAAGTACTCGTGTTTAGGCATTCCGGCATAGTTTTTTGAGTTGTTAGTCCGTCTTATGTGTTTTCCCCAAAGTCCGATAGCCATTTCCCAAAGTTAGAGGGTCTTATACTTCTATGCATGGCTTGAATGTTTGTTTCTATGTGTTGATTAGTTTATAGTTACATTTTGCATGATTAATGGTTTGCCCTACCATGTTTATGTTATCTATTAAACCAGATGATGCTTGAAACTCTTTGTTGTTCACAAAATTGATGTCCATTTACTCCATTTTTTCCCAAAGATCCTTTCTACCTTGAATCAAATCGGCCCTTCAACAGCCTTGTATCATCATCTAATAGCTTTCTTGACCTTTTGACCCCATAGCCCAGTTAATCTACATCTTGTTATCTATTTTATATCTTTGATCAGTTTCACCCCTCACAACTTAAAAAACCAAAACAAAAAAAAAAACTCCATAACTAGCCTAAAATTAGAACACGATAAGCAAACACATAGATATCCCTTACACATATAGAGAGAGCCCTCTCTGAGTCCAGGAAGGCTAGGTCCTCGGGCTCCAAATCTTGGTTTGATGTTACACTGTCATTTGGCTTGCCAATCAGCCAAATCACGAGACCCTAACATAATGGCGATCACGGTGGGACCTTCCGAGTTAGTGACAATCTAAGTACACCTTAGAATTCTTGAAGTCTCAATCAAACTTAGAAAACTTAAGTGTTGTTTGAAGAGTAGAAGCTAGCTTTTTCACCATCTTAGCAAAATGATGAGTCATTTATAGGAAACTTTTCCAAACCTCATAGGCACATAAAACTCAAAAAACCCCAAAACACTCCCTTAGATTGGTTTTTGTCAATATTGGTGGTGGACCATACACACATATCTCAAAACAACCAAGCTCCACCTGGCGACTCCACTAGCCTCCAGTAGGCCTTACAATTTTTCTGAACTCTAGGTTACTATCCGATCAACCTATCCCATCGCTCACTAACATAGCAGGAGATGGTGGGACATTGAGTACATGACAATATAGCAAACTCTTATAGACTCTTTAGTCCTTTAGATATTTAAACAAGCAAGCGGTCCATGAGATCATTTAGAGTAAACTCTTTTTTGATATCACCGCCCTAGCAAAGTGATGAAACAAGTTTAGAATACTTTAATAAACCATAGTACGCACATAAAACTCGGAAAAAACCTTAAAAAAAATTTCCCGGATTAGTTCTTGGTGGTGGACCATAGCTACATCTCTACAAAAACAACCAAGTTCCACTGGCGACTCCACAACTCCCAATAGACCTAAAGACTCCACTTTGGAGGAAGAACCTAAAACATGACTCGGTCATCCTAGAAAGAAAAAAACACTCGGGGCTTAGTTGGATTCAAGAAATTATTGTCTTTATCTCGTAACTATGTTCTAACCTACTTTGAGCCCGATCGAGAATACACCAATGAGATCTACATTGATCATTGGAAAGATCTCAAACCTAAAAAAGCTAAGCCTCAAATCTCGAGACCATGAGCGAGGCTTGTACACCTATGCTTACCCCGGATTCACCTATGGAAAACCTAGCAAAACACGAGCCTCATGCTACCTTTCCCACTGCGGCTAAAACCTCAAACAGATCACGAACCTCTTTTTACACTACCTATATCCACAAAGGTCCCCGGAAAAGATACAAGCCTCTAGTTTTACCTCCCATCTTACAAGCCCTTCCCGCAAATCTTCAAAATAAATTACCCGGGTTTGATGGAGAAAGCTCCAAAGTCACCGCTGAAGAGCATGCTCGAAAACTTGAGGATTTACTTGACCTTTATGACATAGAAGAAGATGATGTGTGTATTATAATGTTTGCCTTATCATTACAAGGAAAAAATTAAGAGTTGGTTTCAAGACCTTCCCATTGCAAGCATTACCAATTTTCATCGGTTCGCTCAAATCTTCCTAGATAGGTGGTTGGTCGTGGGTAATAAAGTTCTCATCATAAAGGAGTACAATCGGTTAAAAAAGACAACCAGGGGGAAACAATACAAAAATTTTCAGCCGAGTTCAATAAAGTATACCATGCAATTCATCGCTAACCTAAAGCCACCCCCTCGGATGTGTTCTCTTACATTACCCAGACTCTTTTGACCCAGAGATGGTTTTCCAGATAAAAAACAAAGATCCTTTGACCCTAGAATAAATGAAAAGGATAACAGTTGATGTAGAATTCAACATACTAAATAGGGAGGCACAACTAAGAACCATAAAGAAAGACAAAGCAAATCAAGAGAGACTAGTATCTTCAGAGGAAAAGTTGAAAAAATTGGAATGTATGCTTGGAAAACTAGAACATCTACTTAGGAAAAGAGAGAAACGAGAAAGTCAAGGTTAACACTTTGCTTATTCAAACCAACCTACACTTCTTCCTCAGAATAAACACACTCGACTGTTACAAGACAAGAGTTATAAACAAAATGTGCCTAATGGGAAAGTTGCAAATAAAAACATCGAGGAATGCTCTAAAGAAGCTATCAGCCATTTTGAAATCACAGATTCTGAAATAGAAGATAAATCAAAACTTGTAGGATCTCTACCTTTATGTTGGGAGTTATTTGAGTTCATAAAGGCAAATTGGCCTCCTGAAAATCATCGAGAAAAAAACTCATGAATTACATGCTAACTATCCCCAACGACGACAAAGAAGTGGTTGAAGATGAAAACAAGTAAGAAATGAAAGAAAACCCATAGGATCTCTCTAAGGGCATAAGTGATGATTCATCATCTCTCATAGGTGAAGCCCAAAAAGACATTCATCCTTCAAATCAGATTTCCCAAGAGAAAGAAGATTATTTTAGAGAAATGAAAATGCCTCCCTTTCTAATCGAAGAGGAAATAGATCAACTTATAAACATACAAACAACCTACGAAACTTCATATAACCAAAAAATTTTCTGATCTTTCTCCCTGTTAATATTGCATGTCATAAATCAGAAAATAGATGTGTAGATCAATTTGAAGAAAAGCAATCCGATAGTCCAATGTGCATGGTTGATGACATTTCTTATGTTAATAATTCTCCAAGGTTTGATCAATATGTTGATGATTGTGATTTCCAAACGAGAAACGAACTTTGCGGAACACTCGACTTTTGATTTTTGGGAGGAAGCTCGGGTTTCATAAACTTGAGAAAAGTGAGAAGCCATTACGGGTCATCTATGACAACGATGAGGAGAGCATTGAGAGTTTAGAAGTAAGTGAAGAGTCTCGGACTCTTTTCTCCACTTCACTTCAGTCCATCAGAGATAACAATCACATAATTGGAAATCAACAGTTTTTTAGCTTTGATGATGAGGTTGAGGAAGATGGTGAAATTCTTGAGCATGTTGTAAATGATAAGCCTTTTCCTGAAATGGTTGAAGAAATCATTTTGGACATGGAATCTTTCTTAACTCCAAATTTGTAGCCACCAAGTTCCATTGAGTTACAAATTGCAGATGAAGAAAGAGAGGTTGATAAACACATGAGATTTGTCACACTGTCCTTTCAAGATAATTTCTCGTCAAAGTGTATCCCCTGCTCACCAAAGCTGATAACCTCCACACGGTTTTCAATCCACTTAATCGAACACATCGGCTTGGAATGAAAACTACACTCGCAATATATGATGAACTTTCGTCATTTCAAGTAATCATGAGCAAGAGGAAGAATTGCTTTACCGGGGGGGATCCCAAATATAGCCAAGTGGAAGAAAGAGTAGTCTGAATGAAGCCTATATATCGGATCCTCTAGATTAGGTATTATTCCAAGATCCATTTGATGTTTTCCTTGAGAAGTCTGAAAAGAGTAGTCTTGAATGAATCCTATATCTCAAAACCTCTAGATCGGGTTTTATTCCAAGATCTATTTATTGTTTTCCTTAAGAAAGTCGAAGGAGTAGTGGGTTCTATCATGAACAAGTTGTCTGCCAAGAATAAGAAAAAACTTAAGCACTCATCGTCGGGGAAACAAACCAAGTGGGAGTGGCCTTTTTCGAGTACTTCGACTTCATGAAAGAACTAAACCGGAATGACCCATGTGAGCATCTACTTGATCTGGTTGCATTGGAAAGAAGAGTTCACCAAGTGTATGTTGTGTACGGATTAGATTAGGATAGAAAGACATCGAGTAGAAAATAAGCTCAGCCTTGTGAGCACCTTTTCATTTGTAGTTTGTTTGAAGAAAAAAGTGAAAAAAGCGAGAAAATACCAAAAAACGATGAAACAGTAGAAAAAGAGGGCAGTTTCTAAAAAGCAATGGTAAAGCCCCATGTTCCAAAAAATAGTCCTTCGGAAAGCGCACAAGTCTAAATGCCGCTACTTGTACTAAAATGTCTTGTTCAATTATCTAGCCTAATCATAGCTGAACATGTTTAAATTTAATTGTTGATAAGTTAGTGAGTGAAAAAGATGGTCAACATTGTGTAAGCTTGACTTATCAAAGAGAGTAGATTAGGAGAAGATCTCGGTTCCACACGCCCAAAACATAACCAAAGAGGGAAACAAGGATGAAAAACAAATTGTGCATCTTAGCCCTATTTTTCCTAGTTTCCATTTCTACAAAATAATATTTGTGTGCAGCTTGTCTTTTATGCCGCAAATGCATGATAAATTAGACTGTCTAATCCTGATTTGATCATCTTTTAAATTTCGTGTTTTAGATTAGAGAACAAAATCCTGTCAAACAGCTTAATCTTGATAGTTTGATTTAGTTTAGGTAGAGTAATGAAGGAGTTCATCCGTTTAATCTGAACTCCCGACAGATATAAGTGTAGAAATAGATAGGTTCATTTTGTAAAGAGAAAAATATACATTGTCAAAAGGCTGCTAGTTCAAATGCGCCAAAGAGAAGAAAAAATGTTAGGAAAAGATAGTGGGGTAGGTAGAAATATCATTGATGTTAACCATCTTTGTCACTTTTCAGAAATAACATCAAAGAAGGGTGAAATTTTGCGCCAACGGGTAAAAGCACTTGGTCTTCATAAGCCAAAGATCCGAATTACGGACACCTCTGACGAGGAGCTGCCCTCCCCAAATGGAGCCACTGTTAGTCATCAATATTTTTCACTTGTTAGTGATGACTAGATCCATAGCTGAGTTTTCTAGAAGCTGATCTCCATATGTCAATTTTTCATCTAGAAAACCCTCATAAAACGTTTTTCACCCTCCTACTTTTCAGTTCGCCCATGTCAAGGTGAAACCTCATTATCACTATCCTATCTAGCTTTAGCCCTACTAGTATGCCCATCAGCTCTAAAAGGACAATCCAAATTTGTTCAAAAAGCCTACCCTAAGTTAGGAAGTGGCGCTTTAAGGCATTTTACCCTTGGCAACCATCAAAAGGCCAACAAACCTCCATCTGCTACAGACCAGTCATAGAAGACCTCATGCTCTGCTAACCAAGTTAGTCACAACTCTAAGTCGCGCCACTTACACACCCCTAAGTCTCAGCACTGCATAGACCACATTCTCAAGCTGATTATTAGGTGTTTTACACTATTTATGGATTTGACAAGCACAGGAAACATGTCATCATCTCAGAAGAAAATTCTCGAAACCCACATTTAGAAGAACAGCTAGTTCTCAATGTAAACATGAGCCTGAGATACATCTGCAGGGTAAGGAATTACTCATCAAATTATTACAACTTCATTCAGCTTGATAGCACAGTAGAAGAAAGACTACACTGTCAAACAAACTTGTAATTTTTCATGGCCAAGAACCTCCTTCATCTACAAGCAGAGGGTTAAGGCGCCTCCTTCATCCATAAGCAGAGGGCGATGGCCAAAGGTTGACTTGAAGAATTGCAAACTGACTGTGAGACAGATTTGTTTCCATGAAGAGTGAGACAGTGACACATATTTTCTGAAGCAAAGTAATGGTTGCAGGCAGAGGTAAAAGCATGGATGTTTTCAAGTTGGTTTTCCTGCCATCATCCATGAGAGAAACCCCTGTCAAACATATTCATCAAAATTTCTACATTTTATTGAAGACAGAAGATTGACAAAGCACAGATATTTTGCCAAGAGAAAAAGGCCTCCTTCATTCATAAGCAGATGGCCAGAGCATTAATTGATTTTAAGGTATGTTTGATCAGAAAAACAAGGTAAGAGACCAATGGAAAGCAAGGGTACCACTGCAATCCAAGTAGGTCAAGTTATCTCTTAACTGGTTTTTCCAAAAGAAAAGTAGTCTGCAGCTCCAACAAAGCAAAATATTGAAGAAATGGTTGAGGATCTGTGTCACTACACAAGCAGAGGATATAATACTAATTATGCTTCAAAGTACTGGTCTGCTCCATTCATAAACAAGTGATTTTCAAATGTACTTATCATAGCTGACACATAAAATTTGGTTTGATCTCCTCAAGAGGCATCACCACCGAAAACAATTGTTCATAAAATTCAAAAAGAAGGTTTTGACATATTTTCAGGTCGTGGAGAATATCTTAAGAAAAATATAGGTGTTCATTATTCGAGGGATAGAAACACCATGTTGGTACATTTTGAGCAAAGAGAGGAGGGATAAGGAAATTCTCTTTTCAAATGGACAAAGGTGGAAGGGCCTGAGAAAATGCTACATCACTTTCATCCATAGTCAGAAGATGGGCTTAAAAGACACCTGACAACTAAATCAGTTTCACATTGAACAAAGTTTGAACTCTTATATATTTCATATAAGTAAATAGGTCAAAGTCCTGTTAGAATTGTTTAGAAGCATGCATCCTTTTGCCACCATTATTCAAATATGGGCCCTTCATAACATATTCAAAGTCATTTTGTTTTCCTTGCAAATGGATGAAGCAGCTGTTTAAAACGAAATTCTTCCAAGCCCTCTCAAGACAAATCCAAAAGGTATTAACTGGTTCATTGTTAAAGGGTTTAAAGACCATTTCTTTTAACTTCTCTGCATTTCAAAATGGTGAACAAACTCCTCTTGCTGCCTACAAAACCTGAGGAAAAGGTTATGATTGAAAAATAGAGTTTTTTTGGGTCAAAGGCTTGCGCGGCACTCCTGGAAAAGCGCGCGGCGCGCCTGGAATGAAATTTACAAAGGGCTGTAACTATGCCGCGCGGCGCGCCTGTGCCTGTTGGTCCTGTCGGCCCGACAGTGACCCAACACCACAAGTTGCGCGGCGCTCTCCATTGCAAACGCGCCGCGCACATTCAAAACAATCAACACACCTCCAAATCAATCTTCAAGGTCACTCAAATCTTTTCAAAGGGTTTTCCATCAATTTATAGAGGTATTTATGCAGCCCCCTTAGTTTTCCAACAAAATTGTTAAGTGGTATAAAGGGCTAGAAAATCACAGTTTTAATTTTCCGTGTGAAAACGAAATGATGTTTTTCTGATTGACTGATGAAACATCAAACACCTGTGAGCTTTATTTTTATTAAAGGACCATCAAAATACCCTCACTACCATGGTGAAGCAAGGTTGAAGCTGTCAGCCATACGCATTGTTTGAAACTATAAAAAATCTGCCATGTACAGTTGGAGGGTGTTTGGATCAGATTAGTGCAAAGAGCAGTGGAATTTAGAGAAGGCAGTTTGTGTGAGAGGATTCTTTCACAGTTTGAAATAATAGAAGAGTGTTTGTGATATCATAAAAACATCTCAAAACTCTGTCACCATATCCATAAAACAAGTGCCTTTTGCTATGAGGATATCCTTGGTTTAAAGCTGTGGTGTAGAGCTGAATATACTGATGAAATGCCTACAGGGAAAAGAGTTTTGAACTAAAAACTGTGTTTTCACCTCCCTAATCAAAGGAAAAAGGTGTCTTGTATCCTCAAAATGTCAAGGGGCAGGTTACCCCTACCAACCACATAAAAGATAGTTGTTCACTGTGTATTATAATTGACTGTTTTTTTGTTCTTCGAAGTTCATTTGTCAAAGGTTGATATTCAGAGGGTGGAAAGGCATTTTTCTAAAGGAGACAGGGGTTTTATATTGAAAAGGAGCCCAGAATTGCCCGTAAAAATGCTAAGACATCATACTCTTGTTCTAATGAGTTTGTCAAACATGAAGAACATTCTAACTGTTGTAGCACAAAACACAAAATCTGTCAACTGTGTGCACCAGTGAAGACAGTATTGACGAGAGTTGATGTTCTTGTTTAAAGGTCTGGGCCTCCAATGACTTTGGTTGCTCAACACTGTCTTAGAAAAGTGGTGTATCTTGATGGATGCCAAAAGACCTTATAGGCTGCCCTCAACACAACATTGAAAGGTGCAGAACAATGCCCAAGAAGAGGAACACAGTATCTAAAATAAACAAAACAGTGGGTTTAATTCCATGAAAGTAATCACTATGGCTGTTGTGCTCACATCAACACAAGGAGCTTGATGACTCTCCCTATAACACGGTGACCTTTTTGACTGTGTTTATTCCTTTTGCTGACTATGTGATGGTTATTGACTCTACCTTTTGAGTGACATACAAAGGAAGGAAAAACAATGCTGGGAGGAAATAAAAACCTAATAGCAAAGGAGAGCATTTCACATGCATACGGAAACCATTTGCAGCAGTTAAAAATACGACGATTAGTGAAGATGAAACGACGGCTGAGGGAAAGCGGGAGGAGAGTGCGGAAACAGCCAACCTTCCGTGGATTTGACATGCAACATAAGGATGATGATTAAGAGCAGCCAGTCTCAAGAAGAAAAGAAAGAAAGACACCTTTAAACTTGGAATTTGGGCCCAAGCTTCAGAACATGTTTCTAAGGACCCTTGAGGGTCATGCACACCAATTTTGGGCCCATTTTGACAACTTTTGGTTTTTTGGCATTTTTGGGTTTTTGGTCAAAAACTCATAAATTCGCCATTTCATTTTGAGGATTCGTCAAGGGAGGAGGATGGTATCATTGGATGCCATAATTTCATGAGCATGCCCTCAGCGATTTTCAGAGCATTTGGAGATCATCTGCCCCCTCAAAACGGCGAAAAAGGCTCGCATTTTGCACACTCTGCCCGGTCTATCAGCAAACTGCAAATTTCTGGTTTTTTACACACAGATGCAGATTTGGAGGACTTCCAGGCATCAGATTGGGGAAATTTCAGTTGCGCCAGAAATTAGACACTCAAAGATTTCCAACAAGCTATCATGAGCCTCGTTTCGACATCAGGAAGGCTGCCAAATGTTTCTGGCAAGTCAGGGGACCTTTTGCTGATGAAAATTTGAAGTATTTTTGTAATTTTTGAACCTCTAAAATCTGCTTTTTCCAAATGTGCGTTTAGCTATTTTTGCACTTGGAAAATGATGTAAAGTCAATTTAATTCCCTTTTTTAGAATTTTTTAGATATTTTATGGGATATTTTGTGCCTTGGGCTTTGCAAAGCCTCAAGGACAAGTTTAGATATTTATTTTGAACCAATGGCTAGCTAGTTGCCTTGGTTGGTTTTCCTCCTTCTTGGCCTAGATATTCCAAGAGGTTTCATTGTAAAACAAGGCTGAACTTGAGAAGAGAAGCAATATAAGGTCATATGAGCTTTGGAGAAAATACTTGTGTTATGCTTTTGGATTGCCTCTTGAATGTTCTTGGATGGATGATGAAGGATTGTTGATGGATTCCATGACATGGTAGAATGGTATAGTGTTTCTTGCTTTGTTGTTGTCTTCTAGTTTTCATTCATGATACATGTTTCTTGCTTGCTATAGATCAGTAGAGAAAAAATTTGAGATATGCCCATGGAGGCACCTCAAAATTTCTGAATCTTCATAGCTTTTATGTTTTCTTCTTCCTTAGTTGCATTAAAGAATTCTTAACTGCTCTTTAATAACTTGAGGATATTGTTGCTAGTTTCATTAATAATTCTATGCATGTTGAGTAGGATGTATGGTGTGCCCTGCTTACCTAAGACTGTCCATAGTTCCATCCATGAAACTATCTCTTTGACTGATTAAGATTATCATTTTTTTTGAACCAAGGAGGCCTAGTCCCGATCTAGCCCTTTGCCTAAAACTATGCAAATCTTGTTGTTCAAAGTACCCAATAACTTGAAGTACTGTGTTTAGGCATTTCGGAATAGTGTTTTGAGTTGTTAGTCCGTCTTATGTGTTTTCCCCAAAGTCTGATAGCCATTTCCCAAAGTTAGAGGGTCTTATACTTCTATGCATGGCTTGAATGTTTGTTTCTATGCGTTGATTAGTTTATAGTTATATTTTGCATGATTAATGGTTTGCCCTACCATGTTTATGTTATCTATTAAACCAATGATGCTTGAAACTCTTTGTTGTTCACAAAATTGATGTCCATTTACTCCATTTTTCCCAAAGATCCTTTCTACCTTGAATCAAATCGGTGCTCTTAGCATCATAAAATGCAAACCATCTAATAACTTTCTTGATAGCCTAATACCTATAAACAGTTAAGCATCTTGTTATCTATTTTATATCTTTGATCAGTTTCACCCCTCACAACTTAAAAAACCAAAACCAAAAACCATACTCCATAACTAGCCTAAAATCAGAACATGATAAACAAACACATAGATATCCCTTACACATATAGAGAGAGCCCTCTCTGAGTCCAGGAAGGCTAGGTCCTCGGGCTCCAAATCTTGGTTTGATGTTACACTATCATTTGGCTTGCCAATCAGCCAAATCACGTGACCCTAACAACATGGATGAAAGTGAAGCCCTCATTAGGTGCCTTTGGGAAGCACCCATCATGATAGATAATCTCCCTTTGCACCTCAAGGGAGTGGCCAGCTTTGGAATTTTTATTGGCCTCATCAATTCCATGAGATTTGCATGTAATATTACTCCTTGTAGGAGCCATGGCTTGCATACATATGTTAAGAGAATGTGCCAAATCAGAAAAATAAAAATACTCCATGAGATCAGATTCCTTACCATTCAAGTCTCCCATACACATAGAGTTAGGCATGGGTTTTTCTCCTCTTTTAAGAGAAGAAAGAGATGGCTAAAATGTCTCCTGCATAGGATCCCTTGGCTTCTCCATCTCCACATAACTATCGTACTCTTGTAAGTGCTAATATAGTTCCTCCCAATCATAATGCTGATGTAGTTCTTCCTCCATACCCTCCCAATCAAAACTCTTCAAGATTAGGGAGTAGATTTTTGCTGACTGCATGTAGCTGGAAAGGAACTCTTTGTGTGCTCTTTGTAGTATCTCTTTCTTAAGCTTGGAGGCTTGAGACAAGAATACTTTACCAAGATGATAGATGACCCCTTCATGGACCAAATAGCCTCCTCCTTGCTTTATGCCATCTAAGATCATCCCGGTGTGCAGATCTTTGGAGTACTCCACAAGGAGTTGAGACCTCCAATAGGGATCTACACTTCTCAAAAAAGAAAACGCTGTTGATGCATCTATGGTGGTGCTTGCCTTGTTGCTGCTTGTTTCTTTGGCACTATGCATACCAAAATTGTTTGTGGAAAGGATGATCCTCCCCCTTGCTTCCTCCCACAGTGCTGTGACTCTCTCTTACGTTATTTCAGCACTTGGTGAGGCTTGCCCCACAGAATCTAATGGCACCCCAAGTGGCTTGCCATGACGTAGGAATTTTCCTTAAAACATTCTCATAAACATGAGAGAAGGAACTGTGAGGTCCCTGACCCCACTGCGCAATTCCATCTTTGTTGTGTGGGTGGAAACATCAAGTGAGGGGTAGGTGTGCATGCCTTGAATGATTTGTTGTTTCCCACTCTTCAAATCCACCCATTCCATCTATAAGGCCTTCCAATCAGTGGTGACTTTTCCCAAAGTAATCAACCACTGGACACCCAATATGATATTGGTGTTTGGTATGCCCACTACAAAGAAGTGGTCCTCCAAAGTGTAGGTTCCCATAGTCACAGAAAGTGATGGAACATACTGCATGCACTGCATAGTTTTATCTCCCAGAACCAAAACAGAGAACCCATCAAAAGTATCAGTAGGGATCCCTCTCCTCTGCACAAAGTGAGCATCAATAAAGTTGTGGGTTGCCCCATTGTCAATCAGAATAGATACTCTTTGGTCCATAACTGAACCTTGCACTCTAAGAGTCAAATACTTGGGCACTCCTCTCAAAGAAGCAAGAGTCCCATTGGTTGGAGCAAATGCTCCTTATTATTATTTGGATGATGATGGATCCTCCTCCTCATCATCACCAACACTGTGACCTCTCCTAGGTCCATCATTTCCCTCTTCCTCCTCACAATCAGAGAAGACTTCAATATAGTGTGCTCTTCCAGCAACACATCTATGTCCCGGTACCCATGGATCTTGACAAGTGAAACATAATTTATTTTTCCTCAACTCCCTCCAGAGATCATTGTCAAGAAGCTTCTTCAGTGAGCTCTCCTTGGGTGGAGCAACTTTCCTATCCTTTCCCTTGGAAGAGTGAGTGGCTTTGCTTGGGAAGGTTGCCTTTGTCCTTGGCAAGGCATCTTGGAGATCCCTAGTTCTTTCAATGGCATCATGCAGAGTGATGGGCTTGGTAGACTTAACCAACCCATGCAAAGGTTCTTCCAGGCCATCAATGAACATATAGAATCTCCTTGCTACTAAAAGATCAGGAACCATTACAGACAACCTCAGGAATTTAGAGATATAGGCCTCAACATCTCCTGTCTATTTAAGCTTTTCCAAGCTTATGAAAGGGGCCTCTGGATCTTTTCGATCAAATATATCCACTAGTATCCTAGTGAAATCAGCATAAGTGGACACATTTCTATGCCCCAATGTAGAAATTCCATGAAACCACCAGTTGTGGGCTTCTCCCTCAAAATGCAGAGCAACAATCATGATGGCTTCTGCTTCAGGCACTTTATTTAGCTGGAAATATATGTCCAACTTCTCCACCCATGCTTTAGCAAAACAAGAGGGTGATCCATCAAACTTAGGCAAGAAGAATTTGCCCATGGTGTGGTGCCTCCCATGAAGGAAACCTCCATCTCTACATTGCTGCCATGGCCTCCTCCCATCCTTGAGATCGCAGAAGTCTTGAAAGCTCAAGTTATCCTTGAATCTTTGACTTTGTGAGTCATATTATACAAAGTAGCCTTCCAAAGAGGTTGTCTCTTGCAGCCCTTCATTCTCTACAGCCAAGAAGGTGGGCATTGTAGAGCGTTGTGAGATCTGTGGGACTTGTGACAAGCTCACAGGTTGACCAGTCCCAAACTGAGACATTTTAGAACTTTCTCCTTGATGGAATATCCCAAGGGAATCCCTCATTCTATCTATCCTAATCTCATTTATCTCCTTGGATAGATCTTGCATAGCTTCCAAGAGAGTTTTTTCAAACTCCTCTGCCTCCTTATCTTTATCATTCACCAATTCAGGGGCTTTCCCCTTATCTTGACCCTTGTCAAGGTCAACAATAGTGTAGGCATAATTTATATGACTTATATTCTGGTATCTTTTCTCCCTCTCATAAATAGGATCTTCATCTTCAGAATGCAGCATGACTGAGGCTCCAATGCTAGCACAGGCTGTGCAAAGAGTGGAGCTCCGATACCACTGTAATGATCCTTTTTGAGGATTCTTAAGATTCTATTTCAGAGATGGAATATAGAGGAATTTAATGGATATGTCACCCTTAAAATAAAGGGTGAGATCTAGAGGCTACTTGGCCAACTGTAGACTCTGTCTATAGAACTTGGAATAATCCCTTTCAGGAATCTCAACAAGGTCTTGAAGAAAAACGCTGTATAAAGAAATATGAGAAAGAATAACACAGATCAGGGCTGGGATCCCCTCATTTATGCTGTATGCGACTCATATATGGAATATCATCATAAAAAAATAAGTTTAAGCACATTAAATAGATCTCCCACAGTCAAGACTAGCTATAAATCAGCCAAAGAGAAGCTCTGTTGCAACATGAAAACCCCAACAACCAGAATTGCGCAGTTTTGACTGAAACTCAGAGGAGGATAGCCTAGGATCTGATATTTCAGAGTTATAAGAGTAAATCAGATTTAGATTTAATCTTATTGCCTCTACAATAGATTACAAAATAAACGAGGGCAAAATCCCTTCAGAAATTAGAGTTGCAACTAGAAATAAACTGTAGAAATACATAGACAACGTTATTTTTCAAATGGTTTAGCTACTGTACATTAAATTTAAGATCTATAACATATGTATGGATAAAAAATCAGATATAATATAGATCTGGAAACTATATGACTTTAAGAACAAGATCCAATTGGAATTACATCAAAATATTGCATAATACGCTGTAGATCTAAATTACAAATTGCAGTGCTGCAGAAAACCCAGAAATTTCTGAAGATAAATTTTATTGCTGAAAAAGAATAAGATCTATAGAGACATGGATTAGCAACCCAATCCATGGATCACCAAGGGAAGGCAAGCCTAACACCAAGAGATCTTCCTCCAATCTGATGGCAAACTGAAATAAGAAAACCCTCTCACAAAATAACGCAATATTGAGCAGAAACTGCGCAGAGGGTGAAGGGGACTAAATAAACTAACTGAAATTGTAGCTCAGATACAAAATATGGATAGAATCTCTCTTTGGAGGCTGAAAAACACACTCTAATAGAAAAATCCTCTAAAAAAAAACTAGATATAAGTAGATCTAGAACACCACTTGCTACAAATGATAGCAGCTGCAAAACCCTCAATGGGACAGCGCTGCTCATGAAAATAGAGCTTGGTATCAAACAAGATAGTGGATCAATTTAGAAAATAACTCCTCCAATGATCCTCAAGGGAAGAGATGAAACCCCTAAACAGAAATTCCAATCACAATCCTCCACTAAACAGCAGAGAATGGTATTTTTCTAAGTAGACAAATACTTCAGAAATATGATCTATCAACAACCTCTTCATGTGCCTTCTCCTCCTTTTTATAATATGAGAAAGCTCTTGAAAACCATAAACCAATTTTATGAGTTAGCCTTCTTCACATTAGAGGCTCCCTTCTAGAACTGCGCAGTCCCTTTTGGAGATGCAATGAACCTAGACAGCGTAGTTGATTTGGTCAAGGTGGACCCAATCTTGGTTCAAACTTCTTTCACACCTGCAAGTGATTATTTACATAGCCTTGATTTGTTCACATGGGCATTGATTTATTCAGACTTTTTAGGATTTTTGCATGTCCTCCTTTATTCATTTATTCATAAAACATAAATTAAATCAAAATCGAATGTCTCCTCTTAGCTAAGGCTAAGTAGGAACATTACATTCTCTCTCCATTTATGGTAAGTATGGGGCTATTTGTGCCCTTGGGCTGAAATCATATGGCCTCCAAGAGTGGCCCAAGCTACCCCATTAAACATTTCAACCATGAAGTGCCTCCTCCAAGCACTCAAGTTCTTCAAATGGCTCACCCCATGTGAAGGAAAGAGATGTGAGGTGGCAATCATGGTTTTCCCATTGCTCCTCTGGAAACATATATCATGGATAGTAGGAAGAATCACACTCCCAATGGGCATATTCATATGATATCCCACTCTCCAAGAAAAGCTTACCATGTACATAGAAACATCAGAAATATATGGAAGCATAAACAATTGAAAACAAGCTGTCACATGACAACTGGAAAGTGGATCATAGTTCCTCTCATGGAACCAGCGCAGTGCATCCTTGGCCTGCATCAAACCAAACAATAAAAGTGCTTTTCTAGCCACTTGTTTTCTGCCACAATCATTTTACAAGATAGCATCATGAAAGTACCAAGCATGGTCAATGGTGCATACCAAAAATCATGTGGCTTCCCCCACAAATCACCAATGAGACAACCAATATCAATGCTACAAAAGGTTGCAAGTGCATTATTATACAATATGCAAGAAGGAAAAACTCTTCTTGATACATCATGCTGCTCAAACAAGGAAAAGAATTACAATACAAAATGTGAAATTATACCTCCTCCATCATGCACTTGAGGTCTTGAGTTGAAATGGCTCAACTAGAATTCTCTCTCACCTCCAATGAGTAGGGAAGTGGCTGTGACCTCCTCTTCATTACTTCCTCTTTTATGCTGAGATATGTCATGCTGGATGCCCTCCCAAGTGAACTCCTCCACCAACTACAAATATGCATAAAAGTGCATAGAAGAGAAGTCCTCATGTGCTGCATGTAGCAGCTTCTCCTTGAGACTAGAGGATCTAGTCAAGAAGATCCTGCCATAGGAATAGATGACCACATCATCCACTATGTATCTATCATCTCCATCTGGGTCATCAAGAATCATGCATGCACCAAGATCCTTGGAGTACTCTACCAAGAGTTGAGACCTTCGATAGGGATCAATCCTCCTAAGAGACAACACTGGTGATCTAGCATATGTAGCTCTCCTCATGTTGCTGCCTGCTACTTTGACATCCCTCATGCCAAAGTCATCCTCCAAAATCCTCACCTCCCTGGAATCCAAGAATGGTGAGCCAAGAGGCAAGATGTCTCTCACCAATTCTAGATTTGGTGGCCTCCCAGGTGGAATGCCTCCATGTAGTGAGACATAAAAATCTGAAGTGGATTGCATGTATGAGTGGACTGATTTTTCCCTTTCTTCTCTATGTAGTGCAATATCCTTCCTTTGTGTAGAATTCTTCTGAAATATATAAGGGTGAATGCTCATCATCCCTTGATGTTGATCCTCCTTCTCTTCCTCTCCTTCCATCTCACAATCCACCAATGCTACTACATGTGGCTCTGGAATTGTGTTTTGGTTCCCACATGTTGAATCATTTGGAACTCCTTGAAAAGATGCAAGGGCTCCTCTAGTGGAAGCAGTGGCTCCTCTTTCACCTCCATGTGGAGATGGATCTTCTTCCTCCATCCTCCTTGCAGTAAATGTGGGAAATAGATTGCACTGTGGATCTGCATGTGTGGCTGAATGCTCACACCCATCATGAGAATAATTAGGGTTTGTTTCAAACCCTTTCAGAAATCTTCTACACTCCTCCCCTTCCATCTCCTTGAGATCTTCTTTAATACCTTCCAAGGTTTGGAAAAGAAGCAGGGAGATCTCCTCTTCCGTCATTCCTCCTTCTCCTCTTTATCTCAATAAGAAAGTAGGCATGTTACAACATTGCAGATCAGATTGTGTGGCTGAATGCTCACACATAGCATAAGAAGTACCGGGGCTTTCTTCATGAGAAGAACTCTATGAAGGATTTGCATGTCTTCCCCTTCTCATTCCCATGATTTCTTCCTTCGATTCATGCATGGCTTGAGAGAGAGTGTCAGAAAAAATATTCTCTTTGTCCTTTGTGTAATATTTCTTCAGTCTTATTCTTTATTCTTCTGATAGCTAGATCTCATAGGCTGAGCCAGAGATCGGGCTCTGATACCACTGTAATATCCAAAAATGGGAACTGTCAGCAAGGCATGATTGGAAAACACATTTTCCAGGAATCGCTGCTACAGGATTTGAAGCCAACACTTGGATCCATTATATCTAAGTATCTAAGTCCTAAATCCAAGAGGATATCAAGGACAAATCCTTCTAGGTGGGGAAAACATGCCTCTCACACCTAGTATGGCTTGATAAATGCCCAATGAGGGACTGCAGCAATGTATAAACACAATAATGAATATGAAGCATTAAATAAGATCATAGGGTGTGTTAAAAACACATATCCATCAATCCAAGCTACAACAACAAACTGTACTTCATTTTATGAGCCCAAAGATGGGGAAAATCATCAATTTATGCCCTAAAAAGGTTAATTTTAGAGATAAATGTAAAAATAAGGGCCAATGATAGTGGGATCTCGTAGCTTAGGTCATGTGGGACTCACATATCAAATTTCAGCAAAAAAAATGACTCTAGCTATGTTAAACAGGTCTCCCACTCCCAGTTTGGCTTAAAAATGCTAAATCCCCATGACTTGATTACTGAAGAAATTACTGAAGCACAGGAAACGTGATTTTCTGAAGGTGATGGATGAAATATGGTATAGAAATCAGTAAATCAGATCTATAGCATGGTTCATACAATGTACAATAGATAAACATAATAATTACATGAAGAAACCCTCAAGATTGAGGTGTTGCAACAACAAAATGGGACTGCAAAGCCCGACGACGTTATTTTATTGATGCTACAAATGATATATATTACACATCAGATATATATCAGATATGTACACAAAAATATAGATCCAATACAGATCTGTGTACTAGATGGGCTCCTTAATACACTCCCGTTGGGGATCTGAGCAAATCATGAACAACAATGAGTAGATCTGAGATCTAAGTTGCAGTCCTGCAGTAATATTTAGGAATTATATAGTAAATAGAACCAGATTCAAATCAGATCTTAAATGAACATGGATTTCATGGCCAATCCATGGATCACCACAGTGCAAGGAGAGCCCCTTAACACCAGAGATCACTCCTCCAAAACGTTGCTCAAACACCCTGCAACTTCCTTCTTGTCAATAACGTAGTTATGGGAGAGAAAATATGTTGTTAGCTTTAGTACTGGATAGGCCTAATGCCTAGATCTGAAAGTGCTACTCTGATGATCCAATACACTCTTCCAAAAGGTTAAAAGACACACTCACTGAGAAGAGGCACTAGATTTGCCTAGATCTGAATAGATCTAGCTTCCACTACTGTAGCTTACAAAAAAAATCAAACTCTCAACAGGATCTGAATTGTGGTTGGAAGATGAAGCTTGGCCCAAGCTTGATAGTGGACAAGATAGAACAAGTCTCCTCCAAGAGCGTTTCAAGGAAGGAGGTGGGATTCGCGACTGGGAACATCCAAGTGCTAAACAACACTATTCTCAGCTAAGAAACTAGAGAATAAAGAATGTATAAATAGAAAACACCTTTAGAAATATCAAATAATCAACCCTCTCCTTGGTGTCCTCCTCCTCCTTTTATAATTTGGAAATCTTGTCAATTCCTAAACCACCTTGATGATTTATCCTCATTCACATGAGTGACCTCCAACATGAACTGTGCTGTGCGTTTAGGAGATACATTGCATGTAGACAGTGCTATGGATTTGGTCCTGTTGACCCAGTCAATTGGCCCAACCTCGTTCACACTTAAGTGTGTTTATGAAGGTAGCTCAGATTTAGCTTGTTTCACATTGAGCATTGATTTATTTTGATGTTTAGGAGTTATTATCGGTTCTCATTTACAATTTTATTCATAAGCATGAAAAATAAAACAAAATTGAATATTCCTATTATCTTGGGCTAATTAGGAATATTACATACATACATGACCCAAAGCACGTAATCTACTGGCAAAGCATTCAGGTAGGTTAAGATTAAAAATCCTATTTTGAAATAGTAGATTTTATGAGCGCTTAACTCAAAGCTTTGTTGAATGTAGGTTGAGTCAGATGACAAATTTCTGGTTGAACCTCAGTGTATACTCGATCAGAGAGAAATCATGCTCCAGAGGTGAGCCACCACCCAAGTTAAAGTGCCATGGAAGCACTTCAACTCGGATGAGGCCACTTGGGAAGATGAAGGTTTTTTTTGTGAGGCTTATCTAGAATTGTTCATTGAGTTGGTGTGAAACACCGAGGATGATGTTTACTTCTAGGGGGGAAGTTGTGACAGCTGGTGTTAGAGTGTTTTTGGTGCACGTATGTATGAAATCACACCAACTTAAGGGGTGTGGTCTACCCACTTAAGTTATTGGTAACAGGCAGAAAAATAAGTGGAGTCAAGAAAGTTAGTGGAACAATCTAGAATCATAAGCATACTATATAGAGAAATAGCATGCATATATAAACTAAAAACTAAAACAAATAAACACGAGCTCTGAAAAGAGTCAAACGACAACAATATTATGAACGGTGGATCTAGGCCCCTCTTATTGAGCGCTGGTAGTAATAAGAGTGAAACTTTACCCTCTTGCCAAAGGGCCCCTATACCATGGGTTCTAGGTCTTGATGCAAGGATGTTTTTATCACAAGCTTGCCTCGGTGTAGTCTCCCTCTCTCTCTACTGTGTTGGACTGAACTTGTTGGATGGCCAACAATTGAGTCCCCTCTATCTTGAGCTCCGGCTCACACATTGCTAGTATTGCTTGGGAAATTCTGGCCAGCATAACAATGTGTTCACAAATTCTTCATCTCATGGTGGCCTTGTATAGGAGATTTCAAATCCTCCCTTCCCTCTCTTGGTACATTGTGGATGGTGACCCAAGAGAGGGTTATGATTTATTTGTATGCTCCAAATATTCCATTGTGTGCTCACTTAGTGTCTAAGGAGGTGTTGGTGGCTGTCCTTAGGTGGCTTCAAGTAAGGGTTCACTTGTCCTTTTCTTTGTGTGGTCCCAGATAGTGACATTTCGCCACTCCTAGGATTGTGCGCATATTGGGGAAAAAGCACATAAAAGGTGCTCTTCACGAAGGATTATGCACACAAAGATCATTTAGGACTTGTTCAAATTTGGTTTTCCTCAGACCTTAGATATTTTTAAATACTTTCCAGATTCTGTAATGTCTTCCAGCCCTGTAAATCATTTTTCCTGACATTAATTAATTTCGTCTTCTTCTATATGATTTTCCAGTGTTAACATTTGCCCCCTAATATGTGAGGTCTAGGAAGAACTGTATAGACGAAGTAAATTATAGTTTCTTTTCTGTATCATGCATAGAGAGAGAGAGAGACCTGCGTGAAGCTTGGAATTGAAAACACCTTGCACTGGTTCCAAGAATGAACATGTCCTAAAGGACCCCTGTAAGCAAATATAATACAATATATACAAATTTTCTACGAGGCGGGCATGTCCCATGCTCGTAATGCTATGGCTAGTTAAACAAATCTAGTTGATGGATATATGTTTTGTCCATGTCACTAATATGGTAGTGATGTTGGCGGTTGTTGACGACGACTACTGACGCCCTAAGGGGCATTTTTTCTTTGACAATAGGTGGAATATGGTACCCTTATGCATAAAATTTGTATGGCATATAGCTGCGCATTGTACGCATAGGTGCTGGCTGAGACCTTCTCATGGACTAATTGTTGACAAAGACGCTTATGGAGGCACGGGTCTTCAACGGATTTGATCAAAGTGAAATGATTGTAAGGTAAGATACCATATTGACATGAAAGCTTTCATCGTAGTTGAATGTTAGGAGGATTGATGACATCTATGGAGAATGATGTCTCCCACAGTGCCACCTGAGGATTCCCCTTGTATGGAGAGGGGTAATCCAAGGTACCGCTTCCTTTTTGGAAAATAGGTGTCGAAGTTGACAAAAAGGAAGCCTCAACCAAATGAGGGGTCGCTAATATGAGGGATCAGGGACCTGTATGTGATGGGTTTAACATAGGCATGTTGGTGAGGGGTGACTGAATAATGATGATGGGGATTTAGTGGCCCAAGGTCATAGTATACTAAGCAGCTTGGCAGTAGTCATAGTTATTTATAATGGGAAAATACCTGAAGTCGGTAGGACTTCGAGGGTGGGTATAAACTAGCTATGAATGTCAAGGTGGCTTTTGCGTGGGGGTATAATACTCCGACCAAGGGTGTTCAGGGATTGCTACCGTGGGAGAAAATATGAAATGAGAGGGTGAAGGGCGTAGTGCACCATTCGGGGTATTTTTACACTTACCAAAAGAATAAAATAATGGGGTTTATTTTGTACAAAACACAGAGACGGGCACCCCAAAACATGAAAGTGTTTGCTCACTGATGTTGTGAGGAAGGTGTTTTGCTGAGGGTGGGGGTCCCATTGGTTAGTCTCATGTGTGGGGTCGATGAAGCGGATGAGAAAGTATTGCAAATGGGATTATGTTGGTGGAGGTATGGTGGGCTAAATGCGAGGCGTGGTGGTGCGCTCTTGATCTGCTTGTACAACCTGATCATCTAGGAAGGGGGTTTAGCTTGTGTGGTAAACGTGTCCTTATGCATGGTGGATGGATGGGCATGAGGTGCTTCCCGGACTGAAGTAGTATGGCCATGGCATCACTTTTGTTGTGTTATATGTTCTACTATGGGTGACAAGTGCCATGGAGGGGAGGCTCTACTGACCAACAAGGATGTTTATCATGTGCAGGGTGAGGTGATGATAAACATGGTCAGATATGAGGATCCTATCGTTTATTTCTAATGGAGAAATGATGTTAGGATATGCAGAGTTTTGTGGGACTCTATCATGCTGGGGGAAAAATGATACATGCTCTGGAACTTTTTGTAAATGGAGTTGCAAATGGTTTTGCGAGATTCTCCTGCAAACACAACTACCTCGAGTGAAAGCATCTTCTTTATCAATTTTTTTTGAAAATCATGAGCTTTAAAAAAAAAGATGAGAGAGGGCATCCCTGTCGGTGCTGAAAAATTATTTTTTCAGGAGTGTGAATGTGTGGCATTGCCTCTGTTCATCATGGAGTGCTGATTATGGTGCAACTTACGGTTCGAAGAACGAACCTTCTGATCTCTCGTTATGGTCCTCCGAAGTTTTTGAAAAGGGCAATATATAGGTGGATATGGCCCTAATTCAATTCATTTGTACTTACTAAGTTTTTGAGAGGTCAAAGGATTCTGTGTAGTAGTTCTTGCCGTTGTAGTTAGCCTGAGCACTAGGGATTCACGAGATCATGCCCAAGTAACCTCCATGACGTTCGACACTTTATTTTTTCAGTTTGATGGTGCCAGGGTTTGTACAGACTAGGTTTGTACAGATTTTGGGTGACTTTTTCCCTAGATTGTGCGGGTGATCAAGGAAAAGGTGCGCCCTCCTTGTGCACATTCTTAAGGGATAAGCGCATGAAAGCACTCTGTTCCCCCATTTTGGCGCGCCTTAAGTGCGTTTGTGCAAAATACAAGTGCACTAAGCATTCCTGTCTAAGGGACAGGCATGCAAAGCCGAGGATTTTTTCCTATTTTTGTGTTTTTTCTGTACTTATGGGTACCTGTTTTGATGACAGGTTATTATGGAGGGAGAAGGATTGACTCGAGCTCCAAACTATGCTAGTTGCTAATGCTGGGGGTTGCCGTCAGTTGGCGCTATGGGGGCTCCTAAAGTTTGCGGAGAACAAGCTTCTTCAGTCACAGGACCGACTGCTACGCTACTTGATCCAACATTGGCGCAGGAGGCACAAAATGTTTGTGTTGCAGGGGACAAACCTAGGCATCTGTCCCGAGATGGATGTGTACTTTGTGACCGGGTTACTGCCTTAGAGTGAGGCGCTGAGATATCCACTCCTTGCTGGGAGAGTGGACTTGGAGATATTTTGGAAACACCACTGTGGTGGAGCGCCTCTTATGGATGGGTGCATAAAAATTGCATCCGTGATAGATTTGGAAGAGTGATGTGCTCTGGCAGTGATTTTGCAACTGGTAGGGTCGGTTGCTCCGCATCGGGAATCAAGATCGTAGGTTGGAGTACTGCATCGGTTGAGGTCCGGGCATTTTTACGACTTTTCCCATTTCTGCTTTGATGGGATGGTGGCGTAACTCAACAGGGTCCATCCTGGATCTAAGTCATTTGAGTATGCCAGTATCTTGTGCAGCATTATGTATGAGAGGGTAGTGCTGCTAAGGCCAGTAGTGGTGGTGCCTCTTGGGGGGCCACGGGAGCCTCGTATGAGGAGGTGGGCTCCAGTGATGCTGCGAGGTGGTGGGGGCATGGTGGGGCATTATTGGAACACCATGATAGAGGCTTGGTTTGAGGCCAACCTACATATGTTCTTACCATTCCCATATGCGGGGATGGATTTCCGGGGGGATCCAGACATGTGTCTCCCTTTTGATTATGCTTGGGGGCCTACAGGTATGTTATTTATGTTTTCCACATTTATTTTGAGTACACATGTACTTATGTGTTTTGCTAGCGACACTGACATTTTTTTGGGTACTCTTGTAGATGTTGGTGAGGTGGGTCACCCCATGGCTCGGTTGGTTGGCCACGATCCTCTACGGTGACCTAGGGGTGATCAGGGAGGAGGTGCTACTGGGGGACCTAGTGGCGGTGTTGGCCCTTCTAGAGAGGACAACAGCTCAGCCATTGCAGAGGGCTGGGCAGGCTAGTGCTGATGTAGTGGTAGTACGTGCAGATACGACAAAGACTTGTATCGAGGAGCTGATTGCTCGAGTGTCAACTCTTGAGGATGCCTGGAGTCGAGTGGACCGCTTGACCTAGGGGGTGCCTGCTCAAGGATTTATGGATGACTTCGAGGAGGTCTAGTTGGAGGCCGTGATGGCCTGTGAGAGGGAGTATCGGCTTGTTCTACGTCAGGTGGCGATCTTAGTTGCTAAGATAGCTCCAGTGGTGGCACCGAGAGCAGTTGTGGGTCTAGGTGCCCCTCCTGAGGGGGCACCATCCTAGAGTATACTTGTACATAGGGAAAGCACCCATTATGAGGATGTTTCCCTTATTTTTGATGACTTTTGTATCTTTGGGCTGGAAGTTGGGCCATCGACACTATTTTTTGTACTTAGACATATACATTGTGACATATATATATGAGAGATATTTTTTGAGGCTCTACATGTTGTGTCACCTGTTTCGGTTTATGTATGATGTTATGCTAATGGATATCTATATTTTTGGTTTTCATGTATGATGGTTTATTTGAGATGCATTCCAGTCTAGGATATTGTTAGCTATGCGATTAGCTGTTTGGTTTTGACTCCTTGGTACATGTGTTAATGTGATATAGTTAATTTTTCTGCTTAATCTTTTTTCATGCAAATATTTTCTAAATAGATGTGCATCTCTTGTCTCAAATTTTTGGTTTAACTGCGACACTACTAACTGGGAATCGAGGTAGATGTGCATATGGAATATACCCTGATGGAGGGCATCGCACATAAGTTCGATGACGAAGTCATATTCTACCTGATTGTTTGTTGCTAAACCGATGCATACGCCGTTTGAGTAGAGTTGCGATTGGTCAAGGTGGTAGATGACCTAGGCAGCTGTGGCTAAAATTTGAGACCATTTTGATGCTCCATCAGCGAATCCGAAATAGGGTTCAGTTTGGTGATCCATGGTGGCACTTTGAGCACTTTTAAATAATTCTTTTGGTAAAAAATATTTTAGTGGTTAGGGTTGTGTATGTTCACTCTAGGGAAGGGTTGTTTTATCCCTTATGGGTAGAACTTCTTGAGGTAAAGGTTGTTGATGGGGTTGCTGAGGCAGGTTCCGTCTGGTTCTATCAAGATGTATGCCCTGTCGGAGGCAATGATTGATGATGTATAGTCCTTTCCACAAGGTCTCAAACTTTCTTGGCCCTAGGGATTATTTTGCAACATCATAGCGGAGGAATAATTCTCCCTCGGTGAATGAGCGAGGGGCGATGTGGCGGTTGAATGATGATTTTACCCTTTTCTTGTGGGCCTTGTTGTGTCGCAGTGACTGTCGTCGACTTTCGTTGACAAGCTCTAGTTTTACTAGGCGCTGTTCTAAAGGCTGGTTATCATCAAGGAGTTCGATGGTGGCATGTAAATTTGGGATCTTGCGGAAATCAATGCAAAAGTGCAAGGTACCTTGATCTTTTGTGATAGGAATGGGGTAGAAATCCTGGGATGTGGGGGTGGTTGGAATCCTATTTCCGATATGTGATGATACAAATCGTATATGGTGGATCGTGTCATCGACATTCAGTGGGGGAAGGATCTCCGTAATGAGATTTTGTGTGAGTGCAAGGTTGGGTTCCCCATAGGATGGTCAATTTCCTATAGGTGGAAATTGTGCCTACTGCAGAGGTGCCTGAATGTTTCCATTAGCAGGCATACCTCTGGTGCGTGATTTTGGCCAGTGCAGATAGTGCATGGTATCATTGTGCCAACGGAGTAGATTATGTGAGATTCTATACAACTCATTGTTCCTGATGTGGACGCTTGGAAAGGGTTTGTCGTAGAAGAGGTTGTCTTCTGTTTCCATTTCCATATTGTTGGCTTGGGTGTGTCTACCTATTTGGGGGAGTGTAGACACAACGCTTCTCTTGCTGCTCTTATCTCAGGGAGGTGTACACATTTAATTGTATGGTGAAAGTGTGAACAAATATGGCAATATTTAGGTGTGATTTTCTCTTGGTTAGAGAGAAATTCATGTTGGAGAGAAGAGACTATACGAAAAATATTTGCAAGGTGCTTCAGTTCTCTGCACTGGTTGAACCAGTGGTTGTTTGGGTCGCATAGCCCACATGTTATCCTAGGCTTGGTCGGGGTCATGCTTGGTTGGTGTGTTGTCTTAGCTTGCCTATTATGCCATTGCGGGGGCGGGGATGTTGACTCGACGATGTACTTTTTATGCCATTCCTAGAGGTCTTCCTATCTCTTTTGTATGGTATGAATCATGTCGATGGTGGGATGAAGTTGTGAGGCATAAGTACAATGCTGCTCATAATGATTGCCTTGAAATATTAGGCAGAATATCCTTGATATGGGGGTTCCGCCGTGCTCAGTTTGAGGTATAGAGGGGAACCATCGTCGTAATGATGCTAAATCAGGACAAGTGGCAATTGCATGATTGGATGTTTTTTATAACGTGCACGCTAGTATTCTTTGTAGAGAGCGGTTAGGGGTAACTAGGGGTTCCCTGATCAATCGATTTTCGACTAACAAGAACATGATGGATCTGCTCATCACATATTCTTGGGTTGTGGAGCTGTCTATGGACTCCACATCCATGTCATCTTCTTGGGAGAGGTGGAATATGGTGGAGTGTAAGCTAGCGAGGGCTAGCTGGAATCAGGGGATATAGTGACACTTCTCCAAAAGGTGATTGTCGGCGCATGATGGACATGTGAATTGCGCTGCCCGCAATCCAACGTAGTAAACCCTTTCTATAGGATATCATCTATGGATGAGTTCCAGGGCTGCACACTCTTCGAGGAAATGACCACGTTCATCACATAGCGTGCAACATATAACGGGCATGACTGGGGGTCTTTCTTGTGCCCTTCGTTGTTTCTCCTGTAGGTACAAGATGGTATGAGGTTCATTTTCGGATGCCCGGGTAGAGGGATCATCTTGATAGGATTTCTCGATGGCATGTAAGGAGTCCCTATATCGCGGGATCTTTGGGAAATGATGGGTACAGTTCCCGTAGTTGCTGCAGAGAGCGCATGCGTCATTGGTACGCAACGCTTTACCTTTTCCTTTGGTGGTAGGTTACTTTTTACGGGAAAGCGACGTCGCGATGTCTGTCTCAGATGCAAGGAGTGGTTTTAATTCATCCATATCTGGACAGATATGGGTAGGGTGACCTATTATGTCACATATGGCGCAGACTGGTGATTCCCGTTGAACGACAGGGGTCACCATATTTTTTCCTCTTTTCTTCGTTTTCTTAGTTGTAATCATTGGTTTCGCAATGGGAATTTCCTTTGTAGGGGTGGTTTTGACTATGTCTTGGATGAATGGGGCCTCCTCGGGACTGAGGGCTTCAATCTTGTGGCAGTAACGTGGGTGGATCCTGTTCCTACAGGGGAACAAGGTACCAAACTGAGATTGCCAATGATATGTTGGGTAATACCAGTGTTGCCAAAACCTACTGGGAGACGAAACCAGCTGGGGCGTAAAGGAAAGGGGTTTGGGAGGCAGCGTAGGCTAGAGAGGCTGCTGTGGCCGATGACTCGGTGCCATTACTGCTTGTGTCTATGTTCTGACTAGCTTCGGCGCTTGATGTGGACATCATGTACACCAGAGTCCCTGTGACATCAGGCGATGACTCAGGGATTATGGGAGGATCTCCTAGGAATGACCCAAGAACGAACGACGGTTTGAATTAATCAAGGCCATATTATTGGTACCATGAGAGAGCATCCGAGGATGTATCTATATAGGGTAGAATTACATCAGTGTTTGTTAGCGGTCGCTTCTTGCTATGCATCAGTTGGTCTATAGTAATGATGCAGTCCTCGTGGGGGAACATCATGACGCGAAAGATGGAGGAGGCTATGGAATACATCACATACATATAACTCTGCCCAAGGAGTATATTGTAGTCCAAGTGAGCATCTAAGAATTCAATTTCTATATGGATCATTTTTTCGGCTAAGCAGACCGAGATGTTTTGGTAGAGGCCGATGGTGGTTGATGGACGACCATCGTATGCTCGAAGCGTGATGACTAAGGGTTTTAGTTCGGGAGACCCTAACTTCTGCCAAATTTTTTTGGACATGATGCACGTGGATGCACCCTCGTCTATGACACATCGGTGAATTGTGATATTCTGGATCGACACTGGTATCTGGAAGGCAACCATGGATGGAAGCCTAGGGGTGGCTTTTTCTAAGTCAAAAGCCATTAAGCATGTATCGGCAGGGTCGACAGTGCCTAACATGGAAAGTATGGCTTTCCGTTGTTTTGGGCATTACTACAATACTGCCAAAGTAGACATAGTAGCAGGATATTGAGCTAAATCGTCCATGATACTATAATTATGGGCCTATTTGGAGTAGTTTTCTGCTCGCCTATTAGGTCCCTTCGCCATTTTCAGCAATGGTTATATAGGGATCTTTGAAATGGTAAAAGGTTTAGTCGGTGCACTTGTACTTGCCCTAACGTATTGATGTTTGGTGGGTTGTCATAATTGCGATTCCGTGTTTGTGTAATATCCCAAAATGGGGACTGCAACAATAATGAACATAAAATGGAAGTAGCAATGACAAATCAACACATAAAATGTAAGAAGATCATATAGCCATCATATTAATGTCATAGCAGCAAATGTATACCAGATCTTGAGGAAAATAATCACTCAAGTTAGGCAACACAAGCCTCAAGAGAACATGTACATGCAATATGAAGAACACTACTACACAATAATGCCCAAGGCTAGACAACACAGTTTTATTAGATACAACTGCAGATGGAGAATGTCAATACATGGATCTGCAAATATATGGCTCAAGAAGTTCCGGGAGTAAAGATATAACCTACCAAACACAATTTCAAGACAACTCGGAAAGGATTTCCTGAAATTTACAAAAAGTGCAAAATGCCGGAATGCAGTCCTAGGACTAAATAGTAGCTGTAACTCGAGATATGGATGAATATGGCTATAGATGGTACATGTGATGAATCAATATCATTCAATTTATCCTTCAGGTGAAAGGCTAATCCAATCACTGAAGATCTCACCCTCCAATGAAGCAATGAAACCCCTCATTGCAAATACTCACAGAAATAAAGCAGTCAAGGAGAGGTACCGCGCTGTAGGTGATGGAAAATATATTGGCCAAGTGCCAATATGTGAAATCAGATCTAGAATCTCCCTCATTGATCTCCCAAAGGGAAGAATTCTTCCTCCTCTGAAAAACTAGCTCCGAAAGTGGTGTTATCAACCCTCCACTGCAACACCCTGCAACACAACCCAACTCTAAATAGAAAATGGGCTGTAGCTGAAGAAGGTAGCTTGGCCTCAAGCCTGGATGTGGAGAAATGAAGTGCAAGCTCCCTCAAGAGGCCTCTCAAGAAAGGATATGGAATTCCTAAATAGGAATCCTTGTGCTAAGCAACACAACAATCTCAACTAAAATTTGGAGAATGAAAAATAGTCATGCAGACCATAAAATCAATAATCCATAATATATCTTGCTATGGCCGCCTTTCCCTCCTTATAAACAAGTGTGAGCCTTCTTACCTTGGCTCCCACACATTAGGGTTTCCTCCACCAAGGAATATTTCTCCCATTCACATTGCGCTGTCTCTCAAGGTGATCCACTTCCTCCATGGCAGCACTGTTGAATTGGTCAAAATTAACCTTGTCCACATGCATTTTCCCCTGTTCACACATGAGGATGAAAAATCTAGCTATGTTGATGATCCCCTTTCATACTACGAGGGATTTTATTCCTATGTATGGGCCTCCTTACCCATTTATTTATCTCCTAGGTGTCAAAAGAAAAAATCAATATTCCAATTAGCTGCATGCTAATTTTGGAATATTACAGTCCTCCCCTCCCAAATGTTGCTTGTCCTTAAGCAACTGCAATGATAGAACTGAGAAGTCTCCCCTCATCCTCCTGTAGCATTCATATATGATGAACTCCTCCAAGGAATAAGATGCCGTCTCATCAATAAATCTCCACATTGCCCCTCCCAAGCATGCAAGCTAGCTGAATAGCTATCATCATGAAGAAGTAAAATACTCAAGGAGGCAACAAGGTGCTATCTAGAGGTCCCCTTGAGGCATGGGATTTGAAATGCATTGGGAATCATCATTCCCCTATGGCTCCTCCATACCCAAGATATCATCCATACAAAATGAGCCACCCTCCAGAATGGTAACTCATGCAAATCCTCCTCCACCTTTGGCTCCTGCAATGTAGGTGGGCTGGATAACTGATCATGGTAGAAAAAATAGCCTACCCCACATTTTCCCTCTCTCCAATTATGATAAGTGTAGAGTATCTTCTGATCTTGGGCTGCAATAATGTTTCCCTCAAGTGGCAAGAAGAAGACTGGATCTCCAAACATCTCCTCTCCAACGTTATGAAGCATGCTGGCCCAAACCATCCCATATATGATGAATAGGAAATCACCACCATATGGAATTCAAATGAGAGGAATACTGAAGGTTTCATGTAGTGTTGTAAGGTACCAACAGTTTCCCAAGTGGTCATAGCACAATGTTTCTAACTGCTGTTGCCAAAAATAACATGGCAAGCCATCTTCCATACTCCTATCAAAGCATGGAGCATAAAAAGTGTGGGGCTTTTCACTCCCCATGGACACATCCAACCAATTTGTCTCTCCTCCCAACATGCTCCCCACAAGGATAAGTACAACATCAACATAAGGAACCATAATGAGAATCATACTAGCTACCATATGTAACAAGGGAGAAGGACAATGGTCCCTCAAATGCAACCAGCGCAGTTTTACCCTCAATTGCAATATAAAATGGCATTATGTGTGGCTTCCCAACCACTTGATTGCTGCCCAAATCTCCTCACAAGTATTGAGGAAGTGTAAGGTGTATGGTGCAAAGTGAGCATGCCCTGCATACAATATAATCTCCCCAAGTTCTTCTAGGGAGTGGCCATCAATACTGCTCATGGCCTCATGAAGTCTAGAAGAAAGGATGCTCCTTCTTTGAGAAATGTATTGCACATATATGGTTAAGAAATGCACATATTCATCATATAAATTATTATGCAACCAAAAAATATCCTTACCATATGCTTTACCCATGGAAATGTAGTGGCTCCTAGATGAAACCCCTCTCATTCTCAAAGAGAAAAGAGGTGGCTGTGTTAACTCCCCCAAAGAGTTATGTATCTCCTCCATCTCCACATGATCCATGCATCTCTTCAAATGCTAATATATCTCCTCCTCAAAGCCTTCCCAAATGTACCCCTCCTTGATGGTGTGGTATGCTCTCATAGAATAAGAATGGATGAAAAGGAAATCTTCATGAGCTGCTAGTAGTAACTTCTTCTTGAGCTTGTAAGCTCCAGAAAAGAAGATCCTACCATGACAGTAGATGACCCCATCTCTGATTGAATATCCCTCCTCATGAAACTGGTCATCCAATATCATACAAGTAAAAAGATCTTTGGAATAATCCACCAATAGCTGGGATTTCCAATATGGATCTATCCTCCATAGTGACAACGCTGATGATCTATCACAAAGAGAATATGTCATATGGTTGTCCTCCTCTTTGACATCTCCCATGCCAAAGATGCAAGTTGGAAGGCTGCTATCCTTCCCATGCTGCTCCTGCCACAACGCAGAATCTGAAATGAGAGTGGGTAATGATGATTTTGGGAGAATGCTTCTCCTCTCCTTGAGTCTACCCAAGACTCCAAACGCTGTACCAAGTCATCCCAAGGTCCTCACCCCTATGGAATCAATGAGTGGTGCACCCAAATGTGAAGCATCCCTCATCACCTATTGGTCTGGTGGTATCCTCGGTGAAATGCCTCTATGCAATGAGGCATCAATCTCAAGAACATACTGTATACATGAATGGACAGCCTTTTTCCTACCCTTATTGCACAAATCTGTCTACCTCTCCTATGCATCAACCCTATGAAATAGATAGGGGTGTGTACTCCTCATCATATGATGCTGGTCATCCTGCCTACCTCCTCCTTTCATCTGCATGGTTTCACAATCTGTCAATAATGGTACATGCCGCTCATGGGTTGTGCCTTGATATCCACATATGATATCTTGGGGAATTTCTTGCAATGATACAAGAATCCCTCTTGCTGGAGAAAGTGCTCCATCTACCTCTGCATGAGGTGCTAGATATGCTCTAGATGTGACAACACTTTTTCCCCCAGCCTTCCCTTCCTCTTTAGTATGAATGGGAAACTTTTCAATAAGAGGATTCTCTTTTGAAAAGAAGATCTCCATGCCCTCTTTTCCAAGAGTATGAGATATGGATCTTGCCTCTAGCAAGGTGTTATGCAAGATGTTAACCTCTTCAACAGTTTTCTGAAGTGGAGTTGGATTTATAGATTTCTCCAACACATGCAGGTTATGTTTGTTTGGCTCCACTAAAGATGTTCCAGAATGTTTTCCATCAAACCTTTCCACTAATCTCCTAGTGAAATTTGCATAAGAGGAAGTATTTGCATTCTTTAATGAGAAAGACTCAAAATCCACCAAGCATAGGCCTTACCTCTAAAATTCAGCGCTGCAACTTTTATGGCTTCATCTTTAGAAGTTTGGTGTTGCTGCAAATAGTTTTCCAACTCCTCCACCCAAGCTATAGTTGAACATTGAGGTGAACCATCAAAGGTAGATAGAAAGAATCTACCCTCATCATGCTGCTTACTCTTCTCCTTGACATTTCCCATGTCCAAGGTGTATGTTGGAAGGCCATGCCTCCCATTTCTCTCCTCCTTGATCTTGCAAAAATCTTGGAAGGTAATATGATCTCTGAACCTCTTAGTTTGAGATTCATATTCTTGCAGATAATCCCTAAGAGTATCCTTCTTAGGAATTTATTCTTCTCTCATCTTTCTGATAGCAGATATGGGCATATGACTGCACTATGCATCATAATGTGGGGCTGCATGCTCACACTCATTATGTAAAAATCAAGAGTTTGCTTTAGATTCAAACTCTCTTGGATATCCTTTACACATCTCCCTTCTCATCTTCTTGATATCTCCATGAATGCTCTGCATAGTTTGAAGAGAAAGCTTTGAGAGATCTCCTTCCTCTCTTCCTCCAAATAATGGAGTCTTCTTTTTATTTTTCATGTACATCTTTTATTCTTCTCCTTCTCATAGAATAATGGCTGAGATCCACAGGCTGAGCCAAAATTATGCTCTGATACCACTGTAATATCCCAAAATGGGGACTGCATCAATAATGAACATAAAATGGAATTAGTAGTGATAAATCAACACATAAAATGTAAGAAGATCATAAAGCCATCATATTAATGTCATAGCAGAAAATGTATACCAGATCTTGAGGAAAATAATCACTCAAGTTAGGCAACACAAGCCTCAAGAGAACATGTACATGCAATATGAAGAACACTGCTACACAATAATGCCCAAGGCTATGAAAACATAGTTTTATTAGATAAAACTGCAGCTGGAGAATGTAAATACATGGATCTACAAATATATGGCTCAAGAAGTGTCGGGAGTAAATATCTAACCTCCCAAACACAATTTGAAGGCAACCGAAAAGGATTTCCTGAAATATACAAAAAGTGAAAAATGTCAGAATGCAGTCCTAGGACTGAATAGCAGTAGCAACTCGATATCTGGATGAATATGATTGTAGATGGTACATGTGATGAATCAATCTCATCCAATGGATCCTTCAGGTGAAAGGCTGATCTAATCACTAAAGATCTCACCCTCCAATCAAGCAATGGAACCCTTCACTGCAAATACTCACAGAAGTAAAGCAGTCAAGGAGAGGTACTACGTTGTAAGTGATAGAAAATATATTTTCCAAGTGCCAAGATGTGAAATCAGCTCCAGAATCTCCCTCACTAATCTCCCAAAGGGAAGAATTATTCCTCCTCTGAAAAACTAGCTCCAGAAGTGGTGTTATCAACCCTCCACTGCAACACCCTGCAACACAACCCAACTCTAAACAGAAACTATGCTGTAGATGAAGAAGGTAGCTTAGCCTCAAGCCTGGATGTGGAGAAATGAAGTAAAAGCTCCCTCAAGAGGTGTCTCAAGAAAGGATATGGAATTCCTAAACATGACTCCTTGTGCTAAGTAGCACAACAATCTCAACTAAACAGTTGGAGAATGCAGAATAGTCATGCAGACCATAAAATCAATCATCCATAATCTATCTTGCTATGGCTGCCTTGCCCTCCTTATAAAAAAGTGTGAGCCTTCTGACCTTGGGCCCCACACATTAGGGTTTCCTCCACCAAGGAATATTTCTCCCATTCACTCTGCGCTGTCTCTCAAGGTGATCCACTTCCTCCTTACCATCGCTGTTGACTTGGTCAAACTTGACCTTGTCCACATGAATTTACCCCTATTCACACATGAGGGTGCAAAATACAACTACCATTATGATCCATTTTTACATCATGAGGGATTTTATTCCTATTTTAGAAATGTATGGGCCTCACCCATTTATTCATTTACTAGGTGTCAAAAGAAAAATTCAATACTCCAATTAGCTGCATGCTAATTTTGGAATATTACAGTTTGGAAAAACATCTTTTCGCCAGTCATGTAGATTTCATGGCTATTTTTCCCAGAGTTTTCCATATTTTTCTGTTGAGTGCTTACTGTCCCTTGATGGGGGAAAGGTTCTTGCATCACAACTGGTTTCTGGGAAGATCCTCCTTGCCCTCGGTTACTCTGTAGCTTCTTCAGCTCAGGGAGATCGGGACAGTGGTGAGTATAGTGGCCATACTCACCACATATCGAACAAGAATTATTTTTTTGAAGAGGTGGCCTTTTGCTCTGTCGTTGGGCATTGCTCAGCTCCTGGCTCTGATTCCGTTTGGAGTTGCCTCCAGCCTAAGATCGTGGTGGGCGCCGCTGGTAGCTTCACCCTTGTCCAGGGTTCCCTTTTGGCTTATTTTTGGATTTTTTCTTCACCACGTTAGGAGGGTAGTTCTCTTGGTTGTATTGGTGTGGTTGGTTTTGGGACGGCTACACAAATTTCACCTGTGCAGTGGTTTACATAGGTGGGTTGTGTGCTGGGGACTGAGCATAACGCAGTCCCTAGTTTTCACCCGACTGTTGGAGGGGAGCTCTTCCGTCAATGTTTCTTTTTGGCGTACTGATTCCCCTGAATTGGAGGATAAGGTCCTCCCTGGTGATACGTTGGTGCACTATTGGTCAAATTTTGCTGAGGCATATGATGACTTTGAAACCAGGTTGAGGTATGTTTTGGGTAGAAATGTATGCGTAACCAGGGTTTTGACTGCTGCTGCTTAGATAACCTTGGGTCAATGACCCAATTAGTCCTTCTGCAGAGTTCGACATGCCTGGAAAATCTTGATAAGTTTGTAGGCACAGGGCATTAGGCAGGATGTTATAAATGTATCCAGTCAGAGTGTGTTGAAATAGTCTCAATCGAATAGTGTCGTCAATGATATTGTTCGATGAGCACCACAGATGGAAGGTCATGAAATGATTACTTGGGTCTTCTGCTTGCTTGCCTTTGAATTTTAGAATATCTGAAGGGAGCTTCATGGGCATGGGATGCCATGTAGGATTGTGTGCGATGGGGTCATTCGTCAGCTTGGTTAAATCAGGTAGATTCAATGAAGATAAGAAAGGCGACTAGGAGGTTAACGTCACTGCACTGTGTGAAAAAAAAAGTTTTGGTTAGGAAGAGGGTTGGTCTGCGACGTACCCTGCTATGTATTCATCCGGCTTCCCATATGGGATGCACTCCTATTCCCTCTAGGGGTCGTGGGAGGAGTGGTGTGTGGTGTGGCGTTGGGAGACCAACTAGGGTTCCCAACTATGACTGCCCCAATAAAGGACGAACCAATAATGGTGGTAGTGTTCTGTCTTTGACGCCTGAATGGAAAAAGACCTGGAACCCCTCCCGGTAATGATGGGAGGTCCAAAAGACACCTAGATCAATGAGGTCCTGTTGGGTCCGTCCTAGTGTCGAATAGGTCTGGTTTTTGGAAAAAATTGAGAGGATAGAGTCTATGATCAAAGAAAAATTATGGTCACATACATAAAACAAAGCGAAAATAAAATTTTTTTCCCATTAAATTAATCTATATGATCAAGAAATCAAAAAAGTGGTTTTTGTTTGTTTGCATATGATACTCAAAATACTAGAAGACCTATTTGTCCTCACACACTCAAATGTAATTGGGCCTTGAGAATATTTCTTGCGAGTGCTGGCACAACGTCCCGTAAGAGCTAGTGACACCCTCAGCCAGCCGAAGAAAATCCATCAAGGTAAGGGTAGAGGGTTTGGCGCTTGCCTGCATCGTCACCTATAGGGAAAATGATGCCATAGTTTTTGGCCACTAAGAACCACCTTCTCATGTGAGCGTTCACGTCTTGGGCTTCTTGGTAGTCATCTAATAGTACCAAGTATAAGCCAAGTCAGGTAGCCCTGACTGATACCTGCCTGCACTACGCCTAAGCCTAACCCCCTCTGAAACGGGTCTCTACTGCACTTGGGTTTTCTTTGCCGCGAGCTGATAGGTGGATTTGAAGCTCCCTAAACAAACAACTTCTATGTTTCAAGATGAAGTATGATCAAGGCGGCTTATTGGATGCCTAGGGCCTTGATCCTAAATTAATCTATAAATGATTTTGTGGCCCCTATGGGGAGAATTTAGTGAGTTTGGTTGAGTTAGTTTTAGGTGTCTTTTCTTCGCTTAGTGGGTGAGTGTGTGTGTTCACAAAGTGGACACGCACATATTTTTAACGTGTGGATATTCGATGATCCTTTACAAAAACCCCTATTTAAACTATGTTGTATTGTTCGTAGCTCAAAAGAAAAACATGTGTGAATTATGGGTTGCTTTCTATTTTTCCTAGTTAATCTATGTGATCAAATATAGGGAGATGGCGAATTGTGAATAGGGAGCATTTATATGCTTACCTAGGATCACCGGAGGGTGCAAAGGTAGTAGAGATTACTTTCTCTTCTATAAAAAATTCAATCCTAGTTCCGAAATTCATAGTGAAAAAATTGAACTAAACTAAATTTTTTACACTAGAAAAAAGAAAACTAGTTATGCATGTGTGGTCTTGGGCCACTTACTTTGGCTAGTTATCTAGGTTTTTTAGTACCAAAATTTGCAAAACATAAATTTTTTTCGGAATGCAAGTTAGTTTTCTCCCCTACTTAATCTATGTGTGAACTTTGCAAAAATCAAATTGAAGTAAAACTAACACTAAGCCTACAAAAAGCAGCTAAGAGTGAGCTTTAACAAGCTGCGGGGTACCACAACTAGTGCTGGAAGGTGTATTAAGGGCTTCCAAGAACTTTACAAGCAGGAAAAGACAAAAAACATGAGAGAAATTTCTCATTCAGTATTTTCTGCGTAAAAGGCTGAAACAGGCACGCTATCTGCACGTAGGCCAGCTCTGAACGCGCACCCTGCATGTATGTGGGAGGAAAACATGCGCAAATTCCTGCAAGGAAATTTTGGAGCTGTTCTACTTTAGTCTGTCACTTGGGGTGAACTTGAGACTACAAGAGAAATCAGGGGAAATTCAACTCCACTCCATAGCACAGACAAAGGTCTCCGCAAAAAAATCACAACCTTATAAACTTGGTAATAAACGTTAGTGGAGTCGCCAATCCTGTTGGAGTGTGTTTGGTGCACATATGTAAAAAATCACACCAACTTAAGGGGTGTGGTCTACCCACTTAAGTTATTGGTAACAGGAAGAAAAATAAGTGGAGTCAAGCAAGTTAGTGGAACAAGTTAGAATCATAAGCATACTAGATAGAGAAATATCATGCATATATAAACCAAAAACTAAACTAAAAACTAAAACAAATAAACACGAGCTCTGAAAAGAGTCAAATGAAAACAATAATACTAATGGTGGCTCTAGGCCCCTCTTATTAAGCGTTGGTAGTAATAGGAGTGAAAATTTACCCTCTTGCCAAAGGGCCCCTAGACCATGGGTTCTAGGCCCCGATGAAAGGATGTTTTTATCCCAAGATTGCCTCGGTGCAGTATCCCTCTCTCTCTACTGTGTTGGACTGAACTTGTTGGATGGCCAACAATTGAGTCCCCTCTATCTTTAGCTCTGGCTCACACACTGCTGGTATTGCTTGGGAAATTATGGCCAGCATAACAATGTGTTCACAAATTCTTCATCTCATGGTGGCCTTATATAGGATATTTCAAATCCTCCCTTCCCTCTCTTGGTACATTGTGGATGGTGACCCAAGAGAGGGGTATGATTTCTTTGTGTGCTCACTTAGTGTCTAAGGAGGCATTGGTGGCTGTCCTTAGGAAGCTTCAAGTAAGGGGTCACTTTTACTTTGCTTTGTGTGGTCCCGGATAGTGGCATTTCGCCACTCCTAGGATTGCACGCATATCGGGAAAAAGTGCGCAAAAGACGCTCTTCACAAAGGATTATGCGCGCAAAGATCATTTAGGATTTGTTGAAATTCGATTTTCCTCAGAACTTAGAGATTTTTAAATACTTTCCAGATTCTGTAATGTCTTCTAGCCTTGTAAATCCTTTTTCCTGACATTAATTAATGCCGTCTTCTGCTGTATGATTTTCCAATGTTAACAGTTAGCTTAAATGCTAACTAGTTTTTATGTCATTTTATTTGTAAAGAAACTAGAACATTTATTTCTTTTGAGAAATATTACTTAAGGAACTTGAATTAAATATGTTTTGTGAAAATAAATTTAAGTTATGGAAAAGTGGTTCCATAAGAGTGAAAAATGCTGATGGTAAAAGTATTCCAATAACTGAGAAGTATTTGAACACAAAACAGTCAACATACAATTACCTTTCCTCTAGGGATAAAGGTACATCCCAGTGAGGAAAAGGGGTTCTATTCTGGAACTAAGGAAGGGAGAGAGTGGAGAATTCCTGAGTTGGTAGTGACCAGTGGAAGACACTCAACATTCCCAAATATTCTTGAAAGAATAAGAAGTACTGGACCAAGGGTCTTGAGGTATGTTATGTTAATTCTGTCAAACTACTGGGCTCAGTGTGGAGGACGGGGAGAGAAGAGGAAGTTATCACCTCTCTCATGGTAGGGTGGATATTATCAGCGAGTCTGGAGATAAGATAAGTACAGAGACTGTCAAAAAATAGAAGAGCTGTAAATTTAAATGTTTGGAAAAATTTCTTCTATGATGGAATATTTAGATAGATTGCTTTATTATGGTATTATGTAGACATAACTCTGTTAATTAGTAGTAACTGTTTCGTGAAAATATGAAACGAGGAATTTTACTTTGTGAAGTTTGGTGGAATAATAGAATTTGTTTTCTATGTAATTTCCTTTAGATGTATGGTAGAAAAAGAATATGCATAGTTATAAGTATAGGCTATGTAATGAAAGCTTACACTGCAAAAGTATAGTCTGACAGTCAAGATAATAGTATAGAAAAAATTAAGTTAAATTCCAAACACAAAGTATTGACCAAGAAGTATGGACCTGGTAAACCGTGTGCCCAGGGCCAAGATCAAAACCCTAGGCTCTGAGCAGGTCATTGACTAGAAATATTTTATATACATGAAGGATAGGAGGGAAAAAATCCATCCTGTAGATGGTCCGAACATCCCTAAATAAAAGAAGAATAGGAAATAGAAATAGAGATCAAAGAGTGTGTAAAATCTAAAAGACTCAGAAAAACAGAGTGACATGCATATATCTATAAAGAAGATTTCTCCTGTAAAAATTACTGAAGTAAAACAATGGGCTAGAACTATGTTACAGTAAGATATTGAAAATCATTCTACACGACCATTCATTTGAAAATATTCCTTCAATAGAAAGGGAAATAATACTGTATATTATGCATATGTATATAAATATTTGAACTGTAACAAAATAACTTTTCAATGTTGCGGGAAAGACTAAAGCTTAAAACGAAAACTGAAGGGTTATCGTCAAAGATACAAGACCAAGTTGTCCAATGTAATGTTATACAATGTTTAATATTTCCCTTTCTCATAAATAGGTCATACTGACTCAAAAAATGGACAAGCAACCCTTAAATATTACAGATTAGAGTCTCGAAAAATATAAAAGTATGCAACCAATATCTCTAAAGGAGACTCGAGATTACAAAGTAAACCAGAGAATAGTGCTTCATTAAATTAACCAAAAAAGACTTCTATTGAGAATTCTATAAGTCAAATAGCCATGGAACCAAGCCGAACATCTAAATGATGGAAAATTTGTAAGACCTCCTAAAAGACTCAAAATAATGTTAAAGAAATCATCTGAGGGTTAGTTTAATCCTTACAACTCCGAAGAAAAGTGTCCCTGCGTTTGTGTCTTGCAGTTTTAAGACCAAAGGGTTACCTGCGCCATAGCAACCATTTCTGATCAGTAGGTTAAAACCCTAACTACCCAAACAAGATATGGAGATGAGGATAATAGATTTAAGAGTTTCACATACCTAAACGAGTTGGATTGCAGCAGCAGTGGCAACTCCTACACCAAAAACATTGAGCAGAGAATTTCTCATAAAAAATACTAGAGTAAAATGGAAAAGAAAACTATGAGAGAAGAATAGAGTAAGAAATGAAATGGGTAAACTTACCTGTCGAGGTTGAGGTAGCTGTGACTGAGCAATAGAGACATGGGTAGCTATATTTCCAGTGACAGGAGCAACCAAACAAAACCTCTTAAGCCATGACTGCAGAGCCAGATTCATCTAAGGAGCAGAGTCCAAAAATGTGACAGAGTAACTGCTTAAGTCCCAAAAGGACCATGCAGAAACCCTTTATAGCACACAAAACAGAGGCGAAGAAACTGAGCAAGCCTGAGATAAAATACATGGCAGGCTGTGACCAAAAATCACCACAATGGAGGTAACATAATCATCAACGCTGAGCAGAAGACCTACAGAGCCAAATAGTTTGAGGTTGCAGAATGGTTGTAGAGATCCAATGCCGTGGAGCTAGCTCGAGAATGAAAGAATGGTTAGGGTTTTTGTAGGGGTCATTAACCTAAGCCAAGACCCGAAAACCCTCAGTCGTAGATCAAGACCCCTATAATCCAACGACGCATGACATTAGGGGAATTTTGAGGTCTAAAATGGGCCTCCAAAGGAAAATGTACAATCAAAATTCACTTTATGAGAACCAATCACATTTTAGGGGATGACATCATTCTTAATGGTTGAGGTGGCATTGCTTGAGTTAAAGGTACTTACTTGTCACATTCTCAATGGTGGATAAAAATGAATGCTTAACCACGGTAGTGCTCTAAGTACTTTTAAAGTCATAAAGTAAAGTACTCAAAATAAATGTCATTTAACACTTTTTGAATAAAACATTATTATTGTCATTTCATATTTCTTGAAAGAAACAATGAATATCCCTACACAATCTTCATGTCTTAACATACTTTTCAATAAATATTATATTTGTATATTTTCATATATTTATTTTTAAAATATATATTCATCTCTTTTTATTTAATATTACAATTTCAAATTAGTTATAAGTTAATATCTATACATATATATTATACATATGAAATAAAAATAAATAAAAATGTAACCTTGTAATTTTAGGATAAATCAAATCTATAAATAATAATATTATAATATTAATAACAATATAAAAATATTAAAATTAAAGAAAAAAGAAAAAAGAAACATTTTAGTTTTGTATGATGAAAAAAGGTATATTAATTTTGTATGTTGAAAAAAGTTATATTAGGTTCAACATAATTTGTGGTAAAAAAAAATCTAAATTTCAATGTATATAAATCTTATATTATACTTATAAATATAAATTAAATCTATTTCAATACTTTTTTTCTTTAATTTTAAATACAACTCAATTCATACTCAATTCATTTCATTATGATTATATTAATATTATATATTATTATATATAATATTTTTAAAAATAATCTAAATGTTATAGAATATATATTATATTATTTTTATATAGTATATTAATTACATGTTATTATACAAGTTAAATAATATAAATTTTAATTAATGGCATATAATATAATTAAGAATTTCTGAATTTGTATTTATATTTATATTATATGTTATTTAAGTACAAAGGATAAATGCATTACTTGTTCAATGATAATGATTTTTTCTTGAAAAACTCATTCTTATTTATAGTCACATCAATACAATTTTTTTATTAAATTTATTTTGGTACAACTTTTGAATTGAATTTAACTATGGTTACATGGATTGTGGTGCAAAAAGTGAATTGCAAATTCATAAATATTATTTTATTGGTTTAGCTATTACTTTATTATTTCTTTAGGAGGCCCATTTTAGACCTCAAAATTCCCCTAATGCAAAACTGGTGTCCTCCACATTTGTGATGATCACATGCATTATTCATAATAATTAAATCCTTAAAGAATCAGATCTAAGGTACATAACTAAATTATCACTTAAATGATAAATGGTACCATCAGCACTGAAAACATTTATGTGTGACGTAGAGCAAAGTATAACCATAGTTATGTATCATTTAATCAAAGTTCACACACACACACACACACATATATATATATGGTGAGGGTAAATATGAGCTGGAGACAGGTATACATGGACATCGCATGTGACTAATGAAATTGAAATATGATATGCAATGAAATATATAATTATATGTTCAAATATTGGTGTAATAACTTTCTTAAGGTGAAAAAACTCATTAATGGCATTTCTATACAAGGTAAAGACTTGGAATCTTAGAAATTAACATTCCTGATTTGTAAAGGTAATTTTTTTTTTTTTTAGTTGTACTATCATGGACGTTACAAAAAAGAAAAAAAAAACACACACACACAACATAAAATTGTAACCCCCCTCACAACTCACTCCCTCACTGCAACTCACAATCACACAATGTACACACAACATAAAAACGTAACCCCCCCACCCACAACTCACTCCCTCACTTAAACTCACAACCATACAATATAAAAAAATAACGTAACAACCCCCCCCCTCTCCCCCCAAACTCACAACTCACTCCCTCACTTCACACAAATTTCGTACTCCCTTACTTCAACTCACAACTCACACAACTTTCGTATATAAACGCTGCTCCACCACTCACAACTCTCAACGAACATAATTTTAAACTCCACCTCTCACAAATTACAAAAAAATGATATATAAAGCCCTAGTGAACTTACGGAAAATAATATAATTCACAAAGCCAAGTGTTAGTCTACACAATAAAGCATTTCACAACAAGAAGAAAAGCATATACAAAAACCCATGGTTGATGTTTCCATGTCATTTCAATTTGATGTTAATGCTTTGGAGTCTGTAAAGATTTAAGGAATATAAGATGTTTTAAACTATCAATTGCCCCAAAAAGGTGCAAAAGAGGCCGATAGAGTTGTTAAATAGAAAAAAATGTTCTTTGGTTTTCTAAATAATATTTGATAAAAAAATGTGCAAAAAGAGGGCGATAGAGTTGTTAAATTGAAAAAATGTTCTTTGGTTTCGTAAATAATAATTGATATATTTTAATAGAAGTTTTTTAGTTTCTATTAAATTTAACTGTCCATAATTCAATTTAACTGAATTAAATTGTTACAACTAAAATTAACTCAAGCCAGGCTCCTAAATTCTAAGATTTAATAGAATTAAATTGTTACAACTAAAATTAACTCAACCTAGGCTCCTAAAATTTAGCAATCATCGTACACAACGCAAGTTATTACTCTAACTCGAATTAACTAATCTAACTAAGTGAAAATAACTCATTTTACTTTAAAAAGTTGTTTGCTGACATGGAATTTTGATTTTCCTCCTAATTTAATCAAAGGCAAAATTAAATTAGGAATTTCTTGTTGCATTTTCAGCAAACATACACAACCATGACCTTGGCTTCATCAATGAGAGGGTACAAATGTTTCAATGACCTAGATCATTTAGATAGTGATAAGGAAGCAACCAATCTTGCGAACCCTCTGGAAGTGGAATTGTCTCAACGAAATGTATGATTGTCTCCTTTACACCTATACCTAACAATTCCTCATAATGAATTGATATTCGTAAGAAAAAATAAAAAATAAAAAAACAAAACCTTCAAAAAAACTAATTATTGTTCCTAGGCTTAATGAGAAAGATAGTAGTAAATGTATTGGCATTGCCAATTTTAAGTTAACTTGTCTTTTGAGTTAGTTTTTTGTTGGATTCTCTAGGGAGCAACCAATCCAAATTCCTTATTTTTCATGTAATATCAGGCTAGCTCTTTTTTTATATTAGATTTGGTTTGATTTCCCCTAGGACTAACAAGTCCGATTTTGTTAGATGTATTATATTTTATTGTTATAAAGATAATAAAATTTTTAATTAAAAAAATTACAATATTAATAGTTATAATGGATAATACAATTTTTAATTAAAAAAAATACAATATTAATAGTGATAACATTTTTAATTTGTTAAGGTATGAGAATGAAAGAAATAAAAATTGTTTTACTATAAAAATTACTCATCATAGATTTCTTAAGATTTTAATAATAAATATTATTATTATAAATTTAAAAAAAATAATAAGAAAAAATAAATACTTTAGGATTATAAATTTTCAAATTTGACTTGTTATTTTTGTGTAACAAATTTATGTAATATAAACATCTTTTAGTCATTGTTGATGGAAAAATTCTACTTTTATCATAATTATGTTGCATGTTATTCTCTTCCACAAACCATTTCACAATCTAATTGGCTCATTAAAATTTATGCTTGTTATATATAAAAGATATTAACAAGTTATCGAGTCGAGTTTAATAAAATAGTTCTTAAATCACAAATTTTAAATTTCTTTCTATTAAATTTAAAATTGTGATTTAATAGAAACCAAATCTCATTACATTAATAACCATTGGCCTCATGAATTTTGAAATAAATATCTTTATTTTTTTTGGTAACCTCTAAATAAAGAACCAAAACTAAAACCTTTTCTAAATATTAAACCTTCAATGTTGCCTGCAAACTGGTGGATGTCGAAACTCATGTCGTACTTGTAGGAAGACGAAAAAAAAAATACTAAAACATATAAATAAACAGGTTGCTTCACTAAAGGGAATAGAGAGTGTGTTTAGTGATTGATGGCCAACGATGAAGATGCAAAGGAAAACAAGAAGATTCAAGAGGAAATAAAATGTCTTGCTTCATTCCCATGCAAACTAGTGACATGTTAAATCTCGTCCAAGATCTAGTGAATAGATGTTAGAGTGTTGATGTCTCGAGGTCCTTAGAAGGTGTGTTATAGACTCAAGGTGTATTAATTAGTCTATAGCATTGGAAAAATATTGGTTGTCATACTCTCATTTTCTTTCTGGACTGTTTATGATGTAAATGGATCCGTATTCATATTTTAATATTGTTTGACGAGGCAATTAATATTTTTGGAGCTATAACTCTATTAATGCACTAGGGCAGTATATGTTATCCATTGAATTTTTTATTTGGTTAAATCCAAGGAGTGGCATATACTTCCCCAGTACATTAATAAAGATATAGCTCCACAATATTGATAGCCATTTGATGAAGAGAGAGATTTCATGGTTAAAGCTATGTGTTTTCTCCAACTACTTTGATCTCAAGTGAACCTTGCTACGGGTTGATGTAATGAAGAAACAAAGAATGCAACCAATAATGATGAAGGAATATGACAAGCTTTCAACTTTTCTTTAATAAATGGAAATGAAGGCTTGTTTTTTCGTGCAAATCCGATAACACATTTTTGGTTTAAATAAATATTTTCAAATGTCTTGGCGTCCCACAATTTGAATAATCTTCTAAATTTTAAAAATTAAATTAATAGTTTCAATTTTTTTCTTAATTAATACAAATTTTTTGAAAATTTTTGGGGTTACAAATACATCGAATTTAATATTGATATTAATATAGTGCAACACTTTTGTTTGTCTTAGGTTTTTTTATTTTTATTTATTTATTTATTTATTTTTACGGAAAAGTATATAAAAGTATAAAATAGTGTTTTTGGGTGGTGTTATTTTATATGCTGAATGAAAGAATGATTGAATCAAGATTGTGTGAGACTTTATTGAACTTAGATATTATGATGATTGTTAAATAATTATATAATTTTATGTAAAATAGTATAATCGCTTTATTTATGGGAACATAGATGGCAACATTTTCAACCAAAGATTTAGTTATTGACTTGGATATTGATGTTCTTAGATAGATGTAGACATTTTATTAATCCTTCACAACTAGCATATTTTTCTTCTGCCACAGTCTGACATTTGACAATTTGTTCTCTCATTGAATCGATGTTGATTCAAATGGGGTCAACCTTCAACCCACCATATGAATAGATGTGCCTAGGCCTTGACCAAGGTAGCCCCTTGGACTTGGCATTTTTCTTCACGTGACCAAGCCATAAAATAATAATAATACTTGCAATTTTTCTTCACGTGACCAAGCCATAGAAGAAGAAGAAGAAGTTATTTTAACGTCTGTAAGGCTAAAGATAACCTATGGGACATATGGCTTCTTTATCGGGCTCTTGTATTCGACCCTTTTCTTGTGAAATTTCACAATAAAATCTCCCAGCTTCTTGACAAACCCTTTTCTGAATACATTATCCCAAGAGCTAGCTGCCAAAATATCTGCATAACTTTCCCTGGTGTCTTTGAAGGCCTCACATTCTAAAGTGAAATGCTTTTCTATTTCCACTTTTCCAGAAGAGAAAAAAATACATACTATTTCCTCCCACACTTATTTTGGCCTTTTCCAGCAACCTGTTTCACAATGGAGTTGATAAGAATTAGTCCTTAATTAAGCAATAAGAATTTTAGCTCTCGAAGAATATTAGGCCCTATGTATGCTATTTGTTGATTATGGTAAATGGATATATCATTATATATTAATGATATCCTATCTTATAGCTTTAGAAACTAATCAAAACCATACACTCAAAATCTTAAAATCAAAATATCAACAACCTGTAATCAAGTTTCAAAATGAAAAAAATACCATAAAGATTGAATTTTTTAGTGAGTGTGAGAGGTTTCATCATCATTTCATTTTTGTCGTTGCCAACATCTTGAAGATCACATCTTCCAACTATTAAGCATCTACTCCATACAATGGTAAGCAACATGAATGTCGAGTTTGCAAGTAATCCCAGACTGAATAGATTCCGTGATTGAGCATTCTCATTGGATGAAACAATGCCACACTAACATAATTGAATATAATAAAATTAAAGTGGGAATTTTCAATGTCTTTGGAACTCAAAATTCAACACTAACACACGATGTAGAATGTTCACTATTCAATATTTTAAAACACAATATGAGAAATTCACATAGAATTCATATGCATCTCCTGAACCATGAATGGAAGTTGCAACCTCACACGAGTAGGGAAGAGTATCAAAACAATGAAATTGTAGAGAAACATTAGTGTTGAACAAATTTCATTTATCCCATTTTACAACCTATGGGATTACCTTTTGACCATAATTGAATCATAAATAATGGACCATCTCCAATGAAATTACTGGTAAATACAATTCGCTAATCAGATTAAACCTGACATGTAATAAAATGATAAAATGGATAATTTGGTGATAAAATATTCTTAAGCCTATAATACTTGGGTAGCTAATTCTTCATAACATTTTAGCAGTAATGACAGTATTCATTTTATTATCATTACAAATGTGCGATGCATGGTTTGTCGAAAACCTGAAACTGTTAACCAGCTTATGTGGAATTGCAAGGTTGTCGAAGCCTTCTTGATATGGCTTGCTGTAGAGTATAACCTTCTCTTTGTTGCTCCTTTTTATTAGAAATAGGTTATTTTTTGTGACAAATGGGTAATCTCTGGGTATGTAGACCATGTGGAACTAGATCAGACATACAAACATCTTCTTCTTATGGAAACAATGGTGTGGAAAAACCTTCTAATCTGGTCCATTTGGGAAAAGTTTCAATTAATAGATTGTAATTGTTTATGCAGATCTTTGCTATGATTTACATATTTAGGGATACTGTAGATTCCCTTGAGATCAGAGACAAACTGGACATGCTAGCTCTCCTTGCTTATCTAGGGAGGGTGAACCTATTTTTTGCCTGTCTTTTGGCTTCATAATGTATCATTCTTGATTTTTATTTTTATGTTTCTCTAGTGAAATATCAAATGAATTTTTCACAAAATAAATGATAGAAGGCTAGAGAGTGTGACCATACCTATTTGGCTTCCCCTTAATATTGACCTTATCTGAATGAATTGCAAGCTCTCCAAATATAACATAATTACAATATTTAGGACACGTGTCAAGAGTCATCATGGCCTATAGACACCAAAACAAGCATTAGACTAAGGGAATTGAACAACATAACAAAAAATATCTGTTCTTGATAGAAAATTTTAAAGGAGAGAAGCCTATTTCGGGAATATGCTAAAAAATAACCATCTATATAAAGGAAAATATTACTGTGTCTAATCTCAAAGATAGTGTGACATAGTGTGACATACAGTGAATGGAATTGCCCCACACCTTCCACTTGGAAATTTGCTGAATCGGGTTTGTGATGGTAGCCATGTAACTGTTCAGCGAATGCATGACAAGATAGAATGTTAATTGACCTAGACTTTGCATGAAAAAAGACTCAACTTGTTCAAAGGTACATATTACTCTAAAACTCCCGATTAGCTTCCCAACTTATTTGGTCACTAAATCTTAAACACATATGAATATCCCGTGTAATTAAGATGGTAAACTGCACTTAAAAATGCATAGTTGCAATCAAAATTAGATGGTAAAGAGCCATGATATTGATAACACAAAAAATGACGCACACTGTCCAATTTCTTAGCCATGTAAGTGTCAGCCTTCTACAAAATAGAACACTCATTAAGGTCAAGATACTTTTGTTGGAATATCATACAAGAATCTAGATTTGTTAGATTCTATACAAACTTATTTTGTTCAAGAAAAACCGAAACAACTCTGAAATGGAAACCATGGTAAAAGCTCAAGCTCCTAAAAATATTACAGGCCTAGATCCCTGGGCTACTGGTTTGCATCAAACATACGTTGTTCCAGTTCTTAACCGGTAAATGAAATCCCACTTAGATAATCATAGTATGCCACTTTGTCAAGTATTGTACAAGGTAATAGAGAACATCAAATCTTCCGCTTGTCTAGCTCATCCTTCGCTAGTTTTTCCATAAGTTTTTCAGTTTCTATATGAGCATCCAACAAAAAGGACAATTTTAGTCTATCTGCATAAGAAAATGACTCTGAAACCACTCTTAATTTGATACAGAAATATGAGGAAGCAATTGAAATCTGTTGATGACTGTCTTGTCCTATACTCATATGAAATTTGAAATCATATCTTGCAATATCGACTATATATAAAAAGTGATGATACTTCAAGAAACATCAATTTTTGAAATCAATCCCCCATTACAGATACACTCTTAAACTTGCATTGAAGTTTCTTGTGAAAAGTTGTAGATGTCTAACTTACAAAATATGTTGACAGGGTAATTCCATCCAAATTTTTATTGGAACTGTAAATAATATCAAGCAATTGGCTTTAATTGAAGCCATATTTCCAATAACATTAAATATAAAAAATATCTTTCCCTCCTTTAAAGGCCAAATCATTGAATTTAAACATCATAATGAGCAATCAAAACGTCTCAAAATGTTAAAATGGAGGATGAAATATAGATAGGTTTGATTCCTTGAAGCCTTTGAGGGGAATTAACTAAAATGGGTTCTCTCCAGAAGCATTCTGGATATTGTCGCTTATTATCATACTACCAAAAAAACAATCAATAATATCAGGTTCTCCAAAATAACAAAAAGTTAATAAAGAAATGGTACATACATATGACAAGTAATTCAATCCCTCTGTCTCCATCTCCTCGAGAATCTACATTTGCAAAAATTCGTCATCACCTCTATAAAGCATTTTCAAATGGTAGAAACTGACATAAATAAAAAAATTGGAAAATTCCAGTTACCTGCTTTTGGATAAAATGTGGAAGATATTTCAGTAGAGCAGCTGACGATGTTGAAAGTAATGATGGAAATTTTTTAGTGCTTATGCTTTCTTTTAGTATGCACTTTATTTCCTGTACAGATAAAGAAATTTTCACAATCACTACACTGTAATTATATGGAAACTATAAGGACATTTATTGGTTAAGTCGAATAGCCACAATATTCTCAATGAGGCCTTCTGATAGTATAATGACACCATGATACTTACCTGCAATATGCCACGATGGAAAGTCATGTTAAAATATTAAGGTCATACATTCTGATGGATTTAATTTTTCCATTGATAGGTAATTCTAGAAATCAACTTTGGTGTCTCTAGTAGAACCAAGTAATGTTGTATATAATGATGGTTATAGTCGATGTGCTTTATTGACTATAGATTATAGGCCTTCAAGAGTTTCTACAAAGACCAAGTGGAAAAATCTGAAAAAATCATCAACTTCGAAGTCAAATCGACAACTGGTTGAAGGACCGTGATTTGAACTTTTGCCAAATGAGAAAAAATGATTTCGTCTCTTTGTTGCAGTGTGGTAAATTTAAAGATATTATGAATATTGCAATTTAATGGAAACTCTCAACACTTCCATGGTAGAAGCCTGAGTAGGCCCTCTGTTGAGTCCTTTATGGAGAAATTCAAGAGTGTAGTTGCCCGATTTCTGAAAATTCTACAGAATAGAGAGCTAAGTAAGATCTCATTGAAATTCATATTTGAAAATAATTGAAATTTTTCTTCAAATGAATTTCAAAATATTGTTTTTGAAAGTTTCTTGAATTTTTTCTTGAAATTCATTTAAAAAATGATTCATATGTTTCTTGTAATTTTTCTTTAAATTCATTATTTAGAATATATATGAATTTTTTTTCTTGAAATTCATTTAAAAAATTCATATTGAAATTCATTATTTAGAATATATATGAAAATTTCTTTAAAATTTTCTTGAAATTCATTTAAAAAATAATTCATATTTTTCTTGAAATTCATTTAAAAAATAATTCATATGTTTCTTGAATTTTCTTGAAATTCATTTAAGAAATTCAAATTGAAATTCATTATTTAGAATATATATGAAAGAATTTTTGTTGAAATTGATTTAAACATTAATTCATATTTTTCTTGAAATTCATTTAAAAAATTCTTATTGAAATTCATTATTTAGAATTTTGAAATTCATTTAAAAAATAATTAATATGTTTTTTGAAATTTTTCTTAAAATTTATTTAAAAAATTCATATTGAAATTTATTATTTAGAATACATATGAAAGTTTCTTGAAATTTTTGTTTTTAAAGTTTCTTGAAATTTTTCTTGAAATTCATTTAAAAAATAATTCATATTTTTATTGAAATTCATTTAAAAAATTTACATTGAAATTCATTATTTAGAATGTATATGAAAATTTCTTGAAATTATTGTTCCTGAAAGTTTTCTGAAATTTTTCTTGAAATTCATTTAAAAAATTCATATTAAAATTCATTATTAAAAATATATATGAAAATTTCTTGAAATTCATTATTTAGAATATATATATAAAAGTTTCTTGAAATTTTTCTTGAAATTCATTATTTATTTAGACTATATATGAAAGTTTATTGAAAATTTTCTTGAAGTTCATTACTTAGAATATAAATGAAATTCATTGAAATTTTTATCAAAATATTGTTTATTTAGAATATATATGAATGTTTATTGAAATTTTTCTGTAAATTCATTATTAAGAATATATATGAAATTCATTTCAAAATATTGTTTCTTGAAAATTTTCTAGAAATTCATTATTTAGAATATATATGAAAGTTTTTTGAAAATTTTCTAGAAATTCATTATTTAGAATATATATGAAAGTTTCTTGAAAATTTTCTTGAAATTTATTATTTAGAATATATATGAAATTTTCTTGAATTTTTCTTGAAATTAATTTAAAAAATAATTCATATGTTTCTTGAAATTTTTCTTGAAATTCATTTAAAAAATAATTCATATGTTTCTTGAAATTCATTTAAAAAATTCATATTGAAATTCATTACTTAGAATATATATGAAAGATTCTTGAAATGTTTCTTGAAATTCATTATTTAGAATATATATATGAAAGTTTCTTGAATTTTTTTCTAGAAATTCATTATTTAGAATATATATGAAAGTTTCTTTATTTTTTTTTTAAATTCATTTGAAAAATAATTCATATTTTTCTTGAACTTGTTTTTGAAATTCATATTGAAATTCATTAGCTATAATATATATAAAAGTTTCTTCATTTTTTTTTGTTTTGAAATTCATATAAACCATTCATATTGAAATTCATTATTTATAATCTTGAAATTCATTTTAAAAAAATCACATGTTTCTTGAAATTTATTTAAAAAATTCATGTTAAAATTCATTAATTTGAATACATATAAAAGAATTTTTTTTTTTGAAATTCCTTAAAAAAATTCATATTGAAATTCATTATTTAGAATATATATGAAAATTTAGAATATATATGAAAGTTTCTTGAAATTTATTATTTAGAATATATATATGAAAGTTTATTTAATTTTTTCTAGAAATTAATTATTTAGAATATATATGAAATTTTTATCAAAATTCATTATTTAGAATATATATGAAATTCATTGAAAAATTTCTTGAAATGAATTTCAAAATATTGTTTCTGAAAGTTTCTTGACATTTTTCTTGAGATTCATTTAAAAAATAATTTATATGTTTCTTGATATTTCTCTTGAAATTCATATTTGAAATTTTTCTTGAAATCAATTTCAGAGTATTGTTTTTGATGTTTCTTGATTTTTTTTTGAAATTTATTTAAAAAATAATTCATATTTTTCTTGAATTTTTTTTTAAAATTCATTTAAAAAATAATTCATATTTTTCTTGAATTTTTTTTTGAAATTCATTTAAAAAATTCATATTGAAATTCATTAGTTAAAATATATATAAAAATATCTTGAATTTTTTTGTCTTGAAATTCATTTAAAAAATTCATATTGAAATTCAGTATTTATAATCTTGAAATTCATTTAAAAAAATTCATATGTTTCTAGAAAATTTTCTTGAAATTCATTTAAAAAATTCATAATTTTGAAAATATATGAAATAATTTTTCTTGAAATTAATTTTAAAAAATCATATTGAAATTCATTATTTAGAATATATATGATTTTTTTTTAAACTTTTGTTTCTGGAAGTTTCCAAAAATTCATTTAAAAAATAATTCAATTTTTTCTTAAAATTAATTTAAAAAATTCATATTGAAAAGTCATTGTTTAGAATCTTGAAATTCATTTAAAAAATAATTCATATGTTTTTTGAAAATTTTATTGAAATTCTTTCAAAAAATTCATATTGAAATTCATTATTTATAATATCTATAAAAATATTTTTCTTGAAATTCATATTGAAATTCATTATTTAGAATGTATATCAAAGTTTCTTGAAATTTTTGTTTCTAAAGGTTTCTTGAAAATTTTCTTGAAATTCATTTAAAAAATAATTCATATTTTTGTGGAAATTCGTTTAAAACATTTATATTGAAAATTTATTATTTAGAATCTTGAAATTCATTTAAAAAATAATTCATAGGTTTCTTGAAATTTTTCTTGAAATTCATTTAAAAATTCATATTTAAATTCATTAAATTCATTATTTAGAATATGTATCAAAGTTTCTTGAAATTTTTGTTTCTGAAAATTTCTTGAAATTTCTTGAATTTTTTCTTGAAATTCATTTAAAACATTCATATTGAAATTCATTATTTATAATCTTGAAATTCATTTAAAAAATAATTCATACATTTCTTGAAATGTTTTTTGAAATTCATTTAAAAAATTCATATTGAAATTCATTATTTAGAATATATATGAAAGTTTCTTGAAATATTTCTTGAAATTCTTTTAAAAATAATTCATATGTTTCTTAATTTTTTTTTTTTGGAAATTCATTTAAAAAATCCATATTGAAAATCATTATTTAGAATATATATGAAAATTTATAATATATATGAAAGTTTCTTGAAATTCATTATTGAGAATATATATGAAAGTTTCTTGAAAATTTTCAACCAATTCATTATTTAGAATATATATGAAAGTTTCTTGAAATTTTTATTTAAATTCATTATTTAAAATATATATGAAAGTTTCTTAAATTTTTTATTGAAATTTATTATTTAGAATATATATGAAATTCATTGAAATTTTTCTTGAAATGAATTTCAAAATCTTGGTTTTGAAAGTTTCTTGAAAATTTTCTTGAAATTCATTTAAAAAATAATTCATATGTTTCTTGAAAATTTTATTGAAATTCATTTAAAAAATTCATATTGAAATTTATTATTTAGAATATATATGAAAATTTAGAATGTATATGAAAGTTTCTTGAATTTTTTCTTGAAATTCATTATTTGAAATATATATGAAAGTTTCTTGAAATATTTCTAGAAATTAATTATTTAGAATATATATCAAAGTTTCTTGAAATTTTTCTTGAAATTCATAATTTAAAATATATATGAAAGTTTCTTGAAATTCATATAAAAAATAATTTATATATTCCTTAAAATTCATTTAAAAAATAATTCATATGTTCCTTGAAATTCATTTAAAAAATAATTCATATGTTTCTTGAAATTCATTTAAAAAATAATTCATATGTTTCTTGAAATTCATTTAAAAAATAATTCATATGTTTCTTGAAAATTTTCTTGAAATAATTATTTAGAATATATTTTAAAGTTACTTAAAATTTTTGTAGAAATTAATTATTTAGAATATATATGAAAGTTTTTTGAAATTTTTCTAGAAATTAATTATTTATAATATATATGAAAGTTTCAAGAAATTTTTATTGAATTTATTATTTAGAATATATATGAAATTCATTGAAATTTTTCTTGAAATGAAATTCAAAATATTTGTCACCATCATCCTTCAATATTTACTACTAAAAAAAATTTACTTACCTTTATAAACACCATCTTAACAAAGCATTCATCATACTATGCAAATAACTATAACTAACCCTTTACTAACCTATGCTCATAAACATAAGTTGTATGCATTTTAATCATAAATATATTGTTTCACCTGTAACCTTTGACTTCAGTACTCAATATCAATATCATGGCTATCGAATATGTTTAACAATAATATAAAACATTACGTGAATATGATTTCCAATCAACCCTTGGGTTTCTATCTATGGATTCGGGATTTTCGAAATGATTTACTATAATAACACGCACAGAGGAATGTCTTTGATCCGTATATCTGCAAATCCAATCTATTCAATTCTGATTTATGCTGGCAATAAGCCTTGGGATATGCCTCGCTCCACTTGGCATTATAACAACTCCTCCATGAAGGATTTTTCAACTCCATTTAATTAGAAATAGTACTGGGCGTTACTACCTCAGTACAGCGATGGGATATGCCTTGGATCCTTCATGAATTTCGAGATTTCTCCGATTTCGTCTGCGGTTTAACTGTGAGGTAAAATGGTTTTTCATCGGATTTTGGCGCTTTCATTTGGCTCGGCTTCACCCTCGAACGCTCCGCCTCAAAACCCTTATCAGGTCTGCATTCCTTGAACATTTGCTCCATCGCTCTTCTGTTTGGTTCAGCTGCTTGTTTACAAATTTTTGAGTTGAGCTACTGAATGTTAGGTTTATCCGAACTCTGTATCTTTAACTATTGTCAATATACAGATAGTGCGGACTTCATACTTGATTCCGAGGGTTCGTTACTGCAAGGGATGGGTTTTAGTCTTAGTACAAGGGTAAATATTTCATTTTCTAGCTTCATTTTGTCTTTGCCTCCAGGGTTCGTATTATGAAACCCTCTGCTTTGATATTATAGAGATTAACCTCTGGTTTGCTTGCTTCCATAGTGCGGTCAGGACTCCCTTTCTCAGGTAATGCTTCTGCGTTTATTTTTATTATGATTTCCCATCGTTTAATTCTTATTATTGTTGAATTGCTCAGAAATTTAGGTCCCTATACTAATTCGTGTTATTCTTATTACAAGTCGGTATTGCCAAACCCTTGAGCAGTTAATCCCTTGTTGGTTTTCTATTTTCAACTCGGTCGCGGCTAACTTCTCCCTTCTTGGCATTCACAGGTACTTTGAGGTCTCAAGAGAGACCGAAATCTCGTAGTTACAGATACTGGTTGTAGTATTAGACTTCAATGTGAACAAATATAAATATTTATTGGATTAAAGGGTTTATTTCCTGACCCAAGGTTTCCGATTTTTGTAAAGATATTTGTTTTAATGAAGAAGCTCATTAGGGTTTTACACTGAATATTATTATTATTGTATACAGATGGTTTTCCTCTAACCCTTTTGCATGTCGGTTAAATGCTTAGAGGCTAAGCTCTAGCCTGCACGATACTTTCAGAGATGAAACTCTATTAAGATTTATTCTGTATAATCTTGCCTATAATGGTACTTTAAACAACTTACTTCTTCACATATTTGGTTATCAGTTCTGCAATTCTTTTTATGGATAGGTTTTCTTATTGCACTTAAATCTTCTTAGCTGCTATATAGTGATATTGTATTTTTTCGTTTCCCTCTGTTAAATGTTTTGAAGAAACGATTTCTACAGCATAATGATAAACTTCTAGTTTTATGTATATTTCATTTTCTTTCGAATGCAAGAGATATTCTACTACGCAATACTGGTTATTATATTTCATAATATTTATTCCTTTCAGATGTTTTCTCTGTATTCAAAATTTTTGTTATGTACCCATTAGTTTTTAGACTATGGTACCCGGACCACCGTTACCTAATGTCCGTGTTTATATGGTTTTATGGCTGTGAACGATGGAATGTTGGTTCGGGGTTCTCGCCCAGAACCGAGTTCAACAGTTCGTGAGGCTGTTAAACCCTTATTAAGTAGTCCAATTCTATATTCACTAATATTTTCAGTAGCATACTTCTAATGGGGGTTTATCTGTGCCTATCACAAAGAAACTGACTGTATTCATACAAACATTGTAATAACAAGTATAACTCAGAGACTATTTTAATACTTTGATTTCATATTTCTATTTTTATGTTATTAATAATAGCTTTCCCTTTTTTGAGAAAAAAATTTCATTTTTTTCGGTTCTTCAACTTTCTGCAAATTATAACAATTTTTCTGTGTAGAATTTCATTTTGCGATAAAAATAAAAGTTGTGAGAATTTTTTTTAGATTTCTATTACTTATTTTTTGAAATTTTTTTATGCAGATTTGATATGTCAACTTAGCGTTTCTTTGAGTGTGTGTTTCTTAACAATCAAAGGATTCATAAGAAGTCATGTTATGTCGCAATGCTGTATTCATTGAAAATTTCTGTTTTTGAAAAAACAAAATTTGTTACAAAAATCTAGACAGAGTCTACTTTGTTTTCATCATATTTACAAAGCCAATGGATGCATATCATAATTACTAGAATTTTTTGAAGTGCTCCAATACGAAAAAATGCGTATTTTGGATATGTTTCGCGTGGCAAGAAATTTCTTAACATATAAGTTATAAACTAAAAATCTAAAAGCTACCCATTAGAGTCGATGGACCAATGTAATGCCCCATAATTTTTTCAATTTTTTTTACAATGTATTTTGGGAGATACAAAATTTTGATTTCACTGAATCACAATGACCCTCAAAAATTGTTTGCACCCATTTTATTAGAAAAATAATTAAAATTAATAAACATTTACGAAATTCCATAAAACTTATATTTCCTGAAATTAGATTCAATTCTGAAAATGCTTGTCTTGGTTCCGACAGTTAATTAACAACCTTTCATGGAGTTTAATCAGTCCAAAGTTGCAGAACGTTTTCAGAGCCTGGTTTTTGAGTAATTGGTGACGCGTTAGTTCGGCCGAACTTTTAGTCCAAGTTCGGCCGAACTATGTTTTCCGTTTATGAGTCGCTAAATCTAACGTCTTAATAGTTCGGCCGAACTTCTTCTGAACAGTTCGGCCGAACTATTGTGTAACTCTCCGTCGGCCGGAAAGTTTTATGGAGCCCCCTACAAAAAACACATTTCGCGTCAATATAAATTGCCGCGAAATGATTCACAAATTTCACACATTTCGCACTTCATCTCATTTTACAAAGACTTGGTTTGGGTTCAAAAACTTTTCTTCAAAGTTTGGGTTTAAAGAACTTTTTTGGAAGACATTTTTTGGAGGCATCGTGATTTTTCTTGGAGGTATGTACATGTTTTGTGTTGAAATAAATCTTTTGAGCTTCTTTGTTCAAAAACTTTTCTTCAAAGTTTGGGTTTAAAGAATTGGGTTTAAGAGCATTTCTTGGAAGCAAATTGATTTTACAATTTTGGATTTAAAGAATTTTTTTGGAAGACATTTCTTGGAGGTGGCGTGATTTTTCTTGGAGGTATGTACGTGTTTTGTGTTTTTTAAATTGCATGTTTTGGATTGGATTACATATTTTTTACAAAAAATTTACACTGGATTTTTTTTAAAATTTTTTAAAATTAAATCTTTTGTGATATTTTTTGTAATTGAGTTATTGTCTAATTTTTTGAAGGAATTTTTTGAAATTCATACCCTATTATCATGGGAAATCGAAGAACTTGTGTGAGAAAATATGATCGAAAAAGAGACCCTGGGGCACGTAGAGAAGAGACGAGACAATATCGCAAAAGAAAGTTAGAAGCCCTCTCAAATATTGAAGAGGAAAATCAACTTCAAGCAGAAATTGAAGCAGGTATGTAAATGTAAATATTATGATCTATTGATATATATTTAAAATTTTCCTAATGTAAAATGTGAAGCTTAATTTTTATTTGAAGAACTAGCTCGAAAAATATTTTGTTTGATGTAAACAGACAAAGATACTCCTCAAAATATTGAAGAAGAAAATCAACCTCAATCAGAAATTGAAGCAGGTATGTAAATGTAAATATTATGATCTATTAATATATTTTTAAAGTTTTCCCAATGTAAAATGTGAAGCTTAATTTTTATTTGATGAACTAGTTTGAAAATATTTTGTTTAATGTAAACAGACAGAGATACTCCTCAAAATATTGAAGAAGAAAATCAACCTCAAGCAGAAATTGAATTAGGTATGTAAATGTAAATATTATGATCTATTGATATATTTAAAATTTTCCTAATATTTATTGACATATTTATTAATTTAGTTATTTATTGAATATGTGCTATTTTTTCGAATATGTACAGATGAAATCACTATCGATAATGAGATGTTAGAAAATGTCGACACTCACACATATGGAGATAAAAAACCTGACCATGTTATACGATATCGTGTCGATAGAATTTTTGAAAAGTATTTCAAAAATGAGCAAGTGACAGTTCAAGCTCAAATGTTGAAATATCTCCTATCATCAAGGAAATTAAAAGAAGCGATGACACTATTGGGTTTTCGAAAATCAACCAAAGAAAAAAAAATGAAAGAAGAGGTGATAAAAAATATGAGTAGTGCTATAGATTCAATTAAGAGATCTAGAGATAAATATGTTTCAAATATACGTAGAGGAATACAGATGGCAATGGTTTCACCAAGTACTCAAGAGAATCGTTTGATAACATCTATGGCACGAGCACTGGGAACCTCGCGAAAAAATCTACACAAACATCGAAAATTTCGACTGCAAATAGATGTAAATGATGAACTCGCTTGTTGGAGAGCTATTTGTAGGCAACCATACAAAGATAGACTTGGAGAAGATGTTAAAAAAATAATATATGAATATTGGAAGAACAATTCGCGTGTTTCACCGACTGCAAGACATGTGATGCGAAGAAGAATAGCACGAAATCAATATGAAGAACATGGAAAAAATCTCTTGGAAACCACTCAAATAGAGTTATTCAACAAGTTCAAAGAAGAGAATCGTCAAATTCATGTTTCACTTAGTGCTTTTGTTCAACAAAAACCATGGTATGTAAAACCTATCACCGTACGTGACACTTGTTGTTGCCGTTATCATGTGGAATTTGAGTTATATTATGACACATTCCTTGATTTCGGTAGAACATTATGGAAGGATTCACCTCCTCCTTCCACTATTCGCGAATTCATATCTCAAATTCTATGTGAAAGAGAAAGCGATGAACTATTTTACAAAAAGAAATGTGTTGGTGGTAAAAAATGCGATGATTGTGGAAATTTGACTAAATTTCAAAACAAATATCGTATTGATATAAATGATCAATCATTTTCCAACATGAAAGTGAAATGGAAAAGATATGAATATATCGATACATCGATTCAAGGTGCAAATAGTGTTAAAAGAATTGAATTACTAGAAGACGAAATTTTTCTGATAGACTTTTTGAGAAAGTTTGAGGCAGAAATTTATAAATACACCAAGCATTCCCATAGAGCTCGATGGAAAGACTTGCAATTCAAAAAATCTCGTGAAGTTTTTCCACCAGGGACCATTTTGTCAGTGATTGATTTTGCAGAAATCTACACATTTGTTCCACAAAAAGAAATTTAGAGTGAATACTATCACTCTGACCAAATCTCCATGCTTGTCCTTATTCTATATAGACATGCTAAACAAAATGTCGATCATATAGAAAGCACGAGTGAAAATCGACATATCATTAAAGAATATCACTTTTATATCAATGACGATCGTACACATGATACATGTTTTGTACAACATTGTTTTGGAAGAATTTATGATTCATTGAAAAATCATGGAATAACATTCAATGAACATTGGATATGGTCAGACGGATGCGCAGGTCAATTCAAATCTGCACGATCATTTTTTTGGTTGTGTTGTCTTCATAAGAAAACCTGCATTAAACATTGCTGGAATTTCTTTGAGACTGGCCATGGAAAAGGAGAACATGACGGTGCAGGAGCATGCATAAAACGAGTACTTCGAAGATATCAAATGAACCACTCTGCACGCCGACTTGTGAATGCTGAAGAAGTTGTTCAATGGTGCAAAAATGCTCTAAGCCATGAGATTAACCCATCAAGAGAAGTGCGAAGGTACATTCAATTTAATTTATATTGGAAATCTAATTTTAAGCATTGTACATTTATCATGCAATGATTATTTTTAATTGTATTTTGATATCATATTTACAAATTATTTTTCTAATTTTCCATATAAAGGTTTTTCTGGCATATTGGAATCGAAGATGTAGATAGATCAATTGGAAATGACGTTGAAACAATAAAAGGACTCGAAAATTGCATTCAATTCAAACAAAGTTGTTCAAAATTGTGTTTGCATTGGATAAAAGAAAATATTCTTGTTTTTGTGATGTTTGCATAGACAACACAAAATCCAATGACGTTTGTGAAAACAAAATGTATGTGAATGATTGGAAACATACAGAGCTAAATACAAAGGGAAAAATTTCTATTACAATGTTTGAAGAAATGCAATCAGAGGAAACTACAATATCATTCGATGGTGATCGAGTTTCTGATCTTGTTAGAGAAGGTAACATTTGAATTACTTTCTAATGATTTAAAGATCTAGAAATAAATTTAAATATGCATAATTAAATGTTAAATTTATTTTATTGTGCTGGAGATGTTTTTGCTGTAATTGCACCTATTGACAATGATGAAAATGTGAAGTATTATTTGATGCGTTGCATTGAACGAAAAATGAAATTATTACAAGAATATAATGATCACGGATTTCAGTATGACAGAGGGTCTATTATACTGAAAGGTTATTTTTTCAAACAAAATCGTCAAAGTGGAGACTTTTTTTACTTTGAAGACTATGAACCTGATTCCATAAGTTGTCAATATAGTCACTTGGTGTGTGCAGCACGCATCAAGTTGATAGAAGTTCAATCAAAGAAAAAATAAAAAATTAAGAAATGGAAAATGTCAAAATCCGATCATGAACGGATTATTGAGGATGGAATTCCATTAGAATTTTTTTGAGTGAAGTATCCAAAAATTTATTATCTTTGGATTAAATATGTTTTAGAACTTCCAGTACTCAACTAAAAATTGAGCTGCTTATGTTATTTGTGGTTTGCACATGTTACAAATTGTTTGGGTACAAGCATGTGCTCTAGTATCAACTGAAAGTAGTTTTTCTATACATGTGCATTGATGAAAAATGTTATATGTATTGGATATATATATATATATATATATATATATTCTAGAATGAAATTAGTTTTTCTTGTATATTAATTGTTCTTGTATATCAGTAACCGACCATATGGTACAAATTATTTCACTTTATTTTGTAAGGTCAGATTCGGTCCCCATATGGCCTAACCTCCAAGGGACGAGATAACAAGTGGTTGTCCCCACTTGCCCGAATCTCAGCTTTTAAACTTACATGAGTACAATTTTACTGTTTATGTCAGGCATCTTACATGATGTCCTAGCCAAAGATAGATTCTCTTTGTTTCAAGTTTCTGGTAAAAGTTGTCACGAATGACCTGCTCGAACTCTTGTAGTAAACACCATACCTTATCTCTCTTGCTCTCCAATATTATTAGGTTTAATTATTATAACACAAAAATCGTTCTACATTGTCAATAATTTTTTGTGCTTACACTAAAATCAATGAACACTATTAATCCAATGTCTTTACAAGTAATGTACCATCATACATGCAATTATATCAAATTAGAAATCAACATATGCAATGAAATCAATGGGGATTGTCTTGTTACAAGTAACATAATTTCAATTTACCATATGTGCAAATGTAGGTTGAAACCATCCAAAACTTTAAATTGTAGATTGAAACCATCCAAAACTTTAAGTTTTAAAACCCTTTTGATTATATATTGTGCAACATTAAAACATTAAACATTTAAAGTTAATTAAATATCACATGCAAAATGTAGATTGAAACCATCCAAAACTCGAGTTTTAAAAACTTCACATGTCACGCCAATTATAATTCAACTATTCAACAAAAACATTTAACAAATTAAATATCACATGCCAAAGTTGTTTCAAGTTTCCGGTAAAAGTTGTCACCGAATGACCTACTAGGATATTATAAATACTAACTTTGTAAGATAATTTGGCATTCAGAAAAATTCGAAAGTCTTAGACTGTCAATCAATTTGAAGTATCATTCACCCTAGGGAGTGTAAAATATTCAATGTAGGTTGGTGATGATGCTCACTCCTAGCTTGAAGCAGCTCCAATGACCAATTCTTTAATGAATTCCAATGCACTAGACCAAAGTTGGTTCAACCTACTTGGTTTTTCACCCAAGAAATTCCAAGGATGGACTATCTGGACAAACTTCTGAAATTGAAAAGCTTGACATGGAGATACGACAAGGTGAACAAAGACTTCAAGAAATCTTTATGGAAAGGGCTCACTTGAAGGAAAGAAGCACCACGTTGCAGGCTAAAGTCAAGAACATGGAAGATAATATCAAGAGGGACTTTCTTGATCCAAAACCTATTGGTTTGAAGAAATAAAATGCATGTGTTGGCACACTTGGAAAAGAAGAAGACCACACTATGAGGATTGGTGCACTTCGTTTGGAAGGAGTCAATATATGTCGTATTGGAGCAATTAGATAGAATTCGAAAAGGAAAGAGCTTGAACCAATTCAAGCAGACCCAGGATCGAATTGTTATATGGAGCTTCATGAGAAGAGATATGTGAAAAGCACTGTTAAGCCAAGGGCTAGTTCGAAAGACATATTGGAAGAGGAAATGTTGAAGAAGATTGCAGAAGTAAGGCGCAAGACAAGGAGGAGGAATGATGATGAAAGTTCCTTGGACTTGAGATTCGTGTCTACAACTGTACATGGGAAAAATTTCTCTGCTTTGATAGACACGGGGGCTACCCATAGTTTCTTAAGTCAAAAGGCAGCTTCATCTCTTAGAAAGAGAAAGGCTAGCATGTAGAAAGAGTTGAGTGCTTTCAAGGCAATCAATTCGAGGATGAAAGCAGTGACTGGTGTCATGAAAGGCACACATGTGAGAGTAGGGTCATGGTTTGGAAAGATAGACTTAAGAGTCATTGACATGGATGATCATTCTATGGTGTTGGGACAAGACTTCATGGTTGTAGCACAAGCCATACCAATGATGGACCGAGACATTCTCTTAATTCTTGTGATCAATCTTAAACTATTTTCTGAACTTCTATTCTTATTGTCACCCTTATTAGTTTTGTCATCTTTCCATATCGATTATATTAAAAAGAAAGTATAAATCATAAATCATAAACCATTTAAATATTTAGCTCAAACTCTTGTAGTAAACACCATACCTCAAGTCTCTCTTGCTCTCCAATATTATTAGGTTTAATTATTATAACAAAAAAATCATTCTACATTGTCAATAATTTTTTGCGCTTACACTGAAATCAATGAACACTATTAATCCAATGACTTTACAAGTAATGTACCATCATACATGCAATTATATCAAATCAGAAATCAACACATAGGTACAAACCATTTAAATATTTAGCTCGAACTCTTGTAGTAAACACCATACCTCAAGTCTCTCTTGCTCTCCAATATTATTAGTTTTAATTATTATAACACAAAAATCATTCTACATTGTCAATAATTTTTTGCGCTTACACTAAAATCAATGAACACTATTAATCCAATGACTTTACAAGTAATGTACCATCATACATGCAATTACATCAAATCAGAAATCAACACATAGGTACAAACCATTTAAATGTTTAGCTCGAACTCTTGTAGTAAACACCATACCTCAAGTCTCTCTTGCTCTCCAATATTATTAGGTTTAATTATTATAACACAAAAATCGTTCTACATTGTCAATAATTTTTTGCGCTTACACTGAAATCAATGAACACTATTAATCCAATGACTTTACAAGTAATGTACCATCATACATGCAATTATATCAAATCAGAAATCAGCACATAGGTAAACCATTTAAATATTTAGCTCGAACTCTTGTAGTAAACACCATACCTCAAGTCTCTCTTGCTCTCCAATATTATTAGGTTTAATTATTATAACACAAAAATCGTTCTACATTGTCAATAATTTTTTGCGCTTACACTGAAATCAATGAACACTATTAATTCAATGACTTTACAAGTAATGTACCATCATACATGCAATTATATCAAATCAGAAATCAACATATACAATGAAATCAATGGGGATTGTCTTGTTACAAGTAACATTTCAATTACCACATGTGCAAATGTAGGTTCACATTCTATCATTCATGTAGTTTTAAAAACTTCACATGCCATGCCAATTATAATTCAACTATCCAACAAAAACATTTAACATTAAATATCACATGCCAAATGTAATTCAGATGACAACATTACTTCACATTCACATGCCATAAGTACTAAAACCATCCAAAAATTAAATAAAACAAATTATATAATAACATTGTAATAAAATATGTCCAAAAATTGTAAATCTCACTTGAGTATCAAGTTTAACAAATTTTAAAACCATCTAAATTTTGAAATCAAATCTACTGTAAATCATGTCCATCAAATGGAGGATCTAGCGTCTGGGTCTCAGTCCGCGCCCTATCCTGTGAATAGGAAACCTACATACACAATGCACATGTGCTTGAACATTAAAATTTGAAGTTTTAAAAATGAATGAGAATATATATATCTAGAACTTCATGTAAAAAACAAAATATAACAAAAAAATCATGCAATACCTCGTAAGGTTCCCTCTCCATTTGATGAACAGGTTCTACCATAGAAACATCTGCAGTGGTAAACTGTACAATATACATGTACAATTATATATATATATATATATATATATATATATATATAATTTATATAAATTAAAAACTTTCAAATGAAAATGCACGTGTACATATATAAACTTATTTTCAATAATATTAAACAAAATAACTAAAGACAACTTGTTAAAATGCTGTGGATGTTCCTATCTCCGTCACTAGAGTCCCCAGATTAAAAGAATCTTCTATAGGAACCTAAATTCAAAAAATTTTAAATAACTCAAAATATAGATCTCTCTCTCTATATATCTCAATTTTTAATGGAAATTTTTGAGGTAACATAAATTTTGAACTTGTGAAAAATTGTCCATACTTGTGGTGCATCTCCCAATGAAGTAGAAGGTATATCTCCTAAGGAAGAAGAAGGTACTGCCATCCCAAAAACATCAGACGGAATCGGTACTTGTTAAAACATTTTATCAAATTATATATATACATACATGTACATGTGTGGCAACAATTATTTATTTTAGAGTCACTTAAAAAACACTAACATACATGTGCCAACATATCATGATGGTCAGACCCATCTGCATCGTTTGAGCCGGAGGTCCCGAACGTAATATTAACATTTTCATCACACATCATGCCTGAGAACTGCAAATGGTGTTTTAACATATAATCATACATTTTTGTTAGATTAATGTACACATACAAATAAATGTATACATGTACATACACATGTATTTATTACAAATTGTACACATGTATATGAAAATATAATTTCAAACCCTAAGGTCACTAACACATACCGTTCCGGTGCCCTCTTCCTCACAAAAAATTAGGTCTTGCAGACCATTGCGACAATTTATTGCATATGTTCGGAGATCTTCAACATTCATGTTGTAAATCTCCTCATCTGTACGATAAAAAAAATTGGCACGTGCATTTTCATGTGCTCTTTGTCGATTTAAACAAATATCGACTCCACTCAATCTGCTATGAACATTGTCGATCATAACATCTCTTGCTTCACGACTTATTTGAGAAGTCGCATCCATCTCTGATCGCAGGGTTTCGACTCGAAACGGTCGACTCACTAATGGCGGCTCAGGGCGAGGCAACTCCACATCTCACTTAGCGCCATTACGTTGATATAATCGACCTCTCCCTGGGCCAAAAAATTCTGAAGGAAGGTCATTGTAGTCGGGTTTCATACCCAAAAAAAATTCCGCATAAAACATTTGTGCAAAATAAACAGGAACCTCATCGTTCCATGGAAGCCTTCCAAAGGCCGCAAGATGTCGATCATACAAATAAGCAGCTTTGTCTGGGTGCTTGAAATACTGCACCTTGAACATTTTTCTTTTTGGCCCTTCCTTATAATTAAACATTGACTTGGCATTTGCTCTTGTAACTTTTTGTTTTATGTCCTGCCATTTATCGGGACCTATCACTGTTTCTTTTCTCTTTCTCATCAGTTCTACAAATGAATCAGTCGTTGGCCCCAAATTTCTGTACACCTTTACCATTTCACCCAATGAATGTGTAACTATTTCGAGTCTTTGTCTACTCTCAGCAGGTAGAGACAAAGCCTCGAGATCTCTTTGCAATTTTGCATGAAGGCTTTGACACCTTTGTAAGGTGCATTCCGCCATGTTCGTTTCCCATGGTATATCAGTAATCTCAGCCGGATAAGTTGTGTTGGGTTGACAGCCTTCTTCTTGAATGTAGCGCGCTGCCCTGCGTCTATTTTGACCACTGGCTCGAACATTTTCAGCCTCTACATCAATATATATATAATTTCGTATATTAGAAAAAACACGTGTAAAAAAAGTTGCACAAATTTAATGAAAAAATATTGAAATTGATGTCAACCTTGATGTTGTTGGTTAACATCATCTCCAACATGACCCTGCTGAGAACCAACCCCAGAATGACGCTGTTGAGAACCAGACCCACAGTGACCCTGTTGAGAACCAGTAGTTGTTGATTGGCCTTCGGGGGAATAAATATCACCCCCTTCCCGCAACCTACTACCACTCATACCTCGACCGGTTGAACCTTGGCCACGCTCCATGGATGGAGTAGAAACCCTTCTCCTCTTGCCTCCTAAAAATTAAAATATGAAACTTATTAACAACTAATTTCACTCACAAAGTTAATAAAAAAAATCAATTCCATATGTACACACATGTATGGAGATTTAAGATTATATTTAAATACCGTGAACATCCTCCGATCCCTGAACCTCCATATGGGATTCGGCTGATCTTCGTCTTTCATCCTCCATGATATATATCTATTGGTCGACAATCACAAAATAGATTTCAAAAAATCAATTTGTAATTTAGTGTACACAAATTATGTAGAACACAACTTTCAAAGCAATAATTGATCACGTGTGAAACTAAATTTAATCGAAAAAGATATTATAAAAATGATAAGTTCACCAAATTACGCTTTACATGGTGGGAGCACACTTGGTATAAAATTTCCTACTTATACACTTTAGTTTGTGGAAGAAATGACACATGTACATAGTTTACCTTAAAGTAGTTGTGTTTTACGGATATTAAAATGAAAAACTTCTATTTAGATCCATTCTAGAGATTGACTGTAGGGGCATTTACTAGATATGTCACCTTTCATAAAAGATGAGATCCAGAGGCTACCTGGCCCTTTACAGACTCTGCCTATAGAACTTGTAGAAGTAAACACTAGAGGCAAAAATGTATTTTGATGTTTCATGAATTTCTTTGCAAATTCAAAGTATAGTGCATGTTGCATGAAGCAAGATGTTGAAAGTAGAGTTACGTTGACACACTTAAATGCAACAAATGTGGAAATTTGTACCTGAGCTCTACTATTTGACTTGAGAGTCAGTTGTTTGAAGAGGCATGTTTTGTCAATTTGTGTTTGGTTGATGGTTTTGTACACCGATATGTAAGAGTACATGGAGATATTCACTTGATGTGAATTTTTTTTCTTTGAAGGAGAAAAATGAGAATTACTTTAATATGTATTACATATGGTCTTGAATGAGCTTTTGGACTCTTTAGATATATATCTAAAGAGTCCAAATTCTTATTCAAGACCATATGTAATCCTCATCTAACTTAGCCAGGGATTTGCAATACTATATTTGAGTTGGCTAGCTCCATTTCAAGATATTATGGTTATCCAAGAGGGGATATAAAAAATGAAAACAAGGATGTTGTTGTAGGTTATCCAAGTTGGACATAGAACCAGTGGAGAAACCTAAGGAAAAACTATGTTTCCAAGTCGAACCTTTGTAGAGGTTCCAGTACCTGAGAGTAAAATCCAGTTTGGGGCTGTTAAATTCTAACTGTACTGGTAATTGTGCTAGGGGGGAGAAATAGGATGTAATTTCCTCTTCACAGTTGGGAGTCTTGTTTTTCATGTGGATTCAACCAAAAATATTGTACATATTAAATGAGGACATAATTATTACACATGTTTAATTTACATGAACAAATGCTTCTTTGATTTTTCTCCTATAGCTTAATGTATTATGCTAGATATATAATTTAAGTTGAAGGCCCATGAGATAAATATGACTTCTATGTGACATTTGTATTGAATCATCTATTTTTTGTGTTATATGAACATAATTGGTGTGCATATCTAAAGAGTCCAAATGCTCATTCAATACCATATGTAATCCTCATCTAACTTAGCCAGGGATTTGCAATACTATATTTGAGTTGGCTAACTCCATTTCAAGATATTATGGTTATCCAAGAGGGGATATAAAAAATGAAAAGAAGGATGTTGTTGTAGGTTATCCAAGTCGGACATAGAACCAGTGGAGAAACCTAAGGAAAACCTATGTTTCCAGGTCGAACCTTTGTAGAGGTTCCAGTACCTGAGACTAAAATCCAGTTTGGGGTTGTTAAATTCTAACTGTACTGGTAATTGTGCTAGGGGGGAGAAATAGGATGTAATTTCCTCTTCTCACGGTTGGGAGTCTTGTTTTTCATGTGGATTCAACCAAACATATTGTGCATATTAAATGAGGACATAATTATTACACATTTTTAATTTACATTCAAATGCTTCTTTGATTTATCTCCTATAGCTTAATGTATTATGCTAGATATATAATTTAAGTTGAAGGCCCATGAGATAAATATGACTTCTATGTGACATTTGTATTGAATCATCTATTTGTTGTGTTATATGAACATAATTGGTACGCATATCTAATTTACATTACTAATATGTCATGCTTCTTTAATTTATCTTTTATAGATGACCAGAGCATCCCTTTTTAATCTATCCCTTTTGACTTCGAGTATGTGGGCAATATTCATCTGCATATTTTTCTATCATAAAGCAGTGAGTAAAATTGTATTCCATTTGTGTCAATGTTAAGGTTAAGCACATGGATTAAAGTTTTATATATATTAGATGAGGAGGCTATGTATTACATATGGTCTTGAATCAGTTTTTAGACTCTTTAGATATATATCTAAAGAGTCCAAATGCTCATTCAAGACCATATGTAATTCTCATCTAACTTCACCAGGGATTTGCAATACTATATTTGAGTTGGCTAGCTCCATTTCAAGATATTATGGTTATCCAAGAGGGGATATAAAAAATGAAAAGAAGGATGTTGTTGCAGGTTATCCAAGTTGGACATAGAACCAGTGGAGAAACCTAAGGAAAAAATATGTTTCCAGGTCGAACCTTTGTAGAGGTTCCAGTACCTGAGAGTAAAATCCAGTTTGGGGCTGTTAAATTCTAACTGTACTGGTAATTGTGCTAGGGGGGAGAAATAGGATGTAATTTCCTCTTCTCACAGTTGGAAGTCTTGTTTTTCATGTGGATTCAACCAAACATATTGTACATATTAAATGAGGACATAATTATTACACATGTTTAATTTACATGAACAAATGCTTCTTTGATTTATCTCCTATAGCTTAATGTATTATGCTAGATATATAATTTAAGTTGAAGGCCCATGAGATAAATATGACTTATATGTGACATTTGTATTGAATCATCTATTTGTTGTGTTATATGAACATAATTGGTACGCATATCTAAAGAGTCCAAATGCTCATTCGAGACCATATGTAATTTCCTCATCTAACTTAGCCATGGATTTGCAATACTATATTTGAGTTGGCTAGCTCCATTTCAAGATATTATGGTTATCCACGAGGGGATATAAAAAATGAAAAGAAGGATATTGAACTGTAGGTTATCCAAGTTGGACATAGAACCAATGGAGAAACCTAAGGAAAAACTATGTTTCCAGGTCAAACCTTTGTAGAGGTTCCAGTACCTGAGAGTAAAATCCAGTTTGGGGATGTTAAATTCTAATTGTACTGGTAATTGTGCTAGGGGGGATAAATAGGATGTAGTTTCCTCTTCTCACAGTTGGGAGTCTTGTTTTTCATGTGGATTAAACCAAACATATTGTACATATTAAATGAGGACATAATTATTACACATGTTTAATTTACATGAACAAATGCTTCTTTGATTTATCTCCTATAGCTTAATGTATTATGCTACATATATAATTTAAGTTGAAGGCCCATGAGATAAATGAATTCTATGTGACATTTGTATTGAATCATCTATTTGTTGTGTTATATGAACAAAATTGGTACGCATATCTAATTTACATTACTAATATGTCATGCTTCTTTAATTTATCTTTTATAGATGACCGGAGCATCCATTTTTAATCTATCCCTTTTGACTTCGGGTATGTGGGCAATATTCATCTGCATATTTTTCTATCATAAAGCAGTGAGTAAAATTGTATTCCATTTGTGTCAATGTTAAGGTTAAGCACATGGATTAAAGTTATATATATATTAGATGAGGAGGCTATGCATTACATATGGTATTGAATGAGTTTTTAGACTCTTTAGATATATATCTAAAGAGTCCAAATGCTCATTCAAGACCATATGTAATCCCCATCTAACTTCACCAAGGATTTGCAATACTATATTTGAGTTGGCTAGCTCCATTTCAAGATATTATGGTTATCCAAGAGGGGATATAAAAAATGAAAATAAGGATATTGAACTGTAGGTTATCCAAGCTGGACATAGAACCAGTGGAGAAACCTAAGGAAAAACTATGTTTCTAGGTCGAACCTTTGTAGAGGTTCCAGTACCTGAGAGTAAAATCCATTTTGGGGCTGTTAAATTCTAAATGTACTGGTAATTGTGCTAGGGGGGAGAAATAGGATGTAATTTCCTCTTCTCACAGTTGGGAGTCTTGTTTTTCATGTGGATTCAACCAAACATATTGTACATATTAAATGAGCACATAATTATTACACATGTTTAATTTACATGAACAAATGCTTCTTTGATTTATCTCCTATAGCTTAATGTATTATGATAGATATATAATTTAAGTTGAAGGCCCATGAGATAAATATGACTTCTATGTGAAATTTGTATTGAATCATCTATTTGTTGTGTTATATGAACATAATTGGTACGCATATCTAAAGAGTCCAAATGCTCATTCAAGACCATATGTAATTTCCTCATCTAACTTAGCCAGGGATTTGCAATACTATATTTGAGCTTGCTAGCTCGCTCCATTTCAAGATATTATGGTTATCCAAGAGGGGATATAAAAAATGAAAAGAAGGATATTGAACTGTAGGTTATCCAAGTTGGACATAGAACTAGTGGAGAAACCTAAGGAAAAACTATGTTTCCAGGTCGAACCTTTGTAGAGGTTCCAGTACTTGAGAGTAAAATCCAGTTTGGGGCTATTAAATTCTAACTGTACTGGTAATTGTGCTAGGGGGGAGAAATAGGATGTAATTTCCTCTTCTCACAGTTGGGAGTCTTGTTTTTCATGTGTCTTCAACCAAACATATTTTACATATTAAATGAGGACATAATTATTACACATGTTTAATTTACATGAACAAATGCTTCTTTGATTTATCTCCTATAGCTTAATGTATTATGCTAGATATATAATTTAAGTTGAAGGCCCATGAGATAAATATGACTTCTATGTGACATTTGTATTGAATCATCTATTTGTTGTGTTATATGAACATAATTGGTATGCATATCTAAAGAGTCCAAATGCTCATTCAAGACCATATGTAATCCTCATCTAACTTAGCCAGGGATTTTCAATACTATATTTGAGTTGGCTAGCTCCATTTCAAGATATTATGGTTATCCAAGAGGGGATATAAAAAATGAAAAGAAGGATATTGAACTGTAGGTTATCCAAGTTGGACATAGAACCAGTGGAGAAACCTAAGGAAAAACTATGTTTCCAGGTCAAACCTTTGTAGAGGTTCCAGTACCTAAGAGTAAAATCCAGTTTGGGGCTGTTAAATTCTAACTGTACTAGTAATTGTGCTAGGGGGGAGAAATAGGATGTAATTTCCTCTTCTCACGGTTGGGAGTCTTGTTTTTCATGTGGATTCAACCAAACATATTGTACATATTAAATGAGGACATAATTATTACACATGTTTAATTTACATTCAAATTCTTCTTTGATTTATCTCCTATAGCTTAATGTAATGCTAGATATATAATTTAAGTTAAAGGCCCATGAGATAAATATGACTTCTATGTGACATTTGTATTGAATCATCTATTTGTTGTGTTATATGAACATAATTGGTACGCATATCTAAAGAGTCCAAATGCTCATTCAAGACCATATGTAATTTCCTCATCTAACTTAGCCAGGGATTTGCAATACTATATTTGAGTTGGCTAGCTCCATTTCAAGATATTATGGTTATCCAATAGGGGATATAAAAAATGAAAAGAAGGATATTTAACTGTAGGTTATCCAAGTTGGACATAGAACCAGTGGAGAAACCTAAGGAAAAACTATGTTTCTAGGTCAAACCTTTGTAGAGGTTCCAGTACCTGAGAGTAAAATCCAGTTTGGGGCTGTTAAATTCTAGATGTACTGGTAATTGTCCTAGGGGGGAGAAATAGGATGTAATTTCCTCTTCTCACGGTTGGGAGTCTTGTTTTTCATGTGGATTCAACCAAACATATTGTACATATTAAATGAGGACATAATTATTACACATGTTTAATTTACATGAACAAATGCTTCTTTGATTTATCTCCTATAACTTAATGTATTATGCTAAATATATAATTTAAGTTGAAGGCCCATGAGATAAATGAGGCACATGAAGCTGTTCCAAGAAGGAATTTTATTTCGTGTTCATTACCTCAAGCTTGTGAAGTTTGTGTTCATGATGAATGGAAAAGTTTGACACCCACTTTGCAAGAAGATGTTAATAAACATGCAGCTAATGAGAATGTAAAAGAAGAGGATGTTTAAAGCTCTATCTAATCATTGAATTCATTGCTAGTATTCAAAGGAGAGCCACTACCTCATCAAATTCACCTCCTCAAGAAGGAGGCAATGGTGAATGTTCAAGGTATAAATTTGCGTTTAATCAAATTGCTTTTGATTATGATAAACATGGTAAATATTCGTGCATAAGATATATAAAAGAACTTGCACATGTTCCTTTTGTGGTTTGAATAATCATAATGTTTATAGATGTTGGAAGAAGATATCCATACACATTGAAACTTTCTAAATAAATGAGGCAAAAATTCAAAGGCCCATTGGACAAGGAAAATGATGCTTAAAATAAGATGCAATTGTTTATTACTCATTGCCATAAGAAAGGTCAGCTTGTGGACTAGTGTTGGACGGGTTTCAAATCTTACACCTAGTTGGCTATCACGCTAGGTTAAATACTTGGCCACTAGGAGGTCTAGACAAGGTCTAGAATTTGAAAAGTGAATTCCCTCTTTCTTCCTCTTACATGTCCAATGATTAGAATTTGGATTGAGGGAAAAGATTTTCCTAGAATTAAAAATTTTGCATTTTATAAATGTGTAAACATGAGTTTTTAAAATCTAATTAACTCATAAATTTCTCACAAAATACACTTAAATCTTGACACATAAACCCCTTCCCCAACAAAACTAGTTTGTCCATATTCAAATCAAGTTGGTATCAAAGTACAATTTAGCTCATTTTAGTCAAGGTTAGTTAGAAAAATTAGCTATTGGTTTCTGTCTTCAATTTCCTCTGAAAATGAATGTGTACGTGCTTTTGAGAGACGCTAGAGGAATAAGGTTCAATTTTTTTATGAAAATGTGCTATGAAAGTAAAGGGTTTTAAAGGCAAGCATGTACAAGGCATAGTTGAGCCAAATGTTCTTCAGGAAGGGCCTAATTATTTGCATCTTGGTTATGGAAAACATGGAAAATTCTCCAAAGCCAAGGAGGCACATGAAGCTGTTCCAAGAAGGAATTTTATTTCGTTTTCATTACCTCAAGCTTGTGAAGTTTGTGTTCATGATGAATGGAAAAGTTTGACACCCACTTTGCAAGAAGATGTTAATAATCATGCAGCTAATGAGAATGTAAAAGAAGAAGATGTTGAAATCTCTAGAGTCATTGAATTCATTGCTAGTATTCAAAGGAGAGCCACTACCTCATGTAAAATTCACCTCCTCAAGAAGGCAACAACAGTGAATGTTCAAGGTATAAATTTGCCTCTAATCAAATTGATTTTGATTATGATAAACATGGTAAATATTCAAATAAGATATAAAAAAGAATTTGCATGTTCATTTTGTGGTTTGAATTTAATCATAATGTTTATAAATGTTGGAAGAAGATATCCATGCACATGAAACTTTCTAAATAAATGAGGCAAAAAGTCAAAGGCCTATTGGACAAGGAAAATGATGTTGAAAATAATTTGAAATTGTTTATTACTCATTGCCATAAGAAAGGTCACCTTGTAGAATATTTTGCTACATACAACACTGAACATTTTTAAAACATAAACTAACTTCTAGCAAACAATAATATTAAATTAGATATAATTGTTTGTGCAATTGAATTGATGTGCATAGAAAAACTGGGAATAGATATCTTTGATACATACAACACACAAATGCAAAATCTTAAAAGATAAATCAATCTTGCAAACAAAAGGGTATTTAACTAGACAAAAATGTCCATATAGATTCAGCCAGAAACCCAGACCTAGTCAAAGAAAACATGAACCAATGGTTTATTTCAGCTCTACATCAACTTTGAAATATCGAACTATTATGATGTGTTACAAATCAGCCTACATGGCAAAGTGTTGGTCGACCTAAAAGGAAGTAATTCTATGTATATTTATATACCTTGTCTATGGCTCTTTTAATAAGGAATAACTCGGCAATCTCTGAAAACAGTTTACAGATTCTTGTAACATTCAGTACGAATATGTTGATGGGCTTTCAGTGTGAAGTTTAAAGAGTTTGAAAATAGTGTGGATCTATTGTTCGGTCATCTTTGAAGCAGATTGCGGATAGTATAGTATGAAGCAGATTGCATATAGTGTGAAGCAAATTGCGGATAGTCTAAGGAAGATTACAAATGCCTGAAACAAATCTGTGGATATATATTGCAGGATGCAGCACCAACTAATGTTGTTGATAAGACTGTTAAAATAGACACATACCACGAACCCAAGGGTTTATCTGACCCTGTTGTGTCAAAGGTTAATGTTGTGGATAAGACTGTTAAAATAGAGACAGAGAACAAACCCAAGGATTTATTTGACCCTGTTGTGTCAAAGGTTGATCAAAATAAGAAGAAAAAACAAGGCAGCAAGGAAGCAAACAATGAAGATGGCAGTGGCAAAGATAAGTTTGCCAGCTTGATTTTTATGTGTAATTTTCAAACAAAGCAAGAGTGTTTCCGATACAAAGTGTTTGGGTTGCCACCAACCAAAAAGGAGCTTGTAGAAAAGGTGAAGCCCGAAATGAAGCTCTTCTTGTATGATTTTAACCTTAGACAAATGTATGGTATCTACAAGACAACGTCTGCCGGAGGAATGAATGTGGAACCAAATGCTTTCCGAAGTTGTAAAAGGCCACTCCCAACACAGGTAATCTTTTTATACATGAAAGGGGTGCATCAAGCTTGTGAAGTTTGTATTCATGTTGAATGGAAAAGTTTGACACCCACTTTGAAAGAAGATGTTAATAATCATGCAGCTAATGAGAATGTAAAAGAAGAGGATGTTGAAAGCTCTAGAGTCATTGAATTCATTGCTAGTATTCAGAGGAGAGCCACTACCTCATCAAATTCACCTCCTCAAGAAGGCGACAACGATGAATGTTCAAGGTATAAATTTGCCTCTAATCAAATTGCTTTTGATTATGAATATGGTAAATATTCACATAAGATTTGGAAAAGAACTTGCATGTTCCTTTTGTGGTTTGAATAATCATAATGTTTATAGATGTTGGACAAGTGTTGGACTTTGTATCCAACAATTCATCCACAACATTTGAAGAAGGTGGAATGACATAATGACAAGAATGGAAAAGAGGATTTAATAATCGATGAGGGTCAAGATGATTCACATGATGAAGTGCAACTAAAAGAAGCGCCATTGAAATGGTTTGCTAACAGATGGTTAGATTTCTTATCCAATTAAGGCCTAGCATGTATTTTAATGTTTCATGAATTTCTTTGCAAATTGAAAGTATGGTGCATGTTGCATGAAGCAAGATGTTGAAAGTAGAGTTATGTTGACACACTTAAATGCAACAAATATGAAAATTTGTACATGAGCTCTATTATTTGACTTGAGAGTCAGTTGTTTGAAGAGGCATGTTTTGTCGACTTGTGTTTGGTTGATGGTTTTGTACACAAATATGTAAGAGTACATGGAGATATTCACATGATGTGAATTTTTTTTTCTTTGAAGGAGAAAAATGATATGTCAGCGAGCTATGTTTCTTGCATGATGTGTTTTCAGTTTGATGGTTTTGTTTGTGACAAGACGTCACAAGATTTTGGGAAGGTCCATTCTTGAGCGAGAGCCTCATGATTACAACCTAATCATGAGAATCAAATGGGAGTGCATCCTTATTTTGAAAACAAATAGGATTCTAAGCTACCTAGGACTCAAACCATCATTTTTAAATTTGAAATATCATGGTGTGTTGTTTCAATGCCTGAATCCACAACCCTAACACATGAAATTGCTAATCTAATTACACATGAAATAAATAGCTATTTTCTCCAACATTAAAAATATAACTAAAAACTAAATTCAACATAGTTGAAAGAAAAAGAAAATGGAACTTTAAACATTCAATGAAAATTTCTGAATAAGAACATTGAAATTATAAGTTTCTTTCTTACACAGTTTAAGATTTGGGGTGTAAAGTTTTTTTCAAAAATTCTTTTAAACTTTTTGATGCTTATAACATTGAATATATGTATATAATTCTTCTATAAATTTACTTAAATGTTTAGTTTTTTTATTTTTAATAGAATTTGCAAATTTAACTAAGCTTAGGAACAAAAGTGAAGCTTGAGCTTTAATCTTTGGAACAGAAAATGCTTTACGGTGCATGGACAAAAATTTCAGAACTGCAAGACTCAGTTATACTGAAGCGCATAGAGCTGCACAAAGCAATGCATGCAAAAAAGTTGAGGTCTATTCTTTCAGAGCAAGTGAGCTTTCTAACCTACATTAACTCAATATATTCTATTGGTTTCTTAAACATTTTCTTCATAAAATTTCTGGCATTCCATATTTTGATATCTTTCTTTTGACATAAAATTTCCATGATTGAATATTTAGGGGATTTAAATATATATTTTATTATTTCTTTTAAAATGGTATTTTTGAAGCTCACAGGGGTAGTTTAATTGATGTTCCCTGTGTTCTGAAGTATTAAGTAAACCCAAAATTCAAGGTTTAAATCTTAATAAATCAAACAAAATTATGTCAATTAAGATTATCTTGAGTAAAAAAAATCTAGTTTTATAAAGAATTAATAAGTGCAATATGCTGTCGTAAAATTCTTTGTAGGCATACACCCTTAAGAAGATAGATTGTGATCTCTTTATGGTAATAAAAAATAGATGGCATTTCTATTTTTGAGCGACTACAGTTAGAACTGTGGGAAGATCATTGCAGTACAAAAAGGTATTTTTGGACCCTGTCAGATAAGTACATGGAGAACAGATACCTGTATTTTCAAGAAAAAAAAGAAACAATATCTTAATTTGATTAAAATAAAAAAATCTGCAAGTATTCAATGGAAGTCTGCAAGTATGGATCACAGAAGCCTGAATTTGGAGTCGTAACGTTATTGAAAAATTTTATGTAGCATCACAACAAACATAACCAGATTATAAGATATTATAAGATCCATCGCAGATAGCATAATAGAAACCCTTTTCAAGCTTTTGTTCAATGTATAATTGGTAAAAACTCAGTAATTAAACAACTTCCATGATGTAATATTCGTTTGTAAATTAAACAACACAAATTGAACTATTCGTTGAGTCGTTGAAAGCTTAATTTGAGATTTCTCTCATTCATTGATATACTTTTGGCTTTGAAAATTTTTGAGTGAGAAAAAGAAGAAACCATGCAAAATCTAACCTTAAGGTCCGAAGAAAAAAAAAATCTGGAGTTGACCATCACGTACAACACGAAGTTTCTTGAATATGGAATTGACCAACCTGTATTACTTTTTCATACTGTAACAAAATGTGGTAGTATTTCACAAGGAATATCTATGTATAGGAGTTCTTCAAATGTTCGTCTATCATACTTAATTTTACAAATCGTTTGTAAAACCTCCACCGTATTTTCTAACAAAAGCATTTCATAAGAAAATACAATAGCATTTCTCAGAAGTGGTCTAATCCAAATCTGAACATATGAAGGTATAGAAGGGACCCTATTTATATTTGAGAGCTCCAAAAGGTAGAACATAAGATAGCATAGAAACGATCATGGTTTTTCTTACATTTAATTATCGGCATGATGCCTAATATTTTGTGTAAAGTTAAAAAGGAGATTGCATGGAAGAGAAAAGTCCTAATCAAAGTGAAATTAGGTTAGCTCTAATCAATTTACAAGGTGTTACAAGACTAGCTTATACATGTGTTCAAAGCCGCATAGATAGTGACATACTCCGTGGAACGAAGAGCGCGGCGACGAGGAGTCGCGGTGTGGCGCACGAGAAGTCAGTGGCGACGAGGTGCAACAAAGATGAGAGAAAGAACACGGGAACAATGAAATCGAGTAACCGCAATACTTCGCGGGCGATTTATTTATAGAAATAGTTCGGCCGAACTAACGCTCTGGCCGAACTTTTATATAAGTTCTGTTGAACTTTAGTTGCCGGTTTTCCAATCTCCGGCAAAAAATTTCGTTTGGCTACGCCGTCACGTCAAACGGAATCACGAGTTCGTACGAACTTTAAAAAACAAGTTCGGCCAAACTATTACATAGTTCTGCTGAACTATTACCGAAAAAAAATTTCTACCCCCGATTCTCACAAAAGTGTAACCCAACTTCACGTTTCCGCCCATACCATATAGGAAATAACGACAATAAGAAAATATTTAGTTACTATTATCTCATTTTTCTATCCCATTGTAATACCAAATAAAAGTAGTGCCAAGAACGAGTTTCATTTTTCTGTCTTTATGCATATATATACATATATGTACTTATACACCCTCCGTAATAAAAATAAAACAATATTCTATACATCTACATTACTCGTTAACATCCTTTCATGCCAGTATTTAACCTCGCTTAAAATTGCATAGTAATACTTATCTCGAATTATTTAGATTCAAGTTGTGGTCCTCCCAACCATTCAAGGGAGGCTATTTTTTTCATCCACTTGTCCCCCTAGCTCCGTGAATCCGGATGGTGCCATGGGTTGACAATGGATTCTTCCGCTATGACCTCCGGATGGCCAATCCAACTTACACTCGGAACTTTTGGTTTTACAAGGGTTGTCGTAAGCTATTTTCAACCGGTCCCAACCAGCTCTAGAAAATACTCCCCCTTTACCAATTTCACAAAAACCCTACTCCTCCTTTGGGATTCGACTATCCTTAGAGGAGTAGGTAACTGCTTTTCCAATCCGTCCCCAACCACCTCCTATTCCCCGGAAACCTTTTTACCAATAGCTTAAAAGATTTCTTTTCATTAATTGGTTCCTCCTAATAACTCAATAAAAAAATAATAATAATTTGTTTTATGAACAATAACAATTTAAGTCTTTCTTGCTTTAAAATAAAATAAGCAAATTGTCTTTAACTAGTTAATACTAGTTAACTCTTAATGAGGATGTCACAATATTGTTTTTTGAAAGTTTCTTGAAATTTTTCTTGAAATTCATTTAAAAAAATAATTCATATGTTTCATGAAATTTTTTTCTTGAAATTCATTTAAAAAATTCATATTTGAAATTCATTGAAATTTTCTTGAAATAAATTTCAAAATTTTGTTTTTGAAAGTTTCTTGAAATTCATTTAAAAAATAATTCATATGTTTCTTGAACTTTTTTCTTAAAATTAAGTTAAAAAAATTCATATTGAAATTAGTTATTTAGAATATATATGAAATATTTTTTTCTTAAAATTCATTTAAAAAATTCATATTGAAATTCATTATTTAGACTATAAATGAAATTTTCTTCAAATTTTTGTTTGTAAAAGTTTCTTGAAATTTTTTCTTGAAATTCATTTAAAAAAAATTCAAATTGAAATTCTTCATTTATAATCTTGAAATTAATTTAAAAAAATAATTTATATGTTTCTTGAAATTTATTTAAAAAAATTCATATTGAAATTCATTATTTAGAATATATATGAAAGAATTTTTTCTTGGAATTCATTTAAAAAAATTCATATTGAAATTCATTATTTAAAAAATATATGAAAGTTTCTTGAATTTTTTTGTTTCTCAAAGTTTCTTTTTAAATTTTTTCATGAAATTCATTTAAAAAAATAATTCATATTTCTTTTTTAATTCATTTCAAAAATTCATATTGAAATTCATTATTTAAAATATATATGAAAGTTTCTTGAAATTGTTTTTTCTAAAAGTTTCTTGAAAATTTTCTTGAAATTCATGTAAAAAAATAATTCATATTTTTTTTAATTGTTTTAAAAAAATTCATATTGAAATTCATTATTTAGATGTTTGAAATTCATTTTAAAAAAAATTCATATGTTTATCGATTTTTTTTCTTAAAATTCATTTAAAAAAATTCACATTGAAATTGATTATTTAGAGTATATATGAAAGTTTCTTGAAATTTTTTGTTTTTGAAAGTTTCTTCAAAAACTTTTCTTAAAATTAATTTAAAAAATTAATTCATTTTTTTTCTTGAAATTCATTTAAAAATTTCATATTGAAATTCTTTATTTAGAATATATATGAGATATTTTTGAATTTTTTTGTGTCTAATTTTTTTTGAAAATTTTCTTGAAATTCATTTAAAAAAATTCATATTGAAATTCATTAGTTAAAATATATATGAAAGTTTCTTTAAATTCATTATTTAGAATACATATGAAAGTTTCTCTAACTTTTTTTTTAAAATTTATTATTTACTTAGAATATATATGAAAGTTTATTGAAATGTTTCTTGAAATTCATTATTTAGAATATATATGAAATTCATTGAATTTTTTGTTGAAATTGATTTCAAAATATTGTTTCTGAAAGTTTCTTGAAAATTTTCTTAAAATTTAACTAAAAAAATAATTATATATGAAATTAATTGAATTTTATATTGAAATTCATTTCAAAAAATAAATATATAAGAAATTCATTGAAATTTTCCTTGAAATTCATTTCAAAATATTGCTTATTAAAGTTTATTGAAACTCATTTTAAAGAATATATCTCTCAAGTTTCATTAAGGGTAGCTCATTCCATTCCGCAAATTCTTAATCTTTTTAAGGAAGCCTTGGGAACCATGATCAATAATGACAAATCCAATATTTATTTCTTTAATACCCCTAGTCCTATTGAATGTTTCGTTGCACGCACTCTTGGCTTTCAAGTAGGTCGCTTGCCGTTGAAATATCTTGGTTTTTCCGTTGCATTTTTTCTTCACTAAATTTGGCAAGTTGGGAGAGTTTGATTACTAGCCTTCATAATCGTTTGCAAAACTAGGCCCCGCGAGCACTCAATGCGCCGAGCAGAGTCATTTTGTTAAGATCTCGTGCCGCAAGCCATTCCTATCTATCAATTATCCGGAAGAGTCGCTCCTAAAAACGTCTCGCACTACTTTGGTTAATATCTTCAAGAAATTTCTATGGCAAGGTGTGCAAAATACTAGGAAATGGGCATTATTATCTTGGGATAAAATTTTTAAATAAAAAAGAATAGGGGGACTTGGGCTTCGGGATCCTTTTGTCTTAAATCAATTTATGGGTGCCAAATTATGATGGAGATGGTTACAGGTCGGACCTCCCGAAGCGTATTTGGGAGATCAAATATGAAACACCTACATCAGCTTGTTGGAAAATTAAAATTCGATTTTTTCTCCAAAAGGCTCAAATATATGGAACTTAGCAGTGGCAAAATAGAGATTTGATTTGAGAGCATAGTTTTTGGGAAGTGCGTGGAGGGCGTGCAACACTTTTTTGGGAGGACTCCCCGGCAACAACGTGAGAAATTATTTAGCAGCATTGGATTTGGGTGAAATATTTTTATTTACAAATGTACTCGATACAAGACTCATTCAACATTACCGGAATACTTGGGTTGATGGACAATGGCGTGTCCGGAAAACAAGGGATCAATGGCTTCATGCACTCGATACGCGTACAATGGAGTAACTTGGCCAAAGAACTACAAACTCGAACAATAACAACGAATACCGGAGAGGACATTTTACGCCGGGGATACCAGAAAAAGGTATGTTTACAATCAAAGAGGCCTATTTCCTTAAATCAAATAATCATCGGGATGTTGCCGCGCCTAATCTCGCATAAAAATCTGAATATTAAATTTTGGCCAAAGATTGAATATTTTCCGTGGCTTGTAAGCCATAAACGCATATTGACCCCGGGATCATTTGCAACATAGAGGCCTCAGTGGTCCTTCATTTTGTATCATGTGTCGCCAAAATAAAGAGACTATCGAACATTTATTTAACGCTTGCCCTTTCGCAATGAAATCGCAAGCAACTTGAAGCGTTATTTGGCCAAACCGATCACGATCTCGATAGTGTCAATACCACTATCCGCACCCGGTGCAAAGTGGCGCGTATAAGAGTGAGGTGGTTAATAGGGCTTCGAGATTGTCTTTAGGATTTTTTGCTTTGGGGAGTATGGAAAGAGAGAAATTCTTGCATTTTTAGAGGTATAGAAAGACAAGTTTCTCAACTCGAATGTAATTGTTGAGAATATCAGGGGAAACAATTCGATGGAACACTGGGGGAGATGATGACTGGTTAGTAACAACTAGGGGAAGCATGAATCTTGGTCTGTTCTTCATCTTACTCCTCAAATGCTCGATGCTTCCTTATGGAAAGTTCAATCAAATCTGAATTCCATACCATCGACGTTTATTCCTCCACCACCGCGTTTTTTGAAATTAAATTTTGATGGGGCTTCTAAAGGGAATCCTGGTCGAGCAGTGATAGGTGGCATATTCAGAGATTCTTTCAAAGTAAGGTTTGTCATATTTATTCTTATCCTATGGGATATGTTACCAATAATGAAGTCGAATTGATGACTTTAAAGCGGGGTTTACTTATTGCAATCCGGGAAGGTTACCAAAGAATAGTTGTTGAGGGGGGATTCCCAGTAATGGCAGCTTGGTATTTTGAAAAAACTACAACATGACAATCCATGGCAGAAAATCAGAAGAGTCGGAGAACAGCCAAACTTGTCGAAGATATAGGGAATCTTCTTCGCCAAAGCCCGCTTAGTTATTCGCACTCATGTTCGCCGGAAGGGAATGAAGCAATGGATTATTTGGCTGAATTGGGCTTGTAAGAATATAAACATACATCTCGATATTAATGATTCTCACCAGTGCTTGGGTTGTAGAATTATATCCTCTCGCAAGTGTATTGTCGATAGGGATAGAGACTCGATCTTGTTCACCCCCGATCGGGTGCCGGACCGTTGAATTGTGTCGTGTGCATACACGTGGTGTATGCTTAAATGTCCCTTGTGCGATCATTATGGAGGCGACTCCTCCGACAACACCGTCCACTCCTATATTGAATTGCATGTGCTACCAACAAATTTCTATAATCAACCGTCGGATGCATTAGTGCGAAATTCTCGCGTAGTGGTTGAGGAGTTTAACTGTTCATTTCCTTCTTACTATCACTTACTCTTCATCAAGGTTTTGTATCGCGATCCTTCGCAGTGATACCTCTAGATTTGTTAGCACTAGACTCGACGCGAATTCTCCACCGACGGGGTGGACGCTGTGATCGTGGTATGTCATGGAAATTATGCCTTCCATGCCTATTCCTCGCTTTTTGTTTTATCTCTGTATGCTCTGTTTACTTCACAGATTTCTTCAAAGGTTCGAGGCGTATTATACTGTTTTTTTAAGGTGGTTTCGCAAAGGGAATATGGGCTTTCTACATATTGACCCTCATTTTCACAAATTCCCCCCGGGTTTATTGGCTTTCCGCTCTGCCTCACTCTTTGTTTGTCTAGTCTCTTCCGAACCTCTGTATCTGCCGGGTTTGCTCCTTCTGTTTGGGTTGATGCTGGACAGTCTTGCCTATTCCACTGTTAAAATTTTTTATGGGCCTTTGTTTGAATTTAGTAATCTGTTGCTGCTCTGCATAAACTCTAGGTTTTGTACAGTGCACTATGTTCACCCTTACACTTTTGGGATACTGTTTTCTGTGTTGCTTCCCAGGTTTTGTTTCAAATGCATGCATGGTCATCGTTTCCTTACAATTGACAATGGTATGGTTTCAATGGTGTTTTTTTATATTGCAGTAGGCTATCTCTCAGTTCCAGTCTTTCTTGTTTTCTGTTATGGGCAACATTTTCCTTGTTATATCATTCTGGGTTGGTCTCTGGTTACTTTATATGGAAAAATTCCCTATAAGGTGTATCTCGTTTAGGGTTGGTCCCTCGTTAAATTATCTACCCATTCTCGTAGTAAGGATATGTGCGTTGGGTTCGTTGCACAAGAGATTTTTTCTGTTTTATTATATCCTCGTTCTAACTTAATTTGGGCCACAGGCCTCCTTTCAAGTCCTCTTATTTCTAGTATGGTTAAAGGGCAACCCATGAGGGCAACTCGAGGTAGGCAGCCTCATCCATAGGCAGGCAGGAGCAGGAAAGGCAGGAAATCTAATGCAGAAGTGTTGCAAGATATTGCTTAGGTCTATGAATTAGGGAATTTGGCCAATATTAAATCTCAAATTCATGGCCGGGAAGTTCATACTGACAGTGAGGAGGAGGACATGGAAGCTCAACTTTCTCAAATGGATTTCATAACCGATCCAGGTAGTACTCGGGGTCGTGTTTCTCTCTTTCAACAGTCAATGAAGACTTACTGGGAGATGAAATGCCTTCTAGCCAAGGCTATGGCAAGTCAAGAGGGTAAGAATCTCAACTCTTCAATTCTGTTTGAAATGCAACAAATGAAGATGGATATGCATGTCATGTTCAAAGCATAGATTCAGTTGAATGATAGGGTTGGTAAGATTGAAAAATAGTTGAAAATCACTCAAAGCAGTCCACAGGTGTTGGGTACCACTGCTCATGCTCCAGTTTCCGTGGATCTTTCTGGCTAACTAATTCAGTGATATATCATTTTGGACTCTGTTTCTTTAACTACTTGTTTTATTTGTAAATATTATGGACACGCTGCAGTTCTAAATGCTGCAAGTAGTAGGATAAGACAACTTCGGTTTTGGTCAGCATATAACTCAATGTGGTGGCCAACAAACGTGGTTTCCTACGGGCAGGTTGAGGTCACTGTATTTGTTTTCTTTTGTATGACAATCTGCCCTATATATTTTCGTTAATAGAAAGGTACTACCAAGTTTACAAAAAAAAATAAAAAATATGAAAGTTTCTTGAAATTCATTTCAAAATATTGTTTTCATTATTTAAAAATGTATATGAAATTTTATGGAAATTCATTATGTAGAATATATATGAAACTTTATTGAATATTTTCTTGAAATTCATTTAAAAAATAATTATATATGAAATTCATTAAAGTTTTTATTGGAATTCAATTAAAAAATAATTATATATGAAATTCTTTGAATTTTTTCTTGAAATTCATTTCAAAATATTGTTTATGAAAGTTTCTTAAAATTCATTTAAAAAATAATTATATAAAAAATTCATTTCAAAATATTGGTTATGAAAGTTTTTTGAAAATTTTCTTGAAATTCATTATGTAGAATATATATGAAAGTTTCTTGAAATTCATTTCAAAAAATAATTATATATGAAATTCATTGAAATATTCCTTGAAATTCATTTGAAAATATTTGTTATTGAAGTTTCTTGAAATTTTTCTTGAAATTCATTATTTAGAATATATATGAAAGTTTCTTGAAATTCATTTCAAAATATTGTTTTCATTATTTAAAATATATATGAAATTTTCTTGAAATTCATTATTTAGAATATATATGAAATTTCTTGGTTTTTTTTTTGAAATTCATTTAAAAAATCATTATATATGAAATTTTTATGAAAAATCATTTAAAAAATAATTATATATGAAATTCATTGAATTTTTACTTGAAATTAGAATATATATGAAAGTTTCTTGAAATTCAGAATTTCAAAATATTGTTCTCAAAGTTTCTTGAATTTTTTCTTGAAATTGATTTAAAAAATAATTATATTTGAAACTCATTGAATTTTTTTTTAAATTCATTTCAAAATATTATTTCTAAAATTTTCTTGAAATTCATTATTTAGAATATATATATGAAATTTTTTTGAATTTTTTTTCTTGAAATTCATTAGTTAGAATATATATGAAATTCATTGATATTTTTCTTGAAATTAGTTTCAAAATATTGTTTCTAAAATTTTCTTGAAATTCATTTTAAAAATAGTTATATATGAAATTCAATGAAATTTTTCTTGAAATTCAAAATTTTCAAAATATTGTTTCTGAAATTCAATTTTCTCAAAATATTGTTTCAGAAATTCAAAATTTTCAAAATATCGTTTCTGAAATTCAATTTTTTCATAATATTGTTTCTAAAATTCCAAATTTTCAAAATATTGTTTCTAGAAGTTTCCTGAAATTTATTTAAAAAATAATTGTATGTGAAAGTTATTGAAATTCAATTTTTTATTGAAATTCAAAATTTTCAAAAAATTGTTTATGAAATTCATTTCAAAA